>JAWMAG010000010.1:2030000-2652500 GCA_037013455.1 Ceratitis rosa
TTTTATTTTATTTTATTTTATTTTATTTTATTTTATTTTATTTTATTTTATTTTATTTTATTTTATTTTATTTTATTTTATTTTATTTTATTTTATTTTATTTTATTTTATTTTATTTTATTTTATTTTATTTTATTTTATTTTATTTTATTTTATTTTATTTTATTTTATTTTATTTTATTTTATTTTATTTTATTTTATTTTATTTTATTTTATTTTATTTTATTTTATTTTATTTTATTTTATTTTATTTTATTTTATTTTATTTTATTTTATTTTATTTTATTTTATTTTATTTTATTTTATTTTATTTTATTTTATTTTATTTTATTTTATTTTATTTTATTTTATTTTATTTTATTACATTTTATTTTATTTTATTTTATTTTATTTTATTTCATTTTATTTTATTTTATTTTATTTTTTTTATTTAATTAATTTAATTTAAAAAAAATTTAAGATTTTGAGGCAGTAAAAATTAAAAAAATAAAAATTATCAAGCTTCCGTGCATTAAGTCCCGATTAATCCAAGCAAGAATGCGATAAACATCTACATATATGGGTGTGCCAAGGTGGTATGCATGTATTATATGTACATACGTGTACATACTGATATGCTCGTATGTATACATACAAACAAATACATATAACAGTTTAACTTCAAACGCTTGCAACTGACAGCATAACAAGATTTTCGAGTGGTTGACGCATTCAAGTGCAGCAGCGATGAAGTGTTAATTGGAAAGCAGTTCACACCCTCCTTCCCCCTCAACAAACAGTGGGAGCAGCAGCGGTTTCTATGTATTGTAAAGGATATCCTTTAACGCGTCTTTTCGTGGCATGAAATCAGATATGAACGAGCGCAGCAATCAATTTTTGGATTTTAATTGTACGAATTTATAAGGAGAGAGAGTTGAAGTAAGCGGGAAAATTAAGTGAACTTAAGTGGGATATACAGCTGGAAAAATAAAGAATATTCCGCATATAATAAACTCGGACTTGCATAAATAATGTACCATTTTGAAGGAAGCTATACATACAACCAATTCATAACTGTGTACAACATAAGAATATTCCCCAAAGAAAATTTCTGCAAAAACCAAGCAAGGGAAGCATGCCGATTTTATACTTAAATTTTAAATTGTTGGTGCGTGAGTAATAATTTTATAGTTAATCCAACATTGATACTTTTATATTTTAATCTTAACTGAAAAACGCATTCAACATATTTATATACATGCATACACGTACATATGGTCACACCAATCATTCCATACCATGGCCGCATGAAATCGTTTCTGAATCCTTAAAACAGGAAATTACAAAATTCACGTTGGCGAAAATCCTTGGGCTCAAACGATCAAATGCGCATCAGCGCAGTTTTTTATTTAATTCTTTGTCTTGCACTCATTTTTACATCGTCAACGCCATTGAAAGACGCGCTTACAAAACCAAAAAAGAAACAAAAAAAAATATGCTCAAAGGAGCAAAACGATCGACAAACAAAAGAGAGCAATATTTTTCTACACCAGCTTATCCTGGTTGATCCATGTTTTACAAAGTGCCACCGACAAGCCGTGCGATCCCGTTAGTGAGAAAATGATGGATGGTGTGTTTGTACATACGTGTATGGGCACATGTACGAGTTGTGGAAAACAATAAAACAATCAAATATTAATAAGAACCTTTTTTAACGGTCAATTGAAAGCAATTTCGACCAATGTAGATCAAGCGTGAAATTTGTGCCCTCATTCGTTCTATTTGTTCACTTTGCTTTGTCTGGGCTACTGAATCGTGTTGTGTGCGGTGCAAACAGAAAAATGACCAGTAGCAATGGAGATCGCTATCAGCTGGCTGGAAGAAGGTAGTAGAGCAAACACAAGGTGGGATAGCACAGGATTTGAATAATTGCATTTTACTACTTGAGTTTGTTGTGAAATGGCAGTGAGTTTTCAACAAATTGGCCAACAAATTTTGGCTGCATACATATTAGAAGAAGGATAAATGAGAGTACTGAGCGGAGAAAAGTTTACATAACGGTTCAATATGAAGAGAACAAAACACTTCACTTTTTATGAAATTTCAAGTGGTGATCGTGAATTGAAAATAAAAATCAATCCTAATCTTGTATTCTCCGGGTGCTTTTTATAAAACTCCCCAAGCAACGATTATTTAAATTTATTACTAATTTTTAAATTAAAACCCATGCCGAAATTAATAAGAAATTCTAACAGTTTTTTGTGTTCGAAAAGCGTATAAGATTTTTCGTTCAAGGCTGTCTAAAAATTTATGATATTCGCACGGAACGAAAAGAGAAAACTGATTTTTATGTTCATCGACTCTTGTGTCAGTTACTGCGTAACCTAACTCTTAGTTAAACCAATTATATATTAGCTATAAATTGATATACAATACATACATGCACATTTATTAACAGAAAAGTAATTAATATTTCAATCCCTGTCGCACGGGACATGCCGCGATGAGCATACATCTGCTCAGTTTTAAGCTATTTTTGCAATGATTTAACAAACAGATGGGTTTTCACCCACCTGGTATGCCTAGTCAGCGTAGCCAATATTTTTTTTCGCTTAACTATGCCAATCTCTCGAATATTCCTAATACCTACTCATCAGGTGCTGTCTTCGCCAGGAATATCATTAGCAGGACGAGAATGATGAGACTCTTGTGGAGTTTAGTTCTGTTCTTCGAAAGAGGACTTTACTTTTCAGTTGCCTATTCATTCCGAAGTAGCACCTGTTTACAAGAGTATTTCAAAACTGACAATGTAGTGATTCTAAAACGAAAATGGGTCCATTGTGATACCACCGAGGATCCCAATTAGCCCCCGTCCGCTGGTCAAACTAATGTGTGAGTTAATAGAACAGAGCAATCGAAGTAACTTTGCACCTTTTATTCAGTTCAAGTCTCTACCCCTGGAGATTTCAACCTACTTCTTCAAAGAGCGGGGAATTCGCGAAAGAACTGCCTTAAGGTTTCAGGTTCTACTACTCTCTACAACTTCTGCACAAGTCATTTGATGGAGCTCTCTCGGCCTTTTTTTATTCCAAGCAGTTACATTGCAGTAACTGAGACTATTCTGTTCGTATCTGCGATGAAGGACTGTTCTATGAAGAACTTACAAGCAGACAGCGACATGGACATGATGGCGAAAGTTGAAGGGAAGTGCATTTCCTTTGAAGCTCTTCCGCCATCTTGTTACCTGGTATGCTACCGTGCTTGGTCATCGCGTTTAGTAATTTGCGACAGTTCTCCACAGTCTCTGATTTTATAGTGCTACAATTCAAGGCTGTTAGTGCTGGCTGCCTATCGAAAACCGAGAATACCAATTGCACTAAGCAGTTGATAGCTTCCTATATGGTCACCAGTTCCGCTTGAGAAACACTACAGTGATCCGGCAGTCGTAAGGATTTGCACATCTTTGAGTAGACTCCACTACTTACGCGGTTTTCCAGTTTTGGTCCATCCGTGTACAAATGGATCTGTCTGTATATGCTGGAATACCTCTGACCCAATTGGTTTTTATCTAAAATAACTACCTATAAATCCGTCCTATCTGATGGACGAAACCTTCTTAATGTGATGGTATTGTTGATCAACCTCCACTCAAACACTTTTAGTTGTCTTACCGCAGCAAATGGAGCATTTTATATTCTCATTATGTCTGTGAGGAATAGATCCCAGAGAACATTCACAGCCATGTATGTGTGGTCCGCAGTGCTACATTCATACATATGAGAGCTATCCTTTGGAAATTTCTACGACTTGAAAGTTGTGACTGTCATTACTGGCGTGCGAGTCAAGACGTGAGAGCGCCTTGTTTACCAACTCGAGTCACTTCTTTATCTAGTCTGGAAAGTGCAAAATTAACGGTGCGGCTGTTAAAGCAAATCATACAATATCAAAAAGATAAATTTTTAACACTTTAAATTTTTAATTGATATTTGTTTTTCTTTAGAAATTTCCAAACTGTACTTGTGTACATATGTACATACGAGTCTGCGACCACTTTCACTATTTGTTTGCTAAGAGGACTATTTTCTAAGAGATTTTTGCACTTTTGTGATTATTCCAAACTTCTGTCTGTTTGCCACTCCACGCGCAAGGAAAAATGGTTTAGTACCCTTCGATCGTTTTGATAGCTGCTCGATCAGTCCTGAGGCGATGAGTGTATAGAATGAGGTAGTAAAGTATTTCCCAAAATGCACTAAACACACATTTATGTACGACTACATTTGTACATATATTTATACAATTGTTCTCCACTAATCGTTTGTTATTCTTTGGCGTTTTGGCATACAACCGAGATGTGTGTAAAGAGTTAAAATAAACAAATATTTGATTTACAACCAAAACATTGTTGCTATTGTAGCCGAGAGGAGCGAGGTTTGGTTTGGTTATTACTTTTATTGATTTACAATTTGAGCAATGAGAAGGTGTTTTCTACTGTAGACATACATTTATACATACATATATGTACATATGTATATTGGCTACTGCTATGAGGACTCACCTATATACATATATGAAACTATTGTACATAAAGTCTGTGCAGTTATTTTAACTCATCTCTAGAAACGTAGGTTCTTCAAAAGTTTGGTACAATTTTTAATTCCAATCAGTTCTCCTCGCAACTCTGAAAATATATGAAGGCCCTACATATCTCTTTCTTCCTTTTATTGTTGCCGTATTTAAAGGGTGTTTTTTTAAGACAAGTGATTTTCAAGAAGAAATACAACGCATATAATTTAATGTTGTGGGGAAGAACTTAGCATTTATATTTTAAAAATGATTTCGGGAACGCCATGGCTCGGACAGACCCAATTTTCGACCACTTTTTGCTTGTCTGTGACTTCACATAGGCCTACAAAAAATAGTTCAGTGCACAATCATCAAAACTTTATTTCAAGAAATTTATTGTTTCCTTAGCCGTGTGGCATGTGGCGCCGTTTTGTTGGAACCAAAGTTAGTCACATCAACATTGAGATACGAAAGAGTCATTATGGATCTGTAGCTTTCCCCATTGACTGTAACATTTTTAAAAACAAATGGACCAAAAATTGCCTCTGCTCATAGAGCACACCAAACAGCGACTTTTTGAGGATATAACTTGTAAAAATCGGTATGGCTGACCATCTTGTTTTGGGCCCATTCACCGAATGTGAAATGGCAAGCCAAACTGAGTATAAATCAAGTAACAGTTGTCGACTCCGAAGTACTGTCTCATTGAAAACCACACGTCTAAAAACCACTTTTTATTTAGCCCCACCTAGAGTTCCTCACTAAGGTTATCCAAAGGTTATATCTAAGAGCTTGTACCGAAGGAAAAGATATATCAGCTAAGCAGCTTTAAGAGAGCATAGTTAGTTTTGCCTAGATTGAACAGTTAGCAGCTTAATCTCCCGTAAAACTCGAGTTTTAATTATACCAGAATTATGCGGGAAAGTGACTTTTATTGTCTCAGGTGGCTCTAAATATGCATCTAGGCAGCTGCAAAGTGAGAAGTACTACAATATTATATCACAGAACTGATTAGATCTGGTTCCTCTTTCTTTTCGTCATCAAGATGCCATGTGATAGGTCCACTTAGCTAATAGTTCATGAGTTTGAGGTCTTTATTTCTTTTAATGCTTCTCTCGCATTAGCCGAGTAGTTTTCAGTGCGCGCTAATTTTTTAAATTATGGTAGCCCTCCAAGAATAAGTGGCTCAGGATAAACTGTATACATCAAGATGTGCACCATAAATTGGTGGAGGAGCTTGGTCGAAAATCACTTCAGCAGTCAATATATAATGGACCGTTCTCTAGTTCTTTCTGGGGGACTTCAAGCTTGGCTTTGCAGCTATTGCCCTACAGAAGACACCTACCTCGCCTTCGGGTTGATAGAAACCAAAAAATATATCCATAACTTTCAGAGGTTCTTAACTCTGTGTTTATTGGGTGTTATGGATTTTTACTCAGCTCAGCTAACTCCTGCTTTACATTAAAGTTATAAACCCATGAACATCTGCACTCCGCAATACGAAATTCAACCATTCCTACACTTACACACTCTTTCGTATTGTTTCGAAGTGCAATGTCAACGAGCTTTTGGCAAATCTCTAACCGACTACCAGAAATTACTTAATAATTCAACGAGTGTGCAGAAGAGGACTAAAGTCGCTAATAGAATTTTCAGTTTGGCTGCATGTCGCCAGCTTGATTTGCTTGAGCATGTGCAAATCCACAACCAGACATATCGGAAACCCACACACACACACACACAAACACACACGTGGACAAACATACACGTATGTATGCGTGCATATGCGTTTATTGGCCAATAATGGTCGGGGAGGTTGCCATTCAAGCTGATTGGAGTGCCAAGTGCGCCTGAGGCGTGGAAAGCAATTCTCGTTAAATGCAAACAAAAATAAAAAAATGAAAAAACTGAAAACTAAGCTCACAGAAATTGATTCATACTCGCACACTAATAAAAAAGTGACTTGTTGTTGTGGGTGGGGGGAAACTTATTCCACATTCATATATTTACTCTTGCCCATTTTTAGTTAAAACTCGCCCGCTTTTACCCAAAGGACTTTCATATTTGACTTTGGTCGTGTATGTGGCAGTGTGTGTGTGGCAGTGTGTGTATTTGTGTGAATATTGACCTTCTCGTAATTCCCTTAACCCATAATTATACGAGTGTGTGTGTGTGATGTGCGCTTCAGTATATGGGACTCACATGAAATAGAATATTCTATAGAAATAAACTTTCCACTTACATCTGTACATATGTATTTATGTATGTATGTATGTGCCCAAGATGAATTGGGTGTCCAAGTGGAGTCGAAGTGGGCGGCGGCAGATTGGATTCGAGGCAATTGTGAAAATTCTACGATAAGCTTAAAAGTTTTCCCGATTTTATGCTCCTGATTGTTTTTTTTTCTCTTTTTCTTTTTGTTTTTTGCTTTTCTCTTGAGCACTTTCTGCCTGCGCTGTGCGGGGCTTGTTTACTTGTTTCATTCCGCTTTGTTTTAGTACCAAAGGCGATTTTTCTAAGTACTTTTTATTTAGCATTATTTTTTTACTCCACTTTTTACCAATATACACGTATACTCCTAGAGTGAAAAGCGATAAAAATAGTGAAAGCAGCGAGCAGCGAGCAGCGGCGCACTTCGCAGCAGCGGTACTTTTTGTTTTAGTTGCTAGATTGAATTTTAAATAGAAATGAAATTAACTTGGGTATTTGTAAATGGATTTTTCGCTACCTTTTGCGGTACAACAAAAGTGCAGTAGCTACATACGTAAGTATGTACCATATATGCACAAAGTTCAAATGTGTTTGTGTGACTGACAAAGATTTTCTTTAACTTTTTTTTTGCAAGTTTTTTAATTTTGTTTTTACTTTCTTCTGCGAATTTGCAATTGATTTGGCGAACCCTAGGTCTTTTCCCGCACCTCCTTCGATTGCCATCGCGCTGAGTAAACATTGTGGAATAAAAGGTTTTTCTACTAGACGATTTGCGTTGCGCAACTCAAATCCATTCGATTTTGATTTGATTCATTGCCAATAATCAGAGTTTGCCAAGTTTTTCCCTTTTTCATTTCTCTCGTGCTCATGCATAATTTCGAAGGAGCGTGGCAAACCCGCACAGAGTTGCTTAGCATTAATGGTTGCTAAAAGGAAAATAAAATTCTGTAATTTCTTCTTCTTGTTTCCTTTCAGACCCGCCATATTTGCAAAGGAAATGAGAAAAGTTAGTATTGAAAACAGTCTCTTATTTAGTTTATGGAAAAGCAAGCTGAGCTAATCATAGAGCATTAAGCTCCACGTAAGCTGAAAACTCCGCAACGGCAAACTGAAGAGTCTAATTATGGGACCATGTCCCTTGCTAAAAATGCACACCAGTGCAGTGAGCGACGGAATAATGGTGATATTAACCACAATGGGAATACACTCACAAATTCAGTTGCAAAAATGAACACAAATCTTAATGAAGGATCTTAATGAATTTTTTCAAAGGCGTAAAACGCTTTCCGATACTTATGAAGTGCAGCTAACCTGATTCTATGCGCCCTTCCTAACAATTAAACCGTCATTGATCTTCGAATATGTGGATGGCGTGACTGTCGAGCTGCAGACTTTTCTGGTAGGCCACGTTCGGAAACATTCTTATAAATCTGGTCATCGTGTTCTAAATCACCACCATCTCTTTGGCGTTACTACAGAATGAGTTAGACCGGGTATATCCAACAAAAGACGATCGACGCACATTACCACTTCGTCGATTTTAAAGCAGCCTTCGACATCACGAAAAGGAGCTGTCTCTTAGCAACACCAAAAGCTCTCCGAAGATTGAGAAGGACCTCTCCGAGTCGTTCGATGCCAAACAAATTTTCAGACAAGTAGTCATGTGACTTCTTCAATATATTGCTGGAGAAAATAGTTTAAGCTGCATAGTTGAATAGAGAAGGTACAGTCTAAGAGTGTCCTAAAGAACCGTGCTGTGAGCATTGCTTTCTTAAGACTGGATATAGAAGACCGGTATGGGTCTGATATTGAACGAGGGCAAGACGAACAATTTCTTGATATCAAACAAACAGTCGTCGCATTCGCGACTCGGTTCCCACGTTACTGTTGCTTCGTACTAGCACCAACAACAATTTCAGCGTGGAAATCAACGCAGAATTAGCATTGCCAACAGTGCTTTTTTGGACCGAGTGGACAATTGAAAGTAAAGTCTTCTTTCGATGAACAAAGACCTAACTCCTAAAGACGAAGTCGATAGTCGATGAGTCAGTACTAGGTGTTTTCGTAAGAAAGATTACCCGAATGTGGTAGATAGGGACTACACTGTCACGGTCATGTCGTCTGGATGGGTGAAAACACTAAGTCTTTGAAAGTATTTGATACAGAATCCACAGGTGGAAGATGAAAAAGACGCCGTTCGAATGAACAGGCGAAGCAGGACCTTGCTTGAACTTGGTTTCTATGAAGGCCCAGCATAAACCACTTTTAGGGCAGTTTAATAATAAATATTAGAAATTAACCATTAGCCAATATTTATGTATATGAACCACTAAAGGCGGAAGTACATACATACATACATATATAAATATTTATTTACTTATATTTACATTTACGTCATCGCTACATATCGCCATTTTATATCTCCATCATATCGTATTGTTTGAACAAAAGGCTCAAAATGAAATTTCTGATTCGAGATTGATGGAAACCAAAATATTAGATGGATTTAGGATACAACTATGTACAAATATACTTGTATATATGTGTGTAAATAAATGTATGAAAACATAAAACCTCCAATGCCAAAATGTATTGTTCAAAAATAATTGTGTGTATAATGTGCAGGGATCAACGGATCAAGGTAATCTGCAGCAGGCTCGGCCGACCTTAAATGCCAACGAGGGGTATGTATGTGCATACAACATAGTGTACTTAAATATGTGTAAATAAATGAACTGGATTGCGCGGGAAAGCCTATTTGTTCTTACGTATAAATTTAAGCTCTGTATGTATGTGTAAATACATATAATATATTGTGCGTATGTATGTGTATTTCTAAGGGTATATCCCTGATTTTATTGAAAATCTGTGTTAGTAAACGCATTTGTGTGCATAAATAAATATAGCCCAATGTCCTATATGTATGGTATGTATGTGCTTCTGTGTTGGATATTAGGTGAGGCGTAAATATAGCGGTAAACAAGCGTTGATCTGCGATTGACATTAATCCAAGCTATTTTATGTGCTTACACATTATGCATACGAGTATATATGTATGTGTGTATAAAGAAACGACAGCGGGTTCCGTTGTAAACTCGGCATTTTGCTTTAATAATACATATAATAGTCGAAATATTAACGGTATTAAGCGTGAACATGACCATGATACCTATGTAAATACAATAGTTACCCTAGAAGTTTGAATTGAAGGCAAAATTAATGATCGTGTGTTGTACGAGCCGACATATTTGACATACATATACACACACTTACATATACATATGTACATTCTCATTATTTGCATGTTTAAATGTATACAAATTCAGGCAACATTGACATTAAGAATTAACAAGAGATCATCACTGTTTCCCTTATTTTATGTAATGTTTTTTATTTAGCAAAAAAAAATAAGACAGCTGGCAACAAAGGGCGAACATAATTTTTTCCAACAATTAAAATGTAACTATTGATGCCTGAAAACTGGGAAAAAGATGCAACTTTTAAAGGAACCTCAGCATAAATATCAAAAGAGTTATTTAAAACAATTCATGTGAGCATTTTAATCATGTCGCACGGGACATGCAGGCGCATTCAAAATAAAAACACCAATCTTAAGATTTTTATTTCGGTAATTTGCTTAAATTAGCACTATAATTTGAGCTAAGGTTGATTCGACGAAATTTCTCATTTTCATGAAACACATTTGCAAAATATTTTGGGGGTATTAAAAAGTGAGGTTAGTTTACGCTGGCAATAACCAAAACGTAATTTTTTGCTAATATAAAGCCATAAAAATGTAGCTCTAAATAATTTTGCTTTCGCACAGAAATTATTATCGCAGTTTTTAATGAAATTTAGGTACTGTCGCATTTTTTTAAAATTCTCCTCATCCAGAGTTGGCATTTGTGCAAACTTTTTCACTGATCAAAATTTTCGCTTTTAAACATAAAAATATTTACACATACACGTACATATATTCCAAGCAAAAAACGTCCACATTTTTGTTGAAAGTTTACATTTATTTTAATTTGTATATATTTTTAAATTAACTAATATTCAAAATATTATTTTACGGAGCATCTACCCCTAAGATATCATCCAGCTAGGTAAGGTAGTGTCAGCAGAGTGTAAAGCTTGCACAGAGTAGGATGAAACGCTGGAGAAATATGCATTATTGGTGGAATTTTATAAATTTTTTTTTGCATGAAAAGTATTCCACCATCTTGTCTTTGAATTTATTCTTATTCTTTATTTTTCAACTGCTCCAACGTCATGTTCTGCGTCGAAAACTTTCAAAGCCAGTACCTGTCGCTCTTAGGGACGGCATGACTTAGTCAGGGTAGCCACTGTCTCTCGATTCACTAAACTATGTCAATGTCGATGTATATCATATCTCACCCAACTTATCGTTTCATCGTTCCGTCGTCCATTGCGAACCATCTATCGTTCGCCAAATCCTCCTCTCGAAAACTTCTAGTGCCGACTCAGGGGATGTTGGCATCGTTCACGCTTTTGCCTCATATATTTAGCAGCACGGAAATGAAGAGCGACTTGTAGAGTTTGGTTTTTGTTCGTCATTATTTACGACATGGGCGACAACAAGTGAGCGCGTAGACTGTTAGTTTGATGAAAGGAGACAACACTTTCCGCTCAATCTAGATAAAACAGAACTCACCTTGCCTTTCTCTCCAACTGTTAATAGTCTTTTTGGGTTGCAGTATTAATCTGAACGAAAAGCTACCAATTCATTTAATTTCAAGTAAATCGAATCATTAATAATATTTTCTCGTATAAATCGATCTCTGGTTCACTTCCGGAAAAATGTTAGATACTTCTTCGTAAAAACCTTCTTCTATTTAATACAAACAACCGGAAATTTAGCCAAATCGGTGCAGCTGTTCACGATTCAGAAAAAACCTATAAATTTTTTTATACCTACCTGATAAGCACACAAAATTTCATAAAAGTCGGTCCGGCCGTTTCGGAGGAGTTTGGTTACAAACACTGGAATGCGAGAATTTTAGTTTAATTTTTCCAAGAGTGGTGGCGCTGAGGGACAAACGTCTAACACAAGTTAAAATTTGCCCTCTTTTACAAATTATTTAATAATATTTAACCCTATACATATGCATATGTACTTAATTGCCTTGTTAAAAATCATTAATTAATTAACTACACTTAAAAGCTACTTGAAATATGTCTTCTCAGAATTACTACGCTCATAACTCAAATTATGTACATATAATTAATTTTTATTTATTTAATAGTAATTAGGAATATCAAACAATTTCAATAAATAAACCGAGACTGGCTACATATTTATATAACACATACTTATGTATTTTCTGGCACAAATTACGCCTTTTCATTTATATTAAAAAATAAGTAAGTAAAACTCAGAGCATCAAAATACCTTTTCAGCCTAATTAATTAACACTCGAATACATATGTACATACAAATGTACGTACATAATACAAAATGGCGCAAGCAAAGACCACCATATTTACAGATACTCAAATATATATATATTCAGGTGAATTTGTGTTGATTAAAAGAATTCAGGATGCTTTTTATATGTATGTATGTATATAGGTAAGTACGCACAGATAAATATGATATTGAAATTTGTTTGTAAATTGTCATAGTGGTATTGTATTGTGGATGGTGCTACTTACATCCTTTTCGTTTATTAAATATGCAAACAACAACAACGACAAAAAGTTAATTATGAAGAAACTGTGGGAGAATGAGACTTTTGCCGATGCTACTTCTGCAAATACTTATATAATATTTATGGAAAAAGGATTGTTGCTTCAATAAAGTGTTTAATAAGAAGAGAAAAATTTTTGGAACTTTTTTAAAATTTAAATTTTCAAATTAATTTTCAAGGATTCATTACCAAATTCTGTTGAAGATCCAGCCTAACGCGTATACGTGTAGAGAAAAGTAAAATTTCACGCTTTCAGATGATTTTTGAATGGATTTTTGACCAAAAACCTCAAATCTCAAAAAAATACATACATATGCACAAACATATTAATGCAAATAGTTAATAAGAATATGTTAGATTTCAAACGATAGCAGCTTGCTTTATTAAACTTGCTTCACTTCAGAATGTATGTACGAGTATATGTACCCTATTAATTGTTAGTTTGTATATAAGTTACTGCTGATTTTCCACCTTTATTGGATCTGGAACTTCTGAGAATAAAGTCAAGTCCGGACGACAATTCTCGATATGGTAAAGTTATCGTCGCAACAATTGAAAAACAATTATTTAGAAATTTTTTATACAACTATTGCATATGGAATGGCTCCACTCACTCGGCAATTATCAGAACTAGTATTACTACAGGATTCTTTTCGATTAGCCGACGACTACACGGCTTCACAAAGTGGCCGATAGAATAAAGTTGAAAAATATCGATATTTTGAGCACAAACCTGGTAGAAATTAAAACCCTTTCACAGCTTTCAATATTTTGCATAATAGAGTAAATACTTTTTTAACGGTAACGCAATCAATTAATTTTGTTTTGCTTTATCCCACCATCTACTCCTTTTTAGAAACTACCTACAGTGTTTTGTGATCATATAATTAAATTCTATTAACCCTAATATACAAATATCTTGATTATAATCATTTCATTTATTGTTTTGAGATAGGTATGTATATACCAAAATGCTCGTATAATCCCCATTATAGCAGTATGAAGAAAATCGATATGTGCTAAATTACAAATATACACAATCTCTTATAAATACATGTACGTAAGTATCTATTGTCTTTGTGCTGTCTTCTTGTCTTCGATATTTTATCATCATTGCTTATTAACTTTTCGCTAACAGATGAGAAGAATCAGTGCGTACAAAGAATAAGTGGAAGAAGAAGAGGCTGTATCGCTAACTTTCAGCGGATTCAACGCATAAAATTGTTTATGTATTGCCAAAAAAAAAAACATAAAAGCATTAATTTAGTCATTATCTACTTAAGGCGTACGGAGCGTATTCAAGATCCGAGAAAACTACACGTCGTAATTTACATATGTACATATGGATAAGCGTGATTGTGTGTATGCATGTGTAAGTTAAATGGTGGCATATCTTATCTCTCAAGCAATTTCATTTAATGAGCCAAAGTGCGAGCGAGATAACGGTTTTGCAGAAAGCTACACATTTGTCATTTAAGTGGAAACATACATACATACATACATACATACATACATATAGTGTAGGTATGTAACCTCCATTAAGTAAATAGCTAACATCCGAAATCATAATAAACTGAAGAGTATACACATACAAACACTGAAACAGATACACAAAGAGATAATGTAGAGAAGAGCTCGTTTCTATGTAAATAACTATGTATGTACATAAGTATGTACGTAAGTAATTGATGTAAAGAAATTTCGTTAGCGAAAATTCATATTAAGCTCAAATTATACTGATAAACATACATACATACATACACGTACATAGGTACATGCATACAAGCATAGACGTCCCCCTTAGCCTTAGACGCATTGCAACCGAATCGAACATATTTAATGCTCCCATGGGGGTGGTGTGTTTGATGATGAGATTCGGAAGCAAAAATTATCTCACAGATATCATTGTAGAATCTTCATATTAAATACTCGCTGCTGTCAGTGAGCATTTCACTGTTGATGTGAGACTATTTGTGCTCTTATAGCATTATTGAATCAAATAAATATACACACTCACCTACATAAATGTATCTACCTAGAGTTGAGTTGGTGCCATGTTTGGATGTGTGTGTCGTAGTAGGCGTGTCCAAAGAAAACAACCCCAAACAAATTAACACAAGCGTCCTACAAGCTTAAGTGGCAGCTGCCAAGCTAATTGACAGTGGGGCAGTTTGGCGAAAATTTGCAAAAGAAATTTTGACATTAAACTAGTAGGCAGAATATGAAAAGGATGAATAAGAAATATCAGTCTTGAAGATTACTCGCACATTTAGATGTGCACATTCAAAATATCTCCGTTACTTAAGCCTTGTAACAAAAATGTTGTATGAAATTATACTCCTATATCTAAGGTATCGGCTAGCTCGAAACTTATCGATAAAGAAGTCAAGGATAAATAATTTTTCCTTAAGTGCTCCATTAGCCCGCACCAGCATGATTTTGACAGTAGTTCTACTGTCACAAATCTAGCCTGTCTTTCATGTTATTGCATTGCATTTTTAAGAAGGGATACTAGGTTGATGTCTATACCATTTTTTCTAAAGAGATACTCTTTTGTTGAGTTTAATGAGTTGTGTTTCCGATCTTTTGCTATTACAGAGGGAAACTTGACAAATTGTTTTGATATTACCTTATCAAAGTGCTCAAATGTGCTCAAGTTGACTTATTATTTCATAATCATCCGATCGTTTTGAACCTTTTTTAAAGTATTCAGCATTATTTCAGGCATAGAGTGGCCTTGGGATATTTCGATCGAAATAAAATTGTAAATTTCGCATTGAAAACACCGTCAGATTTTTAAACAAGATTTTAACTTTTTTTCAAGACGACGCTTTACAATCCTCTTTATCGCCTTTTTGTCTTTTTTCATTACAGTTACCGTGAAGGCAGATAGAATGAAAGTAAAATGAAAACTTGTTTTTTCGGGCATATGTATCTCGTTGAGAATGCAAGAATTTCCTTAAAAAAATATTGTAAAGATACCTAATTTACAGACAAATACACCCTTGATACTATAAAGTAGTCAATTTACCATTTTTTTTTTTTTAATTTCCAAAAATCACCCTTTTTTGCTGTCACACTGGTTGAGCTCCTTAATGAAATTTTGGATCTTGGTGTATTGTAAAGCCTATACGATATGATGGCGAATGGTGGTAATGTCCAAAACACACGTAAAATTCTTTATATGTAATTGCTTGGTTCGTTCAAAGTTGTTCAAAGTTTTATTATTTATTATTTTTTATTTATTTTACCAATTCCTCTACACTTGAAACCGTCCAACGTAGATTTATTCGTTGGCACTTGCTCCACTTCATTTCCTTGATCCTCTATCTTTTTATATGCACTTGCCGATGTATGCTAATAAATCTCTTATCGCTTGCTCTTCGACGTTCTAACCAGTCAATTCCATTTATGCACAACATTATCAATAGCTTATTGGACTACTTAGAGCTGCTTGAGCGAATCAGCTGTAATGTTCCTCATAGAACTTTGCGTTCTCATGATCAGTTTTTTTGTATTGTAAATGTAATTAAAGCTAATTATCACAACTACGATCCTATCGTTAGAACACTTTCTTAAGTTAATAGAATCTCTAGAAGTCTATTCTTAATGCTTTCTATTCGAAGGTTAAAAATATAGTTTTAAGCTTTCGATTAAATTTGCATCTAGTCTGTATGATTTGCAAAAAATTGATTTAATAAATTGAAATTGAAATTGTATACATACATATAAACTCATAGTACGCATGTAGAATACAAAATTTCCCGCTTTTGGATGCTTTATATTTTATATTTATTAGGGGCATTACACAAGCCAAATGAGCAACCGCCTTAACAAGAAGACTTATCAGGTTTTTGGTAGCCACTCAAGTGACGATTAAGGCAATTAAATGGGTCAATACAAAGTCGAAATATCACTGCAAATATCACTCGTGTTTCGGGTCACACGGATGTGGAAAGAAATGTATGCATCTTGGTGGGTCCATCTCTTCACCTTCACGTTCTTACATACTTCAAACCAAAGTTATTATATCATTTCATGTTCTTTCTTCAAAAACTCTTCGCATCTCATTGCTGGTCAACCTTTTGACCAACCTTTTATGTTTATTCCTCGTGATCTCAGATCTATTAAAATATTTTAAGTGAAAAATACTTACAATTTTTTCTAATTTTTGAAATTTGGATCCTTTGAAGAACACTTGAGCCGAGCAAAGTAAATATGCTCTATAACAAAACCAAAAAAAAAAAAAAATTACGCCACTAGATATTTTCTAAGCCTTTTAAAAATTAAAAACCCAAAGAGAAAGTTAAATTTTTATTCAAATAAGAATGACCACAGTGCCCATTTTTCCACTGAAAGGCGTTTAACCAGTGTGTGAGGGAAAGAGAATTGCCTCCCTTGTTGTTAGCTTGTATGACGCGCTCTCGTGAGAGCCGCAGTTGGTTTCCTATTTTCCAACATGGTAGCCACCGAATAGGTGTGTCCTAACGGATTAGCTCTCCTTGCGCAAAGTCAGCTTCAAATTCGGGGTAGTCTGATTGGCTGTATGGTTTGCTGTTCGCCTGCCTGCCTGCCTGGCGGCCCGCTTAAAACGTGAAATGCTCTGCTCAAACTGGTTTCGCGTGGAGGGTGGCAGTAAAGATGTCGTCCGGTATTAGAAGCTGTTTGACAGGTTTAACATACGAATGACTGCTTGATTCCATGGATGCGTGACTGCACATTTGTATGTATGGCTGGTTGGTTGGCCGAGCGATGCCAGTGTTGGTAGCGTAGCCAAAGAACAAGCCAAACAGTTATGAATTTCGTGTCAGAAGGGTTGGTTGACAGAATGATTAGTGTCGCATTTGAGCTCTGTGGAGTAAATACAAAACTTTGTTTCGCCTGTGAAGTAGAATTGAAACGCGCGTTTATGAAAACGGTCAGTGGTCAAACAGTGAGTAAGCCGTGTTAAGAGATTAAATAAAAATAAAAAAATTATTTAATGTGAAGAAATAAACAAATCACTAAAAAAAAATTGTGGAGTTATTATCAAACACTTGTATGTATGTATCTGTATTAATAGTGTTTTAACTGCACTAGCTCGTGCGCGTAATTAAAAAAAAGAGAGAAAACAAAAGAAGTTGACTTCAAAAAATATTTCTGTGATCAAGTTGAAATAAAATTCGTCAAAATTCTGTCCTCATTGTGGAACGCGCCCACCCAGTTGGTCGGCGGACTGGACTCAAAAGGCGCCAAACATCAAAAATTCAAAATAACCGTCGTCAGCACACCGAGCCCTTCGCCGACATCACCCCCACCAACACCACCGCCATCATTGTCTTTGTCGCTACCGTTGACAACGCACAACGTGCAGCACGCCATCAGCAATTCACCTTTGCTACATCACAACAACAATAACAATAACAGCAGCACCAACAATATGGTTGAGACGACAACACCGCCCAGCGGCATTGCGGTGAAACGTTATGCCGTCGGCATGGTTGGTGCTGGTGGGAGCCCGCTTAGCGAGCACCAGCTGCAGCAACATCATCAGCACCAGCTTCAGCATCAGCAGCACCAGCAACAACAACAGCAACAATTACAACAACACTTGCAACAACAACAGTCCAACTTGCAGCAAATGCATCAGAGTCGCCAAAGTTCACGTTCTCCGCCAGCGAATACGACCAACGCCGCTTACTTGACGACCGCGATGCTTTTAAATTCGCAGCAATGCGGTTATTTGGGACAACGACTGCAATCGGTTTTGCAACAACAGCAACAAAAACACCATCTGCAACAGCAACAACAACATCAACACCAGCAGCAGCAATCACAATCTCAAACACCCTCCTCGGACGATGGTTCGCAATCGGGCAACACCATCATGGACGAGGACCGTCCAACCAACCGACCCACGGCAGGCACGGCAACTGCAGCGGCCGCTGCTGCTTCGCTCTTTACAATTGACAGTATTTTGGGTGGTTCAAGATCAGCAGCGGCGGCAAATAGTAACACCAGCAATGGCGGTAGTAACAACAACAGCAACAATAATAATAATTGTAATAATCATATAGGTATCGGCGGTACAAAACGTGCTGACTCGCCCGCCTCTCCTAGCTCCAATTCCAGTTCAGCGGCTACTAGTCCCACACGACCGCAACGGGTTCCTGCTATCTTACAGCATCCTGGCTTGCATTTGGGTCATCTAGCCGCAGCAGCAGCAAGTGGCTTTGCCGCCTCGCCATCTGACTTTTTGGGTAAGTAGCTAGAGCGTGCTTTGATATTTGATAGTTTTACAAGCAAATCTCTTCGACGAATGTGTGAAAGTTTAGCCAAAGCTCATAAGGAATGTGAATTTGAAGAAAAGTTGGTGTTGAAATTCCTGTAAAGTCATCCATGTACACATACATATGTACATAGCTAAATTAATAGGCGAGTGCGACCACAATAGCCGAGTGATTAACACTCTGATGGCCTAGTCCGACCAACATCCAAAATTGCAGAACATTGATTTTTCTATTTATGGTCGCCTCTAGGCTGAGAGTCTTAAGCTGCCCGAGTGTATTTCTGACACGAAACACATCGCTCCTCATAGAAATCTAGTGGCCGTTCGAAGGCGACTTGTAATAAACTGTAGATCCCTCCACAAATTTAAGGAGGAGTTCAGTAATAAATAATAAATAATATATAAAATATAAATAATATGAACAGGAGAAATGCAAAAATAAAGGAATGAAAGTAAGGAAATTTTATGAGGAAATTTTGTAGGATTAAAATAATGGCATTCGTCCTTGGAACTTGCACTCCTCGTGCAGCTATTTTTACAATTTTCATACACTTTTCAAATACTTAGCTTCCTTTTCTTCTTACACGTATTAGTATGTAAAACGCCAGACAGATAAAAAGCTTTAGATCTAAATGCTGAATGTCTAAGCTCCCAAGCACTCTTCTCTCTTAGAGCTGCAGCAATCAATTTACCATTTGTTTGTATGTAATAATATTATATATACCATACTTAAATATACCTTTCAACAAGACTAATTCTTTGTACCATAAGTAACACGCTTATGACCTTACCCTTAACACTCCGCACATAAATCACCTCAGCCACCACCGCTAACAAAGCTTTCCTACGTCACCACCTGCAAGTTCGTCAGCTGGTGGTGTATGTGAGGAGGTGAATAGGAAATCTGAGCAGAAGCATTGTTCCGGCTTCATTGGTCTCGCATAATAGCTTCAAGGTATTTTTCGGCTTATATTTGCATTTTCTCTGGTTTACAGTAATTTTTACAACACTTGCGTACGCATTAGCGGAGCTGTAATAATTCTTTAGAATTCCTTGCACTCTCCCTCTTTGCATTCGTGAAATCGTCAAAAGGATTTGAGGTTTGTATGAATTACGCGTAAATACGCAATGAACCGTTAAAGATGATTTTTAATATTTACGGTGTTAAAGTGCGTGTGGGTGTGGCTATTGCTGTGGATGGCACATACTCGTATTGCTGCAAAAAAAAAAAATTTTTTCTAAGATGCTTTCCATATTCTGCGCATAAAGCCAGTGGCAGGTTTTAAAATGATCCTGTCAAGGATTTATGCTTATTCGAGCAAACATTGAGAGTGACTACATATTACTTAGTTCAAGCAAATATACACACATGCACGTATCTGGCTGAAAGTAAAATAAAAATAAAATATCCCTAAAATGACTTAAATATTCAACCGACGTTAAATTATTCAAACGTTAAATCACTTTAATTTACATAAAATCAACAAAAAAAATTAACAAAAAAAATCAACAAAAAAAAAATTAGGAACTGGTGATGCCAAACACAAAGTAAATGTTGAAAAGTTGCACAAAAAATGTTTATAAACTCGCTTGCACTTATGGCGATGCCTTTTCGTTGATTTTTTATTATTGCGGTTCTTTTACTAAAAATATCAAATTGCAGGCAGCGTAGAGAAATGATGTTTTTTGGTGGATTTTTTGTGCATTGAGTTTATACCCTCTCATTTTTACTATGTAAATTAGGGTAACCCATATGTGTTTCCCATTACTATGCAACTTCCATAATAGTAGAAAATGTGTATGAATTTGCCTATATTTTTTAATGAATTTTAGTAGTGAAAATCATTTAGGACTTCGAAAGTTTCTATAAATTTAATTAGACATTTTTTTTAATTGCGATAAAGTTTGAAAGTATAACTTTTAAACGTAGAATCCGGCAGCCTAAATTAATAAAATTTCAATATGATAGTATTTTTGTCTGAAATTAGGAACGAGAATTTTGCTTTAGAAAATTTATACATATTTACATATATACTCGTAGCTTGATTTTCTTAATTCGAATGCATTACAGGAAGAGAAATATTTTTTTAAACTATTTTGAAGCTAAATTTGAATTTTTTGCACTAAAGTTTTTATTAACGAAAACGGTATTTACTTTAATGGATATTTTAAAATAATTTGGTCGAAAATTACATGATTTCCAGGAAAACTTTAAAGCTGACGAATATTTAAATAAACTTTATTTTGGACACAAATAATATTCGGTTTTCAATTTTATCTCATTTTCTATCAATTCCTCATGCGTTTGGAAGAGAATTTTGAAAATCCTCTTTTCATTTTTTTTTCTTTTTGAACAACCCTAATGTGCATATATGCATACACGTATGCCAATATTTTAATTTGTCTACCCACCCTTCAAAACTTGATGTTAATTTCGCCACTTTTTTCCTTCAACTCTTTGTTTTTTACAGTTGCATATCCAAACTTCTATCCAAATTACATGCACGCCGCCGCGGTGGCTCATGTGGCTGCCGCACAAATGCAAGCACACGTGAGCGGACATGGCGCTGCGGCGGCGGCCGCTTTAGCAGCGCACACACATCCGCATCACGCACATCACTTACATCATCCACACCATGCGCATCATCATGTAGCGCATCACTTGGGTCATGGACCACCGCCGAAACGAAAGCGTCGCCATCGTACAATTTTCACCGAAGAACAATTGGAACAGTTGGAGGCGACTTTCGACAAGACACACTATCCGGATGTGGTGCTGCGCGAACAGTTGGCGCTGAAAGTCGATCTGAAGGAGGAGCGTGTGGAGGTGAGTTTTGAAAAACTAGCAAATTTTTATTTGAATTTTCATGAACATAAGAATATATGTGTGTACGAGTATACCATATAGCTATACACCTATGTACTTAAGTACCCGCATGTGATGAACACCTTACAACAACGGAAGGTCGAAATCGTAAATATGATTTTGTCAGTGTTTGGAATTCGAAAATTGTCCGCTCAATTACAGCAAATAGAGATATAAGGAAGTATTTGTAAAGTTAAAGGAGATAAATTAAAAAAATAATAATATTCAATGAAAATTTAAGTCATAAATATTGGGCTCGATACACGTTCCTTGCTTAACTATTCAAATGTTTGTTTGAAATCATCGAGTTTTTGAGCAATTTGAGCAGCAGAACAAAACTTTTAAATTTTTTCAGAAATAAATTTAAAATTATAGAAAAAAGTGCTGAATAAAGTCAATAATTTTGTACAGACGAACCGAATACATTTACATTAAAGGTGCCGTCAGACAGCTATTATTTAATTCAATTCAATTTGCTTGCAAGAATTCAAAATTTCGAAATTTAATTTCAAAAGCAGTCACACGTTGATACAAAATTTCAAGGAAATTGAATTTCAAAATCTGACAACTAGTCATTTCACAATAATTTATGAAAAATCTTCTTTGACAACATTTAAATCCTTTGACAACAATTTGAAGAGAAATAAAATGAGCAAATTTTCCAATTTCAGAAATTATATTTTAGATAAATGAGTTAGTCACTTTAGTTAGTCACCAAACGTTCTTTTGCATGCAAAAGAAAACGCCTATACACATACATACATATCTATGTGCAATATGTATATGGTATATGTATGACAGTATCAGTTATCTGCATTAACTTATTTACATATTTGCATACATACATACATACTTATGTACCTATGTACTCGTATATGTAATAAGATAATTTCCATTGCGAGGATTGCTGATTTTTCCGCGCGAAACCAATTGAGTGCAGTCATTTGTGAAAATCACTTTGTTTATTTAGTTGTTCGCTTTAATTGAGAGGCTTCCTACCCACTACAACAACAACAACAACAGCAACAATACAATAAAAACAATAATAAGAATAACAAGAGCAAATAAATATGTATTTAGCCTGCCACAAGGAGTCGTAAATTCTCGTAAAAAGGATATGTACACGTATATGTATGTAAGCGGACATAAAATCAAAATTATCATTTCATTTAAGTAATTTCAATAATAGTGGGATTGTTTAGCTGGGCACGGCGCTCACCAGCTCACCACAGAGATCGCATTTTGATTTGCAATGTAAACAAAGTCGTTTGCCGGCTGTTGACTGTTGGCTGTGGCTGTGGCTGTGAATGTGGCATTTGGCGTATGCATGGTGTTTAAGGATATGCAGGATATATGTACAATACATATAATATGCGAACAAATACACACATATACATACATATAATTCTACACATAAACGCGCACTAATGCATGCTAATAGAGACGAAATCAAATTGCTTTGCTGAATATAAAAGTTGCCAAGCAGACGTCTCGAGGATCAAGTAATAAGGATGAGCGCAGAGGGCAATAACAATCGAGACAACAACAATATTAGCATGACATAAGTGTAACAAAAATTATGCCCGCGAGGATAGCTTAACGCTCGCCCCTGTGTGTGCGCTGTGGCAGAGCCCGTTGGCGTGGTGGGAAGTTGTGCGGAGCTGCCCTGCGGTTTATGCTGCATTCAGCCAACCAACCAACCCTCTGAGTATTGTATTGAGTGATGATGTGTTTATTTTAAAACCATAAAAATGTATGCAAACTCTCTGAATTTATTTTGTTATTTTTTTTTTCTTTGCTCTAAGCGCTGCTGTGCCTTCTGCCGCTTCTTCGGCTATTATTATTCTTATTGTTGCTGCTGATTGATATTTGTTGTTGTTATTTGAAGGAAATCCCACAAATGGATTTGGAAAACAAAAATCAATGCTCAAAAATGTTAAGGCTCGAAAGAGATTTTGCCCACTTAGTCTCTACTTTAGCTGAGTCTATGGTGATTTGTTGTTGTTGTTGTTGTGTCATTTGATAGTTCCCGCAACATAACGATTTGTCAACAAATTAAAAATCAGGAAACCCAGCATGTTGATAACTCAATTTGTATTACAAAACTTTACTCAGCGTGGGTTTGCAGGCACGCATTGTTACGCATTTTAAAGGACAATTAAGGAGCATACGTTTTAACACCAACCCAGTGTGTGTGTGGGGGTTAGAGCGGGTGATTACACTTATAGGACTTGACAAACTGATGATAAGCTTCATTGGAAATAGTTAAATGTTAAAAAGTCGAATAAATTAAATGTCACAAATAAACCTACACACTTATGTACATATACACGTATACACTGAGGAGCAAGAGTTAGTGAAAGGTGATTTTTTGTAATATTATCAAGGCAAAGTATTTTTGTTAATTAAATTAAGTTGAGTGATAAATTGAAAGCAATTTAAATCAAATTGTAAAATATTAAAAATACATACAATTTTTATATAATTATTCCTTTCAAGCACATTAAATAGAATATAAACTTTGACTTGGAGTATGTTACTTGGCACACAGATGCACTGGTGCATTTAAACGATCATTCAGAACGATCGGTCAGAACCGACCACATCGGACCACTACAGCAAATATACAACCGATTTTTCAGCTTTGATATTTTGACCCAAAAATCTGTCAAAAAAGCATCTGATGGCATGAATTTTACATTCTTCAAAAATAAATACAAATTGACACCAAAAATCATCAAAATCGGAGGACTGTATCATATAGCGGCCATTCAAACGTTTTGTTCAGATATATATATAGGTATATGCATCTACAAGCAATAGATTTAGTATTCTATAAACATACCTATACGCAAGAAAACATTGTCACTGAATATCATCGAAAATGGAGGACTATATAGACCCTTACAACCGCTTTGTTCAGATATGATGAATTTCGGTTTGGTATCAGGCAATAACTAAAACTATCATAAAGAACTTCACACAAATATTTTATATTTTGCTCTTCACTGTACATACATATGTACATATGAACTCACATATCACGGCAAGCTCCGACAATGAACGAAAGGGGTTGGGCGTGTATTTGTTTGGCTGTGCATTGAGCAATGCTGAACTCTCCGTTGAAGGGTGGAGCGTTTCCTTAAGCATGGTTGGCGTGTCAACACATTTGTGGACATTTGTACAGTAATTAGGATTATTAGCTGAGGCTAAGAGAGTGTACAACATACACGTAAATGTGTTTGCGTGACCGTATCTCATATTAATCACCATACCTGCGCCTAACTGATATCATCTACACACACACGTATGTACATACATACATTTCGCACATTCATACAAATAATAACAACATTTAAGGTGTTGCTTAAGTAGACGCCGAAAGGCATTTTATCGCTTTCCATTTATTTTCTTAGTTTGAATAGTGCATTAGTCGTATTATTGACTAAATATCTGTGTACGTGTGTGTAGTAGTGCGCTCTGAGGGTGTTCTAAACTCCATTTGGGTGTCGCAGGAAATCTGTCAAGTGCGAGATAAATAAATGCCTCCGCTTAGTGTTATTTGACCGCAGGCAAAAATCCTTAAAAGCACACATTTTAGCAATAACGGTGCCAGCTTTATCACTTTAAAATCCTTTAAATGTTCGTTTAAGTTTTTGGTTGGTACGAGAGGAGGAGGGAAAATGTAATTGATAAGTAGTTATTGTTATGCAAAGGTTTCTCTGTGTTGTCATGTGCTAATGGAAGATCAAAGAAAGTATAATGTGTTTTTACTGAAGTGCATGTTTAAACACTGATATCTATCTTATGTTCAGTGAAGGACGTGCTTGAAAGCTAGCAGAGTAGAAAAGTAATGATTTTTTAAGACAAAAATCTTCTTTGAAAAAATGCTTCAAATGATTACTATTTTTTATTACAACAAAATATTGAAGAAAAAGTACAGCTCGATCTGTCTTATAAATTTTACCACCTTTATTTGATATTTTTTTCATTTCCGTAGACTTTTTTAAATTTTTTTTATACCTTTGATGTATACGTTTTAACTTTGGTCCGGAGTATGAAAGTACAAGAAGGAGAAGAGAAAATGTATACCGATCGGGTCAAAATGACGAGCTAAGTTGATTTAACCATGTTCCTCTGTCCGTCTGCTTAGTATATGTATTTCAATTCAACGTGGAACACAGGCGCACGATCATTTTTCGGAACCCGACTGATCGGGCCACTATAATATACATACATATATACTGTATATATGTACATATATACATATATGGTATTCTGCACACATATGATTTATTACATATTGGTGCTAAAAATTATCAAAATCAAAGGACTATAGCATATAGCCCCCATACAACCGATTTTCTAAGATCATATCTGGTTTTGGTCAACCCTTCGTCTAAAAATTATATACAGTATCATGTTTTGGTATTCAGTTATGTACAAACCGGAGGATGTAAGCAAATATTAGCCGAGAAACACGATTTTCGAATAGATGGTTTAGATCCCGGAGGGCAGAGTAGTTTTCCTGCGAGTCTAAGTGAAATCTCCAAAGAACGCAAATGATACAACTATCAACCTTACAAACTGGTAGTCAGCATCATCACCACCATCAACAAAATCGCAACAACACTTTAATCAAATTAATTATGCGCGCTACCGTCTTGTTTGTTTTTGTTTTTGCTTTTGTTTTTTTTTTTTTGTTTTCAACGCACACAGGAATTATACTTTTTCAAATACTTAATGTCTAAATAAAAATAATAATTATTAGTGAAATTAAAAACAAAAACTACAACAAAAAAACAAAAAAAAAACTTAAAATTCCGCGCATATACATACATACATATAAAATACGACGCCATACACACACAAACATACCCAATTATGCAAATATTCAACAATCTTAAGAAAAATCTCTTCAAGTTGTTAATTTGCATATTTCTTCAACACAACAGTATAACAAAAACAACAACAGCTGAGCCACAATGACTTTGCACCGACCGACTGGAAATTTTCGCCTGTCAATAACAGTCAGGTAAATTGAGTGAGCGAGTGAGTGAGTGAGTGAGTTGCCAAATGACAAAGGTATACTCGTATAAGTGGTAGGCCTTTTGCTTGCTATATATGTATATGTATATGTTTGTATGTATGTATTTCTATATGTTAATAAGTCTATCAGCAGCGTACTTGCGTCTGTTGTTTCAATGCTTACTTCAATTGGAGATTTTCAATAATTATTGCCACTTATGTCATTTCCACAGCGCACAGTGTCACAGAATACCTGCACTCGTATACACATACATACGTGTACATATGTACATGTAAACTCACAAATCTTTATTATACACACTATTCAATGTCTCCCGCGCAACACCCAATCCAACATTGACCACTCATCCACCAACAAAGATCGGTCTCTCCTCGGGAAGCACTACGAAGTTATGCCTTTTCGCTGATTGCTGATTCTTCACCTCTTTGCTTTTCGGCTCAAGTGGCAACACTTTTGCTCAAGTAAGAAAAAAAATTATGCTAAACAGTAGCAATGGCAATCGCAGATAATAATAATGCCTTCACACAATATACATAAATATACTATAGACATACATATGTATGTACATATGTACATATATTAATTTGTTTATAAGTGATTTGTGTGTACTCATATAAGCAATTACGTGATGAGTACCTTCGAAAGTCCTAAAGTATCCGCTACTGTGCTGTGCTTTGCTTTTGTTATTTAAATACTAAACTCACATATATCCACATATGTATGTATGTATTAATGTATGTATGCAGGTTTGTATGTGTGCGTGTAGGTGCTTAGTTTTGTATTCGAACTCCGTCTGAGCCGTGTGTGAACACCTTTGTCTGCCTTCACTCACTTTAATATGTTAATTACTTGTATTGCCGCACATATTGTACACATGTACATACATAAATATGTAAGTACGCGTGTATTCACATGCTACAAATTGGCAGTCAGTTAAACCGCTAGTTCGAGTCCGATTTCATTCGGTTAATTTTCGTAAAGTAAATATTGAGTTTTAAATCGAGCAATTATCTTTAGTGTTCACACAGCGCATTAAATATGTTTTAATTGGTTATGTATATTAAAAAGAAATGAACTTAATTTACAGAATTGTAAAAAATTAAATAATTCTTTCTTAAATAAGTACTAGGAATTAATTTGGCAACATTCTCAAATTGCTCTATTAAGGTACCTGTGTGAACTACATTTAAATTTGTAGCTTTAGGTCCACTAAGCTATGAAATTATGATTTATATAAGCTAAGTCTCCACGTATATACTTGTGTACTGTTAAATTTGTGCTCTTATGACCACACAGAATCTACAAAAATAAATATTAAAGGCATACAGTGAATTACAAAAGTCATTGTACGGCAATCAACCACATAACCAGCAAATAGGCAAGTAATTCAAATACAACTAATCCTGTCGTTCAAGTGATTGAGGTGATTTAGATGTTGATTTTGAATATGTACAAAGAAAAAACTTGCACATTCCTTTGTTGTTGTTTTGGTTTCGGCTTTGGTGCGTTTGGCTGTACAAAACTGAAGCGCTACGTAAATATTTGTCTTTTTAAAAAAGTAAAGAAATCAATTTGAGCATAATTTGTTCTTTCTCATACTCGTTGACAAATAAAAATCCAACAAAATTGGAAAAATGCGTTTCATACATATATACATACTCGTACATATATGCACAGACACCCATGTACCTACATAAATAATATATATATATATATATATTTATTATGGAAAAGGTGAAAAATGTTGTAAATATTAGTGCTACTGTGTGGGCCAAGAAATGAGCAAATATTAGTACAATTTGAGATATTATCAAACAACTACAAACAATGGAAAAAGTATAAAAAAATATTAGTGAAAAGCCATGTGGAAAAGAGCACAAAATGCTCACTTCAAGTGTCTTCTGTCTAACAGCCCAATTTGCAGCAAGAGCTAAAGAGACTTTATTTTAATTTCATAAGTCATATTCATCACCTTACATACACGTCCATACATATGCAGATACAAACACAGATGAGTAGGTACATATGTATGTATGTATGTATGGATGGGCACGAAAACGCTAAGATCAAAGTAAACAATTCAGTTTGTGAGATTAGTGTTATTGTGCATTCTTCTCGACCGCAAAAAGAGAGTCAAACAGTAGCCAACACTTGAGGATTTCGACTATGGGAAAATGTCAAGTCACGCGGAATTTATGATTTCTTTTCCTATCCAAGCGGTATGCGAGGTTGTATTTGAGCACTCGAAGGTGGAGAAGTTTGTAAGGCAACTTACAGATAATTGTATGAAAGTATGTCATGCGTTATATTAACTTCGTTAATGTGGGTCATTTAATGAGTAAAAAGTCATAGTTTTGTATAATTAACTTTATTAACACCCCAAAATTGGTGTAAACTTGAAAGCCTATGATGTGCGATGTAGTAGAATAGAAAACACAAATATCGTCAAAGCTCATAAAAGCTGAAAAATTGCTTGATCCTTACATATGGATACATATGTACATATATAGATTTTAAAAAAATATCAAGTTGATTTAATTTAATTTAATTTTTTTGTTTGTTTTTTTGCTTAATATTTTTTCGATTTTTTAGAACCTCTAATTAAAACTGTTTAAGTTCAGAAGTTTTTGCTTCTGAATTAAAAATTTGTAGACCCTTTGCGACTGGGTGAAATATCCAAATCTAACCCTAATTTTGTACCTTAATCGAGAAAAGATCTATGGTTTGTTTTCATCTCCCTAATTTTCCGCGTTAACCTATTTAAATCTATAAATAGATGGGAAGATGTTCACCGCCAATAACAATGGCTCTCTTGTGCCCTTTAATTCTTATCACATCACATCGCCTCTGTAGCCCTAACAAATATGACGGCTTGGATGATCTAATATGACTTTGCTTCAGCTGCAAGTGCCTAAGTGGCAGTTGCTTCGCACTCTAGCAATAAATGAGCTAATGTTTCCAACCTCATCTCACTGAATCTGCGCTGATACCCAATTGGTGAAAATGATTCCGCGTCTGCTGTGTCCTGTAATTAATCCTTTTAGTATTTTTAGATTATTTTTGTTAAGTAAAATAGTTTCTTTTGTGGGTTGCTGTTGATTTACTAGTGTGTCCTGGAACCTAAATGAGCCGGTCTTGATCCTGTTCCCCATCTCATTTAAGTTCCTGTCACTTTCCCACAGCACAAGCGATCTGATCATACATGTTGATGTCTCCATCAGTGCAACCTGACTGTCTCTGCAAATTACTAAATGTGGATTCTTCGTGTTTCTTTGAAGAAATGTTTCTGCACACGAAGAGCTAGCAAAAACTTTTGGTTGAAAAATGCGTGGGTATCTGCTCATTCGTATTGATATCTCTCCATAGTCTTCGACCCATTGGCCTTAGGTAACTTTCTTTTATATCCGTTCCCTGTCGGGTTGATATTACTTTTTCCTTCCCTGTACCCTCTCTCATTATTCTTAATAATGTTCTTTTGTGTGATAATTCTATTACTTTATGTAGAGTTGCGAGGTAAAGTAAGGCTGCAAGAGCTAATGTATGGCACGTTCTCATGTATACCGTAATGCAGGCGCATACCAATTTTTGAAGTTTCGTTGCTGAGTCCTTGTTAAGTGTAACTTTATCTCCCTGACGTCACATTTACCTTAAAACGCTGTTGTTGGCTCTTAAAACAACTGTTCGAGTGAATTTTTTTAAATGAAAAATCACTTTTTATTGCATAGTTGATATAGATTTTATAATTATGTGTAACTTGGTAAAAGTAAATATATGTAAATGATATCGGTTTTTATGTTTTTCTAACAAATAGAGGGTCCGGCAGTTTATTCTATGCCGCCGCCGGTGATAGTTTGTTTTTCAGAAATGTACTCGGAGGGGTTGACATATCTTGCCGATGGAAGGTCATAATTTGCAAACTCAACTTAAAATTGATTTTCAGTAATATTGATCTAGCCAGAATTCAAACGCATAATCTTCCACATGTTATCGCACACAATGAACAACTCGACTAATATGGTCACGTGGCATAGAGTTGCCACATAAGTGCACAAATTTTTCATTGTCCGACTATTTATGAAGAAGTTCGAATACAATTGACCGCTTGAAAAACAACAAAGCTGTGGCGCTGCTGAATTGCCGACCGAACTATTCAAATGCGGCCGTGGGATAAGCCTCCACATTATTGGATATAATGTCCTGTTTGGATCTAATAGTGAGACTTTAGACCTGGTAAATGCAGTACAAATTAAAAAGATAAATAAAAAGTTTGTTGTTGTTGTTGTAACCGCAAAAATATTCCCCAAAGTACTTTTTGGGGAATGTTGCGGGAGTGACAATCCTTGGCCGGATAAAAATATCCGGGTCGTTCCGGTATAAAGACCCGACTGTCGCGGGAACTATTGGATTTTAGTCGCCTCTTGCGACAGGTATGCCTAACCGCGGGTAAATTCTTGAACCCCTAACCCGCAGGGGTAAATAAAATGTTTAACCACTATACGGTGTATACCACTTTTCGGTTATGTAACATTTAAAAATGTTGGTTATTGTTTAAACGCGTTCTACCCAAACCACCTATTTTTGTTATTGCGTTGTTTATAATTCGATATTCAACTTGAAGTTCCCTTGCAGATTGTGCGTAAGAGATTACAACTTATCCGCCTTATACATAGATATGATTGTGATGGTAAGCTGGGTTGAGTCTCTCTCTCAGTTTAAGAGACAGATTTTTAACATTTTGAAAGCCGGGGCATCAACCCATAGATATCATCGCCACAAGTTAGATAAAATGGAATTGGTTGAATGCAGAGCATACACAAAAGATGCCGAAACACTGGAGTATTATCTCCCTGTGTGTACGGCCTTCAGATGGTTGAGCCCCCAGCCTCGTCACATATCACGTATGATTGAATGAAATGAAATCAGTTCATTAAATCGAGCGAAATATCTATTCAAACGCATGAGTTCAGATCCCGAGTCACCCCCTTTTAACCAACTAAAAACACCTAAGTTGCCAAATCTCCCGCGGACATTCAGTTTATGAATAACGAAAATTATTGACACATTTCTCGACTTAACGTCTTATTTTAAATGATTCTTAAGAGAAATAAGTAAAAAAATAAAAACCAAAAAAAGACCGTGAAGTGTAAATGTATGCACTCATACACGAATGCTGCATAAAAACGACAATATCTTACATACAATAATAACAACATTAGCGCAACATTAGTCAATGTTTTCACTATGGATTGCCAACGATTGCCGGCGTGACTACAAATTTAAAAGCAAAATGGCAACAGAGCTTGATCCGAGGCATGTCAGTAACTAAAGCACTTGAGGGCATAATTTAAAGTTACTCAATAAAAATGTTTATACGCCTAAAGGAAAACAGAAACAGAAGCAGCAGGCGGATGAAGAAAAAAAATCCTTAATAACAACAAGTCCTTAAGGACGACACTGAGGTTAAGAACGCAAGTGCACATACACATAGAAGTATTTACCTATAAGCACAGTGAGGGGTGTTTATGCCAATATATCCGTATGTATATACATACATATGTTTGTTTGTTTGTAAATATGTTTCTGAAATAAAGTGCTTTCGTATGTATGTATGTGTTGAAATTATGAAAATAATAATTTTTGGCTGCAAGTGCCATTTATTGTTGTGAAACCGCAATGTGTGGCACAAGTGCTTTAATAAGCACACACACACACACGCATCTACCGGCGAATATCAGCAGGCAAAGAATTATGTGTGAGGGTGTGAAGGACCATGCCAGTTCGGTGGTGGTGCATGCTGAAAATACACGTGTGTGTGTGTGTAAAAGGCAAGGTCCTCATTGAAGTTTGAACTTGAGGTTGAGGACACATCGCGCCGCCGGCCACTGTTAGTGTATTTTACTGAATAATCAACGAAAATCTGCTGATTCCAACTCATTGCCATTTAATTTCATTTAATTCATACAAAAATAAACACAATTTTAATTTACGCAATAAAAGTAATGGAAATAATCGAATGAAGGCTACAACAACTACTGCTGCTTTTGTTTGTTATTAATTAAATTAAAAATATATACAATACATACATACATAGGTATAAGTATATTATACGAAAAGACAGCTGAAATATAAGGCACTTTTCCTCGGATAATAAAAAAAAAATAGAAGAATTTTATTATTCATTAAAAAATTTTACTTGGCAGCATCATCCCTGGTGGTCCCGATATCGCAATTGATTTGAGATTGTCATCTTTATTTGTATGTAGGAGTCTAAACATGCCACAAAGCATCAAAGTGTTGGCCGACAATAACAAAAACAAACAACAACAACAACAAAATGCGGCAACTAAAAAACTGCAATTGCTGCTAATTGTTGTCCTTTTGTCGGTCTACTTATATCTCACTCAGTTCACTCGACGAAAAAAGCGGCCGCAAATAAGTAAAGAATTATAACAATAAAAACAAAATAAAAATAAAAAAGGCGAAGGTGTGCTGGTAATACTTATTAAGGTTGCTCCTTTCTCCTGCTACTTTTGTATAGAAATTATGAAAAAAATACCTCTGATGATTGTGCACTTTTGTTGAGCCACGGTAATACTCTTTGTATAGCATATACCAGGCCCTCCATACTGCTCTTATGTGGATACGCACCGGCATCCTCATTATACTTAAATGGCATAAATGCTGTGGAGTGTGTTTTAATAGTTTGGCGCGTTTAGTCCTTTCATACTTTCAAAATATAAATAAACAGACACTTTTCACAGAGGGGTTGGATGCATTTTAAGAAAGGACTTATAAAACGATAAAGGATAAATTCTTTATACTCCCTTCTTAAGGATAAGAGACTGATATTGAGATTTGGTGACTGCTATAACGACATTTTTCATTTTAATTTGCTCAATTTCATGTCCAGAACTTCACGAATTTTCGCATAAAGTTCTTAATACAATTGGAATCCTGCAGAAACCGCAAATGTGGTCTCATTAGAAACTTATTTTTTTCTAAACTCTCCAAACTTTCCAACTTGCACAACAAGATACCGAACAAACTCTCATTTTGGGTCAATTGAGATCAAACAAAATCGACAAAAATCAATGGAGCTCATTCAGTCATCTATTGCTAGTTCAATTATCTGGAATGCCCCTGTGTCTTGACATCCAGACGGTTGTGTGTTATTTAATAGAGAATTTGTTCAGAGTGCTCCTACGTTTTATGGATACTTTTGATGTGTTGTATTCTAAAGATCTAATTGCAGCTTGGCTGCCAGAAAATATCGTAATTGCCCTGCTACCTTAAATTTGAGCCATTCAGCGGGTTGTGTGAGTGCAAGAAGATCTGCTTGCAAGACGATGCAATCTTCTGGTGGTGTGATGCTCATTTTTATAGAGAGTAACGATGGGTGGATTCTACAATTCAATTTATCATCCGAGTTTTTCGCAGTCTGTAAAGATGGCTATTGCTCTCATATTCCGGCCGTTCGTTTGCTTTTTCCATTCGTCCCCGTTTGGGATTCTTTTGGAAAGAGATTGTCAAAGCATGTACTAGAGGTGATGTAATCCAGCTCCCTCGGCACTTCTGCGAAAGATAGTATATTTCGGTGCATCCTATTCTACAATTTCTCCGAAGGTTGAGTTGCGTTGGAGCTCAATGCTAGTACAGGTTTAGAGGAAGGAAGTAGGGGAGACTTTCCAGTGTTTATGATGGTAGAGCTCCTGTTCCTTGAACTTTCTTTAGGTTGCAGCTGAAAGTAATATTCTCGAGTGCGGGCCACCATTCGTTTATACTGCAGAACAGTATTAGTCTAACCTCCGCTGTGTAAATCCAGTATACAATATTCGTTTTTAGACCCCTTCTGTGTGAAAGTTAAAAATATACGAAAAAATTTTTAAATTTTTTCTTTTAACTTTTATAAGTAAGCCCTTTTTCTATTTTGAAATCATCCGCAAAGTAAACTCAACTGAACTGAGAAAATATCTTGGCTTTAGAAAGTAAAGCCTATATAGGTATTTCTTAGTATATGGTCAAGTAAAAAGTTCGTTCGGTTTTTATCTAATAGATGGCGTTATTGTCCATAGTACTAGTGTTTCGTATCGCATCATGTCATACTATACGGCGCTGAAAACGTGTTTATTCGCGCTAAAAGTTTGTCTTTGACAGTTTTTCGATTGATTGACTCAGTACGTTGTGAGCGCTCGTCAAAGATGGACACCAGCAAAGAGAAAATTCGCTATATTTTACAATTTTCCTTTGATCAAGGCGAAAAAGCAGCCAAAGCGGCTGAAAAAATTTATTTAGTTTATGGACCAGATACTGTAAATGAATGTGTAGCACAAAAGTGGTTTGCTAGGTTCCGTTCCGGTAATTTCGATGTCAAAGATGCACCACCCGTCGGGAAGCCTTTCGTCGAAAATTGCGATAAAATCATGGAAATAGTTGAAACAGACCGTCACGTGAGCACTTATTTAATTGCTGAGGAACTAAAGATAAGCCAGAAAACCGTTTGGAACCATTTGCATAAAAAAAACCGAACGAACTTTTTACTTCACCTAATATATTACAATGCTCGCTGATTCAATTTGAATTACTGGGTGTTGGAAGTTCCTCTAATATCCAACATTTGAAACTACTGCATGGTCTACGATTACCTTAAGCTTTTACGACGTTGCTCTTCTTATTCAGCATCAGTCTCCACGTGCCTCATTAGTAGTATGAATCGATCTTCATCGGTGCAGGTACCACCTGAAGTACTTATCCTTCCATTATTACCGTTGCTAAACGCATTCCGTATTTCTAACTACTCGCATGGAGCACAATGATCCTAAGTGCCGTTGCGCGCCATCAAGTGCTCAAACACTCTTTTTCAGGGACTACCAGATGAAAAACTTTTCAAGTGGAAATTAAACACACCTCATTTGGGGTTTGAGATCCTCTTAAAGACACTTTAAAAAATTATACCTCATAGATGGTCAAATATTTCATACCTCTACTGAAATATTCCTAACAACTTTTTTCGACTTCTTGTGCTTTAGTGAAATAAAATGTGTTAACGAAAATATCCACAACTCCACTTGACTGGTTAAATATGATTTTAGCAACATAAATGCTGTTCATATTTTATTTAATTTTTTCTTTTCATTTTATTTACAAATATACAAAACTAAAATATGTAACCTTTTAATTTTAATCAAATTTATTTTTCATAAAATTTTTAATCATTTTTTAACTAAATCCAATCCAAGAGCGGCTATGAATCTACTCTGCAGAGCCCGGCTACTCGCATCGTTCAAGCAAACATTTTTGTTGCAGCCTTTTCGGCTTCGACTTCTTCTAATTAAGCTCTGAGTGTGTTCAGTCGGTTCACATCTGTGTATTGGTGTGTGTGTGCTGGTGTAAGAGTTGACAATGCTGTTGGAAAGTGCTGACTTCGTATACTAATTTCGATAGTAGAAAATTACAACTTGTTTGCATCTGAGGAGCTTGAGTTGGTTTGGTGACATGATGACAGCTGCTGAGATTAGCCAAGCGCAAAGTGGTCACACACACACACACACACACACACACACTCGACACAGATTGCTTCATGCCTATGCAAGAGGTGGTAATGCAGCCATTTCTGAATACATAGGAGCATCCACACCCACACACTCATACATACATATACTCGTATACTCGTACGTGTGTACAAGCTGTTTGCCTAAAATGTCGAAATATAGTCAAAACATTGCCAGTAAAGTAAATTTTTTTTACTATTTTGTTGTGGTTGTTGTTGTTGTTGTTGTGGTTTTTGTAGGTTAGCTTTTTGCGCTGCACTTGTTAGATTGAAGGCAGTCATGCGTGCATTTCTATTACAGGTAGATGGTAGCCAATATCGCAGCAGCACCAGCACCAGCAGTCAGCGCCAAAAACGATAGCAACAACAACAGCAATAGCTGCAACAATTTTAATCCATGGCACCCCAGTTTTTGTTATTGTGCCTGCTACTTTTTTTAGGTAGCGCTGTTGCCTGCCAATATATGCTGATGTTGCTGAAATTGCCAACGCGCACGTGTTGTGAGCTGGAAAACTCAGTTTGTTTTTCAGCCCAAAATCTCTAGGCCGAAAATCGACGTCGATGAGGTGTTGAGAGGCAAGAGCTACACACTGAATTTTTATTTAAAAAAAACTTTCTGCTGTAAAACCGGCAAAATTGTGCATATATATACATATGTGTTAGTGTGTGCTGACATGTGAATATGTATGTGTGTGTGTGTGTGTGTGTGTGTGGATCGTCCGGTGATTATATTTGTCTGTTTGCTTGTGATCTCGGCTTGCAACATCAGTTCTATATAAAATGAGACTGCTCAAAACTCTCAAGGCTGTCAGGATGTCTAAATTTCACGCTATTCGGCTCATGACTTGGCATATTTTCGTGCTTATTGAAACAGCTGAAAATAAAATTAACTTCAGCACCCCAATTGCGAGCTACATGACTGATTTAAGCGACCCTAATGAATGATATACGAAATTTCAAACATCCAGATCCTTCCAAAACTATGATTTCTCAATATAACTCTGGGCGATTCGTTGAATTTTAAGAAAATTTCAGTGGTATATGAATGTACATACATACATAATGTATAAAAATTGACACTTCGTAACCACAGAAGCCAGTACTCCTCCTTCGAAAGGCCGATCAATTTTTATTAGAAGCTCTCATTTCATGCCAGAAACACACTCTGGCGGCACTTTTTAAAAGTCTCCCCTTTAGTGGGACAAACCTTATATACCTATGTATACTCGTATATACATGCACGTACAAATGAATCAAGTGGTTATGGTTTTTATTGCTATTACTGCTACTTGCGCAGTTGTTGTTGTTGTTATTATGCAACATCACCAGTTTACTTGCTTACTTTTTGCTGTGGCGTGTAGTTAATTAAAAATCAACCGCTGCTGGGCCTGTTTGTTTAATGGATTTCATGCACGTTGCCATTGCTCGACTGCTGCTGCCACCGCTTCACTCGGCTGACGGCCGCATCACCGCCTTTGCGCATACAAAACTTAACGGTGTAGAGTATCAGCGATTTATACGCTTTAGCATCGGAAAATCCCTCTATGTACATAGTATATAGATATATGAAAAATTGTGATACAAACACACGTGCACATACCTGGAATGGCGGTATAGTATAGTATACATACATACATATGTACACGTATGTAAACTCATCGCTTACGGCCATTTTGCTCACCATCACTTGCGGTGCGTATTTTGTTCTTAGTGAATTTTGAGCGCTCAAATGGAAGCGTCGTTTTTTCATTTTTTTTTTTTTTTTTTGTCTTTTTGATGAGGGGTTTGAATCTCCTCCGTGGTGGCTCTGTTGATTTTACCAGCTTTCAGTCTGTTAAGTGAATTGTTTAAAAATTCACATGAGACAAACGAAAAACCGCGAAAGTCTTAGCTAAAACCGCTTATAACGCGATTGACGGAATTACTTCGGGATTCTTCATGCTTGCCAAATCCAATTCATGGATTCGATAATTTTTATCACAAGGTGAACGTGCTTAAAAATCAGTAATTAAAACTGCAGCAGCTTAGCTTATGACGAAGTGTTCTTTAAATTTAAATCGATTCTTTTACATAGGCCAGTTCAATAGAATTTTAATATATTTCTAATATCTCTAAATAGGCCAATTCGCTGAGGTAAGTTTAGGGTTGATTAAAGAAGTTCGTGTTGATAAAAGCTCAATTAAGCGTGATAGTTGTCAAAAAAAGCTTTAACTTGGTGGCCGCATTAGCCGAGTGGTTAGCATTGCATACTGACATTCGGAAGGCTCGGGTTCAAATCCCGGTGCCACCAACATCTAAAAGTTATGGAAAATTAATTTAAATAAAAAATTAAGGCAATGTCCACCTCTCCGAGTGTATTTCGGACATGAAATAAAGCTCCTCATAGAAAACCTTCAGCCTTCGGCGGCTTAGTATAAACTGTAGGTCCCTCCATTTGTTGGAAAAACATCAAAACGCAAAACCACAAATTGGAGGAGGGGCTCGGCCAAAAATCGCTTCAGCGGTTACAAAGCGCCAATTATATATGTATATAATTAAATCTTGGCTCTTGGCTAGATTAAAAATTGAAGATGGTTTCATTAGAAGAGCTTTTTTCCATTTCGTACAGGCTTTTTTGTATTGGAAAAATAAGCATATCAAAATTCACAAGTCAATAAAATTTTTTAAATGTGAAATGAATTAATTAAAAAAAACAAATATTGCAAAAAAATGTGCCTATAAATCCCTGGTCAGTGATATATCGTGGACTCTCACATAAATACAAGGTTGTATGTAGATATGTACATGAATATTTGTATTAGTTTATTATTTCATTTTGTGTTACCCGCAGCGCCCATGGCTGCCATAAAGCGCTTAAAATTTCTGTTTATTTAATTTGAAAAATTTAGTTTGGATATTTTGCACCACTAAGCCAACATTTTCACAACAATGGCCGCTTAACGCTGCGAGTATTTTACTAAAGCACACCAACACATATGAAGACATAATTTATATAAAAAATTGCATTTAATATAAGCCTTGGTGGTTTAGAAGTATGGTTGGTATATAAATATATATATAATATATATGTATTCGTTTAGTTGGTATGTCTGCACATTCGCTATTGAAAAAGCTTGCGATTGTTTTAGTCATGAATATTGTTTTTTTTTTTGCTATTACAATCGCCTATAGTATAAAACTGCTGAAACATTGAACACCTACTCATATATATGTAAACTAGAAAGTGTAGCGAAAAAATGGTGGAAATTCTGTTGATTGGAAAAATTATGGGATTAGTCAGCGACGTCAAACTGGCCTTGCAGCGTTGATCCTTTTAATATGTTATGATTGCTGGCATTTTTTTTATTATTCGGAAACATATGTGTGCGCATACATACCTATATGTGCATTTAATATACACAAATGTTTGCGTTTTTTGCCTTGTTTGAATAATAAATTTATAATGCAGCACAGCGCATTTTAATTTAAAAAATCAACTGACTTTGGGTATTTAAATATTACTGATTTTAATTAGCCGCAAAGTTTATAATTAATATTTGTGTATTTTTTACTTTCGTATGTGTGCGTGTGTGTGTTATTTTATTTGTTTTATTTTGAACTTTTCTATGTAATTAATGAGCATAAAGTATTTAATAAAGTAATACATATAATTAGAATTTTTGTGGTTGATATTAAAATATTTACAATGTTAAGCGGTGAAATCCGCGAAAAATTAGTTATTAAAACAATGAATAATATCAGGCCATTTTTTGTTCAGTTTGTATAGTGGCTACATTATAAAGTATTATTACAAACAAATCAGCCTTTCCATTAAAAGTTTTTCATGCCAAAAATTATTAGTAAGAAAAAAAATAAATAAAATTTAATTGTGTTGAAATTGTATTATTAACATTTTGTGGGCGCATAAGTTGAATGCATCGCGGTACGTGCTATTTTATTTCAATTCATTTAATTTAATTCTATTTTATAATTTAATTTAATTTGATTTTTTTAATTTAATTTTATTTCAATTCATTTAATTTAATTTGATTTTTTAATTTAATTTTATTTCATTTAATTTAGTTTAATTTTATTTTATTTTATTTTTTTTTTTTTTGATTTTATTTTATTTTATTTTATTTTATTTTATTTTATTTTATTTTATTTTATTTTATTTTATTTTATTTTATTTTATTTTATTTTATTTTATTTTATTTTATTTTATTTTATTTTATTTTATTTTATTTTATTTTATTTTATTTTATTTTATTTTATTTTATTTTATTTTATTTTATTTTATTTTATTTTATTTTATTTTATTTTATTTTATTTTATTTTATTTTATTTTTATTTTTTATTTTATTTTATTTTATTTTATTTTATTTTATTTTATTTTATTTTATTTTATTTTATTTTATTTTATTTTATTTTATTTTATTTTATTTTATTTTATTTTATTTTATTTTATTTTATTATATTTTATTTTATTTTATTTTATTTTATTTTATTTTATTTTATTTTATTTTATTTTATTTTATTTTATTTTATTTTATTTTATTTTATTTTATTTTATTTTATTTTATTTTATTTTATTTTATTTTATCTTATTTTATTTTATTTTATTTTATTTATTTTATTTTATTTTATTTTATTTTATTTTATTTTATTTTATTTTATTTTATTTTATTTTATTTTATTTTATTTTATTTTATTTTATTTTATTTTATTTTATTTTATTTTATTTTATTTTATTTTATTTATTTTATTTTATTTTATTTTATTTTATTTTATTTTATTTTATTTTATTTTATTTTATTTTATTTTATTTTATTTTATTTTATTTTATTTTATTTTATTTTATTTTATTTTATTTTATTTTATTTTATTTTATTTTATTTTATTTTATTTTATTTTATTTTATTTTATTTTATTTTATTTTATTTTATTTTATTTTATTTTATTTTATTTTATTTTATTTTATTTTATTTTATTTTGTTTTATTTTATTTTATTTTATTTTATTTTATTTTATTTTATTTTATTTTATTTTATTTTATTTTATTTTATTTTATTTTATTTTATTTTATTTTACTTTATTTTATTTTATTTTATTTTATTTTATTTTTTTTTTTACTTTATTTTATTTTATTTTATTTTATTTTATTTTATTTCATTTCATTTTATTTTATTTTATTTAATTTTGTTTTAGATTATTTTATTTTATTTTATTTTATTTGATTTTGTTTTATTTTATTTTATTCTATTTTATTTTATTTTTAGATTTATATTATTTTCTTTTCTCTATTTTCTTTCTATACATTTAAAATGCTAATATACGGGCTTATTCGATTTTCCTAAAGCTCACCAAACTTTCGGGAGGTTTTAATGCAAATAGAATTTATTGCATTACCACTTCCAAAATTAAAATAGCCCGAGGGTCTATCAGTGTACGCATAAACACCTGCCTTTAAAGCTAACTGATTTTGGCTTGAGTTTATAAGTAAATGCATACACATTTTACAGATGTACATATATATGAAAAAAAATCAAATACACTCATACATATGTGCATAGCTACCAAATATGCTCGAGGCCTACAATAGCACTGTGAGTTTTGTGTTCACCCTTTTTGAATGTGCAAATTTAATAAAGTTTATTATTAGCAAAACAACTCCATCTACATATATTATGAAATTGTATAGTTATAAGTACTTAGTATAGTTCCATATATTATACATACATACTCACAAACTGTATATATGTATATCTCTAATAAGCTTTAAATTGACAGATTCGAATTGACAACTGTGATTAAGAATGCTGTTGGTCGCATGTCAAATCAAATTCTGATTAGCACAAATTACATTGGTCTGCAGCACACACTCATCTATAGATACGTGTACATAAGTATGTATGTATATACTCAGAACCACCACTATTTCAATTTTGTTTCTGAGCTTTGATGTAATCAAAGGTTGTCAAGGTGTTAACGGTATTTACATCCATACATATGTATGTGTGTATGTACATACGCTGCATAAATAAAAAATAATTTGTGTGTTTTTATTTTTTAGTTTTATTTTCCAGCAAATGTCATGTTGAATTAGTGATAAATATTCTTTAAAGAACTTTTAATCAATGGAGTAAATACGGCTTGTTAGACAAAAAAATATATATGTAGTAATTAAAATATTAGTAAAATGGCTTTTGTAAGGAAAAAGATATTTCAAAATATTGTAGCATACCTCAAGGAGCATTTTCTTTTATATGTTGATATGATTCTAATAATTTCATCTTGTGATGCTGAGGCGTCTACAATATGTATCAAAATGTGCAAATTTAAATTTGGGTGATATTTTCTGTGATTGACTTCCCCGAAACAATTTTTTATTTATTTGAAAAATGTGAAAAATTTCATTGAAAGCAAAATATTATTATATTTATTTACATACATACATATGTATGTATGTATATAATTTCGTTAGTTACTTTTGAACTGTGTTGCAGCGGTAAAAATACAGTAATTTTTCGATATTCAAAAATTTTTCTTTGAATTGGAAACAACAAGCAAAATGCAGTTATACTGGTAAAAGCAAAAACAAAAATAATAAAATATCAAAAATCAAACAAATTGATAACGTGAATAAACTATCAACAAAAGTAACCATAAAAATAACAACAACAATATTTATTTTCTATTTTTCAATTAAAAGTTAGCAAAATACGTTGCGCGCAACACTTTTGTTGATTTAAAATTATTTTCTTTATTGTTATGTGCAACTACATACATTCATGAATGTACATATGTATATGTATATATATATTTTCGCATTTAACTATATAGTTGAAACACCCAGCAGCAGGTGGCAGAGGTATAGCTGAAATAGCTGGCAACGTATCAGGTGGCAAACAAAGGCCAAACATTTAATTCAACAAACCGTAACAAACAACAAAAACAATAGCAAATATAAGAAAATAAATAACTTGACTGCAACTGCTGCTGATGATGTGCAAATGGTCAACTACCAACCAGCAACGAGAACTGACAGAGCGAAATGAAGCTCCACCCACACACAGCCGCCGTCTTGGCGGCAGGTTAAGGGGAAGTAAATGACTCGCGCCAATCACCGTAGGCATTGCAACGGCACTTTTGCTGTTATATTATATATAGGTTTATTTGTGTATGTATGGGTGCGTATTGTGTGTGTATTAATTTATTGCTTAAAATTAACCCTTAAGTTATTTACACATTTCTGTTTAACTGTATATACATATATTTATTTAAACAAATAAAACAAAATATTAAAATTATTTATTTTTGTACTGTATACAAGACACAAGGGATGAAGGGGAGCAGGAAGAGTTAATCCTTATTTCAACTTATTATTTGCAAATTAATTGAATGAGCAAACTTATGAACTTTTAATATATACAATACATATGTATGTATGTATAGCGAGCGCTGAAAGGGCCTAGTTAAATGCGGGGTAATGGGGCGTAAAGGCTAACCCCTTGAAACCATTAACTGCTACAAGTGATAGCAAAGCGCTGCTCAGTACTGGGTTTCATTTTCCATTTTCTTTAACGGTTCCCTTACTGTTTGTTTGTTTTGCTTTTCCTTTTCTTTTTCTTTCCTGCACCCATACTTGTTTTTCTTGTCTCCCCCTACCTCGGTTGGTCTCTTTGCCAGCACTTTCGTCTTAATTAAAAGACCAATTTGCAACTTCCGCTCGAACGCTTCCAGAAAACTTTCTCCATCGCGGATGGGCGTATTAAGAAAAAGTTCTGCGTTGCGCATAGCAACTCACTGTAAGAAGCAATGTATACAGCGGCACAGCAAGGACCCCATTGCAGAAGTGTAAAAAAGAAAAAAGGCGCATAAAAAATAAGGCATCACTCGTAAAAGCCAATATAAGAAAAATTAATTACAATTATAATAAACCGTCTAATTAAGCGGGAAGCAAATGAAAATGCGCGAAAAGAAGCACCAAAGAAGAGAAACTGTAATTTAAATATTACAAAAGCATTGTATATGGGAGGGGAGGCAACTTGGAGGCGAGGGTGGAAGCACTTGTTAAAATCAAAGTTGGTTGAGGCGAGGATTAGTAAACGGTCAAGCTTTGTAGCGCACAAGCAGGAAATCTGTACTCTGCCTGCCCATACCAACCAATACGTTGTATAAATTCAAGTGAGAGCAACAACTACAACAAAAGTAGCTAAGATTATTCCATGAAAATATAGAAAAAAATCATCTTACGAGTTTTGTATAAAACGTTCTGTGTTGTGCGTCAAGGATTCAAAGATAAGGCGACGTGGTTGGAAGCCAAAGCAGTGTTGGCAACTTAGCGAAAATGGAAATAAATAAATATAATAAACCGACAAGTAAAAGTTCAAAGTGGAAGTACGCATAAATAAAATCTTTGTTGCTTTTGTTATAAAAAACAATTTTTCTCTCTCGCTTAGTATGTCCGCCATGAATAGAACGCGACGTCACGCGGCGTCACGCGGCATTTGCCACATACATAACCGCAGAGGCCACGTGAAACTTTTGCGTTGATTTTTTTGCGCTCTCTTTTTTTATTTTTATTTTTATTTTTTTACAGAGCCAAAAGTCGCCTTATGGAAATTTAATTTGAAAAACGGATGAAAGTGTTTTTGAAGCCATAACGGTTTTATTGGAGATGTGGAAGTGGCAGGAGAAAGCTGCGTAAAATGTGTGTATTAAATGTACGTGTTTAGGGTTCGTCTTACTGCGAATACATATACATATATGTATGTGCTAAAAATATTGTAAGCTACAAGAGTTTAACGGCCTAAAATAAAAGAAAAAATTCTAATACAATAATTTTATTAGCAGATTTTTATGGTTGTGATTTTACTAATCAAGATAAAGTTATTGAGTGACTTATAAACGACTCAATTAATACTTGTATTGCGAAAATGTCTTAATTGCCAATTAGGTGCCCGTCTGAACAAAGTGTTAAACAAAGAAGAAGAAGAAGAATATATTTTTACTACACGCACGTTGCTAACTTCTATCCAATTCTTTAAACGTAGTTAAATTTAACTTTTTCTCTTTATTGCTTGCCACATTATGAAAGTCCCTCTTTTGTTCTCTTTGCGTTGCTATGTGAATATTTCTTTCGCTGCTGTGCTCTTTCAATAAAAGACATTCTTCTGCGCTTGAGAAGCCACACAAATGCAATGTTTGCTTTGTTTACTGCTTGTTATGCGCTAGAGATTTCCGTAAGCAAATTAAAATATTAAAAAATAAATATTATTACATAAGTACCTGTGCGTAGAGAAGAACTTTTATCTAAATTTAAGAAAAATCTGATTTAAAAGCAAAAAAAACTAAATCTTTAATTTATTTTTCGCTCTCTTTTCAGGTTTGGTTTAAGAATCGTCGCGCCAAATGGCGTAAACAGAAGCGTGAAGAACAGGAACGCCTGCGTAAGTTGCAAGAGGAGCAGTGTGGGGGTGGCGCTGCTGCTGGCAACACAACGACGGTCGCCACGGGCATGGGCGCGGTCAACGGCAGCGGCGTTGTAATGGCCGCTGTGGCGAATCTAAAGTGCGCCGCCGAGGATTATGCCAGCCAACTAAGTCATCACATCAAAACCGATCCAAATAGTTACAATAGCGATGCGGATGAGTCGTCCGACTTGGAGGTGGCATAAAATAGTGTACACCATTTATTTTTGTAAATATGTATGTATGTATTTTGCGCTTTTTTGCTGTTCACAATGTTGAATGGAAATTTGTGAATTAGGAATATTTTATTTAAACCAAAAAAGCCGTTTGGAAAGTTAATGCAATTTCAGTAAAATTAATGCGTTTAACTAAATATGCTTGCACACACACACATCAATAATTTAAATCAATGCTTATAAATATACATATGTGGGTATGAGCATTAATTTTTTTATATAAGCATATTTTTATTGGCATATATTTTCGATAATTTTGTAAAAAAAAAGTATTGACGTACATATGTATGAATATACAAATCTCTCCAACGCTAATTATGCATTAAACTATTGTAAATATACTTATTTGTGTGTTTGTGTGTATGTTTTTGTTGTTATTTTCATTATAATGTGTTTGTTTGTTTGTTATAGCGCCTTAAATTATACTAATAAATTTTGTAATATATAAAATATGATTACATTGTTTGTGTGTATGTGTTGTGATTTTTAATTTTTGGAGAAAACGAATTTATTTAATTAATATAAAAAAGTGAGTGTGCGTAATTATTATTTTTTCTTTTTTCATAGTATTAATTTATGTGCAAAAAATATATTGTATTAGCTAAAATATGCTTAGTAAATATAAATGGAATTAATAATAAAGAACATAATATTTTAAGCATTAATTTAAAATAGAAAAAAAGAACTCAAAATAAATAAAAACCAATATTAATTATTAGAAATTTCACAACTTTTTGCTCCATTTAATGCTTTTAGCAAGGGAAAAGTATTTCATACACAAAAAGAATAAAAAAGTAAAATCGTTTTAACCTAAATATCCTCATAAGGGAAAGACAAAATTAACAAATTAATTGATTTTGACTTTATCCTCACAAAAGCCGAGTAGCAAAGAGTCGTCGCTTTTAGATCGAGACTTCCGATTCGCTTTCTGAACTACAATGGTTTAACTTCCACTTTTCGAGAAGACGAACCGACGCCCTACCAAATGTCAATTTTCTGTTTATGCATCAGCTTCGCAATGGGTTGTCCCAAAAGAAACCGGAGATTTTTCATACAGACGGCGTTGACTTTTTCTTTGAACAGCTTGTGATTATTTAATTGTGTTCTTTTCTTTTGACAATTATAAGCTGTCACTTTTATCTTGCTTTAGAAAAAAGTACGCGTAATTTTGTTTATATTTATTGTTTATTTGGAGTCAATTTTCAAAAAGAACGTTTTCACCATATTTTACTTTATTGTTTCCTTAAAGGAAAAAATACAGCGCAGGTTGCTACAAAGTTGCATAATTTGTGTGATGATAAGGCCTTAAAAGAAACACAGTGTCGAAGTTGGTTGGTCAAATACTGTTCGGGAGATTTTTCACTCAAATATAAGCCACGTTCAGGTCGGCTTTAATCGAATCGAATCATCATGTACCTGAGAGTGAGATTGGAGAGAAGTAAAGTATACCAAAATCAAGCGTTGATAATCATATACGACGTCTTGGACTGGTAAAAAAAAACTTGATACTTGGGTACCACATGAATTGAAAGAAACTTATTTAACAAGCCGCGTCAACGCATGTGATATGCATCTTAAATGCAGTGAAAATAATCCGTTTTTGACGCAAATCATAACTGGAGATGAAAAATGGATTGTTTGCAATAACATCAATCGAAAACGATCATGGTCCAAGCATGATAAAGCGCCACAAAGCACTTCAAAGGCTGCTATTCACCAAAAGTAGATTATACTGTCAGTGTGGTGAGATTGGAAGGGTGTGATATATTTTGAGCTACATCTAAGGAACCAAACGATTAATTCGGAAGTCTACTCGCCAAAAACTGAGAGAGCTTGGCTACTAACTGTTGATGCATCCACCATAAAGCCCTGACCTTGCACCGTCAGACTATCATTTGTTTAGATCTTTACAGAACTCAGTAAATGGTAAAACTATCGAAAATGACGAGGATATAAAAGCACACTTGGTTCAGTTTTTTGCAAATAAAGGCCAGAAGTTCTATGAGTATGGAATAATGATGTTGCCCGAAAGATAGTGTAAAATGCAAACTAGATCACCTTGGTTAACGACTTGTATCTTTCACTGCTAGTTAGCTGTCCCATGTGATAGTCAGAAATAACGTCGCGACGGACCCATAGAAGTAACATAAAACCTACTCGAAAACAATTTATGAAATGTTAATTTTTTACAAAAGTCATTTCATACCACAGAGTCACAGAGAGAAAGCCGATGAATTGGCTAACGATGAAGACCTTTCAAAACAAACAAGACGAAAATATGGACCTGTTACTTCCCCTTTAGGATACAGATTAGCGAATGTTATGCGAATGCGCATCTTTTCTATGATTACTAAGTCCTTACTAGTGACAGAGAGGCGAGGCATCACATGCCTTCAAATTAGGTCTAGTTGCTCAAAATAAATGCTGGAATTGCAGGGAATGTAAAAAGAGAATAGATTAGGTAATATGTGAATGCCCGAGTGACCACACGGTCAAACGCCTATGCAAAAAGAAAGACTTTTCAAACAAAAAGGGGAGCAGAAGCCACAATTAAAGAGACCGTAGTAGCAGCAGGAATAACGAGTAAGAAGAGCTGATTTTTTACCTTTTATGCGATTTTTCATTTTGACTTAAGGGGTTAGGGGTAGTCAGGATTTTCAAAAAAAAATTTTTTTTTTTGCATTTTCGTTAAGAATAATATCTTAAAAATAATCTCTGAAAATTTCAAGTTAATCCGATAATTCGTTTTTAAGTTATTCGACAAATAACAAAGAGAGCTCGGGCCTTTCAAAGCGCTGTGTGAAACTTTAAACGCGTTTTTCTCAAAACTATGTTTTTTGAACTGGAGACAACTGTAACTCGAAAACCGCTCAGTTGATTTTAATGAAATTTATACAGCTTGTAGAATACATAATAAACTCGGGCCTGATCGAAGGATTTTTATTTTGTGAAAAATTTCGATTTTTAAGACCAATTAACTGTTGATTTTTTCTCAAAAATCTAGAAAAAAATTTCCTGAGGCCGCCATTTTGTTAATCTTTGAAAAAAAAATAAAATCCTTCGATCAGGCCCAGGATTATTTATTTATAAAACTATTTTTTTTTATCCGATTGATTTCAGATGAATCTCCAAGGACTTATGATTGTCACCGCAAGGACCTTTTTTTGGAACTGGGTTAACACAGACAGCTGTAACTTCGGAAATAAATTTTTTTTTTCGAAATTTTCGTGACTTCAAGTCAAAACATTGTTTAATAATACCATATCACTACTTTTGTAAAATAAAATTATTTAATAGCAAAAAAAAAATACTGAAAATTCTCATTTTTTCGTGCCTCTGACTACCCCTAACCCCTTAACTGCATCGATGCTCCCACTTCAGCAAACATTTCTACCTACCCCTTTACCGACGTTTGTATTGGTAGAAAATGAAAGACTTGAGTATTCCATTGTTTATTATGATGCATTGTCAAAAGAAAATACTATAATTGGAGATAACAATGAAAGCATGTAAATACACGTAAGTATGGTATATGTATTTCAGATTGTAAATATGACCCTTTTCCACTTACCATACACTCATTATTTTACTATAACTATCGAATTGACAACGATTCTCCTTTGTGTCAGAGTTGTGAGTTGGTGAGCTTTCGTGGTGATTGGAAATTTTATTAAAAACCTTTTATTTGCATTTGATTTTCCAAAAAAATGTTAACCAACAAACATCTTTTGGTAAGTCTATATGATTTCTAGCAGCAAAGAGATGTGATGCCATGCAACTTTTTAAATGGAAATGTCGGTTTGTATTGTGTATCAAAGGCAGAAATGTATTTATCACACAATCCCTTATATACACATACATACTAGTAACATGGCATACCTGAAACGAAACGTCAAAAACTACTAGAATTTACTGACTAAAGTCTCATTAGGCGGAAAAGTGCTAACTAACCAAACACAAACCACTTTTAATGCTTTTTCAATTTATTTCCTAATTTAGATATTTTTTAATTTGGGATAAGTTATTTAAGGGTTTTTAATTGAATATTTATTTTCTTTGATCCCTTATTAAACAAAGAAAAACTATTATGGTTCAAAACTGAGATAATGTTTTTTTTTTTCATTTTGCTTGAACACTAATATGATTTCGATAAACACTGGACATTTCCATCTCGAAGGAGATCTCTGTGATAAAAATAACAATTGCTTGTATGGAAAAATACGGTTGACTTTCTAGTAGAGCTTGCTTGGCATACTATTGTACTCTTAAAGTAGTCTTAAAGTAATTTTTGAATAGTTCATTTCACTGCCGGGTACAATCACATAAGATTGTATTGCGTTTGCCCTTTGAAAAGAAATTTCAACGAAAGAGTACATCATGAATGGGACACAGTAATTTACATATACATATATATCTTCAAATGCAGAGAATCGTTTAAATTGATATGTGTAAATACAATACATTAAAAAAGGAAACCGTAAAGTCCGATGCCATTGATACAAGGAATATGCTTCATCAAAAAGTATCTAATAATAATAATAATAATAATAAGCCCAGCGAATACCCCCCACCCGCCCAACCGACACGAGAGGCGACATCCGCATAACTTATCGGAATGAAATTGATAATTGGCCTTACCAAAGTCGTATAAAGTGCTATAGTTACATAATGGTCTTTAAATTATTTTGACCATCTTTTGACAAAGGCAAAACCATTTTTAGCCGAGATGGCTACCTTGAGGATGTCCTAATGAAACATTAATTAACTGTGATTTAGTGTCTATTGCAGAGATTCGAGGAAACTCATTGGAGAAATCTTGGTTGAAAGCCCAGAAGATCTAGTTTATGGGTCAGGATTGAGTGATTAACCCTCTATCAAATGCTTTACTAAACTTAAATGATATATGGATTACAAAAATCATTTGAGAATGAAAACCTATGAACGACAAGGTGAATTCTATGTAGGTATATATATAAAAACGTTTGTTTATATGATTGTTTCTGTGGTTCTTGGAAAGGTTTGTAGGAAATAATTTTTTTTTTTGGAAAGAGGACATATTCGAAAATATCGTATTTATAGAAATTTTTGCTTTGATTTATTTGAAAATACGATTATATATATAGGTATATGTATGTAAATTTTAGGATGATATGTTCAAATGGAATACATTTGCGGATTACAAGTCCTTCTTGTGTTTTTAGCATGAGTGTGAACAAGCATAAATCCGTATGGTGCATTTGGCTTACTTCGAGGCATTCATATTGACTTTTTCGTGAAAGGCTTTGAATAGCTAAGAATTACCACCACACATACAAATAGGTATGTAGCTAGATCAATAATATAATAAATAACTTAATACTGAAGAAGTAGAAAGGCACCTATTTTTTTTGCATTAATTTGATTGATTTATTCACCATAGTTAGAATTATGCGTTTTCTGTCAAATATTCCCCATTTTGAAATATAACTTTTCCCACATTGAAAATAATGTAATTATGCTTCTCTCATAGAAACCCTTGTTCCTATTGGCGAAAAATTTAAGCAAACGATTTTAACAGGCTTCTTCACCAGCCAAAACATTCGCCATAGACAGGAACAGATGGACTAAGCTTACGGAGCTTCTGGCTAGTCACTATCGATGTGTATGGTTTGGTGTTGTCTTGATTGAACACAATTCAATTCAGGGAAACGAATTAAGAGTTTGGCATAGAGGAACAGTTCATAGTGGATAATTATTTACTAATACCACCAAACGCACCTTCCTGCCCGTCAATCCTAGCTTGGAGGCCGTTTGTACTGGCTCACCAACCTTCCCAGATAAAATTTCGTTCCATGAGGGTTTTTCTCGTTAACTCGTGTGACACCCATACATCGAGCTTCTTTTTGTATCCAGCATTTTTCAAGTGGTTCCAAACTGGGCAATCGAAACAGTGCTCGCATGACTATCAGCCTCGGCGCTTTCCATTATTTTTTCGACATTTTTCGACAATAGGCCTGCCACACCGTGAAGCATCTTTTACATCAAAATTACCGGAATGAGATCGACGAAACCAAAACCAAAAAACACTATTCACGTTTTCAGCTACCTGACTTGCGTTTTCGCCTTTATCGAAGAAATATTGTGGAATATAACATATTGTACTCTTTGCTGGGTTCATCTTTGGCATTCGCATATACAAAAATCATCTTTATAACGCCATCCAGAGCACTTTTAGAACGAGAGATACAGATCACTAAAGCGATATATTGGATTATGGATTCATCGTGATTATCATCAAACTTGTATTTCCCATCAATTTCACTGTTGTCTGTTCACAAATAAATGTAAATCAAATTAATGGAGTGGGATATGCAACTTTTCTTAAAATCCTACGTATATACTTATATAAGTGCAAAATCACGGATCTGATGTCAATACGAAGCATCTGGATCTATTTGTGAAGATGCTCGGTGATCCTGCTAGTTCCTCCAAAAACTTTGCTTCAGGAAAGAGGTGTCTGTTGTAAGATAGAAAACTAAGACTGAAGCTGTTGTTATTTCGACCTGTAAAACGGACATTAAGCTTCATTTCAGCGAAGAGTACGAATACGGTACGTACGGAAAAGTGTAGCCATAAAAAATATAAAAATGTGAAGACATTGCATTATTAAAAACGAATCCTTATACTGATGCGTATGCGTAAGCAGATCCTTTATTTGTGCAAGTGAAGTGAATTGTAGTGGCACCAAGCCACAATCAAGAAAAGCAGCTGGCTTTGTGTAAACAAATGTGTGTGTGTGTGTGTGTGTGTGTGTGTGTTCAGCTCCTTTTCTGCATCTTAATGCTGCGAGGTAATCGTAAGGCAGTGCGGATGACCAAAAACGCACCAATAATACGCATATGCATGTCTGCCATTACTTTTCACAATCTTTTCTCTTTCTTTTTTCCCTGAACATCTTCGTTTGCATTTGCATTTGTTTTCTTCTTTCTTTTTTTTTGGATTTTTTCGGTACGGTAATATTGACATGGCTTCCTATCGAATTTCCATGTTGTTTGCGTATCTATTTGACAATTTTTTCGTTGTTTGGGTTTTCGCTTCCGAATGGTTTGTTGGCCAAATAAACGCGCATTGCGTACGTGCGCTGCGCGGAGGGGAGCCAACAGCACACAGTGGTGACAATGAATGCCCAAGTCGATGCCCATTGGATGAATGAATAAATGAATGTACGGTTGGATGGTTGGGCGGATGGATGGATAGATGGATGGTTTGCGGGTAACGCAGGGTTGCTTCCTGTGCTGCTGATAGTTTGAATTTTGGTGGTGGTTACATACAAACATACACGTACATATATTTTTCACATTTCCCATTGTCGCATTTTTTTCCTGCTGCTTATCAACTGATGTCCTTGCTACTGTTAGTTGTCTACGTGTGTGTGTGTGTGTGTTGTGGACTATTTGTCAACGTTAATAGTTCATGTAAAAATTTACAAATATTTGCAATCTATTAAAAGTTGATTTTTATTTAATTTGTAATTTTTCCGTTTTTTTTATTTTTTATTTTTATTTTTCCTCTGCGTTGAGGGTTGGCTTTGTGGTAATTTAATATGTATATTTGCGTACATTTTATTAACTCATGTAGTGAGTATGTACATACATACATACATATGCATGCTGTGCCCAAAGGTGCGCTTTTAACGCAGTTTTTTTCCATTTAAGCGATTTTTATGTATTTTTAATTAAACCCTTTTTTCACATCATCGGCAGCAAAAGGCTCCAACACTCAAGCACACGTTATTACGAGCACACACATGTGCATATACATATACATACATATAAATACATATGTATGTAAATACATGTATGTATGGCTTTTTAAATGTAGACCAACGTCATCATGCATTTATATTTTTTAATTAGCGCCTTTAAATGTTGTAAAAAAATTATTGAACAAACACAAATATGAATATTTCGTTAATTGCATCTTTCGCTTGAACACCTTTTTCAGTTGAGCTGAAGGATCCGCGAATATTCATGCTGGGCGACTGTGGAATCAAGCGCCATGTTGAATCTCGGTATACGTTTATATACAATCACGCATACATATGCACATATGCACATACATATGTATGTATGTATGTGTATCCGCATAAGTGAATATGAATGGATATTTTCACAAAAGTCACTTAAATAAATGCATATACTCGTATGTATGTATGCACGTTTGTGTGCACATCTAGATATGTATGTAATTTTTTCCGGCATGTCCAAATGCATTTTTTAAATTTCTATACTTGCACATTTACAGGTATGCACATATGTATGTATGGGATATGTCTGTACATAAATATACATACATACATATGTAAATATATGAAATCGCATGTATTATTTTCCATTTCATATGGTGTTTTTAATATTTGCAATTCATTTTTCGCCTTTGATGGCTTTATTTATTGCGCGAAAATATGCAAATAAACCTTTCGCTGAAAAAACAAAAAAAAAAAACAAACAAAAACGAAAAAAATGCCGAATATTTCATACTGCTCAGCTTTGCACGAAAATGCATTCAGAGAGAATATATGTATAATAGTGTGTACATAGATCGTTTCTTTATTATATGCGAAAGTGAGTCACCAAGTCCGATCGAGACATCCGACGCGTTCAATTTAAAAAACATATATATGTATATGTATGTATATATTTTAGCAATAGGTCTTAATTAGCACTATCAGTGATGCTTAGATTGATATTTTTGTATAATTGGGCAGAATCGCATGAAACAGAAAAAATTCTCGTTCGATTTTTAAAAAATCTTAAGAAATTTTTAAATACATCTGGTCTTAGAGTAGTTAGCACTGATGTCGATTTAAATTTTATTTATTCCTCTGCTTCTATCTGCGGGTACTACATCGAAAATTTTCAAAACTGGAGTGCTTTCATCCATTCGGACGACATGACCAAGTCAACGTAGCCGCTGTCTCTTGATTCGCTGAACAATGTGGATGTCGCCTTATATCTCATACAGCTCATCGTTCTATTGACTGCGGTACTCGGCGTTATCCATGCGTAAAGGATCGTAAGTCTTACTCAAAGCCTTTTAGTCGAAAACTTCTAGCGCCGATTCGACCCAGCAGTTTTTGTTCATCGAAAGTAGAAAGTTTTGTTCAACTAACGTTTATAAGTATGCAACGGAAGGCCAGGGTTCGAGTCCTGGTTTAACCAAACATTTAAAATTATATATATATATATTTATATTAGGTCAAGTAAAAAGTTCGTTCGGTTTTTATCAAATAGATGGCGTTATTGTTCATAGTACTAGTGTTACGTGTCGCATCATGTCATACTATACGGCGCTGAAAACGTGTTTATTCGCGCTAAAAGTTTGCCTTTGACATTTTTTCGATTGATTGACTCAGTCCGTTGTGAGCGCTCGTCAAAGATGGACACCAGCAAAGAGAAAATTCGCTATATTTTACAATTTTTCTTCGATCAAGGCGAAAAAGCAGCCAAAACGGCTGAAAAAATTAATTTAGTTTATGGACCCCATACAGTAAACAAACGTGTAGCACAAAAGTGGTTTGCTAGGTTCCGTTCCGGTAATTTCGATGTCAAAGATGCCAATTAGATTCATATTTGTTAAGGACGATCGCGATCTTCCCCACTTGAATCGAATATTTAAAGCTTTAATCAACAGAAAGGTGTCCACAGTAGCCAAGTAGTTGGAGATGCATGGTACCTTATGGGGGGTCATGGGTTCGCGCACAGGTCATGATTATTATTAAGCAATTTTCGTTGAGAGTCATCATTTTTATGATGCTTCGTGCAGTTACTCCGCCTCCAAAATTAGTCTCAGAGAAATCAATAAAACTTATCAGTATATTTTCTCCAACAAAAATGTTTCTGCAGTACTAAAATGCCTAAATATAATATTTTGTCATAACTAGATGGCTTACGTATGCATGTGTGGATGACCAGCAAATATTATACATATGTAAATGGCATATATATTTTTTATTTAACAGGATTAAGCCATAAGTAATTTTAATCCATAAAATATTTTATAACCTTTAAAATCTATAGTTAAAAACAAAATAAAATATTACCGACGGCGATTTTTACATCAAATATAAACAAAGCGAACTCATTTGTCTGCTGCTCTGCAACGTATTCTTACTTTCTTCGTCGCATGGAGCGCAACAAACGCACGGCAATACGTGTATGTATACATACGTATGCTTACCTATACATATATATGTATGTAGACATATCGTTCAAGAAATGAACATAGAAAATCTGAAAATCTAAGTAATAAATTTTAATGAAAAGAGAAGCAACTAACTACATACATATCTACATACATATGTACTGCTGTATTATATACAGTAATGCTCAATATATATGCAGTTAAATGGTAAATAACAGTTAAGAGTCAGAAATTATGGAGCTCTAATGCGGCAGACTATAGCATTGTCGGCCAGTTCAACTTGACACCTCTATAATCTGGATTCCCGGTCGAAAAAATATTTTCAATAAAGAAAAAGTTGACGAATCTTGGAAGGAAAAAACCCATTAGAGATGGAAATCCGTATTCAACTGTAAGATAGCGCAGCAGATTTGGCCCGAATATGACAAGTTGGCGATCGCAATAGCCGAATCGGATGGCTAGAGTTCGAGTTCTAGTGCGACGGACATCCAAAAATTTTAAGAATCAGTTTCTCTAATTGGTAGACATGAGGCCACAATAACTGGTTCTCTGGAAATCGAAGTCTTACAATTATTGGATCACTTATTAAGACCGGGGCTAAAGTTAAGTTATTGATATCATCGGCCAGATTCTTTTGAACCAGATACGCATGCGGGGCAAATGAGTGAACAAAAACAAGACGTAGTTGCTTTTGTAATCAAACAAAAAGCCAGTGCATTCGCGTCTGTCTGCCAAGAAATCCAACGCATAATTATGGTACTCTTGCCAACATATGCTCCTTTGGTCTGAGTAGGCAATTGAAAAGTAAATTCCTATCCAGACGAACAAAGACTAAACTCTACAAGTCGCTCATTATTCCTGTCCTGCTATATAGGGCGGAGACATGAATGATGACAAAATCTGAGGAGTCGGCTCTAGGAGTTTTCGAGAGAATATATTTTCGAACGGTTTATAGATCGTTGCGCATTGGCTACGGTAAATATAACAAGCCTTGTACCAATGACAAGCAAGATTATAAAATTTTTCTGATATGTTTTTACACATAAGTGTAGCATAAGAGCTTTCTTCGTACACACAGTGAGCAACAACAAAGTTGTACTGCATACATAAAATATGTGTTAGATGATATAAAAATTTATTTACATATATTGTATGTATGTACATATACACTGCAATCAGAAGTCCTTATTGGTCCTGATAAATTTTCTATTTGACTATCGATTATTACATATTTATATATATTTATACACATATCTCCATACAAAGAACGAGCCAAGTTACTATAGAATGTGCATATACAAATATTACATATATTTACAAATATACATATGTATGTATTTGTACGTATGTATGTGATATGCATGCTGTTCCACCTGCTTTCATGCTTATACACTACGCTTTTAATCTTCAAATAGCCTCGAGTAAAAGATTAAAAAATTAATTTAATTTCATATGCACCAACCGTTCGATTTCCCGGGCGCGTTGAATCTACACACGTGCGCATATGTTTGTGCGTATGTTCATAAGCTATAGGTCTAATGTTTCTCAAGACATGTATGAGGATTAAATAATAAATTGCAATATATTACAGGTGAATATTGAAATTAATCACTTACGCATACAAATATTATGCATATGTATGTGTGTACATATGTATGTACATATAAAGCACTGAAAATTAATTTCTTAGTAGTTCTCATTATTTTATGTATTGATCTACAAATTTATATGAACAAAGAACCCAACAGACATTTTTATTCTCAGAATGGTCAACTTTCACCCTCTCCTTGGCCCAACTTAGGAAGCGATTTTATCAGTAACCACTCATCCCGCTGCTCTGACTTGCCTCTTTGCGCCTTCTATCTTTTTGGCATAAAGCATTTGTCGTTGGAACCGCAGCCAAGCCATATACTGAGGCCAAGCCAATTAAAAAGCCCAAAATGCAGATGGTCTCAATGAAACGTTCGGTGATCTCATTGGCAATGAAAGCAGTGAGCGTCGATTTATTTTTAATGGAATTTTTGTATTGAAAATATGCTTGAACAATCTAATTTTTCATGTTACAATCCTCGTATGTAAATATGTATGTATGGTATGTAGCCCAGAGCACGACTACTGCCTCTGTGTATTTGTTTGTGTCGTTCTATTGTTGACACCGACAGTGGCATGCAGGGCAGCAATGGAACAATCAGCAAATGGAGATTATTACCCTTTTTGCACAAGTACAAGCAACATATACATGCATATACATATGTACATATGTATACGCACATCCAGACTGTGCTATTATAAATAGTATGAGTATATGGATTTGCGCATGAATTCAATAGCATCCATGTATATGTATGTATACAGTTATCTAGAATGGCTGTCAGTGAGTCAACTCACATACATACTCGTACCTATATAAATCTCATCAAAGGCCAATTTGTATTCTCACCTCAGACAAAGTGCAACGCCTCGACTCTCGACTCAATTGTGTCGACACCAGCAACCGGCAACCAGAGCAGCTGAACGCAACCAAAGAACCGACGACTGACAACTGAACACTGAACTGAATTGAACGACAACCAGATAAACAACTACACAAACAATGGCAGATGCCAAAAAACAATGGGTATCGGTTATTTAACTGGTGCACTAGTGCGAATTCAGCTCATGCTCAGGCACTCTAACACTGACTCCCTTCAGCCCGGCAGCTTGTTGTAAGCAGTTCGGCTAGGATCAATGTATAGTTTGTTTCATGTTTGCACTTTGTGACATTTGTAAAGCCAAAACGCGTGGGTTTAGAGAAAATAAAGCGTGTCTTAAGAAATCGTTGTTGGCTGTAAAGGATCATCTTTGAGTTGAGTTGTTCTTACTTACTTACTCGTAAATACTTAGCGAAGTTTTGTCTTGTTGTTGGGGGTGTACACGTGAATGATGGCATTGCAAAAAGACGCACAGCAAGCGACAATTGTTTGAGTATCAATTTGTGGGTTAATTGAAATCCTGTTTGCTCGTAATGAGATAGTGGCTAAAGCTATGTACGCAGTCAGTCTGTGGCTTGGCAAGAGAGTTAGACCTTTTCAAATGGCTTCTTAGCGTCAGCAAAGGCTTACATACATAGGTATATACATATATAACAATACTATTAAATACTCTTTGTTTGGTTTGCGATTATATGTACTACATACATACCTATATATGTATGCATGCGGAAAATTATGTGGGAGCCTGTAAGTTGGCCGATCTTAGTTTTATTGAGTCTTTAACGCAAAATGCAAATTATGCATTCAATTATCCGTCCTTTATTAAATAATTAGTTTTATGTGAGAGTGTATTTATGCGCGTGTGTATTTGTATTGGGTAAAAATGTGCACCAAATGCAGACCTCTAGTCGGTATTCAAATTTATTTATTTGCAATCAAGATATGAGATATTAGCAGCGCCGAGGCACTGGAGCATAAATCTTACATCATCTGGTTGGTGCCAAAAGCAAAACCGCATTATCAAATACACTGCGAGAAATAAATTATTTAAATCCAAAGATTTGTAGCTTTGTTGCCTCAACTCTTTTTTTCAGCACCAGTATGCAATTCATCATATGTGTGCAGATTACGAAATTTCTGTTTCTACGAGTATCTATTTTTCATCTGAAACTTGCCTATTTCGGATCAAAGTTAATATATCATTTCATGTAGATGAAAGGTATAAACAAAATATAAGTTTTTTACAACAAATAATATTTTTCACTTTTAATTATTCCGAAATCTGAGTTGATATGAAACTCACCATCCTAATGTATGTATGTAACATAATATTTACATTTAAGAATGACTCTAGATTTTGAGTTTTTTAAATCTAAAGTGGAGTGGAGAGGATTCGAGAATGGCTTAGATTTACAATATGATCGGGAAGCGAACCAGGGGCCGACCTATTAAAAAAACTAGTTTTTATGCTTGATGTGGCATTCTTGTTATTTATATAAATATAAATATAAATATAAATGAATAGATATAAATATTTTTTTTTCAGTGTACCATTGCATACCATCTATTCATCTATTGCACAACATTTTATTTTCTGACTACTTCGATTTTTCCCTATAAAATCGCGCTGCATTAGTGTCACAGTGGCAATTCGACCGCGTCGAAGAATGCGTCGCCACCTAAAAGTATTTCTGTTGCTTGCACTACTGGTCACTTATGTGACGGCAAAGAAGAAAGAGGAGAAGGAGGAGTCCTCCGAAGAGAAGGAGGAAGAGGGTGAGAAGTATCACAAGGAGGAGCATAAGGAGAAGAAGCATAAAGGTGATAAAGGACATAAAGAGAAGAAGGAATGGGATGAGGATGAGAAGAAGTATCACGAGGCGGAGGAGCATGAGCATAAATATGGTAATAAAGGCGGCAAAAAGAAGAAATACTACGATGAGGAGGAGGAACATGGCGAGAAGAAGGAGCTTGGCGAACACAAGAAGGGTGGCAAGCATCATCACAAGAAGAAGCATAAGAAAGGACATAAAGAGTTGGAGTATCATAAGAAATTCAATAAGGATGAGTATAAGAAGGAAAAGAAGTTCTACGATGACGAACACAAAGCGGGACATCACAAGAAGTATGGCAAAGATCATAAGCACGATGTAGAGGAGGAGGGTGGTCATAAGAAGGGCGAACATTATGAGTCTGGCAAGAAGAAGGGACATAAAAAGCACAAGGAACACTATCAAAAGGGACACAAGGATGAGGATGAGAAGAAGTATAAGAAAAAGCATAAGCATGGCGAACATCATGAGGAGCATGAGGAATATGGTAAAAAGGGTGAAAAGAAAAACAAACATAAGGAGGGACACAAAAAGGAGAGTAAAAAGGAGAAGGAGAAGAAAAGTAAAAAGGAGGAGAAAAGTAAAAATTGAATCGTAAAAAGATAATTTGAATAACTTCATAGATCTATGTATGTATATAGGTATGAGCACAAATTTACGTACATACGAGTAGTTATGTTTTGTAGTTATGAAAAACTGTGATAACGGTTTTGCGTCGTTTTATCTGCTTATATCTCAATTATATTTATAATAAATTGCAAATATTGCTAAAAATTATTCAAATTAAAATTCTTTTCGGAATCTGCCAAATTGGTCGACTTCAAAATATAGTTTCATACATATTTTTTTCTTTTTGTAATAACGGTAATCACATTCTCATCAAATTACCAGGCATGGATTGAGCTTCACTCTTAATTAGAGTGCGTTTCATACCCCCTTTGAATACATCTGAGATTTTTTTTTGTTTTTTTTTGCGGGTGAGGAGAAGAAAAATACCTTCCGCATCTACATTGTGTCGTCACATCAATGGTATGTGCCACTTGCAGGTCACTAAAAAACTCTCCTCTAGGGAACCGTCGCCCACCCTGGAACCGCTTTCGCATTACTTCAGGGTGGCGTTCCATTTTTCTCATAGTGAGATTACATCTCGCCACCTGCGTCCAGGTCCCGCTTTTTCGCTCGTAGTACTTTTTCTACGAACTCCCTTACTTTTGCACAGTTTTCTTCACTTTCTAACATAATTGAGGAAATGTTATCCACCCTTAGTTCTCCAACCGTGTTTTCAAGCCTGATTCTCGCGTCTTGCCAGCGGGTGCATTGAAAGATTGTATGCTCTGCGTCATCTTCGTCAGCATCGTTATAAATACGTGACGGATCTTCAGTTTTCCCTATTCTATGCAGATATTTCCTGAAGTATCCGTGACCAGACAACATCTGGGTAAAGTAGTAGTCTACTTCCCCGAATTTCCTGGTTGTCCATATTCTGACGTCTGCTATTAATTTGGCCGTCCATCGTCCATGAATTCCTTCTTCCCATCGGGCTTGCCACTGGTTCAGGGTTTCTTTTCTTATGTCCTCTTTGTTTGTATTGGCAGTGAATCCTTGGTTCCTCATTTTTTTGAGCGTCCAGCTTCTTTTCTTTTCGGCTGCCAATAGGTCGATGGGAATGCTTCCGCTTATCACAGCTATAGCTTCGCCTGATATTGTGCGGTATGCCGACGCTATCCTCAAAGCCGCTGTGCGGTATACTTTGGCCAGTACCATTCGCCTATTTTTCTTCTTGAGCGAGTCCGCCCATAGCTCGGCTCCATAAAGTAGGATGTTAAGGGCTGCCTTAACCATGATGAGCTTTCTTTTTTCTTGTGTTGGACCTCATATGTTAGCCATTAGTCTACTAAGCTGGGAAGTGACTTTGGAGGCTTTCACTGCTGCATGCTGGGTTTGTGCCCAGTAGCTCAGTCTAGGGTTTAGTCTTACGCCCAGATAGTTAACAACTCTTCTTGACCTCAGCGTATCCGCGATTAGCCCGAGGATAGAGCCCTGCGCTGCTCCTGCCGTCACCTTGTGTTTTCGCTGCCCGTCGGTAGTTTGGTAGAGTAAGACCCTATCTCTAAGGTAGCTCCTCATCATTAGGCTGAGATACCGGGATATCCTTCCACTGTGCATTGTTGAAGGCATTTCGAACGTCCAGTGTGGCTAGTAGGACTATTTGCTTGTGAAACCCTTGTTGGGCCTTTTCAACACTTTTAACTACATTCTCGATTGCTCCCAGTGTTGATCTACCGGGCCTAAATCCGTATTGCTTTTTTGAGAGCCCTCCAGCACTAGCAATAGCTGCTTCTAGTCTCGGTTTTAGCAGTCTTTCCAGAAGCTTTCCAGCAGTGTCCAGCATGCAGAGAGGGCGGTATGCCGATGGACTGTCTGGTTTCCTTTTCCCTTACTAATGAGCACCAGCTGCTGTCTTTTCCAGATTTCTGGGAATATGGTTCTTTTCAGACAGGCATTAAACATATTTAGAAGTAAATTAGGCCGTTCTAGGGCAATTACTTTCAGTACTTCCGCGGGTATACCATCGGGACCTGGTGATTTATTTCGCTTAAGCTTACTTGCCGCTATTTGTAACTCTTCGGTGGTAAAACAAGGTGTTTCTATAGGGAGGTTCTCCAGTGTTGCTTGTTCTTCCCGTTTTTTCAATACCAATGTTGCATAATCATAAAGCCAAAACACTAGTATTCGTCAATCATGTCTGCATTAAACTGCATTGACTTACAAGGATCCACTTTACAAGAGGGAAAGTACTGACATCGTACAGGGGTCGTAGGATAGCCTAGCAGACATGGTGACGAAGGACATTTCAAATCTATAAGAACTAAGCTACTATTTTTCTATTTTTCACACATATTCTAGAAAGAGACTAATTTTATCCCTCTTTGTATCTGAACGAGTCTAATCTTAATACGCGTAGATACACATATAAAAATGAATGTTTGTTTGTGACGCTCTAAGCTCGAGAACAGCTGGACCAAGTTTGATGAAATTTTCAGAGGTTGTTCGTTGTGGATCTGGGAAGATTTAGAAATTTAGAAAAAATTGGAAAATTCCAAAGTGTGACTTATTTCCATCCAAATTTTTTTTTTAATTTTTTTGGTTTTTTTTTAATTAGTTTTTCTTTCTGATCTGTTTTTTCGCATATATATATGTACCGAACCTCATTTCCATTGGAATTTATTTGTGTAATTTGAATCATTCAATTTCGGTCGTTTGCTTTCTTTGTTTCGGCTATTCAAATGGTGGTTCAAACGTAGTCACGTTCCGGTCTCTAAACAATTGGTGGAATTTGAAAGAAATTTTAATTGACATCATCGTTTTGCTCGTTTAACCTCCAATATAACTACTGTAAGTGAAAGTGCATCCGAAGGCCCGAATGTGTCTACTCGTATTTCTCGACGTTCTCCACATCTGAGATTTTCTTACGCCACATTTTGGCGTATTTCGCTCTTGGACTTACACCCACACCCATGCTTTTTGATTAACACCAGAATGATAATAAAACTCAGAGGAAAGAGTAATCCCTAGGTTGGTTAATTTAGGCGAAAGGCTACCTGTGTACCAAATTTCAGGAAAATCGAAACAAAAATGCGATTGTTTCGAATGGGTAGGTCCCTCATCCACTTTCCGAATTGGTGTGAAGCAACGATATTGGTTCAGGCGTTCTTGAGTTATAAGTGTAGTAACTAACATCACTCCTCTTTATATATATGTACTTATATCAATGTGCGTACATATATTATGGCGTCTGTCGCCATAAAGTATAACTCGCTTCTTTCCTCGCTAAAGGCGATTTTGCGTTTTGTTGTCATTATTAATGATGTTTCTGCTCGTGTTGTAATTACCATTGTGTTTGTTATTTATGCGTCCATATGAATGAATGTATGTATGTATGCATTGTATATATGTAATTCGTGCATATTTGTAGCATTTAGTTGATTTGTCGCCCTTTTCCTGTCCTCTTCTTTGCCTGACTCTGTGTGTATTTGAATTGTTGTTGTGGTTAATGTCCCGTTGTGTACCGCCCGCTGAGTGGATGTGGTTGGTTGGTTGGTGTGTATGTGCATGTATAATGCGTTGAAATGGATGCCTGGCTATGTTGGTCTTGTTGTTGTGTGGCTTTTCCCTATGTAAATTTTAGAAATTTTGATGGTTTGATCAAGTTAACGGTTTTAGATATAATTTACTTAAGTATAGGTAATTAATTGCTATGCGAAATCGTAATTGAAAAATGAAATGGGGGAACTAAATGTGAATTAATTAAATAAAAATGCACATTCTTCTACGTGCAGGTTAAAAACATTATATAATAAAAGTTCAAGATTAAGCTAGCGATTCTTACTAATAAACAAAGAGAGGACAAAGATAGCCTTCTCTAGCACCAAAGTCCTTACGGACGTGAAGGAAATGTACAAAGCTATCGAACACATACCGTCAGCCAGTACACTCGTTTGACGTTTACAAACAACAACAAAAACAACTAGAAAACGATAACGATTTTTTTAAGAAAATCATCTTCTCCGATTAGGCTCATTTTCATTTGAGTGAAACGGTAAATAAGCAAAACTGTCGATTCTGCTGCGAAGAGAATTCAAAAAACAAATTATTCATGAACAACTATTACATTCGCCTAAATTAAAAGTTTGGTATGGTTTTTGGTCTGGTGGAATCATCGCACTGTAGCTGGTGGCACTGTTACTCAGAGAATCTATAATAAAGAAAAAGTGTAAATTATAAGTTCTCTGACAACTTCTGAAAAATCGCGGAAAGGGAATTCAACACGCTGTTAAATAACAGCAACCACGAAATTAATTTTATTAACAGATGCAGACAAGTGATTTTCTGCTAAAACAGAGAAATCGTATGTAAATAATTTCTCTATGTCAATTTCTTTACTTTGGACTTTGAACCAAACAAATTAATTAAAAGATTGCTAAAAAGGAGTTTAAATCACTGCTGAATTCTGATTTTTGCAAATTTTGTCATCGTCGCGCAGAAGTCGTTCATTCAAAAATACATACACGTATGTATGAATATAATTACATATGCATGAATATATGTATATGCATGCATAAATAAAAATAATTAATTTAAAATATTTAATTTTCAATTCCATTAATTAGCATTTTATTATTGTATAAGACTGAATTTAAAAGTCATATTTATTTTAGTTTTCATGCACCAGCAAACATACTTCATTTTTGTCTTCATTTGTGTACACACATCATTACCATGACATGGTATGGATGTATATGCTGCCAAGTTGCACTTGCAAAAAATATTATTTACATATTTTTTATAATTATTTATTTATTTTATATTTACTAATATTTTTTGTATTTTTATAAATAAAAAATAATAAAAGTAAAAAAATGAATAAAAGCAACAAAATATAACATTTCAAATAGATGTAATGTTGGTTAAAATTTATATAAATTTTATTTCTTTAAATTCCTTTTTTCTTAACAATTAGTGTGTGTTTTGTTTTTTAAAGAAATCATATCACTCTTATTGGAAAACCCTATACTTTTTAAAATATTCAAAATTGTTTACCAAAATTTTGGTAAGTGGCTTTAATTGTGCGAAAGTGTGTAAAATTCCAAATCTATTACCGAATAGCTATGAACTGCATTAGCCACGCTTGCTTTTGACATTTTGTCAGCGCTCTCCTCGTTCTCTTTTCTTTTCCACCAACGTCAAGTTGTGAGTTGTGTTTGCGTCGCACTGCTGGATTTATAAATTTTTATATTAATTGTACAAGGAAGCAGTAAATTAATACAAAATGTCTCATATGGTGAAAATGGAAAATGGCCAAAGCCAAACGATTCAAGAGATGTTAGGCTGCATTGAACGGTAAGCCAAATGTTTACATTTATCCGGGTGGAAAAATAATCGTACATAACCTTAAACAACTATTAAACGTATACTTTCAATTCTAAAACAGGTATAACCCGGATCATCTCAAAACGTTGGAAGCTTATGTAGAAGATCAAGCTAAGAATAACTCCTACGACTTGGAGGCAAATCTCGCAGTGCTGAAGCTATACCAATTCAACCCACACATGCTTAACTACGATATCACATATACAATTCTATTGAAGTGCTTGACAAACCTGCCACATACAGATTTTGTTATGGCCAAATGCTTATTATTACCCCAACAAATGAAGGATGGCACCGTACAAACCATCATCGACTTAGCTGATATATTAGAGCGTACAGATTTTACTTTATTCTGGCAACGTGCCGAAGTAAACCGTTCAATGTTTCGTCATATTGCTGGTTTCCACGATTCCATACGTAAATTTGTATGCCATGTTGTTGGCATTACTTTCCAAACTATCAGAAAAGATCTACTAAAAGAACTTTTGGGTGGCATTGAAGGCAAATAATACTTTTGAAATTCTTATTATACAAATAATAAAATAATACAATTAATCTTGCAGATTCAACGCTTGATCAATGGATGAAGAAATATGGTTGGAAACATCAAGGCAATTTGGTCATCATTGCTGTCCAAGACGAGAAGATTAAGACGAAAAATATTACGGAAAAAATTGAATTCGATAACTTGGGTGGCTTAATGGCTCAATGCTTGTAAATTAACTGCATTAACATGTTTACCAAACACTGGTTTATGAAAACAGAATAAAAATCTTAGCTGGAAAGAAAACACCTTTGAATATATATCTAATATATTTTTAAATTACAGTGTTTCAGTAGCATCATTATTCATTTCAAATATTGTCGCCTTAATTAAGATTTTTAAAATTTCTTTGAAAACTAAATATTTAAAAGATTTCTTCGGTCTTACATTGTTTTGTATTTAGTCGATCCTAATCGGTTACAAAGTTAATTTGTTATACAAAATTAAATTATTAAACAATATTACATAGTATGCGGTTTACAATTCCGCAGCGCCTAAATCTAATATGCTTAGTAAATAAACTACAATGTTCTCTTAACTAATTTCACACAAACTTTATATAAAAGTACAGTATATTCAAAAATTACTCCCTGATTCATCAAAAAGCCAATTGCTAATTGTTTAACAGCAACTAGTTTTAAACCATGAATACCCCTTCGATGCTGTAAGCTATTCGCAAATTAAATAAATATTCCAACTACGGAAAGCAGTCATCAAATTGTGACGTTAAGACTGTTTTTTGAACTTCTTTAGAATAGGAAATATTTTATCAAATGCTTCATAGATTTCCTGGCGCACCTTTGCTCCTGTTAGCACCACTTTCCCAGACACGAAAATTAAAAGCACAATACGAGGACGCACCATTCGATATATTAGACCTGGAAACAGCTCTGGTTCATACGAACTGAAATTGCAATGAGTAAGTACAAGACCTTCCAATCGTATGGGAAATTTCACGTCACATGAGCCGACCATATTTTGAATTTTAAAATCTCGAAATTTAGCCTAGAAATCAAAAACAGGAGTGTCTTTAAAGCACTTTTGATTTGGTGTGATGTAAATTACCTGAAATCCTAGTTTTTGAATAATGCGTGCGTATTTTCTTGCTGCCAACCTAGAGTCATCCTCACTCTTTGCACCTGTGCATACCATTTTGCCAGAAGAGAAAATCAAGGCTGTGGTTCGTGGCTCACGAATTCTCATAATTACAGCAGCAAATCGTTTTGGATTATATTCGGCATTACGCGCATGCAGAGCTATTTTTTTCAAGTCTAATTTACAGCACAAATTGACAGTAGACACAATGTTCCTAATTGGTTTGTTATAAATGCACATAAATATATATTAAAACTAGTGTTGTTTATGCATAATTAGCTAACGTAAGAAACTTACTGTAACTGTGGTACAATTCCAGGGTCAGCCGAACCAGGGGTCATCGGAGTCATTGGTGTCGCAGGGCCCATTGTTTGATGTATGTTACTAAGATTCTCGGCCCGCTCACTCATCGGCACCATTGGTGACATTAGACTTTGCTGAAAAGACATTAATATATATCTTAAATTTGCAGCACTTGAAATTATTATTATCCTTATCTTACTGGTGTTTGCGGCATCATTAGACTTTGTGGCGCCGCACCATTTGTCAATGAATTTGCGGAACTTTGATACGATTGCATTTGTTTATGTGCGGTGGGTAGCGTTGGATGGGCATTTCCTATCATAGAACTTCCTGCTGCAGGAGAAGCGCCGCTATTCATTAATGAAGGCATACCCATGTGATTTAGATCGTGTGTGTCTGCTGCAGGATGATAAACAGGATTTGGTACAATCTGTTGATCCGCATCCATTTGATGAAGCGGTGTTGCCGATATACTGGGGATTGAAAACCCAGGACTCAACATCTGATCCATTTTAATATATACTAAGGGACCGCTTTTAAAAAAAAGTAAATCTATAATATTTTGCTAAATATCATTAGCTATTTTTTATACAATATAAATTATATTTGGTAACTTAACGCAAACACTTGAATTCCGCTATTGTCGAATAGCGATATGCCTATAATTTGAATAGTTGCTCTATCCACAGAGTGGTTCGAGTGCCTAAGTATGTTTATTTTAGATTTGCGGAATTACAATCTTTCCTAGTGTAATAATTTCTACGTTTGTGCTTCATTCCTACTCGGTTTTATTCTACTCGGCTAGATTAAACTCGCAAGCATTAAAAATTTTTCACCATGAGTTAAGGCGTCAACTCGGGTAGATTATACACCTTTTCTCTACATATGTAGAAACGTTAACTCGGTAGCTTAAATACGAGTTAAGTTGAAATCAGTTGATTTGCATTTAACCTGATTGATACAGAGTTTCCGTGTTGCTAACGTGGGCGTGCCGTTTGTCATTTTGTTCCGCCTTGCGGTCGACGCCAGATTTCTATGAGTGCATTTCACCACAGATATCGATGAACCCTGTTCACCACACTTTAACAGAGAACTAGCAGAATTGTGCTCAAAATAGTAGAATGAGTACAATAATGAGAATTTCCATGCAAAATAAATGTACAATTGATAAAAACCTATTCAAGATAAATGTAAACATGTAGATGAATATTATCAGAAATGTCTGATTTCAATTTCTGTTTATTTGCTTTTAATAATTTGCAAATTTAAACGTTTTTTTTAATTTATTATTTTATTTTTATTTACTTGCATATTTCTCATCCTTACTAATAATTTTTTACTATTTCGAGCACAATTCTGCTAGTCCTCTGTTAAATTGTGGTGAACAGGGCTCATCGATATCCGTGGTGAAATCCACTCATAGAAATCTGGCGCCGACCGCAAGGCGGAACAAAATGACAAATGGCACGCCCTGGACCTTTTCGTTGTATTTAAATTATTGCGCCAGGCGTCACCAGTCATTTACGAAGTAACCACAGTGGCGATAAGATCGGTATAGAGTACAGCGGAACAAATTGTGTGTTTATAGAGGGTTGTGCAGTTAGTAAGCTGAAATAAACGTTGTTTAAGTTCTTTACAATTAAGAAATTGTAAAACAAATCCTGGGACTTTTATTCAACAATCCAGAGATCGATCTCGAAGTATTTGGGAATCATCGAGGCGTATTTAGCGAAAATCGTTACAATATTTTTAAATAAAGTATTCGGACAGCCCTGTGGTTTATGACCCAAAATATTCAATTAAGAAGAAGCAGACTTTTGGAAGCAAAAACAGAAAACGTCAATCGAATTTTACATTGGTTGTGAGTGAAAAGTGACGAAAATAATTGAATAAGTTATTTATAAATCATTTGTAAAGTGATCTTCTGAAACAACACTAACACAAGATGGGTTCCGAAGACACAGAGAGTAGTTCTGGGGACAAAATCCAAAAAGGTTTTCAAATAAACTATATGATTCTTCGCGATGCAGATTCCGGAAAGGTAATCTGGCAAGAAAATAAAGATTTCTCATCACCAGATGTTGAGCATGAAGCGCGTGTGCCAATCAAAATATTGGATTTGAGAGCAGTGTCCCGTGAAATCAACTTCAGCACTATTGAACCGATGGAAAACTTTCGTCTTGATCAAAAGGTGCTCTTCAAAGGACGCATAATGGAAGAATGGTTTTTTGAAATGGGTTGGGTGGGTGCAAACACAACAAATACTTGGCAATCGACAATCGAGGCAGCACCCGAATCCCAAATGATGCCAGCCAAGGTCTTAAATGGCAATGTCACTATTCAAACAAGTTTCTATGACAACGACACACTTATCACCAAATCAATTGTGCGGCTCTACTACATATAAACAAACTACCAAGACAGTAGAGTGCTTCAAACTAATTCTGCCCACACCTTGGCTATTTGGATTTTTTTAGAAGCTTGATTTCCAAATATATACTTTTGGTGACGCATTTAAAAATTTTACGCCAAGGCTATTTCATTAACATAGATATCGATTAATTGAAATGGAGTAACTACTTACTTATGAGTAAGTGGTTAGTAAAGAAGCGATATAATAATTACTTTACGCTTTAATGAATAGAATTCGTCATAATCATTATTTATTGATTATATATGTACAGATGTACATGAAGCAATCAATATAAAATCCTGAGCATTTGGATTTACAATTGTTATTAAGATTTAAGTATATATTGTCTAATATATCGACATACTGCATATGCATAACAACGTAATTTTAACACAAATTTGTTATTATTTAAAAAACTAAAAGTCATTATTTGTAAGCCAAGGGGCAGACGAATCAAATTCTATATATATTATTTATAGAGAATTTAATTTTTTATTGTCAGTCTAAAATTTTCTATATACACATTCATACATATAAATATGTATATATGTGAATAGAAATGCTACGTTAATGAGTCTGCAACAAACAAATATAGTATCTCAAATCGCATTATGTATATGTATATTTACAAACATTATAATTAAGAGAAATGCTTAATAAAATTAATTAAAAGACTAATAAAGACCGTATTTTTTTAAAACAAGTTTAAGAAAATTAATGATGTCTAGAGGGGAGCATCATTAATTATTGCTTAGTGATTCGGAAGTCGCCAGTGGTTCGACTTCAATATTGGTTTTAAAAATTTTTTTTAACACTTACCTTTCCTGTCCGATGGAAAGTGCTTTTGTTTGTTAATTTTATAGTGAGCTGAAAGGCCTGGTTTGTTTGTATGAATTGAATATTTTGTTACTTTGTTTTTAACTTTTACAGTTTTCTGCTACATATTTCTTAAATTATATTTTCTTTTAAATTGGACATAAATATATTATATCCCCTGCCCCCTTTGGGGGAACTCTTGGTTTATGGACGCTACCTTATGAATTATGCCTTAGCTCATCCATGGCCGGTATTTTAGGCGAAAACGACACACCCTTCAATTGTAAAATTGTGAATGCATTTACTAGTGAAGGCAAGAAGAAGAACATTATAAGGAAAGTGTAAATAAAAATATTACTCGAAATGATTATTTATGGAGTGTATATTGTAAGTAAATCTGGAGGTCTCATTTATAATTTGGATAGCAATGTGCCACGCATAGAACAAGAACGCTCATTTACCTATCCTCTTGACTTGATGCTGGACTATGACTCCAAGAAAGTGTCAGTAATATTTAATAAAAAGGATGGTATCAATGGTTCGTACTTGACAATAATATTGCTAATCTGAAAAATTAAAAACATTTATTTTTTAGTTGGACATGTTTTAACGGCTGTTAATGGCATACCGGTAAATGGTAACACAATCGAGGATGGACGTGACGTTAAAACCGTTTTGGAAAACCCGGAAAACTATCCACTCAACTTAAAATTCTGCAGACCGAAATTGACAACTAATGAAAAAATTGTGCAAGCGAGTACATTTTACCCACTCTACGCATTTGCCAGTCAACTCAGTCCAGAGCCCAAAAGTTCTGGTATTGAAATGTTGGAAGCTGATACATTTACCCTGCATTGCTTTCAAACACTGACGGGCGTTAAGTTTATTATAATATCAGAAACTGGCTTAAGTGGTATGGATATGTTACTTCGTAAAATATATGAATTATATTCCGATTATGTATTAAAAAATCCCTTTTATGCACTTGAAATGCCCATACGTTGTGAATTGTTTGAAAACAAACTAAAAGCGTTGTTGGAAATGGTTGAGAAAACTGGCATTAATAACCTAGACAAATAAACCACTAAAATAATTCCAAAGAACTTGTTTGGGGTGCGTAAATTTATTTTATTATTTTGTTAAGCTTATCAGGTTATAAAATGTACATATATAATGCATTAGTGTTTCTTATTATTAATATATTGCACAGTCAACAAAACAAATAACTTAGAAAGTAAAATACTTAATGAAAAAGAAATATTGATGAAGCGTAAAAAGGCCTTATTTACTTTTCCAAAATACTTAAAGATTCAATATCTTTTTACTCTGCTGTAAGAATAAGAACTTGTCAAAAAGACCGTCATCCATGAATTAAATACGGATACATTCATAAATTATGAGTATTAACAACTTTTTCACGTCTAAACATTATAGTTAAAACAAGTAATTTTCTTTATAAATTTACTAAAAAAAAATCAATGTGTGACACAGTTTTAAAACTTCGCACAAATAAAAGGCTAATAAAACAAAAATGTTAATATGCTTCAGTTATTAAAACGAAATTGAAAAATATACTTTTTGAAGTGAGTGTACGCTTTTGTAACTATTTAAACGCTATAATTTATCTGTATTAAAATGCTTGAAAAATATGGGTTTGCAGTAATTCAACCTCTTTTACTTATTAACCAAGCCGCGAGCTTTTGGGTAAGCCGATGCAGGTTTTTTGGGCGCCAAACGTCCAGTAGGCGGTCGCCTATTTGAGTCGATAGCCGAACCAGGTGAAGTTATACCTCGACCTGGCTTTATATTGCGTGCAGCGGCTACGGGCATTGAGGATACACCATTTGGTGTTGTAGGACTATTATTAGCCGTTGCTTGTGCTGCCGATGCATTGGCGCTAGCATTTATTATATTCTCGAGGCGGCTGCGTATAGAATTCGTGTGCGAATCAACAATGTCAATGTCGTCACCGGTTTGCATAGCTTGAGCTAATACTGCCTGCAGTGATGCAGAAACTTTCGGCGAACGGTACTCCTGCGTTGTGCGACAGGGCATTTCCAATTCATACGAGACAATATTTTCGTTTTTAAAACGAAGTGCGGAAGTTGTGTTAGTTTTAGCTTCCATTAGAGCATATTCTGAGATGGGACGTCGGCGTTGAGGATGTGATACCGGACGCTTTGTTAAGTAATTAGAATCACCTGTTAATGGTGTGGATGAGAATTTCCATTCTTCTTGTTCCTCGTCATATTTTGCTTGAGTGTAAAGACGTTGCTTCACCTCAACAGGCACAAAATTGTCTATTATTAATAACTGTCTCTTCAACTCTTTCACAAGCTCATTCTGAGCCATTTCCAATTCCCGTAAATCTTGATTATGATCATATTTACAATCGTTCAGTTCCTGTTGAAGAGCCAAGTATTTTGCATAGCACTTGGATAGTTTTCTCTTCTTCAATTCCACTTCTTGCTCCAAAGATGTTACTGTCTCTCGTATTTCTAAAGTAGTCTCTTCCTGCAATTCCAATTGTTGCTGAATTTCAATTTCACGTTTTTTACGCTCTGCAATCTCAACCAGTTTTTTCTCAAGCTCCAGTTGACGCTCACTATAAGTGTCTAATAAATTTTTGCCACCCCGCACCAACTGCGACTCTAGTTCTGCTAACTTAGTAGCAAGCTTAGCTGTTTCGACGCGCTCACGCTCCAATTCCTCGTTCGACTTCGCTACTTCTGCTTCATTCTCTTTGTCTGATTCGGGCTCTTCTTCGCTTTCCTCGACCTCTTGTTGCACAACTTCATTGCTAACCTTTTCTTTTTTTGGTTTCCGCTGCCGCTTCTTGGTGGTCTTTTCTGTGCGCTGTTGTTGCTTCGGTGCTATCAAGCGTTTCAACCTTTCGATTTCCTCCTGATATTCTTTAAGTTTAGCGTCTTGTGGATCCTCATTTTTCACTGGTTTATTTTGAATGGTCTTAGCTCGGGATGCGTAACGTAAAGTAGTCAATGTTTCATTGTAATTATATGCGGATGGACCGATATTAGCTATCATAATCGTTTTCGAATTACCACCCAAAGAATCCTGTAGAAGGCGTGTAAGTTTCGAGTCACGATACGGTACGTGTGGTGAGTTCTCTGCAAGCGCTGATATTACGTTACCCAGCGAGGAGAGGGCAAGATTTATTTTGCTTGCTTCTTTCAAACGTTCAGCTGAAGCACCTGTCTTCGACTGACGTTCACTTCCTGCTAAATCGATTAGATTAAGTTTTCCCACTTTTATTGTGTTCGTTTCAATGTCACACATTTCGATACGAATCATGAATATTGCATGTGAACGTGAGCTATGCTCATTCATATTGGTAAAACCAACAGTGCGGTTCTTATTGCCAATATGCATTACATTCAACATATCATCGACACTTTTACAATTGATGGCATGTAAATTGGGTACATAGACGCCAGAACCGCGTTCGCGAACTTCCAAATGTTTGGAATTAGGTTTTAATAAGTCGCGTAGTTCTTCCATATAAATTTCCAAATAGCTGACATCGACCAGAAATTGAAAATTCTCAGTTCGATTAATATGTAACCAAATTTGTTCAAATGTTCGTGGAATTATACCCTGAAGTTCATCGTGTCCTCTGACACCTTCCATGGTAAATGTTTTTCCAGTGCCAGTTTGGCCATAAGCGAAAATACATCCATTGAAACCATCTAGCACAGAGCTCACTAACGGAAAAACAACTTCATTATAGAGATTGATTTGGGTCGCACCTGCATCATAAGCAGCATCGTATGTGAACATTTTGGTTTGTTCCTTATTAGCATCAGACAAATTTGTTATCTCCACTACACCGCGATTTGGATACACTCCAACTACTTCTTCCGAACCTTCAGACTGCTCCTTATTACTTATTGGACGACAACGAACAACAACTTGGACACATTCGTTTGGTGTCTGGCTACTGGCAGTGCCAGGACGTCGAGATCGGGCACTCATCCTATTTTATGCTGAATAATGTATGGAGAATGAGTCAAAGGTAGTATGTGGACGTTACCTATAGAATGAAGAGGAGCAAAAAATCAATATTTATTCATAATTTTAATGTTTATATTAAACATGCTCATTGCCTAAATATTTCACACAAATGGTTATTTAGCTTGTTTATAATATAGATTTGTACAATTTTTCTATTTTATTTTAATGTAAATTATTGCTTTACCAATATTTTTCCACAATTTTTTGTTATTATTCCCAAAATGATTCGCGAATTAAAAATAAATCAATTGCTTTGATGAAATTATCCAGAGATTGAACACAGAGTGCTGCTATCAATATGAGAAAAAATTTCCAAATAATGCATTACAATTGAAGTGCATTAGCACTTCAATATTGAACAATAATGCATTACTTTTGAAGTTTTAATACAAATAAATGCCTAATGCAACAAAAGATTTTTCAAGCTATATTTTGTTGCGCTAAATTTTCATTGAATTTTTATTTTTAGAGTAAAAATATCAGCTTGAAATATTATTTAGAACTTCATCCTTTAAATATAAATAAAGGACGAATATTGAAAAAAATTGGGGATAACGTAGAGAATCTGTTGAATATGAATAAAAACTTATGGGAAAAAATTATTCGCCGAACTACATAAATACATCCGATTGGAAAATATTATAAAAACTTATTATTCTTACTAATAATGTATAAAATAGATATTTGGTGACCAAGTTTATTCAATATAAAATTCGTAAGTAAATTTAAACAATACTGAATGTTCACCAGACCATTTCAGATCATTGTTTCTTATTAATATTATAGTACTTAATTAATTAATTAATTTTTTTCCCTGGCTTTGTCTTTTTCTTATTTTTACCATACAAATTTTTCTTGAAGAATAAATTTAATAAGCCGAATGTATAATTATTCCAGGATCTTCGTTTGAATTTTTATAGAAATAAATTTGTAAAAAAAGTTCAATTGCTAAAAAAAAAATATAATTGATTCAACCAACTATCATATTAATTCTTATTTCAATTACGTGATAAACTCTTTTTTCCCGAAATTAAGCATCAGAAGCACGCTGTATTCTTTTTTTTTAAGGAAAATAGAAATTGTAATTTGCTGGAGAAAATCTCATTTGTTTTCTTGAGCGCAAAAGAAATGGTGATCCAATTTGAGTGTGGAGTCAAAATCAATCGACTCAAAATAAAAGTTGTGCAAATAAAAGTGTAAATAAAAACATAGTACCATTTTGCAATGAAATAAAAGGAATAGTTAAAGACATTTGTTTAAATCTAAAAAAATTGCTTTAATTGTTCTTCCTTTTTACTAAAATTAAAAGTGTGCATTATTGCATGAAGGAGTTGTGCACAAAGGCGACACGGCAGATTTCAATTGGAAGATAAACTGGATTTTTTAGAGCAACAGCGGGGGGAAGAGTAAAGGTGAAGTTTACTGTCAGCGCCAATCGTGCCAGCGGGAGCACTGGAGCAAAACGTTTGGGGAGAGCTACATAAAGATCGAGCATTGCTCGCACTGTCCGGTTCGTTGCTCGGTTTTTGCCTTGCGGTGCGAGGTTGTATGTGTTGTGGATTTCTGCGTTCAGTGGTTGTTTAATTTGGTCTTGCCTCTTTGTTTAAGCATGATGCGCGGCAAGAAGATCGTTTTGGCAATCGTGAGTTCACTATTTCTTTACATTATTATTTTTTTTTTTTTCATCACGCCTTATTTTATATTTTTCTCTTGGCTTTCGGTCTCTGCTGACTGACTTACCGCCTGAAGAAAAATCAAGTTAACACGCAATGGCAATGGCAACATTGTTGGTAGCGCTTGATTTAGTAGGCACAGGTAAAATTTTCACAGCAAAAATAGTAACGAAGGCATTAATAATAATAACAACAACTACTGGGAATGCTACGTGAGCTCTTTCGTCTTGGCAGACAGTGTGATTTTTTTCTGTTTGCCTGGTTTCGTGCTGCTTGGGTGATTCAGCCTCGAGATCAAGACAAGCATAGAAAGACAGAAGTAGCCACATCAAATTGCATATTTTCAATAGCAACAACTAAAACAATTTAGTCATTCGCGTCGAAAAAGACGAGCAGACTGTCCGAAGACATCACCGTACGGCAAACGTAAAGGCTGGAAGTTGCGCGTGCATATTGAAACTATCGTGTCCGTAATGAAGTTTAGTCGTGCTTTGGCCGAGTTAATAGAATCGCAAGACGATCACACTCAGTAGCTGAAGACAGGCAAAGTTTATGTCGGTAAGAACACTAATCGGTCGTTATATTTGAATGTATGTATGTATGTGCGTTTTCTACCTCAAAACAGCGCCAAGCCAAATTTATACGTTACGGTAGTCCAAAGAATATATTTTCGCTCACCATTGGCTGCGGTAATTGAAAAATTTAAATTCACTGAGAAAAAAATTCCTTAAAATAAATTTTTGCTTTTATTATTTAATGCGCTTTTTTATTATTATAATGCGCTAGTATAAATTTTCAATGAAAATCGGTACTGTTTTTTTCAAAAGAAGATAATTTTTTGACGCCTTATACATATGCACATACATACATACAGTTTATGAATACTAATTATACATAACTAATAAATTAAATTTCGATCACTAGGGACGGATATAAAACCACATATAATCGAAATGGAAATTCTCATGAAGTTAAAATGCTCTCCGTCTGTACAGCCGCACGGTAATAACAATACCACACTAAAAGTCGTTGACCACCATCATCAACTTACTCAACAACATACACCTTTGGCAGCAGTGCCAACAGCACCACCACCTTCACTTATTCGTTTGCCAACTTCGCAAACAAATATTAATTATAACTCTTCACCATCATTACCACCGATCTTACTTCAGTCTGTACCTCGTATGCCAACAACAAGACCGTGCTTGAATTATTCAAAGCCTCCTCAGTGCTGTAATGTTGTTGCTGCACAACAAGGAACTGAATTATATGAACCAATCTGGGATCAACAAGGACGACGTGGCCTTTCATACGAAGTCTCAATGCAACGGACACCAAATTGTTGTGCAAATGTAACTGGGAATAATTTATATGAAACAACTGCATGTTGCAGTGGTACCTGCCATCCGCCAGCATATGCTGGAACACCGCCCCCTTCCACACATTTAATTGCTACACCACTCTTATCACAACCCCCGCCACTACAACAGGCACCGAGTATGCAACCCCCACCCTTGGCCTATCCCACTGCTACTTCAGATAATATGTTTGAAAATTGTCCAAATATGGACTCAAGCACACACTACGAGTATCAGGAACCTGAAGAAAATTTTATTTCCATCGAAGATAATAAAATCAAAAGTCTTCTTATGAAAATTGGACGAGAATGTGCATTAGAGAGAAAAAAAGAGAAGAGAAGAACAACTGAAAACGCAACTATTTCCGCAGGAAAAGTGAAAGAGCAACAAGTTTTGTTTGAGATTATTGATTTAGAAGATGAAGATGATCGAGAAGAATTGCGTCAAATACGGAACCAAGCGGAAAAGGCCAACCTCAAAAGCGCTGCACATATTAATATTCAGCATTCGATTCCATCGCCTGCAATCTTGCCTGCTATAGGGCATGAAAAAATTCGACCAAGACTAAAATCTCCCAGTATTAGCCTTATTCCAAAAAGTCCAAAAACACAAACGAAGAACGTGCAAGCACTTAAGCCGAGCAAAACAGATCCCTCCAAGGAACGTATAATTGCACACATTGAACTGTCTGACAGTAGCGACTCTGAGACAGAATCTGTTAAGGCAGTTGAGGATGCAGGAAATCCATGCAGCGAAGTTGAAGTCAATGTGTATAATAGTGACGACGAAGAAGACGACGAGCTGTCATTCGTAGCTGCAGCCGTGAGCTGTGAACTGGAGTGCGACGATGACGATAATGACGACATAGCAAATGCCAACGAAATTGACAGATCGGAGGCGAATAATTCAAGTAACGAAATAGTCGTTCTCAATTCAGATGATGAAAATGTCGAGTTTATAGGTGAACAGGATAAAAGATTAGAACTGCGTTGGGAAGATTTAGTTCGACGCGAAAAGGGACGGCAATTTTTTGAATGTTATTTGTGTGGCAAGAAGGTGCAGTCTAGCTATAATTTGAGAAGACACATGATGATACATACAGGTGAGTGTGTTAATGTACTAACTTACAAAGTAAAATATAAAAATACTCTATATTATGAGTAGAATATGATAAATTATATATTATGTTTAGCGTTTTCAAAATAAATTATTATTTTATCTAATTTATGTAATGTGGAATTTTCACTTGTATGCACGTACAGGTGTACATACCAAAAATATTCAATCTATTACTTTTCTTGGCTTAATTCTCTGCTGTGGTTTTCTCTTTGTTACTGCAGGTGAACGTCCATTCGCCTGTGATATGTGCGATCGGCGCTTTCGCGAGTTCAGTGATCTGAAGAAACATCGTCGCCGACACTCGAACGAGCCGAACTTTGTGTGTATGGTGTGTCGCGTAAAGCCACCGATGATTCAAGATCCAACCCGTTGCAATGACTGTGATTCGAAGACGATTGCTACCACAGCAGCTACAATGCGTCCACAATACTCCGCCACACCGCCCTCCTCACCAGAAAAACCACAATCACCACTAACACCTACGCCACCTCCACAACTACCGCCACTCATTGCAAAGCCACTGCTGACAACTGAGCGTATCTGTGACTTTTCGGAAGCAACAACAATAACAACTGCGATTACTACGTTGAGGAATAATAATAATACAACAATTACATTAAAGGCAATACCACAATCCACATCTGGTGCCGCTTCACCCAAGCGACCGAAATCTACGTCTTTGCTACAATCAGACTTACCGTCTTTGGTGCCGATAAATGCGCCAATTACCCTTAATAATAAGAGTGGTACACAATCGCTGCTCGACAATATACCCGCTGTACACAGACCCAACTACAATCAGCTGGGTGTTATGACACGTAAAGAATTTCCATGTCCATTATGTCAGCGCGCCTTCGGTACACGACACAATCTAAAGCGTCACTTTATGATACATACCGGGGAGAAGCCGTTTTCCTGTAGTAAGTGTCGCAAACCGTTTCGGGAATACTCGACGTTAAAAAAGCACATGGTGACACATCAACGAGAGCGTTATTATAAATGTTTGCATTGTCCTAGCAAATATCGCGATTATTTGGAATACAGCGAGCACAAGAGGACGCACGTCAATGAGGATGACGTCGATGATGATGAGGAAACAAATTTCGATCCTCAGCAGCTCAGCTCTTCCAGCAGCACGTCCAGTCCACAAAAAAGAGCTAAAACACGCTACGACAGTAGCTATGATTCGAACGAAGATGATTCGTCAACGGAAGATTGTTGGTTAGAATGTTGTGAGTGTAAACAACGGTTCACAGAAATCGAGTCCTACACCAAGCATTTGAAAGAGCACGATCCATCGGTGTACTTCTATGAATGCTACATTTGCAAAAAGACTTTTGAGCAGCGTGACGAATTAGTTGAGCATGTGGGCGCTTGCAAGGAAGAGCTGCGCGAGACAGCGTTGCAACGAGCTACCTGTTTCAAATAAGAATATGATAACTTCTAAAAGTTATACAACAATAAGAATTTTTTGTTGTTTATGAGAGGATATAATGCAAATTTTTTATGATAATTATCCATGTGAATAGACCGTCTTCGGCGAATATACATGCATATATACATATGTATATTAAATTAAATATTAAAAAAAAGAACGAAAGAACGAGTATATGTACATATATCTATATCACTTCGGGTGATGAAAGAATTTCTGAGCCCACAAAGCCAGGGGTCAAATATAGTACAACTGTGTTTTTAGTTTAAACGTTTATGATTTGCTCCATTGGTTTTTAAATCAAGGGACTTAAAAAAAACTTAACAACCGAAAAAACTTATAATACTATTGTTCTTGTAATTGTTTTTTTTTTTAACACACTGAAATTAATGTTATACAAGCTAGTTGTATGTACTTAAGTTTTTCGTGAACTGTTGTTATTCCATTAATTGCCCTTGGTCCGAGTGCAGCTTAATATTTAAACCATTATATGTGATTAAAATATTTTTCAATGTATACCAGTGACATTCCATTATTTATCTTATTTTTTTATACATCTAATAGTTTAAGTTATGAATTTTCCAGAAGAAAGGAAAAAGTATTACGAGATTAGTTATGTAACTACTACCCAGAAAGGCATTAAGTCACCGAAAGTGGCAAGCTGTTGTAGCGGCATAACAGTAGTTATGTAAGGTGTAAAAAGACAAATTTGATTCGATTTGTTTAAGCAAAGGGAACATATTCCAAATAGAATATTAATGCTTCTCCGAGCGATTTGTAAAATTAAAAATTCGCTTCCAATGCTCATGCTTTACAGCTGAAGGTAATTTGGTTGCAATGTAAAAAAAAATTTTAACGATAAGAATTTCCATCGCAATTTTAGTGCAATAAGCTCACAGTAAAATATTTACTCATTTTATTCTTTTTTTATAGTTATTATGCATATACACGTATGTGTCCATCTTATTTATTTACGTTTTTATCATTGTTTGTTTCGCCATGTTCCTTATTTGAGTAGGCACATCTCATTCCTTAGTCGCTTAGCACAACTTTTTTTATGAACCGTCTCGAACGCTTTCGCTTTAACATTTTTTTGTGATTTTTAACGAACTTTTTATTACTCTTTAGGTCTATAATATATTCAGAGTGTATTTGATAGAATTATGTACACGTATATTTATAAGACGTTTACTATATACATATATGTATACACCATAATGCAAAATAAATAAAATACACATATTTTCATGAATTTGTGGGTTTTTATACTTTATTAGCTCTAAAGGTTACTTGTTGTAACTCAACTGATAATTTGAATACAATTGTTTCAAATAAACATTTTCAAATCTTGAACATTTAAATAAGTTTGTAGTAGTTTTTAACAAACGTTTAAAACTCTATTTGTTGGTAATATGTGTTTAAATATTAATTTGAATCTAAACTTTTTATATTCCGAATAGAACTATGTTTGGCAATTTTGAGTTATTTCATTGTTTATAAATATATACATACTTCTAATGGTATCAATTGCCCGAAAATAATGATATTTACCCTATCATATAGGTAAGATTCTCATATCTATAAATATTATTCTTATCCGGTTTAAACGTACATAAATGGAAAAGAAATTTCAATCCGCCTAATTTAATTTTAACAGTTTTACTTCTAACCAAAATGAACAAACAAATTATCGATAAGATAACTCAGCTCAAATTATTATTATGCTGGTGTGAAGAAAGTGAATAAATATATTTCATAAACTATCGTATCAAATAGAACAAACAAAAAAACATTTTTCATTTTTAAGTAAAATTCACTTTGTAAACAAATTATTCTAATTTACATACATACATATATACCGACTTAAAATAACACAGTATGTGCTAAATGATAATGAAAATCAATGAAGTGACTGTCAAATGCTGCTGACAATAATAGCTATAGTAAATTAACAATGATAATGAAATATATTAACGTATGGATACATATGTATACGAGGGGACAACTAAACTCTACAAAAATGAGTTGATAACAATATATCATGGCGAGAGAATATTACAATATTTTAATGCGAACTTAAAACGAATTTTGCAATTTTTTCTCTAATCCTATTTTTTCAGACAACTAACATTTTTTTTTTAATATCAAGGGCAACAAACAAAATGTCTATACTTTTATATATAAAAGGGAGATACCTTTAACCATAACCGTGGTCTATGCTTTCCCTCTTTTCCCAGAGAAGGATCTGAGGTAATTTTGAGAAATTAAAAAATTTTATTATGATAGTTGTAATAAATATTTTGGCATAATTCAAAACTTTAACATGAATCAAGCATTTGTAAAGAGTTTTGAATATTAAACAAATTAGTTTACCGTTTTTTATGAGTATCTCCCCCTGAAATTCTTAGCATAGTATAAATGAAACAAGGACTATCATATTTACGAACCACCTGTGCACGCTGTCGATATAATTTCCGATGCGTTCACAGTCGTGGTGCTGGAGTTACCGCTAGTGCTAATTATGTTAATACTTTCGATGGGATCACTACTTACACTACTTACAATGTACTTCTTACTGCCAGTTAAACCTTGTTTGTTGATATAAAAGCTTTTCTGTACCGCCAACGGACTTGTACTAATATCATCCACATTCAGTCTATTAAGGAAGCTTGCAGCTGCTTTGGAGGCGCTATCGCAGGAAGACGACTCGATGCTGATGCTGGAACATCCCCCAATTGAAGATGTTTCACTCTTCATGTCATCCAATAACGTAGCGTCGTCTTGCAAATCGGTAGCCATCGGTTGCATTCCACCTCTTGCAGCGCTGTTTGTCGAATTTGCTGCTGAATTTACTGAAATAGCCTCATCGATTGATCCATTACCGATACACATTGGTTCACTGCCGCCAGATATTGAGGATGTCGTTGAAGAGGCAGATGAGCAAATGCCAGAGGTAGTTGTTGAATCAATAATTCCGCCACTAACGCTGCCACTTGGTGACGAACAGGCTGAACTGTTGTTATGTGCGTTACTGGTGCAGAGTTTTGAAATGAAAAGCTTTGGTGTTATTCGTCCATCATAGGTACCGGAGTCAGGGCTGGGGCAGATGGAAGATGGAGATTGGCAAACCGGCGAAGAGCCTCGGCTAAAAATAAGAATTTAAAATATATAAAAAAAATTCAATTTTTTTATTACGGAAATTTTACCTCTCGGTAAATATTTTTTTCAACGGCGGCTGCGAATATATATTCCAGTTACTGCCAGAAGCACTATCGTCTAATTCAAATTTACGCTTAACCGGCCCTAGTTGTGAAGGTCGCATAGCAATTGGGGACATAGACCGTCTTGTGGCGAAAGTTCGTCTTGTTGGTGATGGTGACAAACCATATGGTAGCCTTATGCTGGCGCGATTGCTGCAAATATATTATTCTTTATAGTTTGCCAAAGTAATTGAACAAATTTTAGCTTAATACTTTGTTGGACTTGGACTGGAACAACTCGTAACACCACATGGCAACGAGACCTGCAAGGGATTACTTAGTTCTTCTGATTTACAGGACCAGTTTTCTGCTACTAAAGTTAAATCTTCCCAGCTTTGGGACATTTGCATGGCACTGTGTAGTTCACGTTCATGGTTCGCTTCACGAGTGTTTAACATGTCTACACACTCCTCCTGTCTCAACTGGGAAACTCGAGGCGTTAGACAAAGGGGTAAACCACTTAATGCATTGGAAGTGCCAACAGCATTAGCTGCTCCATGTGGGGTATAACTAGCCGAATAACGTCGGGCACGTGGAGCAAATATGTTAAAGACTGGTGCAGGTGAGACTTCCCTAGAATTTTCAACATAATTTAGTTATATATTACTTTTATATGATGTATGATGTATAAATTATCCTACCTGGATGAAGGATTCGAACGTGGTATTCCAATATGTATGTTATGACCAAAATTGTTGCCTGTTGATATATCACACACTGCGTCACGAATTACAAGTCCTGGATTCTTCTTCGGTGTTGATAACGATGCTTCTCTGGCGTTGACATTTCCACCAACGGAGTTTCCTCCATTTCCAGTATTACGCATCGCCATCGCTGCAGCTGCTGAACGTGTTGTCATTGATGTTGAAGAAGGACCAGCACGTAAAATGGGCACACTCAAGCAACGTTTTAGAGTTTTGTTATTATTTAATTGAATTGTTAAAGTTGGCGTGGCTGTTTCCGTATCATGTCCCGAATTAGGGATATCCTTGGTTGTTGTATCTGTAGAAATTTTACTTGGTTCATCGCATATAGCTTGTGGTGAACCGTCAGCAGTTTGGACTTCTTCTCCTACGTCCATTGTTGGTTTTTGTGTTTTATTTAGTTCAGATTTGGTGTTCGACACGCTAATGCTGTCTTTTGATTGTTCCTCACCGTGGTTCACTGCGAAACTATTTAGAAAAGTACATTTGTTATTATTTCTGGGACTACGAATGACCGGGCACTTGTCACAATATTAGATAGCCCAGAGGCGTGTAGACATACAGGCAGGCCAATCGAGAGGTTCGCAACCTGCTGAGCTGTTAAATACAAACCAACAGCTCGCTTCTCGTTCGCACAGTTGCGATATCAGGGGTGCTGCCACATATTTTATAAAAAAAAAAAATCAAGGAATTTTCAACTTTTTAAACGCAAAACTTTCGTTTTCCACGGTTGAACAAGTCTATAGCGAAAAGGTATTATACATATAATGCTAGTGCAATTTAAGAAAAAATTCGGATTCCTGCATAAGTTTGAGCAAAATCTGTAAGAATACTGACAAACAACGATTTTGTCAGCAGACAATACAGACCTGTGAAATGTTCTTTAAATTCTAAATTCCTACAAAGTTACACAAAAAATTTGAAGCAATCTCTGAAATTAGGAATTTGGTTTCACTTCGTGGTCCAACAAAGCAGAGCGAATCTTTATTAATAACAAATCGTTGTAGTCAACAAAGTAAATTTAATAAAGAACAAATGCTTACGAGTTTTTTAATTAAATCAATTACATTACTGTCTTAGTGATATTTAATTCTAAGTATGGTCTTCCCGACCAAAACTACAACAAAAATTTAACAGTTAACATTCCAACGTCCAAGTTGTGCTATCTCGTCGTAAGTTGTTTACCAGAACGGGGGCAAATTAGGATAAGTTAGAAGTACAGAAATTTGAGTTTTTAAGAGCTCCAAAGATTTTTTTGAAACGACGTTTCTTTTATTAGTACTTTTGATTTTTCCTTAATAACCTTGTATGTGCAACAGATACACTTACGAGTCCTAAACCTTCCTATTTTCTCAGCTCATGAACAATTTGGTTTTCAACTACTATCCATCTTGTAATAATAATTTTATATTTAACAGAAATCATGGATGTTTGCTATTGTTGGGTAAATTGTGGGCATTATTTTTGCCTCTGTAAAAGGGTGGCATTATCGTTCGGATTGACGAATAGCAATTGATTTCGTGTAGCGAGCACCATTTTTAAGTATTAATATATTCTAAAATGTACCTGTATTTTGATGAATTGTTATATTTTCAGTAACCACGAACATTAAATTACAGAATACTTTTAGTTTCTTAGGAAAAGCCATGCGTTTAAAGAAGATATTTACCTTCAAAATGTTATCCTTTCTCCACGGTCTGCTTACGATTTCGTATAAACTGCACCCTGCTAAGTACGTACAATTGTACAACAGTACGATTTTCACAAGCAATTTTCACTTAGCAAACGAATGGCTATTTTCCAAAAAAGTACTCCAATGGGTCACTTAATATCCAAAAATTGTTTATTCACTATTATTCATTGAAAATTTGTACGATTTAATTGGTATTTTGCCTTAGAAAACTGCGAAAATTCTCTGACTGCTGACATCTCTGCATCTTATTTCAGTTGCTCACAAACTTTACAATACAGTGGCCGTCAAATATTGGTGTTGGTTCCGTTCGAAGCTTGTTTAGTTTATTCAGCAGTTTTAAATTGTCGTTTCGAATGCAAATGCAGGCATATGTGTATATATATGTTTGCTTGACTTTTTTTTTTAATTATAACCATAAAAAGGCCTACCTTCCACCCATTTTAATGTACATATATTTTAATTTTATATATTTTTTTCATTATTGTTGTAACTTAAAATTTAAATCACCTTCATACCATTTCGTTCAGTTTCAGCGCATTTGTTACAAAGACTAAATCAGGCAGCAGTAGCAATGGGGTACCTGCTATATATTAGCAGACTGTCATTCGTACACATTCCTGGAAATCGATATGGGAGTGTTTTTCCGGTTACAAGAATAAAAGCCTGACATCTCATTTCATTCCTTATTATTGTGACCAAATACCCAAATGAGATCATCGCTGTTTACTGGAATTAACGCAAAGCAGTGAATGCCTACTATACTCCTGATTCACATAAAAAAAAAACCAAATCCGAAAATCCCAACCGTAGTTCCTTCCTCTTGAAGGGAAAACATCAAAACTTAAGCTATCAAAAGTCAATTGTATCCACACTAAGCGTTTTTGCTCGAGTAGGGCGTGACTACTCAGAAATTGCTTTTATGACCCCTGCATTCTTCGCACAGGCTTGAAATGTGTCTTTTCTTAAACGCTTCTTCAAAGGACTTCAAAAGGCTTCCAGCTATTTCAAAAGATACTTTTGAATCTTTATTCTAATATTGTCCTTCTCAAGATGTCAGGACGAAGCCCTGTTAGAACCTCTTACTCCGGCAAACAGACTTTCGGAGCGTTTGAAGGTAGTAAAAGAACCCTTAATTTAAAAAGAAACAACAACATAGTTTTATTTATTACACATAGAGGTTTATTAGGTAGTATTTCACATTAGAATGTATGTATAATCGAACGTATGCAATTCTATTACAATGTAATTCCAAATGCGCGCAATACTGATCATTGTTTTCCGTATGGTAAATGAAAAATTTAATACCGTTATAAGAACTATTTCATAATATTGTATAGTAATACATGTAATTGAAATGCTCTATTTTTGAAAAAATAAATTTTGATTTGTTTTTATGGATTTATGTATAACTTTTATTAAATAACCTCATAAGAATAGAAGAAAAAGAACTAGAAATAATCTTAACTCGATGTATATAATATACAATGCATAGAATAATGGTGGATATAAACCTTCTTATGCTTGAAAGATTAAAACTTTGCAGCAAGACGAAATCAATTATTTTTGATGTTTCGCTTTCTACTGAAGACTTTGCGTTTAAATTCATTTTGATCACGTGTTTTAAAAAGTGTTTATAATTAATAAGTGATTACATACTAATAGTCTTTGAAACCAAGGTAGATAAACTATTCTAAATATACTTCAATACAAAGTAACATTTTGGTATTAAAACTCAGTTTCTATATAATCACAAAAAATATACTTTCCAAATCTTTTAACACAGTTGGCTTCATCAATATATTGTAATTGCGTTAATAATATTTCTTTGAATATTTAATTTAACTAAATATTATAAATGATAAATGCTTTCTATGAGCGGCCTTCCTGTTTCCAGTTTCCAGTTTCCTAGTTTCTGTTCATCGGTTCGCTGTGGAAAATCTTTATCATTTTACAGTATCATATCTATAGTGAGCTCTAGATTGAAATGTACAAATTTAAAACTTTAAATAATTTGTTTTTATGCATTTTGTACATTTGCAAATACATTAATATGTATTTTTATATGCCAAGGAAATTTATTAGATTTAGATTTTATGTTAAGCTATAGTAAAGTGTAACGCAAGAGTTGCCATGAAAAGGTGGAAAGGAAATTTTAACGGTGTGTTTAATGGTATTTTGCATATACCTATTTATATTTCTACTGCACATTACACGTATTTTTTAGTGTATAAAAATCTTTACTCGGCAAATGCACGTCACGGCACGACGCAATGTTTTTTAATAAAAACAAAAACAAACCAAATTGAAACATTTTTTGCAATAGTACTTCAAAGTTTTCGCTGAAATGTAAATATGACGTATTAAAAATGTTTTTATTTCCACATACATTCCTGGTTGTAGATCAGTTTTTTAATTTTTCATCTTAGTTTTTATATAACTTTTAGGTTCTTGCTGGATGGTTTTCGGTTGACATGCGATTTCGCGAATTGATGAGTTAATCAACTTTATTTAATTGTGTATATTTTGTTTTGTTATTTGGTGTCTTATAAAAATCTTAATCTAACTCCACACCTTTCGTAAGCAATAATGAAATAAACATTGAGGATTTTATTTACCATTTATATATAATATATTACATACAAACAAGTATGTAGTAGAGGCAAACGTAATTTTAATGTTCCCATAGTTTTTGAATGACGTACTTGCATACGTACATACATATATATTATATGTACACGTACATATTAAATTAATACAAATGCAAATCCGAGTACACATACCAATACATATGCGCATAAACAAATTTATCTTATTGTGGCAGCATTTTAAAGAAAAATACAGCAAATTTATTACAAACATTACTTATTTTTATACAATACATTATAATCTCTATTATGTAAGCAACATACATACATATATTGTATCTAATTAATAAACTTAATTATGAGTAAAGATAATTTTGGTCGGTATAATATGACCAGAATTTCACAAAAATTATTTTTTTATATATTTGTTTTCAATTATCATCATTACCAGCTTTGTTTTAATACCTAGTGTTTCGAGTGTATACAGATGTTGTACCTATGAATGCGCGTTTCAATTCAGCCGTCGGAGAGTGCCGGTGTCACCCAGCCATATTTTTCGTGGGTTTTTACTAACGATCGGAACGCTTCCTCGGCGGTGCGTCTGCAAAGAGAAAATAAAAAAATTATATTTTATTTGCAATTAACAAATTGAATTCGTCTATCTCTTCAATGAGTCCGTATGGAAATTGATTCAGAGAAGAGTTTTCTTTAGAAAATGAGTAAAGTTAAATAATCGTTCACATTGCATGATTTTCTTACCTGCTGAATTCCTTTGAACTCTTCGTCTTCCGCACAATACGTCCCTGCCCTTTGACTAAGCTCGCCGCAAACTGCATTAAAACCGCTTCTACGGTGTACGCAGATGCCCAGCCACGTGGCGTTAGTAACTCCATGCAAATCGCTCCGCCCTCCATTACGAAACCCTTCTCGATTCGCGGCTCGACAACACGCATAAACGGCGGGGCGAATGGAAAGTTGTCGGGAAATACCAAATGCAGGAGTATGAATGGAATGTTCATTTCGGTCATGTCTTTCGCTAATTTTGAATCTGGATCGACGATATGCAATCGTGCATACCACTCATACAAGTTATCATTGATAAGCTCCACCTATGAAAGGAAAATTTATTCATAAGTCGAACTTGTTATATACTTTCGTTTTTAATTTCTCATCATACCAAGTAAACATAAGTTTCAAGTGTTCTTACCGTGAAGACTGGCTCCTTTTGACCATTATGCACCTTCTGTATCTCCTTGTATTCTTTCATTAAGCGTCTTGCGCGAATACTATGATCGGGTGCATGTTGAACATTGACCGGCATAACCATTCGACTTGTGGCTGGTGAAACTCTGTAAAAAAAAAAAACAAGAAGGTTCAGTTTATGCAGTTCCAAGAACGCCAAGAAAGCCAAAAACATACTTGTTATCCTGCCGTCGCATGCGTTTGCCAGGTGATTCAGCTGCCACTACTTCATTTGAATTCTTCGCTAACACATTGCCACCCGTATTACCGTTGGCGTTATTCGCACTAGTAGCGCCACCACCACCAGCGTCGCCAGCTTTATCGCCGCTACCACTGCGACTTCGACTTTTATTGAATTTCCGTATGGCAGCCGATACTTTCTCCTTTAAACGCGAAGACATTGTTTGCCCCTTTTGATTTTGTGCTTTGGTTAATTCCTTATTAAAGTCTTTGGTTGCTTTGCTTTGATTTTTACTTTGTTGGAGTGTGGTGAGAACCTGGTCACAACCGTTGCGCGGCGATTTTCAAATACATATATTTTGTGGTGTTCCTGTTTTCTAAGTTTTTCGGTGGTTATCTAGCAGTGTTGGACCAGCCTACCGTTCTTAGTTGAGCACTTCTAGTTTCTCCAATCGATCAGTCTTTTACCAGGTTTCTTTTTGCAATCATTTTAGGTGTCTTTTTTCAAAATCTCATACCTTTCCGCTGGAAAGCGTATCTAAAACGAAATGGGTTTCAAATATTTATTATTTCGAATACAAAAAAAAAAAAACAATGCAAGCCTGTAGAAATAGCAACTTTAATAAAAGTTTCATTGCATTAATTTCGTATATTCTAATTTCGAAAAAGTAACGATAATGATTTTATTTTTGTATCTAAAATAAAGTTTTCAAATCTAGATTTGAATGCCAATGAAAGAGGAACACCCGGAGATGATGAGCCTGAAACTCCAATCGATGATGGCGGAAAAGACGTACCATAACACAACTTTAAAGAAATCCGAATGGTAATTGTCCGCTTAAAGAACAACAAAGCGACTGAAGCCGACAGCTATTGAAACATGGTGCCGGATAACTGCATGCATCAGAACCTATCTAGTGTATAGTGCGAAGGACTTTACCGTATAATTGGCGCTGAAGAGATTTTCGGTCGAGCTCCTCCTCCAATTTGTGGTTTTGCGTCTTCATGTTTTTCCAACAAATGGGGTCACCTACAGTTTATACTAAGCCGCCTCCGAACGGCTGATGGTTTTTATGATGAGTTTCTGATTTTCATGTCAGAAATACACTCGGAGGGGTTGACATTCCCTGTCGAGGGGCTACCGCAATTAGAAAATTTAACATAATTTTTTATTTAAATTAATTTTCTATAATTTTTGGATGTTGGTCACACCAGGATTTGAACCCGGGCCTTGTTGCTTTAGACCTGGTAAATTCTCCAGTGACAGGATATTCAACAAAAATAATCGATTCGAGGTTTCACACAGGGTGACTCTTGATCGCTTTCAACTTCCATGGCCGATGCCGAGATCCGAAGAGTCGTCCTTGGGAGTCTTCGAGAGAAAAGTCTTGTGAAAGAATTATGGTGCTTTGCGTATGGGCAATGGCGAATACCGCTGTACCAGCTTACGGTGACATTGATATAGATCAGCGAATAAAGAGGCAGCGGTTAAGCTAGGTCATGTTGTCCGAACGTATGGTAGCACATTAGCTTTGACAATGTTCGATGCAGTACCCGCTGATGAAGGTAGGGGAAGAGGAAGCTCTCCATTCCGTTGTAAGGATCAGATGGAGAGAGACCTGGTTTCTCTTAGTACTTTTAATCGGCACCAAATCGCGAAGAGAAAGAACAAATAGTGCGCTATGTTAGATTCCGCTATAATCGCTTAGGTGGAGTTGTCGTCAATGAAAATGAAGAAGAAGACAGTGAAAACAAACGATTAACAGGACCAGATGATAGTAGGGATTGAAATTATTTGGAAGAAACTTTTTCTATAATGAAAAATTCCTAAAAGAAACAGCCGTTAGAGTACTTGCCGACGAAATTTGACGTCTTTTAATGTATTTTACTCGGCTTTTTCGTATTAAATTTGGAAATTTAAAAACAACAAGTAAAAGACTGAAGGGGTTTACTCTATTATACTCATATAATCTCATTATCTGATATTCACTTTAGCCTACCTCAGGAGATTATTTGGCACTTGACATGCCAAAGTTATCCGTATTGGCAGAAAAGTCAAGGCAATTGGCATAAGCTCAACAAAGCTGACAGTCAACTGTTCCTCTTCACTTCCCCCTCTGGCTCAAATGATTTCAGACACGATAATACACTAATATTTGCATATTGTAATTATAAATATTAATCGTTGATAGAGCAGGAGATATCTAATATAACCATATAAGCAAATGCATCTACATATTAGTTTACATACATACGTGTATGTATGTATGTATATGTAATATTTGAATGGGAGGTATTGTAACAACAAATGATTGTTTACTGTGCAATTCGCTAAGCTTAAGCTTATGGAAAAATATGTAAACAAAATGGTCAATAAAACTCAACAAAGAAACACAATGTAAATGGGGTGTCCCTTGAAAAACGAGATTATCCAAAAACAGTTATTTGCTTTGCGATAATCAGTCGATTTAATTAAAGTAGTATCCTTATGTTTCCTTATAACGTCTCCTACGATCAGTTAGATATTTCTGAACGACATTTTGAATTAATCTGTGTCTTTTATTTTCAAAATGATGTTCGTCTATTCTTCGCTTACACACCAAGATGTGAAAGAATTAGCGCGGACCCAGCCAAGTGAGTAGGATTCATAGTTGATGAGAAAATTATATTTTTGACTAAACACCGCCTATCAAATTGAATCGATGATACGATGCAACACCGTAGAAAAGGCGCTATCAATTACTATTACGGTGTTTGGACTTTATATGACGAGGTTTCCAAACATTACCTCCGAATCATAGAAAGAAATTAGCATTGACTATACTTCGGACCAGCGAGCATCTTTCTTTATTTGGCACTGGTATGTCGCAATCCACACATCATAAGCTTTTTAACCGTCAGTGTAGGAAGGGCTTTTCGAATGTATGTATGTACCCGGCAATGGGTGGTGCTACTTTTAACTAGTCTCGTTTTTAATGGGGCAGTCCATGTAAATATGGACAAATGCACATGTGCATATTACCCGAATATAATGTGAATTCTGAGTAGAATTGTAAATATAGTGTATCTCAATGTGTAAAGACACCTATTTATTATATATGTATGTATCTATTGTATATAGATAAAGGCACGAATGAGCGTAAACATTTACATTTGATAGGGCTTTGGCTTTATAATTATAATATCGATAGCATCAATTGTATTAATATTTTTTGGAAATTTTTGGCATTCAATCTTTGCTATTTTGAATGCGACATTGGAAAACTATGGAAAAGATGTTAGAGAAACTTTACAAACTATGTATGTAAATATCAGAAAGAAAAGAGATAAACTCATCAATATACCGAACGGGTCAGAATGACGAGTGGAGTAGATTTAGTTAGACATGTTTGTATGTCTGTCTGTCTGTCTGTTTGTGGAGCAAACTAGTCCCTTACTTTTTGGGATATTTCAACCAAACTTGGCACACAGATGCACAGGTACATTCAAGCGGTAATTTGTCGGCTAGATCAGACCAATATAACATAAATATATATGACTGATTTTTCAAATTTGAGAATTTAATAAATTCAAAATCAAAAAATCATCTAAGAGCGTGGATTTTGGTATCCAGCACACATTTGATGAATTACACATTGGTAGCTAAGATTATCGAAATCGAGCGACATATCTTCGTCAGAAATCAATATTTAATCCTAAAATGAAATGCAATAAATTTGAAATGGTCATGAAAGATATAGAACCTAAGGCATGGCCGACTTCTGGTTTTTTTTTTTTTGTTAGTCAAATCGGGACTAGAAACCACGGCTATTTTGCCCGCAATTTAACCATATAGCATAGAATGACCTGCAGATGGGTCAAAAACTGAAAAATCATACTTTAAGTTCATCAGATTTCAGATCGAAATTTTAATTAATTTGAATTCTCTCTACTCTTTTCAAAGCATTTATTGCGTTTTTATTTCAAATTCCAAAACTAACTACCAATATATTCATGTAAGGCACATTTTAAGGCAACCAAAATCAACTAGTCCACTACTAGTACATTTAAGAGTAACTATAGTGTTTTGCCGGGCATAAATATAACGAAATTCATTTTAATATAATATAATCGACTTACTTAGCGTTTAATTGTGGAATATAATACATTTAATATAATCCAATTTGCAAATGTTGAGAAATTTTGCTTGATAAAGCGTAAGCGACTGTTAGCTTTAACTCAGCGGTTAAACTGAAAGTAAGGAAGTAAGTCTGCTATCATAAGCCAATAAATATAATTTTGTATTTCGATCATAAATAATACCAGGAGCTGTAGGTTTTGATAACGCTTCTTTAATATAAATATTTAACCTTAAATAAATGATTAGTGAACGTTTACGAATCAAAATCCGGAATAAATGTGAAAACAACTTGCCTTTTGCACACGTGTTGTGTAACAGTATACTCGTATATTTAAATTTAATTATTATTACTACTGTACCGCTTTCATCGGCACAAGGTTAGTCTACTGAGAAGAGAAAAAAATGAAATTATATAAAAAGTAAAACTTATACAATCGAAACTACACGTCTTAATCAGCAGAAAGTTAGAACAAACGGGCACAGTAGTATAGCGCTATCTCTAAGAATTCGAATAAATTACGTTGTGCCGCGTCTAACTTTCGGGAAACGTTTGGTAGCTACGCAGAGGAGGTGCTGCATATCCTTATAGATAGCTGTAATATAGGCGGGAGAGTAGGACTGTGATTTCCTGCGGTTAAAAATAGTCGTTCAAGATGTTCAACCGCCACAGTCATCTTTACATATTCGTAATAAAGGCTTTGTTCTAAATGACCGACGGATCAACCCACAGGCTAAGCTACTGATCGTAGAGACCTTAAATTTGGAAGGTGTGTTTTGTATATGATATAGGCATCCGAAAATAATGGTTTCCGGTCAAATTTATTATTGAATCACTCGATTTAAGTGAAATTTAGTGCATAATCAAATTTATGGCAAAATTATCAGTGGAAATACTTTTACAACAGGCAAGTGGGTCTGAGATCAATCTATACGGAAATATCATATTTATGGTTTGATTTGCTTGGTTTTTGGAACGTAAAAACTCTTAGGTGAGGAGAACTTTTATTTTTAAGAAATGGATCTAAGACGAATCCATTCAAAAAAATCGCATTTGGGATTTGGCACATCGATAATAGTTCTTCGCCTAGGTTTACGTTTAAATAACTATTATTTTAGGGAAGTGGACCTCGGACCGATCTTTTAGAAATAATCGGGAGTTCGGTTCAATTTGTTTTAAATGTGGAACATAAATAGCTCTTTGCCTTTCTCTTCGGGAAGTGCAGGTAAGTTCCATTTGATTTGCTTTCTATTTGAAATATAGATAGCTCTATTCGTGGTTTAATATGTGGAAGCTCACACAGTAGCTAGGTGTCTGAATATTACTTACAAAAAGATACAGCAATGATGTCGTATCTATCATCAGGTCGAAGGGAAGAGCTTCCTTTCCATAAAATAAATCATTATTTTATTTTACTTTCAATACCTACACTAATATTTATTAGAGTTGAAAATGTTGAAAATAAAACAAATCATCTAATTTTGAACTCTGACCTTTAATTATAAGTCACAGTGCTATCAATGCACCAGGCATCCGCCCCGCTCTCGTAATTCGGTTCTATGTTCGATGAGATTATTTTGATGATTAAAAGACGTTAAAGCGATTCATGAAGAAAACATTTCTGAGTAAAATGTATTATTATGAATTATGACAAAATATAAAAAATAATACGAATAATATATTTTAACAATCTCTTTTTCCGTGGCACATGCTATGCATATGACATACAATGTCATGCAAATGTATACATACATATAATAATATATATATATATATACACGTGTACGTGTATATGAACATGTAGTTCAATATAGTTCACCATATTACATATGTACATACTCTACACATAATGCGAAAAATGAAATGAAATAAAAAAATAGAAAAACATCTGCAAAGGCCAAGTAAATGATGGTTTTATGATTTGTAGTTGTTGTCGTTGTTGACACGTGAACAAGCAAATGGATGGTGGGGCGTGCGACCGCGTGTATACGTAAATTGCTTGGGCGGCAAATGCAATGAATGCACTATAAATATACATATGTATGTATGTATTTACAAACACATATGGATAAATTACATAAGTACAAACTCGTATTTAACTCAGGGAAGTAAATTCCAGCCATACATGTATGTAAGTATATATAGAATGGGCGAGGCATATAGTTATTGATCGATAGCAAGATATAATTATCGCAACGGTAGCACTTGAAGTGATCTATTTTTATTCTAAACTGTCAACTTGTTGGCTTGCCGCTACTAACTAACTGTCCACTTCATACACACCCGCGCTCCAGTACTGTAATTCCGCGGAATTATCAAGTGAACTTTACTTTTATTTCAAAACGGTGTTCCAGAGAAATGAAATCAATAAAATGATAAAAATAATTTCAAAAGTGACGTTAGGAGAAATAAGATGTAAGCAAATTTATTCGTATGTACATACCATATGTGCGAGTGTATGTATGAATGCTTGTATTGTGCACTAAGCTACTATGTATGGTATATTAATACTTATATAATGTATGGTATATAGGTATATGTGTATATATATTCATATATACGTGTATACTCGTATATTGATGGGCAAAAGAGCGTCATAGTCTGCAGTTCCAACACGTGTTAGCAATAAATTGTTGTTGCAAATATTTTTATAATCCTTGTAATAATAAATGGTGTCCTGCTGTCAACAATTCCCTATATGAAGTGTTCGGATTGGCGCAAGGAATTGAAGTATTGAGCTTGAGAATAGTGTAGGATATGTCACAATTACATACTTATAAGAATAAATGAAATAATACTTAAATAAAAAAGGATAGAAAATATATAAAATATTTGTCAAGAAACAAGTTTCGCGTTCTTTAAGTGCGATTGGATTACGCTGGATGGTGTTAGGAAGATGAAGAGATCACTTAACTCAGTAGTGTTTGAGCGAACGTCAAAGATGAACACCTATATTCCACAATTTTTCTTCGATAAAGTCGAAAACGCAAGACAGGTAGCAGAAAATGTGAATGTGTGTGTCTTTATTGGTCCTGATTACCGTAATAGTCACAAAAAAGTCCTGGATTCACAAAAAAGCTCGATATATGGGTACCACATGAATTAAAAAACCTCCTGGACCGAATTTTCATCTGCTAAATAATAACAAAACCGACCCATTTCTGAAGCGGATGGTGACTAGCGATGAAAAGTGGATCACTTATACTAAGGTTGTGGTCGAAAGGTACAAACGGTTTCCAAGACAGGATTGACGGACAGGAAGGTTTTGTTTGATCACCTATGACCAAATTCTTAATTCGGTTTGGTTGGGTAGTTATTATCCACCTTATAGTCCGGACCTCACGCCAAGTGATTACCACCTGTTCCTACTATTGCGAATGATTTGACTGGTGAAGAATTGATCTCAAAGAAGCTCGTTAAAATCGATTGTCCCAATTTTTCACCAATAGGGAAGGGTGTAACTATGGTAAATAAAGTATTAAAATTATTGCAAAAATAATGTATGACTTTTTAATTGACCAATATTAAAATAAACAATTTCATTTTGACATAAAATAAATAAAAATAAATTATCCATAAATTCTCAAACGAAAACTTATAATCTAAACGCTATCAGGAGGTAATTCATATTTATAGTTACAACCCAGTGACTCTAAAACTGTTATGCCTTTAAAGTGGCAATTTCGTATGTTCCCACCTCATATTATTTATTACTCGTATTTGCTCATACCCTACCGAAATTCAGATTATTGTTGCTTTATATTTTAAATGGATTTGTTTGATATAAACAATGTTTACACCTACACATACATCAGTTTCAACTTATCGCTTAATAAATAAAAAGAATGCGTTCGTGTAATCCACTTCAAAATACATAACTAAATACATACATACATACTTGTATACAAAAAAAATAAGTGCATGTAAACATATGTTTATACTTTCTTTAAAGAACAGAAACTCATATTGAACGTAATTAAGTAAAAAATTTACATTCATTTTAATTACAAGATGTGGCATTAAGGAAGAAAGTTTTCAAAAAACAATAAAAAACAATACGAACGCACGCAACAAGAAAAAATAAAATATAGCAACAATTATGGTCGGTTAATTTCGCTTTGTCTTCGATTACGGACGCGGGTAGTTGACGTTGCTGCTACGTAAATTTGCATATATTTGCATAAATATACTTAGGTATACATATATTTTAGCGTGCTTTTGCGTTTTTTGTTGTTGCCGAGATCTCTTTGCGGTTAGCAGTTTTTGAGTTTATTCCTACAAATGGTATGTCCTATTCTTTAAGCCGCTTTCAAAAATGTGGAAATTCCGGTTTAAATATATATATATATTTTTCTTAATTTCGGAAAATTTAAACGGATGAAGCATACAATCTCTTACACTTGCCCATACAAAGCAAAATTGTCTGAGTCTTCCCAATTTAATTCTGTTATTTGAGAATTCACTCGGTATCAAGCAAACACCGCTTCTTCGAATTTCTTTGCCTAGTGAGCTATCGGTTATATTATAAATATTTGCCCTCTGTGCGAGGGATCACTAATTTTAGCAAACCCGAAGACGGAAAGAAACGCAGTTTTCTCAGTAAAAGAGATAACGCTTCGTTATTTAACTATTTTGGCTGAGCGTGGACTGCATTCAAAAACAAAGAAAGAAGAAAGTGTTGAATATCTAACAAAACGGATTCATATAGATACACAATTACACCACTTTTTAATGCCTGTCGGTAAGCGTTCGTGTACTTCTTTACGTCTCTTCTGAGATACCTGAGATTTCATTTGTATACCTTTCATAAACATGAAATCGTACTTGGGGTACAAATTAATTCGGTCCGTTCTCATAACACCTGCAAGTTATGGTCGATCTTGGAACCGATTACCTATTTCATTGGAACGATTTCACATCTGTCAACAGCGTATCTTTCTGACAACAACATTTTTTCGAAAAAGTGCGAATTTGTGTTAAATAATCAGCATCGAATGCAGAGAACGGTCTCGACGCTTCAAAAATGGTGATTTTAGCTTTGAACACAAAAAGTTTGAAAAATGAATCCACCGAAAGGCATGACAAGCGGACCGTAACGGTCACTCTTCATACCTTGCTCTTTCCGGCTACTGGCTTTTTAAACGGATGCAAAACGTTTGGGTCAACAGTTCGAGTTTTTTGAAGATATCGAGGAACGACTCAATGATTGAATCGAGGACAGAGAAGACGAATTTCACAGAGATGGTACTCGAAAATGACCTCCGAGGCAGGAAAAAGTAGACGCTTCCGAAGGACAATATTTTGAATGATGTATTTTTTACTTTCATTGAATCAGAAACACTTCTTTGTACACAAAAATACGGGCCAAATTAATTTGTACTCCCCATTCATCGTAATATATGCCGATGTGATCAGAATGACGGGCTGAGGTAATTTAGCCATATCCGTCAGTGTGTCTGTCTGCATGAGAATTAGTCCCTCAGGTTTTGAGATATTTCAACCAAACGTGGTAGGCAGTTGTAGTTTTGTACTTTATTGATCCTTTAGAGCAAGCGCCCAGTTCGAGCCACTATGACATATAACCTCTATAATATTTGTTCATAGGTATATTTGGTTTTGTATAAAAAATCCGCCAAAAAAAGCATCTACAATACTAATCTGAGGTTAGGTACATATATATATATACTAATAAATATTGTCACTGAAAGTTATCGAAATGGGAGGACTGCATATATCTTATAGCGGCCATACAACCGATTTGTTCAGATATGTGAACTAATATTTACTCCTAAAGTGAACTACCATAAATTCGATACGGTCAGGAGAGGTATAAAGACTTCAACATGGCCGAAGACAGCTCTTCTTTCTTGTTATTTTTCAGATATTACTTCAATGGTGGAAATCAGTAAAATTGCAAAATTGACGCTTGCACTAACAATTGTGCAATTCGCTAATTTATTTTTAACGATAATCGACAACTGGAGCAAAGGTGGCCTCACAGTTTAACAAAAAGTCAAAATATCCGCAAAGCACAAAGAGGAAATAAGGATATGCTGATAAGAATGGCATATATATGTACAAATATAATCAATATTTTAGTAACAAATAAAAATTTGAAAAATTTACTTCCAATGTTGGTTGTCATAGGTTTCTTCAAGATTTCTTGGACTCATGATTGACGTATGGTTGCAGTCGACATTGCCAATAGTGCCTAAAATCAATGGTGACAATTATGAAGAAAAAATATCTAATCTTAGTTAGTTTAACGATACGAAACTCGTTAAAATACAATACTGAGTCCTACCACAGGACATACATACTTATGTATCTATATTAGTTGGGCGACGAATCGAATATGAATCATTAATAAATGACCAAAGTAAATAATTTTAAAAAACTATAACCAAATAAAAAAGTTAAAGCCCATCAATTCATTAAAAACAAATTTTGTTGTCATAGGATGTACCACATATACGACTGTATTGCACATACAAAGTGAGTGCCTCCATATGGACGCAGTCTTTGCACTTTCAGCGCATTGAAATATATTGATTTGCATTTAATTGCGTAGTGCTTTGTTAAAGTTGCTATCAACTCTGAACTAATCTAATGTTTTCAGGTGCGACATGCAAATTCGCTTAAAAAACTCACATATTCACATATGTACATACCATATCTATGTATGTATTGTACATACATACTCGTATATGAGTTTGTACGTAATAAAATGCATTAATGAAAAAATATTTCCTGTTTCTACTATAATAAAAATGGCTAGAGGTGCAGACAAAGGCGCCCAAACTCGGCGTCTCTCTTCGCTTTCAAGCGATGCAAAATGCATGCAAATATCTACATATGTACACGTATGTATGTATGTACATAAATACGAAATCAAATTAATTTATATATGCTGTCATGTATGCACATGTCTGCCTATATATGCATATACACACATTCATATGTATTGTATATATGTATGTAGATACTGAAAATGTTCGGCTGGTGAGCGCAAGTAGTAAAAGTGAATCACTTCGTGAATAATGAGCCTCGAAGATTTACTTTTATTGCAATTCGAAGGAGAATTTATAGGACAAAAGTGCGCTTGAATTGATCACTCATCCAACACGTGCAAATGTCGAACTAGAAAATGTCGAGCGTGTATTTAGAAGGAAGAAGAAGATTTGTGGGTGGATAAGGAACAGTTTGCCGTAAAATGGTATTGGAATTTTTGAATGGAAGAAAACACTCTCACTCAATATACGTGTAGGTATGTACATCTGCATGTACATTAATGTCTTTATATATACAGTCATATATATGCATAAATATCCTGCAAAAAAATTCAATGCACCTTAATGTCACCGCAAGTCTACAAAAAAAACAACAGTATGTATATAGACATGAGCACTACATATGTATGTGTATGTATGTATGGTAGTTTGCGTGGTTGCATCGATTGAGCGCTTGTCAACAATCAGCGAATTATCGCTACTCGCATTGCCAACAGAGTTTCGAATTGCAACAAATTGCCCGAGTAGTTGGTTTGTAAATTGGTTCACACTTTATTGCTCATACATACATATGTACATGTGTATATAAGTTTGTAGTGGCATATATACATTTGTGTATACATATAGTATATGTTCAAATATAAGTACATACATATAATAAATTGTATTAAAATTCTTTACTCTTTCATACATATTTATATATGTATGTACTCGTTTATATATGTATGTAAGTATATAAGCACAAGTGTGGTCAGTAAGCACGCCCGCCTTTGTTTGTCATCATTTCCTTCGTGGTTGGCCTGGTGAGACTCGGACGATTGGTGAAGTGCTTTGAACTTTTGCCAAACAAATGCGTATGGACGCACACACATACACACATATTTACAAATCTATATGATTGAATTAATGTTTCGTTGGAACTGATGCTGTTTAATGGTTGCTACACGCAGGCATACATATGTATGTACATATGTACCTGCGAACAATATCGATGGCAACAACGAGAATAAAACTTAAATCGCAGCCGTATCAACACTAGGGTGTGTCGAGTTAAGCTCTTTCAGACTCTTTCACACGCTTTACTTAATTGAAATTGCCTTTGTTTGATGCTTTGTTGTCGATGGCATTGGCAATGTTTGATACGTGATGTTGATTATATGAGTAGAAATGCACATTAGGGCGTTCCAAAAAACTGAAAAGGATATCTTACTTTTTGGACCTTTTAGGTTGATAGCAAATGGTAAACAATTGGCTAAGGAAAACTTTTTCAACATAATTTTTAATTAAAATTCTTACTATTAATCTTAAAAATTTATCTTTAAAAATCTTTATTCTGCCCTAATGCATGCAAATTGAGCGAATTTTTTATGAGCTTTCTAAGAAGAATTGTTGAAGGTGAAAGACTTCATTCCCATAATCTCACTTTTTCATAATACAATTGCGGTCCTGAAGGAAGGAGAAAATTCCTTGCTGTTTTTGTGTACGTTTAAATATATTGATAATTTATATTGTATCTACATCAATCGGAGTGTGGCCCAAAAGAGAATGGAAGATAAGGCCTCTTGAGTATAACATAATATTTCTTAAATATAAATATTAAGGGTAAAAATGTTTTTTTCCATTAAAAAAAATTTTTCCATAAAAAAAAATCCGACAAAACAACAAAAGATTTGCATCAGTACATAAGTAAGTGTCTGTGTATGTATGCATATAATTAACCAAATAAAGGTTTAATGGAAATTTGAGTCTAAGCCAAGTTTAAGTAGTGAAGGTTATCCGTGGATAATACAACGCTTAGACATATTCAGGCATACACGTGTACATACATGTTGTTAAGGTGACGCTTGAAAATGTCTAATTACAGAATTACACAAATACTAATACTTATATATTTAGTAAAGTATCAGAATTGAGCTACTTAAAGGATTATATTTTTATGTGCTCTCTAGGCAATTACGAGGCCATTTTGTGTGACATACATAACAAAAGAAAAAAGTATATATATATGTACGTGTATATACATATATTATATGTAACTTACTAAATACTTTGGTACATATTTATTATAAACACATCCATTATTATATGCCACTACGATTGCGAAAGCGTGGGTGTAGATAAGATATATTAGCATGAAAATACACGTGCATACAGATATGTGTATATGTATTTATATATATGAGTGCATTAGCAGAAATTTTTCATATGTTATTACAAACATACTCGTACGTAAACACACTTCTTCATATTCAATGAAGCTGAAATGTGATAAAAAAAAGTACGAAGGAACTTCTAGATATCGACTGTATATGCATACATACATATATACTTTATGTGTACATACATATGTAGTCAATTTTGCGCTTATTATCCTTGCTTGTCAACAGTCAATTTATTTGACCTTGAATTGCCTAAGCCAGATACCCAAATACATATGTACACAGATAGAAGTGTGTATGTAAATGCTTTCAAACACACTTACATCTGTATGTATGTGCATACAAACATACTTCACAGCAACATTCCTACACTTATGCACTCTTAGGCGAAAACGTATGACCCTATCAAATAAGTAAATAAAGCATGACAAATAATCTTCAACTAATATTAAATAAATACATACGAGAACATACATACATACACGTACATACATATGTACACATTTGGAAATACGCATGAATGACTTTTAGCATGGAGGTGTGCATTTTGTTGTGTGCACAATCTAATCTTATGGAAAACGTCATAATTTGCTTCTTAGCGTTAAAAAAGAGCGTATGACGCCTAGTTGTATGCAACGAAAATTTGTTTAGGAGCATTTTATGATGTAAACGAGGGAAAATGAGATAAGTTTTATAGCAAATGAATGTAGACATGTTAGTATTGACATACATATACATATATGTATTTATGTTCTAGTATTATAGTATGTGTACACATAAAACACATTCTTGTAATGGGAACGGAAGTTTGTTTGTTTGTTTAGCTTTCCTTTTTTACATTTCGTTTACACTGTAAAGAGATCATTGAAAATAGCTAAATATACATACATACATACATTCACACATACATATATTATATGATATTTTTCTATTATCCCTATATTGTCTTATGTACTCCGGAAATACTCAGACTTTATGGCTCTCGTGCCTACACAAAAACACAAACACACATCATATAAATAACCCTGTAGGAAAATAGGCTTTTAAGAGTATACATTATTTTAGAAAAATAACGGTACTTTGAGAAATTATGGCTAAAAATTTTAGTTTTTTAGCAATCCACGTTAAATTAAAAAAACTGAAATCATACGTAGTTAATAGAAACATAATCATTTAGAATAACCAGATTCTTTTTTGTTGATCTTAATTTTCTAATAAAGAGTTAGTTCAGAGATTTTCAGCATTAATGTGAATTTCAGGTCACAACATATTTTTTCATTGACTAAATCTAGTTAACATTTATTCTACTATTAACCGGAATTTTATTTCGCATGGGAAATTGTACGTAAGTTTAATGGCAATCAGAGATAGAGAAGTGAATCTTACAATGTAGACATAGCTTTAGATTTCCTTTCTAGGACCTTCTGTGTGAATTTATCTGCACAACATTTCCACTCAAAAATACATATCTATTTGTATTCTTGTTTATGTATATAAACTCTTGCAGGTCAAAACTATCAACATTGCATAAATTTCTGGCAACAGCAATGCTCAACGGAAACCGGATACGGTACTACATAACTAAATGTGACGTCAATGGAAGAGCGGCGCAACTACGCTTAAGTTGGTTATGATAATGGAGGGCAATATAGAAGCCGACGAAATATTCAATTGCTTTACTTGTTATAAAAAGTATGTACGTAGTATGTACATATGTACATAAGTGAAAAGCAAATATACGAGAGCCCTCAACATACATGTTTCAGCAACAAAAAATATATTGTATTTATTTAAAATTAAAAGCTTTCATTTTAGAAAGAATTGCATATAAGAGTACCACTTTTAAAATTATCTTAAATATATTTTGCATATATAAAATTGTGGCCGTTGACAAAATTATATTTATGCTAGAGGAAGACAGAAAGGAGTTGATTTTATTAAAAATCTTAGTTATGGGAAGATACATACATACATACTTATGTCCCTTATTTGAAATTAGCATTGCCACCGGGTAAAAAACCTTTGTTCAATAAAATTTTGCCAATCTAAAAAATTTAAGCTTAAAAAGTATTTATTTATATCGACCATATTACTGTTAAACTACACCTTCCGCATACCCTTTAAGTGCTATTCACTGAACTTGAAATAACAAATGAGTTGACATACATTCACACCTAGATTTATATTATATGTATGTGTACATATATGTATGTACAATATGTATATGTATGATACATGCATGGTGGGCATATGCCAGACTTTTAAACATTACATTAACCAAGATAAAGTTATATTTTAAAACAAGCTCAGCCAAGCATATTAAATGAAATTTGATAGCTGCTTAGATGATGAGGCAGCATTTTAAATAACCGAAAAACTGTAGTAAAACTTAAAGAATTCAGTTTAAATTTGTGTTCTGAATACAAGAGGTGAAAATATTCAAGTTCAATAAAAAGCATTCACTTTTCTTTCGTTGCTTTTATATTAGTACACGTACCTACACATACAATATAATTTGAGTGTGTACACACATACGCATAAAAAGGTGGTAAATAATGAAAAGTCCGCTTAGGAAATAGGAAAATTATTTTTAAATGATTGATAAGCACATTCACTTACATGCCTTGGTACATACACGTACATACATATGTTTGTATATCTATATTTGCACAGGTACAAACATATGTGTTTGTGCTGTCTGAGTGTCCTTTCACCTTAACAATGTTCAACTTACATACATACATACGTATGGATAGTGTCTAGTAGAACTCTTTGCTGACCTTCTCAGAAACAAGGCGAAATGGCGGAGGTTAGTTCATTTTCGCACTATAGACCTTCAAGGGCGAAGGCCAAGGGATTATATACATATATACACGTATGTTTCATTATACAAATATGCCCTTCATGTCTACACAGTATTTTCAGATTTAAATGTTTTCATAGGCTATCAGAAGATTCTTTGAAATATTTTTAAAGTATTTCTACTTAAATAAGAAGGTAGATACCCAAGTTGAAACCTTTAAGAGCAACAAATGGCAAAACGCAGGTAATACCAAATTCAAAAATTTACTGCATTAGCAAAAGTTATTTTCAAATCTATGTAAATAAAAAATTTTAATTTTTGTTTTTGAAATTTTCACCTCTAAGCAATTTAAAAATATGTAAATAAACTCTTTAAAAGGAAAAAAATGTAATTTTTGTACTTTTTTTGCACTCATTTCACTACAAAGGAAGTTTTATTTATGTTATGTTGGCGGCCGGGTTAGCCCAGTGGTTGGCATTGCGTACTGCCATTCGGAAGGCTCGAGTTCAAATCCTGGCGTCGTACTAATATCCAAAAAGTTATAGAAAATTAATTTAAATAAAAAATTAAACTAAATTTTCTAAATGCGGTCGCCCCTCAGCAGGCAATGGCAACCCCAACGAGTGTATTTCGGAAATGAATTAAAGGCTCCTCGTAAAACAACCATCAGCCGTTCGGAGGCGGCTTAGTATAAACTGTAGGTCCCTCCAGATGCAAAACCACAAATTGGAGGAGGACCTCGGCCGAAAATCATTTCAGCGGTTACAAAGCGCCATTTACATAAGTACACGTATGTATATATGGGTTGAGCATTCGAATCATTGAATCGTGCATATGCCTGTGTACATACGAGTATGCATGTATATTTCGTAGGCGACGGAACAAATTTTTTTCAAATAAACTATGTCACTGCAATTACCTGCATAAATACCCTCCGGCGTTTAATACATGTCGTATACTCGTACACATATTTATATGTATGCATATACACACACACACACACACACACACATACATGCATTTAAATAAATTAGCGATGCTTTTACACGCTCCCACGCACACTCCCATACATACATAGATACATTCACATCAAAAAATATCGCAATATGTCAACGTTAGTGCTGTAAATGCATCAATATTCTATGCAAATAACTTTTATTAACTTTAACTCACCGCCAATCAAAGTTCAATTATTTATCAACAGTTGACATTAAATTACAAATTCACTTTTCTATTATGTGGATTGCCCCCCGTTCTCGCTACACCCTTATAGTGTGTATTGATGCTTGTCTGCTCGGTCGGTATTCCTTGGACAATCGCCCTATCTGAAAGCTAAGCAGATGGGCAAAATCAATGCTTGCTGTAGCACAGATGCTGTTTCAACCGTACACCTCTTTCTGCATACATTTATTGTATTTATATCTGAAAGTTGTTGCTCATATTGTACAAAAAGACACGCAAAGATTTTTAAATTATTTGTATTTGTTCAAATAGTCGTAATCACTTTTCATCCATGTATCCCCACACTCCGTTCAGTTGTAGTTGTTTCGTATGTTTTTATTATTATTACTATTATCAGAGACCCACTGTGCCGCTCGCCGCACCACACAACCGCTCGCAGTGAAATTCCGTTAACTTGTGTTGCGAAAATGCGAAATCTACATGAAATTGGCTTAGTTGTTGTTGAACAGGAATTGCATATGGTAGAACAAAGGAAATGCAGGGTAATTCAGAGTAAAAACAACTATGCTCGTTTGCGTATTCTCAGTCATTTGGAACACTCTGTATGTACACTCGATTTGGGTATCTCCTTCAGCGGGTTAAATAAATAGTTTTCATCTGCATTAACACAGTGCAGTGCAATGGTAGTGATTTAGCAGTGGCGGTCCGGCCACATAGCACATATAACTTGGTCAGAAATTGATATATGTTAATTTACATAACTCGCTGCTTAGTTTCAGAGATAAATTAGTATCGCATAGCATAAGATGCGAAATTAAAGAAATCTAATTAATAATCAAGCAGCAAATTTTTGTGGTTTCATAGAGTTAAAAGGACATAAATACGAAATATAGGGTTTTCCATTTCGTGGTTTCAAAATTATAGGGCTGCATTTTGACATGTGTCAAATTTAACTCTCACCCCAAACATGTTTGTTTTAGTCAAAAGTCAGGTTTATTCCACCTCAAATTGGCCTGCAATTGAGAAAAACGACTTGGAAAATATGTGGTTTCCGCAAGATGGAGTGCCACGTGCCGCTTAACACGACCGAATAAAGCTTTATTGTGAGAGGAATTTACCGGCCGCGTAATCTCTCGTCTTAGCGATGTCAATTGGCCACGGAGATCTTGCTATTTGACATCATTCGATTTATCTTTTGCGGGGCTACGCGAAAGACTGTGCTTATGCGGATACATTTTTAACTCTGTCCCAAAGGGTGATCGATAATTACCTCAAACGGATCGAAGTTTGCAGGTTTTCGAAATCTCAAAATGGATAGCCCTCTATGTTTTTGCTTGCTATTGTTTAAATAAAAAGAATTGACTTCATATTGATTATCGTTTATTCATCATGTAATTAAGTTCGTTTATATGTATGTTCTACTGATATTTTCCCATATTTGTACATTATAAAGTTTTTGAAAAAGAACTACATTACATACGTAATAAGAATCACATGCTCTACATCCATATACTCGTATAATATTTTTTGCTAGCACAATAGTAATTAGTAAATTTCATTATTGTATATAATAAAGTCATGTGTCTTAAGCACATACGCTGGTATAATGTTATAATAACGATATAAATTTATAAATTACTATTCTTTTTAGAAGAATCACTAGAACTAATGTCGCTATTTTATTCCTACGCATCAAAGGAGTATAGTTATATGTTTAATTACTTAAATGAACGAAATACATAGTATATACAATTTACAAACGACATACATACCTACATATGTATGCCCTCTATAGGTATATTTATATATATTATATTTATGAACAACGATCTTTTATTGCTTTGAACGGTTACAGTTAGTGTTTGGATGTGTTGAAATTTGCATTACGCCTAAAAGTGCTCTACTGTTTTTAAAAAAAAAACTTCATGTTATCCGTAAAACGTAGAAAGTCCGCAACTGATAATTTTGAAAACGCACAGAAGAAGGAAATATGGGGTTTTAGTGAAAAATAAATATCATTAATTTTTATTTATATATATTAAAAATTAATTGAATGGCTTCGAAGGAGGAAAGATGATTTTTTAATGAAAAATATATAAAATCGAATTTTATTTAAACCTTATGGGGTTTAAAAAGGCAAAAAAAAAAACTCCACCACAGCATCGATTCCAGGAAGATATGTGTGTTTGGCATAGGTATAATAAAAGAAATCGCAAATTTTCTACGTTTTTATCGAAAAATGTAACATTGACTTATATACTATTTAACGATTCATGGCTAGCACAGAATATATTTTCAATTGCGTTGTCCCATCACGAGGATTAGTTTTTTTTTTTAATAATAATGCGATTTGCTTATTTCATTTCTTGGGGTAATGGTTAATTATATATTTGTATATTTGTATGTATTAAATGCATCATTAAAGTACTTCTCCTACTTGAGATTATTCTCGGTAATACTTCTTTCGTAACGGATTTTCTCACCTCTGGTTTGATTTGAAATTTATGTCCATTTTGAAAACGGAAAATCTAAACTAGTCTAAATAAAAGCAAATATTTTTTTCATGCATTATATGAACATGATGCTGTTGCTGTTAAAATACATAACAGAAAGGCCGAAACTGGTATATTATTTTTCAAAAAAAAAAAAAAAATAATAATAATAATAATAAACTGCAAGGCGAAGAAAATGCCATTTGTGAACTATTTTAAACAAAACTTAAGGAAGAAATAAGTATTGGTTCAGTGTACCAACAATCAGAATGTTGCAAAGTGGATATTTCTGTATTTTAGCCCGTGAAGACGAAAAATAAATATTTAGAGGGATGCTTTTATTGGGAAGAAGTACTTTGTTGTCCCTCAAAAAAACATGTGTGTAAATTTGTTTCAATTATAATTTCAAAGTAAAATTATATCGACGTTTCATGGAAATGCTGGAATTAAATTTGAACTTTGCTACTACTCAAAATCGTTCGTAGTAATACATAAATCAAATATCTAAGACATAAAAATATAAAATACGGATGCTTTAAATAAAAAGAAAAATTTTCAATGTTGTAAATTTTTATTAGAATGTATAACACTTATTTCGAACTAAAGCTAATATTTTTTTTTTTATAAAAAAATTGCTATTTAATACATTCTCAATCAATTTCTTTACAATAATTTACATATACAATAAAGTTACTTAATTTAAATAAATTACTTTTGAACCCCCGAGAAACAACGAAATTCGTTTCAAGTCTCACAAATATTTTGGTTCTAAACGAATTCACACACTCTCAAACCAGTCAGTGTTTGTTTGCAGTTTCAATAAATAGATCTTTAAATATCTGTAATAAATAAGCGAAAAATTGAAAACTGATACATTACATTACAGTCTACTACTACTAAAATAAATCAACTCCATGATGCTAGTAAAGATGACAAAGTTGTTTGAAGTCAGATTATAATTTAGATATGTAATTTAAAATTATAAAAGAAAATTCGGATTTGAACGATATGAACAAGTGTTTAACAACTAGTGTATCAAAATTAAAACAGCTACCAGAAAGCCTGCATAAATAAACAATCTAAAATAAAGTTATGGAACTAATTGTTAAAGTTAGACAGCCGAGTATTAATCCTTCCATACCATAAAATTTCAAATGAGTGAAGTATGGCACTCTTAACCATTGGCCCTTTGTCGTTGAAATCTTCCATTCTTGCCACATGGCTATAAGATTATTTCTGTGGAGCGTCGCTCCTGTGCAAAAAGCATTGGGTCACAGCTGTACGCATCTGCGGCTGCAGGTGAAAATTTGGAAGTACGTTTCACACGCCCACTAGAAGGTGCTGAAGAGGCGGTAGTCACCACAGAAGCACCATTGCTGCCACAAATTGCAGTTACAGTTGTGACAGCATTAAGCGATTGCAATGATATTTGTTGTGGTGTGCCTGAAGATGTAGAATTGTTGGATGCAATGTTTATAGGTGGGTATTTGATGATTGTTGTTGTGATTGATGGTGTCAACGTAGTGCTGGAGCTGTCATTGCTGCCGTGTCTTGTAGCCGATTGATGTTGCAGCTCAGATACTAGAAAACGAATATAAATTTAATTAGAGTTCGTAAAAAAATAGACTTTAGGATATTAGAAGAATCTTTGGACTAAATTAACAGTTCAAATGAGCTCTTTTATTGATTAATGTAATTGCTTTTTTTGAATTTTCCTGATTTTTCTTTTGATAACCCTAATATAAAATAAATATCCATTTTTTTATATACCTTGCTTTTCTGTTTGAAGTATTGTTGCAGGTTCGTGAAGAACAGCTGTTTTCCTTATGGTCTGTTGCAGAAGCGAGTTCACATCGATCGCTGGCCACGCGACCAGCGAAACACTTCGTCATAAATAGCTATCTAAAGGAGATCCGGCTCGTTTATGACGATGATGCTTGATGTAGTGTTTGCACATCTTTCTGCCAGACTCGCTTGTTTCCGCTGGCTCAACTAAATTGCTTTTAGGTATACTTTCACCCGTGGTTGTTGTTTTACTCTGCATATTGCCCTGTTTACGCCTAGGAGTGTCTGCGGGAGAAACATGGCTTTGTGGATTGTTAGATGAAAGCGAGAAATATTCGGCAGATTGGCTCAAGGAGGAGCAAACGTCCTCTGCCAGTGTATTATTTAAGCTGCGGAGTGTTACATCAGCATCCTCCGCACCGGGCGTCGACACCACAGATGAAGCATTTGTGAGTGGTGTTAGTGTACTTGAGTGTTCAGCATCGAGCTCAGCCGCAGATGTTAAAGCTGTACAAGATGTATCTCTGGCCGTAAGCATTTGACCTGTTGTTACTGTGTCACAGTCATCCTCGACAACATCTTCTACGCACTTACATTCGCAACAACAGCATGTACTTGAATGGCAAGAACAATAACTTGCACTGCTTCTCCGGCTCGTATGTGTAGAACTATCAGTGGTATTGTTATCCTGTAAAAGCCGGTGAGGCGATACATATTGTTTAATGTTCGTCGCCGTTAGTTTGTCATCAGTGTCAGCGTCTTCTTCTTCTACCTCCTCTCCTGTTGATGTAGTGGATCTTCTCCGCAAATTACAGCGATGACACTCTGCCGCTACTATAAGTTCATGTGGAGCCATGTTATGTTCCTCATCGTTGTCAGCATCCGCATCCAATTCGTCGAAGCTACTGCAGCTGGTGGCATCTGCATTTTGACACGAGCAATTTGTGCAATGTGAACACGTGCTGCAGCCATCAGCTTCCCCGCTGGATCTGAACTGTTTGCGTCTTATTCTCACACACTCGTTATGTGCTGAATCTCGTTTGCTCATTTCTCGACTCGTTACACAACAGAGAGAATCATCGCAGCAAGCGTGCGGAATAATGTCTTCAAAATGTCCGTCGATTTTAGAATCTGTCCGTATGTAATTATAATCTGTAATTAAATGATTTTTATTCATAGTGAATTAATCTTATGGAGGAATAGTTAAAAAAAGAAAAAGAAAAGCAAGGGAAAAATAAAAATTTTTCTGCTAAATGTGTAAGATATTCGTCGATATTGGTACATGACTAAAATAACACGGTTACTTTGCCACATTAGAAGTGACAATCTTAAAGAATTTATATTTGAACCAAACTCACCGTTTATATCTCTGCTACCCCAAAATGTATGGTGGGCGTTTTTATGTTGCCCTGTGATTAATGAATTATTTGCCGCTGTGAAAACAAATATTTTACACATATAACAAAATACAAAATAAAAAACTTCAAGTAGTGTAAAATATATACAGGAAAAAAAGATTGATACAACAACCTAGAAACCTTAAAAGATTTAAAAACTAAGCCATATGTATATGTATACGGTAAACATAAAATCATTAAGTCCGTTTATGCTTACCTATTTTATTACGTCTCTCTTCGGAATTCCCGTGGGACAATTCATCAGTTTCCACTGTGCTATTAGAGTTCATTGAGTCGCAACGTTTGCGATGTTTTCGACTTCGCTTCTTGCCATCCTCAGCGTTGTCGTGTATTGGCGGTAATATAATGGGAGTAATATTACCCATTGCCATTTTGTACGCAAAATTAGAGGTGGCAGTGCTTGTGTTATCCTCAGTCAAAGTGGCTGCGTCTATTTCAATTGCAATAGCTTGCAAACGTTCATGCGGTTGCTCCAGACCAGATTGCGGTGGATCGTCACTTGAATCAAAGGAAGACTTACTGTTATAACCTGGAAGCTGACGGACATTGTAATTCTTATTTCGATTTTGCTGGAATTCCGGTTGTAAGTTGTGATAATGGTGATGATGTGGTTGGTGTTTACGACGGTGATTATGTTGGCATTTATTGCTCTTGCGACTACTATGACTTCGACAGCTGCACAGCTTTCTTTTACGCTTGTCAACACCAGTACCTCCACCTCCCGGTGAATAATGATGACAGTGGTGTGTAATATGGCAGTGAGAAGTAATTTCTCCTGATTTTAAATCACCATTTATTAAGCCACAGCAGTCATTAGATTTTCTGTTACCACAGCAATTCAAAGCGGCACTATGACTGTGACAATTATGTAATTGACTACAGCTCAATATAGAATCTGGCGTTTGCGTTGCATTGTGACGCTGTCGCACCATATCACCGTGTTGGCATCGACATCGCTGATGCCCTTTCCCACCAACCTTTTCAGATTTCGATCTATTAGCAGAATTTCTGGATACAATGTTGGAACCTTTGACAATTACTACCGCATCTAGGGGACAATTTTCATCCGGTGGTAGCATACCGGTAGTTTCTTTTAATTTTGTTAGTGTATTGTTATTATAGTGATATTGGAAGGCTTTGTTATCATGGTATTTCTTATAATCCGAATTTCCATAATTACTGAAATGCTCATTATCTGCAGTAGCGGTTAGTAAATGATCATCGCCGCTGCTTGTAGTAGTGATAGCAAGAGATTGATTGTTTTCCGAGTTGTTAGTTTGTGTGTGAATATCGTGTGGATTGTTTTGTGTTTGTTGCGGTTGTTCTTCGGGGGCAAACTGCTAATCTCCACGACGTAAATCCCGCGCCTTAGTGTTCTTCCTGTAGAACCAGACTTGCATGAGAATTGCAATGTCTAAGCTAACCTAGAAATATAGAAAAAACGAAATTTATTTCAAACGAATAACATCATTAAAAAAAATGTTAAATTAATATCTTCACTACTTAGAAAAATTTACAAACATCAAACCGCACAGAAAAATGTGTAAAGATCGATATTACAATTTTCGCCCTCTATGGATTTGTGTGATTGTAGGTTTACATACATTAAAACAAAATGGAGAGCAACTAAATTAAAGTAATAATAAAGTTGGCTGCTTTCACCACTTCTGCAACCACTTTGTGGAAAATACTTCACGGAGACATCTGTTGGAAAATAGCTCTAATTTGGACAGCTACTGCCCGTTATTAGCAAACAGTTTGCAAAAAAATCTCAATTTTACGAATTATTTAATAAAAAACAAATATTTGTTTCTTAGTTCAATAGATATCAGAGTTATCTTTGTAGAAGAATCTTAAAATGTCTTTTTTTATCATTCAATAGTCCTGTTCAGTGAGCATCAAGAATTACTATTAAAATACTTTTAAGCCGAATTTGAAATAGTTTTATCCCTTTAGCGTCCATTTTCGGCCAAATTGTTTTAAAGGGAGTATAAAATTTATAATACATATGTATATCTACATATATCTAGCTCGCGGCCTTTGTGAGGCATACACACATATTTATTTACTTTATTTGCTTACTCACCTGTAGTGTACCGCAAATCCAAAATTGTGTTGGAGATTCTCTAACAATAAAATAACCAGTCTTAAACATATCACCTAGCGTCCACATGATAACCATTTGGATGCTCATTCCGTAGGTTGATTTATTTTTGAAATTTCGAAGGAATTGTGGAGCTCCTATAGAGATAAAAATAAAAAATGTGCTATTACGAAAATTTTAGATTAGATTTATAAAAAGCACTCACCGAGCATAGCTTCTGTAAAAACTGCACAGAAACCAACTGCCTCCATAAACCACGTAACTGATAACATTAAGTATGTAATAGCTGCGCCGACGGCCCAAACAACGAGCATAAAGTCTAAATACGATTGAAAATCACTCCAATTCCAAAAATATTTGTAATCGAGATCTAAAGTGGAGCGAAAAATTAATTGTCAGGCAAGTTTTTAATGCGAGTGAACTAGCTAAACTCAACCTTACCGTTTAAGTAGTGCCTCGAACGGGCACGTTTCAAGGTACCGACATCGGTGGAAACTGAACCTGCAGTATCGGTGTCGGTCGTAACTTTTGGTAGACGTAGATCATCAGCTGTTTATAAAAAGAAATTAGTTTTATTGAATATAATATGTAGTTTGTATAGTTGTACATTCGTTTTAAAAAAATATATATACTCACCCGAAAATGTATGTTCCCTATTTGAAGCGTTCATCCGTTTCACTTTAACACATAAATGTATCATGAGAAACATGGTTATGTTCATCACAACACTCTGGACGAGAAGCGGAAGCTCATATTGCTTGGAAAACCTTAAAAAAGAAAAAAAAAGGGAATATAAATACGGTACAAATTTAAGTAATGCCGCAATATCAGTGCTAGCCGGACATAATTCATAAAATGGAAAAGCTTTACAACTTTTGAACATACTTAATATTTTTAAACAAGAACTTTTGCAAGATGGTGGAGACCGGGAACGTAAATATTAAAATATTAGTTCACGTTCTCTGGTGGAAATGCAAAAACATTTTTTTTTGTAAATAGTAAATTAAAATTTGCAGTTCAAAGCATAAAAACGGCCACAAAAAAATAAATTTTTTTTTTGGGATTTTTGTCCTCAGGATTAAATCGATTCTAGACATTTGAATTTGTATTATTAATTTTTAAAGTTTGTTTTTGTCTTACATATGTACATACATACGAGTATGTATGTAGGTTGAAAAATACATATTTAAAGCAAACTTTAACAAGCAAAAAGGAAATGTTGCATTATATATACATGCATACATATGTATGTAAAAGTCCCATCACGAATTGTGTTTCCTTCTAGAAACTGATAGATGACCGTATGAGGAAATGAACCGAGTTGGTGCATCAGGAAAGAACGAATAAAACTGGTTTTTGTATCAGGTTCGACATCAACCCGTCTGTTTGTCAAAATTACTTTTAGAAATGGAAGCGATAGTTTTTTTTTTGAGTTTGTTTGAATCACAAAATTTTTTAAAGAAAATTTAAATAGTTCAAAATTCCCGAGTAACCAAAAGTAAACATTTTAAAGCTTATTAGTAAATTAGCTTGTAGTCACAAAAGAACATACATAAAAACATATGTGCATTCATATTTAAATATTAATGTAAATTGATAACCTTTTCACTCAATTTATAAATTCTAACTTGTGTTCTTGATAAGTCGTCATTTTCTTACAATATACTCATACATATATACATACGAGTACATAAGTACATATGTACGTGAAAATCTTTTTTTAATTGCCTTTATTTTTATATTTCATATCCTTTTTACCACTTTGCGGACGTGTTTGGAATATAAATAGGTCTACGTCTCCAACAAATGCATATACATTAGGGTGGGTCAAAAAAAAATCTTTTATTTTATTTTTTTGATCTGAAACACAAAAACTAGTTGCTAGGCACCTTTAGAGAGTACTCACTTAGTATGAGCTCTTAATTTTAATGGGAACATGATGCTCATCATAGTTTTCTATTTTCAATTTAGTTCGATATTAATATGATCACATCTTATCACCAATAGCTTCTTAAGCCCGTACCGTTGTCATAATTCATAGGAAATTGAACGCTCTACAACTTACACTTTTTTCATATACCTAATCAATTAAAAGATATTTAAGATCAAAGATTGGAGAATTTAGAAAAAAACAATTTTATTTTCTGAATTTTATGACTTACTCAGTAATTATTATTATTGAATGAGCTTTTCAGATTTTTGTAGGAAATTTAATGCTCTACAAAAATGGTCTCTTATACTTTTTTTTTTTTATGTGATCATATTAATATCGAACTAAATTGAAAATAGAAAACTATGATGAGCATCATGTTCCCATTAAAATTAAGAGCTCATACTAAGTGAGTACTCTCTAAAGGTGCCTAGCAACTAGTTTTTGTGTTTCAGATAAAAAAAAAAAAAATAAAAGATTTTTTTTGACCCACCCTAATGTATATGCATATGTATACTCTACGTGAGACCTTAAAAAACCTGAGCGCGTAGAAAAAATGAGTAGTTTTATTTATTTTTTATGTACAGTTGAGAACAAGGGTGAGTGTATGTTCACGATACTGACTATTGTCATCCTTAAAATCAAAAACAAAGGTTTATAGAGAAGATGTTTACGTCAACAGCAAAATCATACGTTCTATAACGAAGTTTCTGCAATTTTCTGGGTTACTAAATTCTTAAAAATAATTTTATCCATAATACGACTTAACACTTTTGTTGTAAAATTATAAAGGCTGGCATTGTAATACTTTAAAATCAATAACAATTTCCATTAAATAAGTCTTCAATAGTTTTATATCGATAGAATGTAATTTAATCTTCAAAAGTATTTAAATTACAAAAAATTTCTATAAAAATAATTAAAAAAAAAATTCTATAGTTAGCAAATCTACCATTTCATGACAAATTGAGGGGCTTACAGTTTATACTAAGCCGCCTCCGAACGGCTGATGGTTATTTGATTTTATGGATGACGAAAGTCAGTATGGTGACTTGATCGCTGACTTTTGCCCGCCACTGTATGTAAGTTACACACACAATTTACTTGGGCACATTTTGATTATAAGCTATATGTATATCGCCGGCAGCTGTAGCTAACGCATCCAAAGCATTAAAGTAATCACTTCAAAAATTGAAAACATTCTTTACATTTTACGCAGCTATTCAGAATTCGATTGTCGTGTACAATACACAAATGGACGCTGGAATCTGAAACATATACGAGTATGTACACATGTAAGTAAATATGTTGATACGAGTACACATGACAAGGAAAAACGAAAACGAAATACGAAATGTGGGTGGACTGTCAAGATAAGAAAAAATATAAAAAAAGGAAAAATATATATTGAATGCCATCAGTTTCGTGCTGAAAGACAGCGAACAGCGCATTTCTTCCTCCAACGATTTGCCGGCAAATGATGATTTTTTACGAGGAAGAGGAAAGATATAAACATTTGGAACACCGCCGCTCACTTTTCTTCTTCTTCTTCTTTCTAAACAGCTTGGCATCGACAACAATAGTGGGAGTCTCGCAGGCTAATTCCATGAAACGTTTGCAGATAAGAAATGTGAAAAGCGACAAAAAGCACAAAGAGTTACAGACACATTTGCGAAAAAAACAGTAAAAAAAAAAATAATTTGGTTAAAAAATGTGAATGTGCATTGATTTTCCAAATAAGGATGGAAGGTAAAAATAAAAAAAAAAATAAAAATACTAGTTCGTTGACTATATTGTAATTGAATTGGATTTTCGGTGAATATTGAATTAAAGTTAATCTATACTTTCACATTCACAGTGCTTGACACGCAATCCATCCACACGGTGTGGTTACGACTATGTACATATGTATATACAATACATGCACAAGTATGTGTATGTGGCACGTGATGCGCTCAAGTGGTAGAGTGTTTCAGTAAATGCAGGGATAGACTTTCTATGTCTTCGCGCCAACAATAAAAAGTTCTCTAGTAACCTGCATACATATGGTATATACTCGTATCTACTTATTTACATGTTTCTGTGTGTAAAGAGAAGGCAAATTTCCATGAAATCGTTAAGAAGAAAGTTACAAAAACTTTTATTAACTTTAAACCAAACCGAATTAGAAAATTTTTTCTGCTAAATCAAATGGTTATCAACAAACCTAAAGAACGTTGAACGCATCTCAAAGGAATTCCAAGTTTTCTAATAAAGTTCGTGGCGCATGAGTCGAAATTTTCTGGAAATTTAATATTTCATTCCGATTATTAATGAGAGATCGTTATAATAGCTTATTCTAGAGTGTTTAATTCAAATGTTCCATATCGAAGACTTGGCAACTTCAACTTACTAAGTATGCTTAAGCGATGAGCGTAATCTTTATAACATTCCTTACGAATGCTAAAGGAACGTTGCCATAAGTTTCTCAGTTGACTGTGAAACATTACAATTTCTTGACAGCTGCTGGGCACGTTTTTTCTTACAAGTCAAAGAATGCATGTGAACACTCTAGGCGCTGTTGTCGACACCCATCTTGCGCTGACCTTAGTCATGCCAAGATGACCATGCAGGATTTAAAAAATGGTTTTATTGGATACTCTAATCTTCTTTAGTTGGACATCGTCGATGACAATTTTTTAACTTTTTGGATAAGTTCTGGTGTTGTCACCTCGATGCAACTGCCCGTCCGCAAAGGGATTACCTTTTTTGTTTAAATAAACTTCGCCCCTTGTACAGCATGAGTTTTCCCCCGTACAAGAGTCGACGTAAACCAATAACACCTCATCCAATAGGGTCACAACTGATTTTTCTTTGTGGCGGTAAATGCTCTTAACCTCAACATCGTTCGCTAATGCCACAGTCGAGTTATTAAGAATGGATATGTATTAATTGCTTCTAATTAGAGCTTATTTGGTATACATGTCTCAGTGGAAATAAAAAATGGAAGCTGCAAAATATTAATAAACACGTAATATAAATATTATTAATTTTCCTTGCTGAAATAATATTAAAATACTAATAATTATATTGAATTTGTGCCGTGAACTGTGTTCTAATGCTTTAGCGCCCACAAATATGCAACGTTTTTTATAGCTGCAACGTGACTATTAAAATTGTCAGCTGTCGGGAAATTTATGCTTCGCAAAAACAAGTAAAAAAATCTAGTTTAGCACAGCGGCAATGCAGTGTGGGTCAACACAAAGAGAAAATGCAATGTGTTATTCCTTTATACATACATATACTCGTACATTTAGGAAACTCTTTACATATAGTCCACTTTCATGTTAACTGCTGCAACGTCGGCTTGCAATCAGCCAAAGCAATGTAAAGCAAGCCAAGTAAACTGGGTCAAAATATCAGTTGCCGTTTACGAGTGCAACGCTTGCAACCCCTTTAATGAGAGTGCGCCAAAAATATACTCATATACATACATATATACATATAAAAACACAGCAACAACAACTCTAGAGTCAGTGAATTGACGCAAAGGGTTACACAGAACAATTTTAGTTGGATTCCTTATGCATGAATGCCAAAGGAACTTAGGGATGCAATGCTTTCGAGTCTTGAAATGTTTACATACATACATACATACATATGTATATACTAGGTATGTGTATGTATTCATAAGTGAGACCCACTGAATGAATTATGCTGTTAGGCCATAACGAGAAGGCTGGTTAAAATGGAATAACAACCAAAGACAACCAAAGAATTTCAAGCAAACTCACTTCTGTTGGCATAAATTCAAAAATAAATAAAAACACTATGGGGGCTGCGTGTGTAAACCGTAGTTTGAAATTGAAATCATAATATTAGCATTTAGAGGTAATTTCACTTTCCAACAGCAACAAATGCTTCTAGTGGCACGTTTCCGCACGTAAACCCGATAAAACATCATATGGTTCTGCATCATACATACGAGTACATACATATGTGCATATGTAGGTATGTTTGAATTCACGTATCTGAGTACGTGAGCAGTAGGAGAAGGCGTAAAGGTCCAGTGCACAGAAAATCGATAGAAGCAAACAAATGTTAAAATAGGTTATGCAGATATTTCGTAGATACGAGTACTAACTAACGGTTTTGTATACCAGAATAAATAAATTTGTGCCCACATCAATGCACATATGTAAGTACATACATATGTACATAAGTACTTATATGAAAGTAACTTTGTTTGTAGTTAATGGCGATTTGAGAACACAAAAGACTGGAGTTCATTGCATTGCAGTGAATATGTACACACAAAAGTCGACAAATGCATGTACGTAAGTATGTATGTAAGCAAAGTAAATATATTTTGAACTATAAATGCATGTATTAGAAGAGCAGATGATTATAGGAATGAGCTCAAACATTTTTACCTAGATGGAACGAAAATTTATGGCCGGGTGCCACACGAACTAACGCAAAAAAACATGATGGACCGAATTTCCATCTGCGAACCGCTGCTGAATCAAAACAAATTCTACCCATTTCTGAAGCGTTTGGTGACTGGTGATGAAAAGTACGACGTTGTCGTAGTCAAGCGAAATCGGTGGTGGTCGAAACGCGGTGAGCCGGCGGAAACGGTGGCCAAGCCAGGATTGACGGCCAGCAAGGTTTTGCTGTGTGTTTGGTGGGATTGGCAAGGAATCATCTACTACGAGCTGCCCAACGCTCAATTCCCTCTACTGCCAACAACTGGACCGCTTGAAGGCAGCACTCATCCAGAAGAGGTCATCTTTGATCAACAGAGGCCGAATTGTGTCCCATCAGGTCAACGCCAGGCCACACACATCATTGGTGACGCGCCAGAAGCTCCAGGAGCTCGGATGGGAGGCACTAATGCACCCACCTTATAGTCCGGACCTGGCACCAAGTGATTAGTTGGCTTAAAGAGAAGCCTGTGAAAATTGGCTTTCCGAGTTTTTTGCAAATAGGGACGCAGCCTTCTACGAGAGGGGTATAATAAAGTTGGCAACAAGTTTACTAACAAAACGGCGCATATTTGACTTAAATCGCACAAATGTACACAAAGTTATCATATTTTGAAAAATCAATAAAAAACCGAACGAACCAATTACTTGACCTAATATTATATTATATGCGACACACTACATCATTCCAATAACCGCCCCTTGCTGTGTGGCATGTGACACCATCTTGTTTGAACCACATTGGACAAATCGTGTCCTTCAATTGCAGCCCAAAAAAGTGGTGTTGGTGGTCGTTTTCAAAGAAGTAAGGTCCGATCACACCTCCGGACCAAAGAGCGCGCAAGACAGTTAGTATTTTTCTCTTCAATTAATGTATGCTTGTCGGAGCGCAACGATAAATTTCACGTTAATCGAAAAAATTCTATTATTTCGGTTGAAACATTTGGAAATATTAACGTTTTTACCCGAAACGAAAAGCTTTCCTTAGTGTTAAATCATTAATAGATAATATTAAATTGAAGTACGCTATTAGGCAGCCATTTTGAAATTAACATTAACGATGAGCTTTATGTGATTTTAACGTTAACGATTTAATTTCGTGTTGATAACATGGCGTAGAAACGAAACGATTTCATTTCATTAAGTAAATTTTTCTTCTTTAGCGAAACGGAATGTTATCGTTGCGTCCATAATGAATGAGCTGTCATTGGTTTACGGTGACTCCTGCCCTCGAAAAACGATGATAAACAAGGGACGGAATCGAGGTGACCATACCAGAACTTATTCAAAAAGTTAAAAAATTGGACTAAATAAGGAACTATTCGCATAAATTATTAGAATATCCGATACAGCCACTTTTAAAATCCTGCACGACTTCTTGGCATGGGTACCGAGAATGCTCACGGCTCCGCAAAAACCACCGTACACAACAGCTGTGTTGCGTTGGCTGCTCTGCATAAGGTGGGCTTCGATATTTTAAATCAACCACTTTACAGCCCAAAACTGGTTTCAAGTGAATATTACATGTTTACAAAAAGTTAAAGGAGCGAGGGGTAAAAAATTTATCACCGGTTATGAAGACAAGGAGGCAGTTTCGGCGTATTGAAATTTAAAGATCTGAATATGTCTTGCAGGTGAATATATTGAAAATTAAAAATAATTTGGTCTCTTTTGGAGACGTAAAAAGGTTCTCTCGTAGATGCAAAAATGCCTCGAAGAATATTATAAAATGTAGAACAAAAAATTTGAAAAATTTGTATTGAATTATTGTTTAGAAAGTCTACAATTAATTTTGGTTCTGTGGAAATGTTTGGGAATTATCTGGAACGCCAAGTTTGCCAAATAATATCATAAAAGAGCTGAGCTTTTTTAGTACGCTTGCTCATATGTTTGTATTAAAAAAAGCTGTTTTTTCATTCTCATATTATTTAAACCTCATTATTTTTCCCTATGTATGCACATACTATATGCGAATAATGGAAAATAATGCATATAAATATGTATATCTAAGCGTCAATTATTAGCCTTGTTGTCACTTAAGCAAGTAAACCTTACTGAAATTAGGGCAAAAAAGTATTCATAGCACAATTAAAATGTCAAAAAAAAAAAAAAAAAATTAATTAATCTACCGACAGTAAAAATATACTAGATAAGTTTAATTTACCGCTACAATTTTACTATTTGAACAGCTCGTTCGCTTAATCAGCTTTTAAATGTGTTTTATTTCGGTGCAAACTTTGCGTATAGTATCTACTTAGTAATTTATCTTTGTTGCCTGCTCACAAACATTCATACATACATAATTAATATGCCCATCTCTGTTGGCATTTTGGAAAAGTTACACAATCCAACGGCGGGCAATTTAAACACACACACACATACATATTTATATACATATATAAGAATGCAACACAAAAACTGGCAGTCGGTGTGCACTCCCGTTCATATGTATGCGATGTGCAGTTATTTTAAAATTAATAGCGTGATAATGGCGTTGCCAATAAACAGACAAACATGCAGAAATATTTGCCAACCGTATACATACATACATACATATGTACTCGTACAATATTTATGCATAAACTTTAATGAAAATTATTAGTGCACAAGTCGGCGTTGGAAAACACTTTTACTAATAAAATTCTGACTTAGGTGAGACCAGGAAGAAGATGAATAGGAGCTAAAGCGCACTCTTTATTCATAATGGATCAAACTCAATCACAAAATTAAGAGAGAAAGAAAGAAAGCGCTTTATAACTGCCAGAGAGATTTTCGACCGAGTTCCACCTCCAATTTGTGTATTTTGATATTCTTCTATTAAAGGTTTAGTTTTCTAAACCGCCTCTCAACGGCTGCTGTTCATGTTAGAAGTACAATCGGAGAGTTGACATTCTCTGCCAAGGAGCGACCGCATAATCGGAATAAATGTTCCGAAAAATATTTAAAAAAACCACAAGCTCAATGTGTCATTCGGATTGCTGAAAACAGGACAATCTTCCGTCTCTAAATGATGTATTTTTCAAAACTTTGGAAACTTTAACTTCTACAAAAGAAAGCCGTCTCCAAGACTCACTGCACGCAATTGATAGCCGGTAACTACGAGGGAATTAAAAAAGTTCGGCCAGTTGGTGACTTTCAATTCCTTTTTGTTAAATCTAAAAATACCAAATCCTTTGATAATACTTTATTAGCCTTCCTAAAATGGAGACGAGAAAACGCAAGATAGCTGAGAATAGATCAGACGAAATTCCACCACCAACGCAAAAGAGTGAAATTTACAGCCAATACAAAAATTCAGGTGAATGTCAAATTGCATATGGAACGATTACACCGTCTTTAAAGACAATTTCTAAGTGGTTCCGAAGATTCCAGATCGGACATTTTTCCATAGAGGACGTCCTCGGGGCTCGTCGACCAAAATCTTCCACTGATGACGTCACTGTAGCTCTGCTGAAGTCCAAAATTGACACAAGAAATGATTGCTAACAAATTGGGCTTGAATGCTATGGTTGTATCGCGAATGTTAAGTAATCATCTGGGATACACGAAGAAATCTGCTCGATGGGTACCACGAATTTTAAATGAGGCCCAAAAAGAGGCTCGAGTGCATTTTGCTAAATTTTTTTTTAAAAAAATTTGAAAATGGTCAGTCTAGCAACTTTAGTAAAGCCGTTACTGGTGACGAATCTTGGTTCTATATAAGTACGGTCCAGAAACCAAACAGCAGTCCATGGTATGGAGCCCAACAGGAGCAAACCCAACTATAAAATCTAAGCAACAAAAATCCTCATCAAAAGTAACGCTGCGCAGCTGCTATTTCACTGGAAAAGGGTCAGACGGTAACTGCAAATTGGTACACCGAAGTGTTTACCAAGAGTTTTCGTTAATTCGTTGGAAAACAGGAAGAAAAAGGGTTTGCGGTGCTACTTTTAACATCATGACAACGCGCCATCCCACATTGCTGAAATAACGAGTAATTTTATTGCGATCTCTGGGATCGAAGAAAAACGTCCAGCACCATATTCCCTGGATATAGCACCTTGTAATTTCTGGTTATTTCCAAAAATTAATCTTTAATAGCAACGAGGAGATAATTAATGCGGCTAATGCTGAACTTGATAAGCTTAAAAAACAAGATTTTGAAGACTGTTTTCAGAAGTGGATCTATAGGCTTAAGAAATGCATTGACATCAATGGCGATCATGTAGAGAAGATAAAAAAGATTAAAGATTACTAATATATACAAAAAGAATTTTTTTAAAATTTTAAATTTTTCTTCGATATAGGCGAAAATAGTCATAGCTTTCGTCGATTTCGTTACGCTAATTTGTTGTAAAAGACGCTCAACTGTGTGGAAGGCCAATTGTATTGGTGCCACATGAGTTAAGAACAAAATACTTGATGGACCGATATTCCATCTACGAATCACTAAATGGTAACAAAATCGACCCATGAAGCGGATGGTGACTGGTGATGAAAAGTGGATCACTATGAGCAGCTCCCTATGGTCAACCTCTCAAGTGAGAACTGTACTGTCTAAATAAAGCAATCACCCAGAAGCGTCCAGCCAATAGGAGGGGAATTCATTAGGCCAACGCCAGACCACACTAGCCAGAAGCTTTTATTTATTTTTACTAGACCTAATATGTATATAATTTAGACATTGCAAAAATCTTCTGGTTTACCAATTTTTTCTGATAGCAACCTTTCCGGCGTATACATACGTGTACATAGTTCCATATTTACATCAATTTAATGTCATTGTAGCATAAAATGCATAACAAAAACCGCTTTAACTTACATAGTCACAAATAATTTCCAGTTGCTTTCAAATAAACAAAGAAAGCTTAAAAAACACTCTTATGGTAACTGTATATTCCAAGCAAGGAATAGAGGTGGAAAAACTTCCTGTGGTCTGTGGTAATGTCGAAGGCTGTTTGCGGAGATACAAACATAATATGTATGTGGTATGCATATATTTTGTTGGTGTAAATATCACCATTATCATTTGTTTACCGAAGCGACCACCCACTGAGTTACTCCCACGGCGCAAACACTTGAGCAAAATGAACGAATAAAAGAAAAACACACACTCACATATTTATATATACTCGTATGTAATAATAGCATAACTAATTTTGTAAGGACGAGTGAGTATGCAAGGAATCTATGTAGCAATTTATGTAAGTGGGTGTCCCAACGGAAATGTTTGCACAAAGTGTGGACATATAAAACCATATTTATGTACAGAAAGCCACAAATAACTACCAAGAGAAGAAGAAGCAGAAGAGGAAAGTAAGAAAGTAATATGGGCGTAGAAACTTTGAGAAATATTCCCACTTCTGAAATGTATACATATGTAAATATAATTGCATGTTTGGCGAGTGTGTAGTTGGCAATGCGCTCAGCTGTCCCTCAGAGTTATGCTCCAGCTGACGTTTAATGTTGTTGATGAGCCACATTAACTTGGCTAGGCGCGGCATTAGCATTAGCATATGACCATAAAAATTTCCTAGACGTTTAAACGTCTCATCATCCGCACTCCCGCATGGCAAATTATGCGTTGTGGCTAAGTAACCGCTACACATTTCGCGTATTTTCAAGTACATTTTTCTAGGCCAAAAGCATTGCGCTGCTCTACATTAGCATCTATTGTTGAGCATCTTTTTTTTTGCAATTTTTCCAGCGCATGTTACAAATCTTTCACCAACATAAGTATGTATGTAGTTATATGACAGGAAATCGTGCGTATAGCGATTGTCGTCTGTGTATGTGAGAGCGCTTGTAGTTTACATTTGGATTAATGCACTAAAAACTATAGAAAAATGCACACAAATTGCAACTCAAGCATAGCTTTGCAGCTCAACTTTGAATGCAACTATTCAATTGCAACAAAATGATGGATTAACTGCTGCGAGCTTTTGTGGATTTAGATAGTACTTATTTGTATGTATGGAATGGAAAGAATACACTTTAATTGCAAGTAAGGATTTTAAGAAGAAACATTATTTAGGCTTTGATCAATTTTTATTCATATTACAGAAGCATTATGGGAAGTGAAATGGGTAATGGCGCATAGAGACCAGCATTGAATGAGTGGCAAGAAAGCAAAAATTTTCAGCATGTTGCACGGGACTAAAACTCCCTTTCTAAACATTCACTTCTTTTAACTATTCCAAAAAATATTTTCTATTTCTCAATTTTATTTTTATTATTTAGTGCATTTTTTCAATATTATGTTTTTTCTATTAACACGAGCTTGCTTTTAAATAATTCAACTAGAAGGCATGGAAATCACTCTCTCACACTCTCTCTATTGAAATCAAATATCTCGGAATAATCTCAATTGGAGCAGAAATACGGCGGAAAGGTCGATGAAAGTTATCTATGCACTCTATGCATCCAAAGCGGCCTTTGGTATCAAATTGTGCATTGATTTTATACAGCGCTAACTCATTTTATTCTGCGAGGTCACGAAAAACCACCTTCAGGAGCAAAATGGACCGAGTTCAGCGCTCGACAGCTATCCTCATTACGAAGGCTCTACCGTAGACTCCTTCAAAAGCTCTGGAAACTTTTCTCGATTTTTCTTCCAGATTTGTACGTTCAAGCGATCTGCAATGCAATTAAACTGAACGCGGCTCATTTTTGGAAGTATAGTACCTGCACAGGGAGCGCCCAGATATTCTCTTTCGCACCATTTCCAGTGGAGCTGCACTAAAATACCTTCACCTATGGGAGAATGAATGGGAGTAGGAACCACTTTAACTACAATAAATTTTACATGCAGACACACCTCTGTCCATGGCAAAACTCACGGTGAAACTAGTTTTCACCGAAAAAGGCAATACCAGATGGGTCAATGAAAGAATTTGTAACGTGACTAGAAAGTTTGTAGAACGCTGAAAGATCAAGCAAATTTAATCCTCGTAGATCAGTTCACCAACATTAAAAAAAGAACAGGTATAATAACTAGTCACTGTTTAATGGGGCTTCACGTTAGGTGAGGCGAGGAAGAGTCTGTCGAACACTGCCTCAGTCACTGTACAGCCCAAAGCAGGATACATCATAAGTTTAGGGAAGATCACAGATGCTTATCATTTAAAAAAGAGATACTAAATTAGTAGCTGATTAGATGAATTTTAACCGCCATTACCCTCATCATAGTCTTCTTCTAAGCATCTAATGAACCTGCTAATAACCTCTGATACGATTGCTATATACTATATATTACTTGGTATAATATCGATATTTTTTAAACTTTCCTAAATATAAAAAACAAATAAATAATTTATTAAAAAATAATTATTTTCAAAATTATTAAACTCCAAGCTTTTATTTTTTAATGACATAACAATTCCCAATTATAGTCTTTTACATCATAGTGGACTTCGACTTCATCGAGTGTATGCCTTTCGTGATTCCTGTATTGCAACTTTAGTAAATTGTAAGAAAGTATCAGGAAGGGAAGAGACTCGTCCAACAAAATTCGCTGTATCTACGTCTCACAGTTTTAGAGATGTTTCAAGGAAATTTTGTAAGCAAACAGGATATTGTTTAAAAAGGTGTTGGTTTTTTAGAGCAGTGCTCTCACGTTTTCAGATGCTCAAACAACTTGGTGTATTTTGCGAAGTTCAGGAGATTAATGATGCTTAGATATGCAAGCTCTGCTAAGCAATAGAAGAAGAAATTTTCGAAAAATCGATAACGGATCACATTGGCACAGTGGCAAAAAAATTGTTTCAGAAACAGTCCATTCTTCTACACCGGACGTTTCGCATATTTGGTATTAGTTGAGAAAACTTATGAGTCCAAGTTTCGAAAAAAGTAAAAAATGTCAACTCTTTCCATTTTATTTATAATAAAAACCATTTGCAAACCCATTTCTTACATCTGCCGCCTAAAAAACAGCTTGTAATAAAAACACACGTACATTTAACAAATATTATAGGATCTGCTTGGAAGATAACCCCAAAAATAATTAAAATATCTCCAAGCTGAAAATTTTTTTAATCGGCAAGATCAAACATTTCTGAGCAAACACGTTTAGTGTTAAAAATTTCGAAGTGAAACTACTTCTATTTATAGATTTTTTGTATCGTGATCTTTTATACAATAATTACTGACTCTTTTTAGCTTATAAAATGTGGGGGAGCAAAAGTCAAAACAAAATATCTTCCTATATGAGTTTTTATGAAAGAGGAAAAGCGAAGTAGATCATCGAAATGTGATAGATCTGCTCTGAATTCCAATATATGTATGTATGTACGTAAATATGAATTTCATGTAACATCTGTGAGGTTTAATAATTTCATCACGATTACTTCTCATTTTTAGTGCTTCCTTTGCCATTTTTTAAGCGAATTGTTTGTTACGCTTTATTCGGTAGAGTCAAATTTCAACGCAAGGTGAGGAGTATGTAAATGGATACGCTGCATCAAGCGTAAAAAGCATACGGTGCTATATACACTCGTCTCACTGTTTAGAAATAAGCGGTCTTTTAAATACTTAATCTTACGTAATCTCATGGCGACCGATCGCTTCAGCGGTTTTAAAACACCAATTATACATATAAATATGTAAAACCTCAATTGCGAGGTTTTAGACTGTTGGTATGATTAAATACGAAAATTCATTCATTATGCAAATTCAGAATTTTTTTAAATACTGAAAATAATGTAGCACAATCCACTTAGTTATCCTTCAATCTGAAGACTCCACAGGAGTTGCTGAATGAACTCTTTCAATTAACGCTCCTTTTTGGCCTGCTCGCATTGAGTGCACCCCATGGAGGAATGAATAACAATCACAATATTCCTATAATTCGCTTTGCATGTGGCAAAATTGTCTGCGTTGAGTACGCAGCTCACTGTTGGCGCTCCACTCGATTGTATGCATTTTATCTCTGCTATTTCAATATGATAAAGTATTTTTTTTAATGACTTCCACACTTGTGGTTTCATTATTTTTCTTTTATATAATATATACAAAAGTATGTATTTTTGATATTGTATGGCTTCTTTAATCTGTCGGCACATAAGCCGCAGTAACCACATTTCATGTGTGGTTTTTTGTGTGACTCTGTTCGTCATGTGTTCCAGAAATAAAATTTATCTTGAAATTCATTACAATCCAGAGGTGATTTTTATGTACAATAAAGTACTTAATTACTTTGTGGGCATTCTAAAGTGTGTATTTTTTTAGACGTCAGGTTTTCAATGAAGAAATACTTTTTCCGCATACGTTTTTTTGAGAGCTGTTACTCTATTAGGTGTGCGATTTCATAACGAACAGATTTATTTCCAAATCGTGCAAATTTACTACCAAAATAATGGTTCGGTTTGAGCGATGCATCGATGGTTAAAAAATATATAAAGATAATACAAAAAAAAAATTATAAAAATATATTCAGCCCAAATAAGTGACTTTTCAATGCTGAGTAATTTTTAATTTTTCATTAAACAAATTAAGAATAATCAAAAATCGAAAACACTTTTAACCTAAAATTAAAGTCCATATCCTTTGTTATTTTTCGGCCGGTTCGCGCTAATTGGCGTACATATATACCTACATACGTATTCATTTTCCCACTCAAAATAAATTGAAAAGGCAAATGGCCTTGAAAACTTTTCACTCAGCAACTTAAAACATTTATTAGTTTTAGACAGTCATTGCTGCGGCAGTGAAATGGAAATGTTTTCGTAATTACTGAATTCCTAACTACATACATACATACATACATACATACATACATACTACATACAAAAATATAACTTAAATATACACATACAAGCATAGAGAGGGGGGTATTTAATATTATATATTTCGGCATTGAGGTATTTTAATCTGTGAAAATTGACCTTAGCACAACATTAAACTCAAAGCTTACTTAATTAACGGGAAAATTTGTATGAACGTCTGTCTGTGGGTGGGACTGAATGCGCGATCGAAACCCTCTTGAAGTACCACAAGTAGATAATTAGAATTAAATAACTAACGGGTTGTCTTTGAAGGCATTCGCAACATGATTAATTCAGTTTATCACGAATTATAAAATGCCAAGAAATGTAGTTCGAAAATATCCAAGTACACACATACATATATACATTGAAAACACTGAAATGTAAATTTCGACACGTGAAATTGGTGGCAAAATGGCATAATCATTGAACGGAGGAGTACGCAACTCAACAGACCGTTTCAAAACAAAAGCGAAGAGCAAAAAAGAAATGCTTTTGAGTAATGAAAGAAAACAAAAATAGAAAATTAACATTTTAATCCAATGGAAATGGAAGGTGAAGCAACAAACACGTGAATTCTACCAAATGAGCTTTGTATGTACACATGCACATACCATACATACATATGAATGTTTGTAATATGTGTGTTTGTCGTTCTGGTTCAGCTTATACCTACATAGCAGGTTCACGCCACACTTCACAGCTAGCTTCGCGACTCATGTGGCATGAGAAAATCGATGTGGCATTGTAAATTATAGACGCAAAAATTCGCAATTCAGCGAAATGGAAACAAAGTGAAAAGCGAAAAAATAAGAAAAATACAAAAATATAAAAATAAATGGAAAACATACTGCAACAATGAGCAAGTTAAAAATGAAAAGCGTTAAGTAAATATAAGAAAAAACTTATAAAAAATTGGACAAGATTGCGGAATGAAAAATTCGCTGGCCATAATTTTATTTTAATTTTCTTTAAAAGTGCTACAGAGTCAGTTGGCTTTGGAAATTTAAATATAAATATTTGTGCACGCATTCACATGTGTATGTATGTATGTATGTACCATATGTATGTTACCATATGAGCTCATTTACTTGATTTTGTTTTGATTTTCTTCTTGTGCACCATTTCAATTTGCCCGGACCCTACAAGTGGCCCGTGAATAACAAGTTTGTATTATAAACGCATGGGGAATTAGTTTGCTAGAATTTCAACTTACATCAATACATACATAATTGTAGAAACGTTGCACATATGTAAAAAATATAGAAATTGTTTTAAAAATAAATATTTTAAAATTTATGACATTTCTAAGGGAAATTTCGGTCTAATGTATTATGTATCCATTATTATATCTGTTATACTAAAGTCCTTGGAAGTGAAGTCGATCCATTATGATTAGATTTGTTTTTAAATCGTTCCTTGCAATAAGCGAATAATAAAAAAAGACAAGAAATGATAAGATAAAAAAATTGTATATAAATTTAGTTTAGAAAACTTGCAGCCAGCTGGCAATATTTTCTGGGTAGAACTGCCACCTAATTACAAGCTTTAAATAAATGAAGTTTAGGGATTTGGATCTAAGCTAATTAAGGGGTTATACGGCTTCAAACAATCGAATGCGTTTATTGTCTTATTAATGTGAATATTATCTTAAATTTTCAAATCGATCCGATGAAAAGTTTAGGAGATACAGTCTTGGGAAGATGCGCTCTCAAAGGCATGTAGGTTCAGCGCCTTAAACTTTAAACGCGTTTTTCTCGAAACTGTGTTTTCAAAGACGCTTGTCGGAAGTCCTCAACCGACTTGATGAAGTCTTACACAGCACTTCGAGATACAATTCACGAGAAATCGGACGAAGGATTGTCGTCTTTGTTTTTTCATCACAACTACAGGGTTATCTATTTTGCGGTTTCGAAAATAAACGTAACTAAAATTCATTTAAAATATTTTTTTTATCAAATTTCTTTTTATTATAAAGTTTGAACCTTTAATTATATGTGAAACACTACATTATTCAAATAATTTGCATCGCAAATTTTTGAATTTTTGAATTTTTAACTTTTTGTATTGTTTTTCGTGCGATTTCTAGTTTACGGTTTTAACCTAAACACGATTTTTGTTTTTTTAATTTGGGCGACCCTGTCATAAATTCTACTGCCACACCTTTTTCCGAGGGGTCACCGGAAATGATGTCACATGGGCGGAAGAAAGTATTTTTTGAAAATTTAATTTTATATAAAAAAAAAATGTTGAAAATAAACCCTCCCATAGAATAGTAACTCCTATAACTTTTAGAAAAGTTAACATTTTTTGCCAACTGTTGCCAACTGTTCGAAATTGCTGAAACAATTTTTTTTTTAATACCGAAATGTAATATAAAATTTTTATATAAGGTTTCAACCTGTGTCATCGAAGCATTCTGTATCGTTTGTGTTTTCAGAACAAGTTAGCATATCTGACTGCCCACCTATCCGAGTCGTGGGTAATAGCAGAAATTTTACAACGGAATCAGAGTCTGATCAAGCACATATGTAGTATTTATACGCCAAAACCTTATCTCAACTAAAAAAAAATTAATTACTTTTCGCATGAAAATTTTCATTAATTAATTTTGATTTAAAACAAAAAAAAATGATTGCGTATTTATGTTCATACATACTCGTACATATGTAAGGTTGCGTGCATATCGATACAAATAAATATACGAACATACAAAATATAATTCTAAAACGTGATTACCTTTCTCTTGCACCTCGGTAAAAATCAATAGATAAAACGTGAGAGAGAATGGCCCACAAGTCGAGTGACTGAGACACCTTTCTCGCAACAATTATCCACTGTATGTCGGCACATTCTTTCGAATTCAATTATAAATGTACAATATTTGTCCCAAGAAAAACGATATTGATAACGAAGATTTATTTTTTTGCGAAGTTCAAAATAGTCGCCTTTACATGACCGTCTAGATCATTCATCCAAACGACGGTACGTTTGAAGCGCTTCAAAATTGGGATATCATAGTGTTTTCACTGAGGAATGCATTTCACCGTATAGTTGAGACTTGGTCAGTAATCCTGCTCTATAATGTTAAAATTCAATATATAGCCAGCTTTTTTTAGAAATTTACACAGAGGAATTTGTTGGGCGGTCTTCTTTTCCATGGTATCCATCTAGTATGCACATTTAGACTCGTATATATATTTCTTACTTGCGCCTTTTGTTTGTAGACAAATAGAAAGTGTAAATTGATATAAATAGGTAAACAAACAAATAAGCGTCACAGTTAGTAAAGAAACCGCTAAATCGATCAATGAAAACTACAACAAGTAATTTACTAAAATTTATCGTCATAATTCATACATACACATATGTACATATGTATGCAAATATTTCCTTTTACTTGAAGGTGTTTAATGTACATATTTATATTATGTATAAACAAATTACAGTTAACTGCAAATTAAAAATAATTATTAGCGTACGAGTTTGAACATTCAGCTACCGACTAGAGTAGTAAGTAAATAAATTTAATTTCAAACACAAACACACACTTGTAAAAGTAGTTATTAACTCAGTCTCACATGCCGTCTGCCAAACGGTCTATTGCCGCCAGCTTTTGAGGCACCCAAACACACCTCCCCCCTCCGTCCAACGGTTGCTTACGCGCGAGTAATTGTCGCCAAGCCAACAACGCCGAGCGACTGTCATTGCACTTGACCATGGCAACTTGCAATTTACAAGCCAAAAAAAAAAAAAACAAAAAAAAAAGAAAAAAAAAGCGCGCCGGACGACCACAGATAGACGATGACTCAGAAACCGGTCAGTCTGCCAATAGAGTTGCTAGTCAGCAGCGCCAAGCAGGTTTCATTTTATTAAACGCCATATTCGTACAATTCCAGTTCACATCGGAAATCTGTGAAGTCTGTCACTCCAAAAAAGAATATATTAATTTGTTTTTCGCATGACTTATGGATACGTAGAATCGATGCAGTAACGGCCATGATTTTAGTTAATATTGTACTATATCGTTATTGATTAATACGTTTTTATTAGGTACACATTCTTATCGTTTTGTTTTTCCAAAAATCCATGACAAAGTCGTGAAATTGTTGATCTAATCACTTTTTCCGCGAAGTTTTTCTATTGCCTTATGTGGGATGTGTGATAAGAGCAACGAGCACGTTATTCGACGGCTTTCATTGCTGATGTAACCATCGACAAGGTCAGTCCCACAGAAAACGAAACTAAGTAGCATATTATGCTGAAAGAATATAATTAAGCAGTTACTTAATTAGAAATATTCGCCGTTATTCTCACGCAAAAGTGTCAAATGCCAGCGCCGCAAGGATCTGCTAACCAAAGGGAAAACTTCCAAATGGTCAAACTATCCTGATCGTATGAGATCACAATACCGTAAAACTTGTGAAAAAGATGATGTTTAAGGGATTTAAGACATTTTGGAAACCGATAAGCTATCATTCGATAATTCAAGCAATTGTATAGAATGTTGTATTGAATATAATGCATAGAAAATGTTTTCGAAGTCTCTTTTTCTGTGGAACATCCTTTTGTATATCTATAGATTGTATTTGCACGATTTGTATTTTTACTTTGTATGTATTACTTGATTTATATTGTTTAATTACACAAGCATACATAGTATAGCAGATATATGTATGTACCTATATCTGTAAGCGTGTATTTTATTTCATGCGCAAATTACAAAACATTTAGCTTTTTTCGATGAGATCACTTGTAAAAAGTTAATAAAAGAAAAAATAAAAAGAAATAAAGTTACTTATACATACATATAAATATATTTTTTCTTTACTCATGCCTTAATCACCACACCGTGACCTTTCTTAAAGGACAACCTCACATGGGACTCAACTCTACGAACTAATCACTCTTAAAACACTTCTACTGGCTGTTGTCCTTTTAGGCCATAAAACAAGGTGCGCCTACAGAACGGCCGCATGGGTGAGGCTGCCTTCTCATGTGTCCAAGCAAAAGGCATGGCGCGCTGTCATTGTGATTTTATTGGAAATAAACCAAAGCCAAAAAACGTTTGCTTATTTAACTTAAAAGGAATATTACAAACAAATTAAACAAAGCAGAAAAAGCTAGGATTGACTATGACGCAGATATGGCACTCAGTGTGAACGGATGTTTCATTTAAATTTAAGCGTATAAATATTCACTCAGCTAATAATAATGACAAATTTAACGCTAGGTGGCGCATGTAGCCAATTATATAGAAAATCTGTATTTATTGTCCGATTTTGTTGAAATTAAAAGCGCACAACGCGGGTGTGATCCTAAATACTTAGAAGAAACAGATTCGGTATTCAGATAATCCTAAAACATTGTAAAGGGTGTTTTTTTAGACATGTGGTTTTATCGGAGTTGGTCTTATTGACAGCTGTTACTTGATTTATACTCAGTTTGGTTTGCCATTTCATAAAGAACAGGCTTACTCCGGAACGACGTTTCTTCAAAAATGAAGCTGGCCATAATATTAGAGTCAATGGGGAACGCTATAGAGTTATGATTAATGAATATTTCGTGCTGGAATCGGAGGATGTAGATGTGTGCGGCCTTTGGTTCCAACAAGACAGCCAATCCGGTAGGAGAACAAGTTGGCTTTAGACAGAGCAATAACTTTTTATTATTCAAATGTAATGAAACTAAATTTAATAATACATTTAGCAGTGAAAGTATTTACGCACAGACGCAAAGTCATTATCATTATTTACAAAGATGAGTGTATGGTATATACTATGTATTAATTAATTAATCATATTATTGATTGTTTATCAAACTATTGTATTTAGACTAAAAGTGCGATTAATGCCATATATACATTTACATACATATAGGTATTTATATGTATGTACTTAACACTTTCAAGGTATATAGTATATGTACTACGTGTATGTAGCACATATGAAAATTTAATGTATAAAAACTCATCACTCAGTCAAATGTGGTGGTTGTGGAAGAATGAATGATGAAGAATTATCGCTTTAATAAAAGCAATTCGCTTATTGCGAACTTCTCTTATCACAAGCTTGCTATCTAAAGTCAGACAGTGAAAATAAAAATATAAAGGGTAGTCAACAAGTATACAGATAAAGTGCTGTATATTTTTTGCGCATATATATAGGGATATCCATTTTACGGTTTCGAAAATAAACATATACGCATAAAATTAATTTAAAATAATTTTTTCTATGAAATTATTTTTTTTTATGATTTGAACCTAGTCATTAAATGTGAAACACTACGTCATTCAAATGACCGTCTCGCGAATTTTTGCAAACTTCTATCCGTTTGAGGTAACTTTCCACCACTTTTTGGTACATATTGGGCGGTATCTCAGCCACAACTTGACAAATGTTGTTTTCCACGTACTCAAGAGTTAAAGGTTTATTCGCATAAACAGGGGTTTTCGCTTGGCTCCACAAAAAAAATCTAACGAAGTCAAATCGCACGATCTCGTTGGTCAATTGACATTTTCTCCGATAACTTGCCGAGCAACCAATTGACGCATGTAAGGCGTTGTGAATAATCAGCTGACTTCAGTTGTGGTGTGAGCTGGACTTTATATGAATGCAGCTGTAAGTCCAAGTGCAAAATACGCCATAATTTTCCGTATGAAAGTCTGAGATATTGAGAACGTCACGAAATAGATACATTCGAGTCTTGAGTAATTGGATCTCCTCGTAAAGAACGAAACCTGCCCACGTTTGAATCACTATTTTTGTAGTAGATTTTAACGATTTTAATGTTTTGTGCGGTTTTTAAGCGATCCATTTGTTTTGACAGTTAGGTTTGACAGATGTCAAAATACAGCCCTGTACTTTTAGAATCACGAGATCGATAACCCTATATACCTATACATATGTGCATACAAATATACTTAAATATTATTATTAGACAATAAGCATTTCAAAAAAAGAAAAAAAAAAACAACGCCAACAAATTCATTAAATATTTATCATAATAACTATAAAAATTAATTGAAACTTTTTCTAATATGAACCAAATATACAATATTTTATAATGATATTGTGTAATGAACTTATTAAAAAAAACATGTGAATAAATTTATATAAAAAACATTTTAAAAAACAAATTCGTATTATGGGTGTAGGCAAAAAAAAAAAACAAAATTCTTTGCAGCGCTCTAAAATAAATACATACATATTTATGTACATATATATCTACTGACACATACCGTCAAAACGTTGATAATCAAATTTATCAAAAGCGCTCGTTAACGAGACTTTCATTTTAATCAAATGAACGACAAGGCGAATTCTCTTGTAAATATGTACTCGTATGTATGTGCGTACGCGTCTGCGGATTAATGTAACTCATAGAAAGTGTATGTATGTATATACATAGTTCATTAAGTAGAAAAATTTTAATGTGATGATAAAAGCTGGCGATTATTGGTTTTTGTTGTTTTCCCAACGTTTTATTGACATTTATACATACAAATATTTACATATATTTGAGGGATTACACTTGTATGTACATAGTACCAATGTAAAAATGTACATACGTGTATGTAAATGCCAATGCAATTATTACAGCGCTGTGAAATGCAATATAAAAGCAGTAAAATATAATATCAATATAATAAAAATATGTTAATAAGCTCACAAAAGATCCTCAGCGCAGACTGATTACTTTGCTTATAACGATTACAACTGTATGTATACCATATTATACATATAATATATAAATGACGCTTTGTAACCTCTGAAGCGATTTTCGGCCGAGCTCCTCCTCCAATTTGTGGTTTTGCGTCTTGATGTTTTTTTTTAACAAATGGAGTGACTTACAGTTTATACTAAGCCTCCGAACGGCTGATGGTTTTTCATAAGGAGTTTTTAATCTTCATGTCAGAAATACACTCGGAGGGACTGACATTCCCAGCTTACATTATATAGTCCTCCGATTTCGATGATTTTCGGCATCAATGTGTGCGCTTGCTTGTTTTGACAAATTTATGACCTAAAATCTCAAATTAAAAAAAAAATGGCCTGATGTTTGCTATAATGGTCCGAACTGTTTAACTCGATCGGTATAAATTTTGATGGATTATTCTCTTCGGACTTCGGACCAAAGTTAATATTTCATCTCAAGTACATAAAAGGTATAATAATGAATATTACGTTTAGGTCAAATGTGTCACTTACTTTTCACAAAGTATTTTTTTTTAGTAAAAAAAAAACATTCTTTGGTTAAGTTTCACGATTTCGGCGATTTTCATCAACATTTCGAATAGAGAAAAAAAAGAAATTATTTCAAAATTTCATTTCATTTTTTATTTCACCAGAATGTGTGTGTACATGCATACAAGAATAAATGAATTCACAGACACCAGACCAGCCAACACTCATTACATGCGCTGATTTGTATTGATAAAAACAATTAATTACGAATAGTTAAGGTTTTCTTTAGCAATTTGTTATGATCGGCATAAAATACGGCTTACGAATTCGTAATTATATAAATGTGCATACAAAAGCACAAAAAAGGTGTACAAAAATTTAGCCAAAAACAAATTTAACACGCGTTTGGAACATGTTAACAGTTTGAGGGATTTTTTCACATTCTACAATTGACGGAAACGATTTTTACTGCCAACACTTTTTATGCAAATTTAATGAAATGTGATCAACATATGCGTATCTACATACATACATATGTGTATGCCTACACATTTATGTATTTAAATTTTTTGTGAAACCCTGAAATCGTTGTTTTTGCTTATACTTATATGATTGTATGTATGTACACATATACGTATGTAGGTATATATTGTATGTAGCTCGTATTTCAAAACTCCATGAGATCATCAACCTCTGCGATTAAACAAGTGAGTTCAGAGCAAAATTTATTATCTGCTGTCAGAAACATTTTGCTTCAGCGTGTACGCTTTAATAAATTTAATAATTTAATATTGTTTATGTAATTTCTTTTACACTTATTAGCCCCTATAACACAATAATTCTTTACCCTTTTTTACCAAAAAAAAAAAACAAAAAAAAAAAAAACAGCTTAATTATGTGTGAAAATAATTCATATAAGTTAATTTGATTAGAATACAATATGTACACGTAGGTTAATACATATACAAATTAGTATCTATGAATGCATCGCAACAAAATTCTAAAAAATGAAATATAAAACGAGGAGTTGAGAAAATTTAATGAAAATTAATCACCGGATGCTTGTAAAATTTTCCGAAAAGTATTTTATTCCTACATAAGACAATGTATGTATGTATGTAAGTACAAGCACATATATAAATATATACGAATATACGATATATGAATAATGTTTTCCCAACAAATGGAGTGACCTACAGTTAATACTAAGCCCCTCTGAACGGCCGATAGATTTTTATGATGAGGTTTTTATTTCATGTACGAAATCCAGCCGAAGTTGTTGGCATTCCCTGCTGAGGAGCGACCGCAATTTTTGGATGTTAGTAAGACCAAGCACGGAACACTGAACTTCGGAATGCCAGAACGCACTATCTGATTAATATACATATGTATATATATAAACAACCACTCATCTACATACATGAGTTGATGCGGCTCTTGGTCAGTGAAGGCTCTTATCTTCACCTTCTCAAAAGATCGAACCTTTTCTTGTGGTTTATAAAAGCAACGGGTTATCAATTTTTGCTAAAGCTAACTCAGCAAGAAAGAAATTAAAAATGTGGTTCTCGATGTATATATGTATGCATAAATACAATAGAAAAAGTTTTTGTTATTTTTAAACATATAAAAATGTTTTTAGTATGAAAGAGTAGAGATTTTTATTAAAAATATATGAAAATTATAGCGAGAAATAACTTCTGAAAAAGCACTTTTCATATGTGCATATGTATGTATGTATATAATTTTTTCATTACAAAGTGAAAGAAACTCTTCTCCCAGCGTGTTTCTTCGTCTACGAATCCATTAAGGCGAGAAAATTAATTTTTTCTATATGTTTCGCACGTTTTTGTGTGCTTGTACATAATTTGATGAATTGTCGGAAGGTCGCAACAGAAATTTGTTGAAAGAAAAAGTATTTTCAATTGTTAAGAAAAAAACTTATGTATACAGCACGCAACTTCCGCAAAAAAAAAATAAATAACTGTTGGTGAAAAACTGAAAATTAGTATTTGAATTGTAAAAACATTCGCTTCTGGTGTAAAATTTAAAAATTTTCATTTCAACTTTTTTGCTATACAGCGTGAGTACATATGTATGTACATATATATATATAAATTGAGGTGCGTAAACTAACAAATTTCATAACGGCATTTTGTAATAAACTATTATAAGTATAACAACACCGACGAGTAGTATACCAAATATATTCCTATCCGCGGTAAGGCATGCCTATCGTCAGAGGCGACTAAAATAGTCCAATAGTTCCCGCCACAGTCAAGTCTTTATACCAGAACGACCCGAATTTTTCAACCTCCAAGTTCTGTCACTTCAGCAATATGCTCAGAAATCTATTTTGGGGAATATTTTTGCGGTTACTACAACAACAACAGTAGTATTCCATATAAAAATGCTTTTTCTTTTCTTCGAAAGTTATGGTAAAATAGATACAATATCTCTAAAAATCTTGGAATTGTCTGTTTGTAATGAATACATTTTTTTTTTATTAAAAAGTAAGCAATAAATATTGCATTCCTGGAATACAAATTAATTAGAATCTACATATATGTATGAACATACTTAGAAAAAGGCAAAGAAGACGATTTTAATTTGCTGTGGACTTATTTCACCATTAACTGGATTTTTTATTATAAATTGAAATTGAAAATTGAATTTTTTATTATATACATACATAAAAATTGCAAATAGAAGTTTGCATAAACGTACATACATATATGGGCAAGTGAGAACTGGATAAGTGAGAGTAACAACCAGGACCCGTCATTTTAAGCTTCCAAAATCTCTATTAGCGAGAAACAGAAACCTCTGTAGGAGAGAGTCGTTTTCCCCTCATGGACCTACGTAAGTGAGCCTGCTACTTATCCACATATACCTCTATAAGCGACAGTCGAACTTCTGCTATTTAATGACTCAATACTAATGAAAATGACAGTGAAGACGAGACACAGATTTCGGAAACAGAATTAAAGACCATTCCAATGAAGGTAGCTTTAAATGCATTGCAGACGGTCCATCAGTACTTTGAATATGCGGCGGTTCTTGATCAAGCAATACTCGACAAAGGAACTTCATGTGTAAAAATAAGAAATAGAAGTTCATGTATACTGGCATGCATACAATTTCTACTGGGTAAATAAGTGATAAATTAATATTAAATAAGAGATATAAAAAATAAATTATTTTGCAAATATGGTAAAATAATATTTTTCGAAATATTACAGCCTTAATACACTTATCATGGAATCACGAACAGATATTGATATGAACCGTTAACAGTTCAGTGTCTGATATACATAAATAAAATAAAATGGTTATAAACGGCTTGATAACATTCATTTGCTATTAGATTAAATTATGAATAATGGTGATTCATATGAATTTATGTGTATTTATGTGAATGTATTTAAATAAGTATAAATTGAAACAAAACTAATTCAATAAATTTAATTAAGTCATAAAATGAATGAATTCAATTAATTAAGAGAATAATGAAAGAAGTGATTTTACAGAAGATATTAGAGGTGATAGAAATTTAATTTCAGGAGTATACACCTACATACATATGTATGCCAATACGATTATCTGAATATGAGCTTCAAGTAATTTCGAGAGATAATTGGCTGAAGTGGATCGTGTCTAAAAGTGTCTACTTAAAAACGCCAAAGAAACATGTTTTGCTATTTTGATATATGAACAGGTAAGATGAAAAGCCGGAAAGACACTAGATAAGCAAAGGTTGGTATCTACTGTAAAACATGGTGGCGCAGGTGCAATGTTATGGGGATATACGGCGAGTTAGAACGTACGTAATATGAAGTTTATGGATTTTAACGTATAATAAATTGAATATAAAATCAAATATTAAATAACAGTAGAGTAATTTGAGCTATAAACACAAGACGTAGATCTTTAATCCTTGGTTTCCTCACATCGTACCATACAGTCGTATAATTCGCCCCCAAAATCTCTTATTGTAGTTTGAACCCCACAGAATACTTCTGGGACGTACCCACAAAGAAAACAATTCCGCAGCTCAATATAACAAACGAGCAAATGTTTCAGGATGTCTTTAGAGAGGATTGGGAACCAAGGGTCATAGATGTCACGCTGTAAGTAAAATCATTGAAATACCGCGTCCTAGACTTCATAAAGTTGTGAATATCTTATTTTGATATTCAAAGAAGCTTTTTTCTTAAAAGATCGATGGTTTTGCTGCTTGTGTTGGACGTAGCGCCGACTTGTTAAAAGTAAACGTTGTCTAGATCAATACCATCCAGTTCGGGCCATAAAAAAAATGAAATGAATCCATTCATTTTCGAAAAACTAAGGCCTAAAGACCCCACCGAGCCATACGTTGAGAATGGAGAGGCTTTTTAACAATAAATCTTGGGATGCGACAGTTTTGCTAATTGACGTAGCCAACGAGGTGGAAGTAAGCCTCATCAGTCAAGATGATTTTTTGATGAAATTTTTTATTATGAATGTTATTAATTTAAATGCGTTGTTGAAGCGGTTTTTACATGTCCAATTTAAGATAACATCTCTTAATGGAAGCCCCTATAATTATTTTCCATTTTTCATTATACATAAGACAAAATCAGGCTTTTACGATTTAATTCGAGTAGTTTTTGGAGTGCAAATAGAATGAAGCTAAGTAAACGAAGACGTTTTCTGGCAAGCGTATTCATTTACGTACATTCATATGTAAGTATGTGTGCACTTCATGGACTGTCGTCGAATTTTTTTCAAGACATTTTTTTCTTATGTTTTTTATTTAAACTTGAATTTTGTGTTTTTTATATATTCCCACATACACTTGTATTCGTACGTATTTGTGAGTATGCATTCTTTGCCAACGGTAGACAATTCGCAATAAACCAGTAATACCTGTTAAATCATGGACGCATAAATATGTACGTGTATATAGAAGGAAATACATATTTACCATTGTAAGTATCAACATATTAACTCCCTTTGTATATGAAGTCTTCTACTTGTTCTTCCGTACATTTTCGCAGGTATTTGCAAGAATTGTTATTTTTCTGGCAGTATATAATAAGATATAATACTATAATTGTACGAGTATTATATTTTTTCTGCTTTTACCAGAAATGTTATATCATTAAGTATGTACAACTGACATTACCAAAGCGGCATACGAGTATGTATATAAAAACCTGACCATTCTTAATACTTCTAACTCGTGTAGTAGTTGAGAGCATAAAGGAAGCATCGGAATTCCAACCAATATGTGCACGTGCACATTCACTTGTCATGCGCGCTCCAAATATACAAACACTTATATACTTATGTACATACTCACTAAAACCTTTGACTATGCATTAAAGGAAATTGTAAAAATGCTGAGGTATGTATTTTTTATTTTTTTTTTTTATAAAAATATATGTATATGGATGTATGTCATCAAAGATAAGAAATTAAGTTGTATTGGGCAGTAGGTACTTCGTAAATAAATTCTCGCTATCAAGACTTATCAATCAGTGACCATAAAATGAGGTGGCGAATTAAAATTTTTAACCATCACATTACGCTGATTAAAGATTAAACGTAATAAATAAAAGTAGAATTCTACAGTTTTTTTTTTTGCAAAATTTACGGACGGTTATTTTTTTAATTTCAAGTATTTTTTTCTACCATTAAGTGAATTCTGTGCTTACCAAGCAAAATACATTAGGGTATATATAATATATTGTACATATTGTACAAATTTAAATAAATTTATATATTTATGCTTACCAAAAGAAGATCCTCAAGGAATTTGCAATTAATAATGCTAGACAAACGTGTAGCGAAAATCCATCCGCATCTTGTGTTTTCTTGATTTCCAAATATTGCGGTACATAAGGAATGACACCGCCAATTACCATAGCGGATGCTGCGGCGCCACTCGCCACATGACCGACAGTGATGCCGAGCTCATCATGTATAACCCAATCCATATTAAATGCTTTTGGGTGATGCTTTTTATATTGAAGCCAAGATTAATCGAAATATGTAAGTAAGTGTATTTTTTCTTTACATATACTTGCAGAAAGTTAATACTATACGATTTGTTGCAAATGCGGAAGCAAGTTATTCATTCAATTTATGTGTGTACGAGATTGTTAAACGTTGCTGCTTCAGTGATAAAAATTTTGTATATGTACATATGTATGTTTATTTAATATGCGCACAAAAATGTAGTTTCGACTTAAATTTTATTAGAATTGCAAACGGATGGATATGTTTGATGTTGCTTTGTTGTTTTATTTATTGTATTGTTTGGAATTTCTAATTATTATTTTTTCTTTCACTATTTATATTGCCCGAACGCGTTGTTGGAAGTTCTGCCAATAGGCTGGAGGTAGCGTGCTTTTGTGAGCCTGTGCAATATTCACTCGTATTTAATCTAGAAAGAAACATTGATCCATCAAAATTTTCATATTCATGCATTTGATTTTAAAATTGAATAGTAGTATAAATTATTTCAAATTTGCGTGTGATATGATTTTTTTTTATTATTATAACAACGGATGTTAAGCAAAATTTCCACGTACACAAAGTTTATAGGTATCTTTGTGGATATGCTATACGACAAAGTCATGGATCTTTTGAGTATCTTTATTTGCGTTAGCGTGTGTAGTAATTTAGTTTGTGTGGGTGCAAATTTGTATGGAAGTACTCGACATATGTATATCGCTTAGAAATTTTTGATAGTTTTTTAAGATGTTCAGCGCACTTTTTACATTACGATTTGCACTAGTTTTTCTTTTATCGAAATTTTCATTTAATTATGTACATATGTATTACATGTTTATATAGCTAAATGTGTATACTCAGATATAAAATACCACATTCAGGAAAATTGTAGAGATGCGTTTTCCCAATTACGCTTTTATTTTCATTCATATAAATTTCCTTCGCTTACGTTGCGGCACAGTTTTCCATTTTCCACTTAACTACACAAATTAGATACATATTTTTGCAATTTTCTTACTATGTATTCTGTTTAAATATATTTTTATTACATTTTTCACACTAAAGGTTTGTTACAATGATAATTTTTGAAATTGTTTATAATTTGTTTGATTTGTAAGGTTTTTTCTGTTGACTGAAATTATTTTATATAGTATTTAATTTTTACACTTACACAAAAATGAGAAGATGGAACTACAGCGCGCACGCACACGTCCATTGCTCATTCTGGTTCACAATTTTCTGAATCTCGTTCTAGCTTCGACTATACTGGCCTCCGTATCTCTGTATTTTTCAATAAACTCAGAAAATGTGGAAAATACCAGCAAAAATTCTTTGTGTATTATTTGTAGTAACCAAAGCAAAATGACGATGAATGTCATGCGAGTGGGGTGGGCATAAATGTCATTAAAAACATAACCTGTAATTAGTGTTGCCGTACTTAACATTGGAACGAAACTTATTTAAAAATTTCAGACTGTGATTTTTCGTAAAATTGTAAAATTTTATGTTTTCTGAAATAAAACGTTTGGACCTCGATATTCAAGTATTGTGCTATATGTTTTTTTTCACAATTGTGATTGCTGTAGCCTGCTAACATTTGAATGTAACAATTTGATGGTTATGTAGATATTGCGTCTTGTGAATACCGCAAAAAGTGAAACGCAGAGAATGGCAGCACCGAATCACAGACCAGCTGGTGCCAGCTGATTGCTTCCTTTCTTTGTAAACATCAGAAAAATTGGAAACTTCTTTAATTAATAAATATTAAATCTTTTGTTTCAATTTTATAAAATGTCGCAACTTATAATTTTACGTCACCTGGTGAATAGAAAGTCATATTTAGCCACAACTTTAAAGAATCAGTGGTGTCGTATGATTGTTAGCACTCCTATGCCGCTTCATCAAATGAGCAAGGAGGATCCAAATAACACTCGTTCTCTACAGGAATCCAGTGGTCGAACAGATGTATCAACGGACGTCAGACCGCTCGGCGAAAAAATTAAAGAGAACACAAAAACTGTCAGCTACACAGCAATAATACTCGCCGGTATAGGGGTAACCGGCATAATGTTTTACGCAATATTCCGAGAATTATTTTCCAGTTGTAGTCCGAATAATATTTACTCAGACGCCTTGGAATTCGTCAAAGAGGTAGGTGACCAAACAACATGGAAATTAAATTGTTTGCGGATGTTTATGTTCTCGAAAATATAGGATCCAAGGGTGCAAGATGCTTTGGGCGCTCCAATTAAAGGATATGGTGAGGAATCACGTCGTGGACGCCGTCAACGTGTTGCGCATTCGACTTTCGAACGTAATGGCGTATTACATGTTCGCATGCAGTTTTATGTTCAAGGTATACGAAATAGAGGCACGGTTCATTTGGAGTCACGTCAGGTATTTGAACAGGGTTTAATTCTTATACTTGGGCTTTGCAGTATTTTACACTTATTTTTATAGACACCATCAGGAAAAATGGAATATCGTTACTTATTCGTACAACTTGATTACTACCCCCACACAACTATTATTATTGAAGACAATCGCGCCTATGATCCAAACCCTCAGAAACTTAATACTCCTCTGGATGCTGGAAGTTTAGATTTTACCTCATTTCAAAAGAAATGATGGCGTAAAGACGAAGAGATTTTGTAGAAATTACCTCCTCAAACGTGAACGCGCATAACTTAGACAGACGAAGAGAGAATAAACTGATTTCAATCTGTGCAAACGTAGATCGTTTATCCTGATAACTCTCGACGAAATCGGGCTAAACAATTTTTGTAAAAAATAGGAATAAAGTAATACTGATGCAGTTATTTAAATTTTTAAGTTTGACAATTCTTCATATGTGTAATGAATTTATGTTAATTTCATTTTTTTTGTTGCATAAAAAGCGTTATTAGTGTATTTGTTAATTTAATAGTTACATATTCAATATAATATATTTTCTTAATACATAACAGAAGTCGAGAAGTCATCCATATCAATATAGTCTTGTTCTAAGCGATTATTTTGATGTCAGTATAATTTTTTCCATGGTATCACTTCCCAGGCTCGTATGATGTGCTGTCCAAAGAGATAATCCTTAAGCTTGTTCATTATGTAAAAGGAAATGCCAAAGAACGAAGCAAAATATAGCCAGAATTGACCCAAACGCTCCCAGACACTCAGATGATAACGAGCTGGCACTTGTAGCACATCCAAGTCCAATTGTATACGTAAAGTGTTACCCGGTTCCCTTCGAAAATATATTTCTTCTTCGGTGAGTTGAAAATATGCGGGATTCGCTTTAAGTTGTTCAAGTAATGATGAAATTTGGTAATCTTGTAAGTTAAAATGACTAGTATTGGAGTGAAGTTCCACTTGACGAAATTGCGTCTTAACATTACGTCCAGGAAAAGGGCAAGTAAATTCAATGTATTGTTTGAGTTTTAGTTCAGCTTTGATTAATATTGTGCCCGAGCTAAACTGCGCCACTGATGGTATGATATTGTGATAAGTGAGGAGCGCAGGCGGGGCGAGTGTGCATTTGTGCTAAAAATATAAATAAATGCGGTTTGGAATGAAATTGAAAAATTCTATGCTTAACTATTTTTCTATGAGACCTTTAGTTTTGCTTCAAAAAATACTGCCAAATCGAAACTTCTAATACGGCCGGGAAGTGTATCAAGTTGCTGTTGAAAATGTGCACGATCTATTGTGCCATCATAATCAAAATCATCGGTCCAGTACTGGAAAGGAGTATGCCGAAAGGTTCAAAATCACGTGTTACTGTTCAAAAGTGAAGCACTTACTTTGATGCCTTCGCAATTCTTGCTGTGTTCAGTTGCCGCTGTATTTAGCTCAGGAAATGTACTGCATACAACCAAATTAACGGGTTTTCGATTAGTTTGTGGGTTAACACTGGCGTTATATTTCGCTTCCATTTCAGCAATGAAGATACTTTGGAACTTAAATTGTAAACGTGGTTGTTCGAAGAGTATACGTGACTCTGAAATGCCCGAGTATGGACTAAGCAGCGACACCAGCAACATGGGTATCATGACGGATAATATTATAAAAATTAGTACGATAATGCTCGCGGAGGAGCATAACGAGTTTTTATAGATTATAGCCGTATTTTTTGTGTGCAACGGTATGAATTTCATCGTTGAAGTTATTAATTTGTAATATTTAAATATTTATGATATTAAATGCACCTGTCCGCAGCCGACAAAATTATGTGATAGTTTTGTTATTCAACTTGACTCTCTAGGTTTCTATGGGCAACGGACAAATTTTCAGGAAAACTTAAATAAAACTTACAATAGGGCTGCTTGTGTAGCAAATAATAATATTAATGAGAAAAATTATTTTCTAAGTTATTTTAAAAAAATATTGCTTTATTTATATTAAATTCAAAATTTTAATTTTTCTTGTTTCATTAATTGCAATCTGAATTCAAAGCTAGATGTCGCCCCTAAGCCATTATTTATATGTCTCTAGATGCTCCTCTAAAGTTATCACTGACATCAACCTTACCTACATAGCTAGGACTCAAACTAGAAACTAAAGCTTTCAACTAATATAAAAGTTTTCAACTATTTTCAGGAAATCTATAAAAACGAGAATTATTTATTATAGATTCTCTGCTATTTTTTTTGAAAATGTGGAATGTGAACTGTCCCACCGCGGTGGTGGTGTCTTACTCATTTTGCACTTAGTAGGCATGCATTAATAGATTTTTGTTATAGTTAAAAGGACATACAACTTCTCTGTACGAGGAGTTCCTGGACTTAGTAGTTGACTTTTCTTCGCTGCAGCAGTTTTATGTTGAACCAGTTATTTTGTGTTGGAAATATATTCGGAGAGGTTTAAATTCCCTGCCAAAGGACCGTAGATAGACAACTTTCTTTTATAATTTCTCTACGGAACCCCATGTTGACCTCGAGACTTTACCAATGAGTGTATCCTACTCAGGCAGACCACAGCCCACCTCTTTAACCTAATCGGTAAAGAGGAATCCTCAATGTCCGATAGCGGCACTGAATGGTTGACGGTCTTTTAACAGATTCAGTGCTACCAGGACAATGCGCGCAAGGCTGGTCTTAGTTAAGGCGATGAACTATGTTTATAACGTTAAGTGGGGTTGTAGGGGTGTGCATTTTTCGGAAGCCATTCTGATGTGCTGCTGTGCTCAGATGGTGCGTGAAGGACGGGAGCAGCAAGACCTCAATTTTTTTCACTACTGGGGAAAGTGGAGATAAGATTCTCCCCGGTTTAAATATTGGGATTACTTTAACAAACCTCGGTTCTACGCACAGAAGTTGACCGAGGATTTTAATAGGCCAAGAGCTGTCCCCCTTTCAGCGACCTAACTTCGATTAGGTCATCAAATGATTCTAACTTATGGCCCAGGGCTACAACAGTATTTTCTAAAATGGGAGGTCTTACCCCACTCACCGTATTCTCCAGACCTAGCTCCTTTCGATTATTGTCTTTTTCGACGGATGCAAAACGATTTGGGTTCAGACCGTTTCAGGTCTTTTGAAGAAATCGAAAAATGGCTCAATGCTTGCAACGAGGAGAGGGAGGACTATTTTTTAGTGAAGATATTCGAAAATTAACAGTGAGTTGGGAAAAGTAATTGCTTCCGACGGACTCTTTTTTCAATAGAAAATACCTTTTTCAACACAAAAATCGGACCGAAATAATTTGTACTCCCAATACTTTGTAAGATGTCAGCGAAAACCGCAGTTCTCTTTGGGCGTTGAAACTTCACAAAAAAAAGTCAGAAAAAAGGCAAATGAAAACACAAAAAACGCCTCCTTTTTTCCAACGCCAATGTGCGTAGCGTAGCAAAAGAGAAATGCGTAAATAAACAATTTAAATTCCTTCATCAGCTGCGACGTGAGAAAAGTATTACCGTTATTTAAATGTAAATGGAAAACCGCAAGAAAATGCAGCACGAAGTGACGTGCAATGCGAACGCTCACGCACTTTAAAAACCGTTTATTGTGTTTTGAAAACCAATAATTTGACTTAAATGACGCAACCGCAAATTAACAGTAAATTTTCCTTTAAAAAAAGAATAAAAAATGGGTACGTTGCAGCAGATGACAGCATATTTTTTGAAATCGTACATTTTTTTTTGCTAAAACATTTCACAGTTATCTTTTTTAACCGATTTTTTTAGTTAAATTCATATAAGGAATATGAACGGTACATTTAAAAACTGCGCCAGCAATTTATTCTAAATTTCGATAAAAATGAAATAAATGTTTATCTTGTCACATTACAACAAAAACAGAGAAGCGAAATGTGTGTAGTTTGTGCTTTGTGTGCGCTCGATGTCCATTTGCGTCCGTTGCGACAGGTTGCCTGGTAAAGCGATGTACACCAAACGCGTTATCCTTGGAGACAAGACTGTACAAAAATACAAGTTGACGCGAGAATTTTGAATTTTTTTTCCGTACATTTACATATACATACATATACACGTATATGCATGTACGAGGGTTGACTTCATATTTGTGGGTTTGGCAATTTTAGTGCTGTAATCTGGCAACTGACAACTTTAACGTAAAGTTTCAAATTTTTGATGTTGTACAGGGCTCCCCATTTTGAAGTTTCGAAAATAAACTTTACTTACGTGCATTTAAAATAATTTTTTTCCTTTCGTTCTCTTTTTCATTATGAAGTTTCGACCACTTTTTGGCACATATTAGGCGATATCTCAGCCATAAGTTCTCGAGAGTTAAAAGTTTATCCACATAAACACGGTTTTTGGTGTAAGAAATTAGGAAAACGAACCGAGCTCTCACATATAGACTGAAACAACTGAATTTTTGAGCATTCAAAACATCGATTTGATGATTTAACCACCGAGTCCTGAATCCAGACTTGACACCGCATGACTTCCACTTATTCCCGTACGTAAAGAAGCAACTGAGAGGTCAACTATTTCAACACCTGAAGAGGCCTTTGATACGTTTACCATAGAACACATGATTTGGAGATTCTTCAATCAGTGTGGCAAAAGTGCTTCGACAATTGGTTAAAAAGCTTTCAAATTTGTGTAGATCTTCATAGAGAATATTTTGAAAAACAATCCAGCGATTTTCGATAATTGATATTTGTTTTTATTCTCTAATCCCGAAATATAAAAGGCAACCCTCGTATGTATGTATGTATGCGCATTCGCTTGCGTTTAACAAACAGGTGTTGGATGCCTCAGGACACAACTGCAGCAGCGCGACGGTGAATCTGTTTGCTTATTTTTACTCGCCACAAATTCGTTAAAAAATATCTTGAAAAAAAAGAAAAACCCACACACACACGCTATCCTTTAAAATATTTACGAAATTCGTTCGCGCAACTTTGAATGGATAACAAACTGTCAAAACTGCGTTACACGCGCTTTAATGGCGGCTGGGCGTAACAGTGGAGCGCTGTTGTTGTGCTGGCTTTAGCCCAGCGGGAAATCGCAATTTTTAACACTCGTTGCGCGTTCGTTTTTTGGTGTTTTTTTTTAGTTTGGTTTACACGAAATTTTGCGATTTTTTGACAGTTACACTTCGGTGCGCACGTCGGTGTGTGAGTTTTTGTTGTATCTTTTTTACGGTTTTTTGGTTAATAACTTTTTTGCGATATTTTTAGTGTTTGTTGGCTTTTTGTTTGAATCAAATTTATAGTTTGCCATTTAGTAAATAGGCTGTATTGTGCATAACGGTGTTATTTTTTTGGTTCTAAATGTGTAGCTTAGCTTTGAACTGAGTCTTAAACACAGTAGCAACGTTCCAAATGAATGTGGAGGCAAAGTGATTCAGGTGGAACGGTTCCTGATCTTACGAATGTGGCTCAAAAGTTTGAAAGAAATGCAGTACTACTTGGAGGCTCGTCCGTATCATATTACTCAGGTATGTTCGAGAAGTCGATCGGGACTTAAACTAAAGGGATGAAGCCAGTGCTGTGACATAGTTCGTTAGGAGACAAGAAATGAAATGCTCACACTTCTTGGAATCATATTAAAACCATCTAAGAGCAAGGATGTCCTGATAAACAAATGATTTAAAAATTATATGTAAGGTTTAAATAATTGGTAACGAGTCAAAGGGATCAGCACTTCAGACATTGTAAAGCGATTTCAACGATTTTTATTGGAGTCTGTCCGTCTGAAGAAGAATCAGTTCGTTGCATTAGTTGGAATCTCCGAATAGCGGAACGTTCGGACGGTTCACGTATTCGGAATGTGTAGAAATAGAGCTTGCCAGATCTTTGACTGTCGCTGGAGATTAGAAATGGGTTCATAACTTGAAGTCGAAGCCAAAGTAAATGCAATGACATAAGAAGTGATCTCCATTAATGCATGTCAGCTGCTGGACAGTTTATTCACGCTCTCATTAAATTTTAACATACACACATCAACGTCGTTTAAGAAATGAGATGGGTAGAAAGAGAAAAAGAAAACTGTGGTTCCCTTCGTTGGATAGAAGTTTAGCCATAGCAATTTTTTGTATAACCAATTCGCACTCCGATGAAGGAAGAAGACGGAGTGACCACGGTTTCCATCAATCAGCACTGCCTCCGCTACTTAGGAAATCAAACCGTGGTTCTCTGTATTACCTGGTATACAAATTTGAGTGAGGTTACTAAATATCTTCACTTGATCCTTCAACGGAGTGAGAATTTTCTTCTGCTCATATCAGCGGATAGTACATTGAATACTTTCAAGACTGGAGTGCTTTCATCCATACGAACGATTGGAACTAGTGCGCAGCGACAGCCTCTTTATTAGTTGAATTATGTAAATGTCGTCGTACATCTGTACATACATATGTATATCTCATATAACTCATCGTTTTACCGTTACGGCAAACACCACACCGTTATCAATGATCGAAAAAAAACCAAAAAACCTTTCTTTCGAAAACTTCTAACTCAACGTACCTTGTCAGCGTCCAAGCCTCTGCACTACATAGTAGAACAGGTAAGAGAGATAGAGAGGACTGTGCTTGCCCACTCAGTCCAAAGTAGCATCCAAGTGAGGAGAGTTTTTGACTGTCATTTACACTAGAGTGCCCGGAAACTATTACACTTGGTTCAAGCAGCTCACGACTGCTGATCTTAGACCAAGTATTCAACAAACATCTGTTGGGAGCTGACCTAAAGTGAGAAGAAGAATCCACTTGCTCCTTGAGATCCATCGAAGGTTCGAAGCCCACCTCACTAATAAAAAATAATCAAAAAGCTTCGTATGAAAGTACATTCTGGTTCTTCTTCACCTTAAATCCAACTCTGCTTCAAAACTATGTTCCCCCTACATACAACAATACAAAATTTGATTAACTTTCATTACTCCACTGTCTAAGTTTAAAATTTGCCACTCCGTCTCACTTCATTATTGCCTCAGACATATGCTTCTTTTTCTACTTTGAGCAACGCAGTCACAGCCGCCGAGTATTTCAAAGAACCTTAATCTTTATTGCAACAAAAACGCTATTTCTACATCTTTTAAATATCTACAACATCATTAAGAAATGAAACGTACATATATACATACATACATGGCATAAATAGAGCAAGAAAGGCGGAAAACAATAATAAAACTCAACTGCTTTTCACAATTGCGCTTTCGCCACTCAAACAAATACACACACACACATACACACATTTATTTCATTGTCATAAAGGTTCACTAGTACATACATATATATATAAGTGTTTCTAAAAGAAATACTTTTTGTATATATATAGGTATATTCATATATATGCATTATGTACGCCCGTATTTGCGGTATGTATGTGAGCGCGTCAACATAAAAATGGCGGCAAAAATGGCTCCCATGTCTTTCATTAAAACTTTCGCCAAATTATCGGGTAACATATGGATGCTGTCACACACACACACACACACACACAGTTACACACACACACAAACAGAGACTCAACAAAACACTCACAAAAGAGCAATCCTTTGTAGCTTAGATAGCGCTGAGTGTGTGGGTGTTCGGTGGGTGACAGCCAGAAACATTGTCGTTCACTTCATCATCATGATGATGCTTGTCAGTCTACTATATACATACATACATATCGATGATTATACATATAAAAATGAACACCGAAGATATGAAGTAGACTAAACCAAGCTGCGGGGGAGTGCATGTTTATGTATGTTAGACACTAAATGAAGAAGGAAATGTCGTCGAGCAGCGAATTGCTTGTGATAGCAAGTGCACAGTTTATAACTTTACCGTTATCCATGTACTCCTACATATATTTTTGTATATACATACTTACTCTACTCACCTTAATTATATGATTTCCTTTGGGTGTGAAAATGAAAAATTTCCCCTCATTTTGAGAGATGCAGCAACCGGCAGAGTGGGTGGTTGGTTGGTTGAGGCACAAGAATGTACCGTTAACGGTGGAAGAAAATAGTGTTGAACGCAAAATGGGGTGGCTGTTGAACTTGTTGAAATATTGGCTCCACTCTTTTGTTGCAGAGGACGCGATTTTTATATTTTTTATCTTTCTCAGGGGAAATTTGGAGTGTTTTTTTTTACGTAGTACTGAGTTTGCGCAAATTTAATGGTAAAAAGGGAAAGGGAGGCAAGAGAGTTACAATGGGATATAGTAGTAGTAATATTTTATTATAAAATATATTCATTAAATTATTTCATAATAAAAATCAACATCTCCTTTTTAAAGACATTTTTGACACTTTGAAGAAGAATTGTGAACCTATTAATGAAATTAAATTAATAAAGTATAAAATAATGTAAGAAATTCTACAAAAAATTAATTAATTAATTATAATATATTAAATAATTATTTAATAAAAATAAAATATAGAGTAATTTAAAAAAATCGAGCGAAAACCACTTAATCATAGTACAAGGAAAATTTTGAAATATTTTTTCATCTTATTGATTTGTATAATTTTGAAGGTATGAGTTTATGTACTCGTATTTATATTTTCTACTTCATTTATTTATTTTTTTTTGTTTTTTTTTAATTTAAATTTTACTCAAAAAATGAAATAAAATAAAAATTCAAAATTTTGTGTGTGCGTAATTTCTCTTAGGAAAGTCCACTGTGCGATATATTTTTTATTGCCTCTCCCATATTTTATTGCTACATGTGCTTTATATGCATTTATCTCTTTTATATACATACATACGTGTATGTATGTGAACCAGCATGCTCCAATGCATACATCGATTTGGTGTTGACACCAATTGCACTACTTCAAGCATTTCCGGTGTCCCACTACACCATTCACCATTCTATACAAAATTTATGTGGATCTTTACGCCATTGACAGCGAGGCACATCCCAAGTCGCCCATTCTACGAGAGACTACGTTCAAATACCTACAATAAACTTCGCGCCCTCGATAGCCAGAATAAATTTATATGAGTATGTATGTTATTCTAACAGTGCTCACAACGGTTTGAAAAAGTCAGTTAACTCCTTCCGCCTCCCCTGTCGGCAATTCCAGTTTCGTTGCCCTTATATTACTTTTCTACTACTTTTTTACCCTTTCTACTACATTTTTACCCTTTCTACTACTTTTTTTTACTACTTTTTCCACTACTTATCTTACTGCTTTTTACATTTTATTCTTTATTTTTTCCTTTTATTTCGCATTTGTTTTTCTTTTTTCAGTTTTTTACTTGCACTTGTCGTCGTCGCTGCGGTGTGCTTGTGAAAATTTGCCACTTCAACAGCTCCTTTGCGGCGCACACCAACAACGGTTCACATCAGTAGCAGCGCGCTCGGGCAGCATCTAGCACCATCAACCAGCCAACCAGCCAGCCAGCCAACGAGTCCGCAACCTGCTGCAGCATCAAACATTCAACATCGGTGGCACGTACAATTTGCGTTAATGTGTTGGCGGCACTGCTGAATGGCAAATGGCAATGGCGTTGACGGTCACCGAAGAGATGGCCGAGGAGGCGAAGAAGGGTGGACGAAGGACGTGAAGATATAGTACGGCTGTTGGCAGTTAGCCATGTCAATGCGGCATTCAAGAGATGTGCGAAATATATACTATCGCGCTTATGTACACACATATACCCAAGCCCATACAAATACAAATGTATATATATATGTTTGTGTTGAAGTTGTTATAGATTGCGTCGTCCGCTTCTTGGGTGGCACAGTATGCTTTGGCGTTCAAGTGTACCGAGATATGAAAATTGTGAAAAAGGATATAAACGGCTGCTGACGCGCTTAGAATTTCAAATGCTTCCCCACTACATAGTAGCGAATAGATACATACACGTACATATATATTTACATAACTTTGTATAGGAAATGCACTTGTGTTGGGTGTTGGCGACACCCATTCGCATTCGTAAAAAAGGGTACATAAACTGCGAAAAATGGTAGTAAAGTGTTGACTTTGTGTGTGTGTGTGAAGAGTGTAGGGGTGTGAGTGCTTTGTGTTAACGCAGCAGATAGTGGAGAACGTTGAGAATTCCGCTAAAAACACAAGTAAAAAAGACGCTGTAAATGGATGTGGCAAGAGGATATCGATTTTTTCTGTACCAATTCTTTTTGCTATTTGATTAAAGTTTAAAGGAAACAGAATTTAGTGTGAAAATTTAAATTAAAGTTTTAAGCTCAGAAAATCAAGGAATTGGGTGTATATTTTGAAGAAAGTATATAAATAAATTTCTATATTAAATTAAAAAGCAAAAAATTTATAAAAATCATGAAATTAATTATGAAAATATTTTTAAATGCAAAATAGATTTAAATATTTATGTATGCTGAAATCAAAAATTATTTAAACAACAACAATAAACGTCTAAAAGTCATTTGGTTTGCGCATAAATTCGCGATTCTACAACTTGTTCCCAGAATTTGCTAGTAAGACGAAATAAGATCGTTTCTAGTCGGGTTTCACTTCGCTGAATGTGACTGGTAAACCCATAGTTACGGCTTGCTCTAGAACAACATTCTTTTTGTGGTTGTTTCTTTACTAACTTGGGTAGGTACATTAATCTTGTCGTCTACTAAGAAGACAAGTGTGCTTACGAACTTTATGACTCTCCCCTGACCAGGTGATTTCTGATCCACGAGAGTAAGAGCATTCGAGATGTCTGTACAATTTATATGAAGTCGCTAAAGGGGTAAAACTATTTGGAAATTCCTAGCTTGAAAAATGTTAAGGAACTTTTAGGTTTATTTGAGAAGAGCAGAGAGAGAGAGAAATTTACCTTTGTGTTGATCTACACCAATACATATAATATTTTTCTGGCGTTCTGCAACATAACTTGCTGTAACGTTAATAACTGGAGAATAGAACCTTTACCAAGTCTCAAGGTACACTGGTAAGCTTCAAAACATAATTCTGCGAAGAGTTATTCTACAATGAATGGCTGATGGATTGGGCGACGTAGTCCACTGCGCTGAGGTAGACCTCAGGCAGGAGATCTTTTCCTATAGGGAAAGGTGCTGAGGGTAAACTGCTGCTTATATACTGAATTCCAGATCACAATAGCATTATGAATAACGAAATAGCTTATGAGATTGCCAAAAGCATAACCCGTTGTGCTAGCGAACCAGTACAGGAAATACGCAAGTCGCTAAAAATGAGCTGAGGGTAATGGAACATATTAGCGGGGTGTAAAACCACCAAGATCTTGTGTAATAACAGCAAAGGAGGCACCAAAACACCTCCTCTGTTTCTGTCTGGCTTTAGCCAGAACCAGTTAGATATATCGCAGCTTCGCAGTTCAAAGGACTAGAGGAGGCCTCGAAATCGGGTATTAAAGCTCTCTTGACCTTCGCCAAAGACGTTGACGTCCTATATAAGACGCATCAGACTATCAGTGTAACCAACCAAACCTATGCTACAATAATGAGAGGAATAACATCATGTATTCGACAAAGCTCTTGGCAACCAGGACTTTTTATGCGGAATAACGTTATATACGTTAAATTCATATTTAGACGAGTGGTTTTCAATGAGGAAATACTTTTTTCAGAGCTGGTCTTTTTGACAAGTGTTATCTCATTTATTTGAGTTCGTTTAGCATTTCATAATAACGTTTGTAAATCGTTGAAGTTTATTACCAAAATAATGGTTCGGTCCGAGCAATGAATCTATGTTGCGTCCAATATTCGGTAGTCATAATGGTCCAGCAGAGTTGGTAATTTGAGCAACAATTGAGTCCATCGGCGATCGCGCGCGACAATTGGAAATGTGCCCATCCAAAGAAAGATTTAATAATACCGCTAAATTCTTTGCCATAACATTAAATTATATGCGCTTTATTTCGTCTTGAAAACCACATGTTAAAAAAACACCCTTTACAACCGATTGTAAATGAGTCCCAATAACCAATTTATGAAGCAAAAAATATACTAAAAATGTATGTGTATGTATGTATGTGTATAAACTATGAGTATTTATTAACATATGTACATAAGTTGATTTTTAATAAAAAAATTATTCCCCACACACCATGACGAATGTGCTTAATTTTACAAATTGCAAAGTTATAAAAAATTTCACATTTTACAGCTTTGAATATCTATGGAGGATGGGCGGAGCCGATAGCGGACCGTCATACCATATGTATCACAAAGGAGAGAGGTGGGTAAAAAGTTCGTAGGAATACGTAATTACGATTATTTAGAGCTATTTGTGGGTATAGATTTCAGAAAATGTAGAAAGAAAGAAAAAATCGGAAAGTCATAATAATATATATATATGTATGTTCTTTCTGTTGCTTTTTTTGTGGCTAATTATAAATGCTAATTAATTATCTAAATCCAACGACAGATAAAATATGTTATACCACAAATCATCCTTTAATCACTTGTTTAAGGAAATCCTTTATCTTTACGCAGTAAAAGCTGTTTTGAACGATATTTTCATATTTTGTTTCAAATACCTTTCATTTGAATCTTTTGTACCTTTAGAAGGATCCCAAAGTGTAAAAACCATGCAAAATTCTCTTTAAGATTTAGGAAAACTTGCAGAATCAATTCATTATACCTCTCGTAGAAGGCTGCGTCCCTATTGGCAAAAAACTCGGAGAGCATATTTTCACAGGCCTTTCTTGAGGCCATCTTCTCACCATTAAGCGCGTTCGCAATGGACAGGAAAAGATGGTAATCATTTGGTGCCAGGTCCGGACTATAAGGTGGGCGCATTAGGAGGTGCATCCGAGCTCCTGGAGCTTCTTGCGCGTCACCAAAGACATGTGTGGCCTGGCGTTGTCCTGATGGAACACAATTCGGCCTCTGTTGATCAAAGATGGCCTCTTCTGGATGAGTGCTACCTTCAAGCGGTCCAGTTGTTGGCAGAAGAGGGCCGAATTGAGCGTTTGGCAGTAGTAGATGATTCCTTGCTAATCCCACAAAGCACACAGCAAAACCTTCCTGGCCGTCAATCTTGGCTTGACCACCGTTTCCGCCGGCTCATCGCGTTTTGGCCACGACCGATTTCGCTTGACGTTGTCGTAAGTGATCCTCTTTGACGTTTCTCACAGCCTACTGAGTCAGTCAATCGAAAAACTGTCAGGGACAATAAACACGTTTTCAGCGCCGTATAGTATGACATGATTCGACACGTAACACTATTACTATGGACAATAACGCCATCTCTTAGATAAAAACCGAACGAATCTTTTACTTGACCTAATAATATAATTTTATCCAACTTGGCCACGTATCTCAAGCATTTCACACTTGATAGAAAACATATCTGATCAGAACATGCTGAAACCAGAGTGTCCCGACTTCAGAATGACAGCAGCACTTGCGGAAGACTAGTACGGTGGGAGGATTATAGAAAAGGTGTCGCATTAATCCTTTGAAATAATTGCATCGTACCTGTCACCTTGGCATAGCAGGTGTGATGAAAACGTCGCATGTCTTTATTCGGGGAAAAACGATATATTTTTTAAACAATTTATTTTTTATGTAAAAAAGAGAATATTTTATTCCATTCTTTAATGATTGTGATTGAAAAAATTCCCCGTAAATTGTATCTCGAAGAGTTGTCTAAATTTTATCAAAATCGGAAGAGAACTTTTGACTTTCGATATTGAAACACACAGTTTCGAGAAAAACTCGTTTAAAGCTTGAAGCGCTGAGGCCACCTACCTTTGAGCGCAGACTTTCTCAGGCTGTATCTCAGAAACACTTTTGTTTTCTCTTTTTTTCATGATTAAATTTAAATTTAAGAAGTGAAATTGTGGTGTTGACGAATGGATGTGCCTATGACATCAATTCTCGGTGGTCACTTGTCCGGTATCATTCGCTGAATTGCACTGATGACGAAAAACGTTTCCTCTAAATTTTATTATAAAAAAAATTATTAACTAAAAAATTCATTTATATTAAAAAAACAACAACAAAAATTAGAATTTCATTGGTTCATCAGCTCTTGCAACCAACAATTAACAGATAAGCTTTATGGTAACCAGCGCGGGACATAAAAAATGAGCATGTATACAAATCCATATATATATGTATCACTGTATGTTAATTTGTAAAAAAAAAAAATTTGAAAGAAATTTGAATGTTAACGATTTGCAACCCGCGGCGCTGAAACTCAAAAGCGTGTGTGGCAAGGTTCTATACTTTTTTTGTTCGCCTTTCTTACACGTACATTATAATAAATGTTGGCCGCAAATATACTCATGTAAGTACATAAAACGACAGGCAATGAAATGAAAGTTTTTTATAGCGATTACACTGGGACACTAATAAAAAAAACAGCAGCAGTGCATGAAGAAACAGGCCGCCAGCAGGCAAACGGCACTCGCCGCATTCAGTTACCTGTAACAAGTAAATATATGCATGTGTATGTACATACATACATACATACACACATAAATATGTGCTTATGTGAGAAAAGTGCTATAAAAGTGTCTTCAAAGTGGCCGTTTAATCGAACTTCAAATAACCCGAGACTTGGAATAAATAAATTCATATACCTATATATTTACATATATATATATATAGGTATATGTATATGTATATGTATGTATGTAGTTTTTCGTCATAAAAATCGCCACGCAGCATGCCGAACAGCGTTATGGCGTCAAGATAATTTTTGGCTTCAATTAAATTCGTTTCGACTTTGAATGAGTGAAATTTTCAAATAAAATGCTAAAAATATCAAACGAAATTTATAATAAAAATAATAATGTAATTTTCCAACGTTTTCTATTCTAATTTCAACTAAATGTGGCGTGAATTAATATTCTTATTATTATTATTTTTTTTTAATAAATATAACTGTTTAGATCTATCAGAATATATTTATTATATTATACATATGTTATATTAATACAAATGTAAACTACACTAACATGCACATTTATTTATATATTCATGTATTCGTTTATTTGCTTATTTGCCTGATATGAAATATTTAAATTTTGTATTTAATAAAAAAACATTTGGGTTCGAAATCGCGTGAGACACAATTTTTTCCATTTAAAAAATCATGAAAAACTTGACAATTACAGTTGACATGTCACGAAAAACTAACAAACTATTTTATTTACACATGTCAAAGTATACAACTTCATTTATGTATGTATGTAAATATATTTTCGAAGTTACAGAATTATTTAGTCATTTAAAAGGCATAAAAATCAGATGTCACAAAGAAAGTTTGACTCAAATTAGTTAGACAGATTTGGCTGTACTAAATTATTATATATTACATATGTACCCTACAAATGTATATACTCGTATGTATGTATGTATGATTGCTTACTCGATTGTTTAGGTGGTTGGAGAGATTTGAGACTGGTGGTCGCGTTTCTAAAGCATCTAATCCAATGGGAACTGGCTGTGCTGGCTTTCCTTGACTCGCCTCACCTAGAATGCCCGTAGCTTTGGACGCTGTCAAAATTGGTGCAATTCAGCCAAAGGGGCAGCCGTGGTTACAATATCTACTGCCAAAAGTACAGTCGAATTGATGAAGAATCTATTCAAAACTTTGTATTTCTTTAAGGGCTTAAAGCAAAGCTACTTTTGGCCTCTTTTCATACATTCTACAATAGTTCTATTCTGTGTTGACAGTATGGGCCTACCATCTCTAGAATAGTAGAGTAGCTTTGGTACGAAGTATGTAGGTACCAGAAGGAGAAGAGATAGAGCCATCAAAATTTATACCGATGGGGTCAAATTGACGAGTTGAGTAGATTTAGACATGTTCGTCTGTCCGTCCGTCTGAATGTATGTGAACTATTCCCACAGTTTTTGAGAAATTTCAACCAAGTGCTGAAATCGAAATTGGAGGACTATAAGATATAGCTCCCATACACCGATCTATTCAGATTTGAGGCTTTAAGTCTATACCCGAATGTAAATACGAATAAACGTTGACACCAAAAATCATCGAAATCGGAAAGCTTCATCAAATAGCGCCTTCAAACCAATTTTTCAGATAGGAGAATTAATATCCAATCTGATTTGGCCATAAAAGGTATAAGAACATCGGCATGCCCGAAGACATCTCTTCCGTCTTGTTCTAATTGTGCTTGCCCTACGGCTGGGAATGTCAAGTCCTCATAAAAATTCTGCTGTTGTTCCGAGGCGGCTTACTATAAACTTTTATTGGAAAAACATCAAGTAAACATTTTTCTGTGGCTTCTAGAACTTCTTTTATAATTTTGTATTAGTTATGAGACTTTCACTATTTAGTTAACCAAATAAGAGGTAAGATGGAGTTGCCTTTTCAGAACTCGTGTGCTTTACACATACATAAAATTAACGCAAAAATTATTTTCACACAATTATTGTATGTTTCGCACTTCCCGCATAATCTCGAAGGAATTGAACAGTATCTGCATCATCCGCATTGAATTCAACAAAAAAATTTCGTATACAAAAATATGTTTTTCTTACAATTTCCCACAAACAACAATCTCAACACCTTTGACTACCAAAAATTTTCGTGAGATTACCACGCACTTGTCCCCCCTCCACACATATCCACTCACACTGAATTAAGAGAACAAGTGCAGGGGACCAAAAAAAAAAAAAATTAAATGAAGCTAATATAAAGCGTGTAAAAAAAAGAAATAACTACCAGCTCGGCATGTACAATACATAGAAAAATATTGGCTCATAAATTTTTTCGGCGAAACATTTCAATTTGCTGCAGTGCGACCGCATTAATTTTATGCCTATACGAGTGTCTCAATGACCATTAATTTTCGCCCTCAATTGATTGAATTGAAATGTTCGGTTTTGAATCAAAGCTAACGCTAGACCAGAGTGAAAGCACCAGTGAGGTGAGGCTTTAAGGAGAGTGAGAGCGGTGTGTGTAATCGATACTGAATGGGCGAACCACCCCATGGTGCTCACACACATGCGTATGTTATCGTACAATATGTATATTGATTTGTCATTAATGTTGTCATACAACACCCCAAATATGATGCACATATGTCGATATGTACACGTATGTGCAATGTGTAGTTGTGTAGACGAGGTGTAATTGCAATGGAAAATAGAAAAATAAATATGTGCCCAAGCATTTGTTGCGAATCCCGGCGGATTAGATGACACTCGTATGTGGCAATTTCAATAATTGCCGTAACAAGTGTAATCTGTCGAGAGATTGTGAGCGCAGGAGAAAAGGGGGAGAGTGATTTATGGGAAATAAGAAAATTCTTTGCCATAAAACTTTCACACCCATAAATTTGGAGATTCTGAACCAAATATAATTTTAATCACTCTGGTACGGGACATTTTCTTCGATTATGATATTTACGTTACTTTTTTTTAAGTTTGACAATTGAACAGACTTTCCATTACCCGATTATGATGAAGTTCAAATGGCAATTGGCTGCCTGATGAACAACAAAACGGTGGAAGTTGATGGTTTATCCGCTGAGCTAATTGCATTTGGCGATGAAGAGCTCACAAGGTGCAGTCATCAGCCTTTTTTGCAGAATATGGTTATAAGAAAGCATGTCTGATGATTGGAATTTAAGTGTGCTCTGCACAATCCACAGAAAAGTGGACCCCATAAGCTACGCTAGTTGTCTTAATATGACGTATAAGATGCTATTGAGCGTGCTGTTTGGAGTATGAAATCTCATCGTCAACGAACTGATTGGATCTTGCCAATAACAATAATCTTGGAGAAAACCACACGTAAAGCAGCCACCTCTATGCCATTGTGTGTGAATTTTGAATTGAATCTCCACAAAACTACTCGAACAACACCAACGCTCAGTCAGGATCGGAAGAATTTTTCCGAGTAATTCAATAACACCAGAGGTGTCTCATTTTCGTCTGACTTTTTTAATTTAATGCTGAAGAAAATAATACAGAGCTCAAGGTACAATCTTCAACAGTAGTGGCCAATGGTTAGCTCATGCTGATGATATTGGCATCAATGGGTCTGGTGAGGCATGAGGATAAGAAAAAATATTTGCTGTTAGCCATTCAGTCAGCGCATTCGTGTCTTGTCTTCCATATCAATGTTGACAGTTTGAAGTCGTGGATAATTTTATCATTCTTAGAATCAACATTCACACCAACTACAATGCCAGTCAACGTTCACTCTGAAACACTCCAGTTTTATATGCCATACTCACGGCGGCCGCGATAGCCGAGTGGTTAGCATTGTGTACTGACATTCGGAAGTCTGGGGTTCAAATCCCGGTGCCACCAACATCCAAAAGTTATGGAAAATAAAAAATTAAGTAAAATTTTCTAATTGCGGTCGCCCCTCGGCAGCAAATGCCCACCCCTCCGAGTGTATTTCGGAAATGAAATAAAAGCTCCTCGTAAAAAAACCATCAGCCGTTCGAAGGCGGCTTAGTATAAACTGTAGGTCCCTCCATTTGTTGGAAAAACATCAAGACGCAAAAACCACAAATTGGAGGAGGCTCGGGCGAAAATCGCCTCAGCGGTTACAAAGCGCCAATTATATATATGTATATACTCACTGCTAGAAGCGCTGAAAGAGGAAATATCAAGTGAAGAAGGACCTTACTCGTTATTTCCGATTTGCGTCGAGCTGCGAAAAAGAGAAGCGACTGCTACTGTTGCTTCTTCTGTATTTGCTTAAACGCTACCTACCAAGAAGAAGAAGAAGTTTTCTGTTACCATTTTTAGTTCGCTGTTGCCGGCGGGGAGGTTACGGGTTTCCGAAATGCTTTTTTTTTTCATTATTTTAAATCCTATTTTAGAGCCCCAAATTTTATTGTCTTTCTTCTAACATAAAACCAACTTTTTTGCATCTAGTTTTTAGGTTTCCCCACTGCGAGTTTCTCTTTTCTTTGATTGAAGTTTCTCTCATAGGCTTTCTGTTTCTTTTTTAGCTCATTTTACTCAAGGATAAATTGTACATTTTTCTTAAAGATGAGTTCAGCATACTATATTGGTCTCCGGGCGAACTAAGCGCTTCCTTAATTAGGCGTTTTTTATGACAGAACTCTACAAGCTGATGGGTCTGTTTTCGAAGTTTTTGAGGAAGAGTTTTGATGTTGGCAGGATCAGGTGGAGAAGGTTGTAAGAGGAGAATCAGGATTTGATCACGAGCGGCCGCATAGGCAAATCTTCATAAACACACGCTTAATTTTTTTAAAACCCATATAGTTACACATTCAGCCACCACATCATCAGCCCTACCAACGATGAACCCAATTCCATCACCAACAACAACAAATACAATTAATCCAATATTCAAGACAACAGATACCGGACACTAAATTCAACCAAACTGATAATAAAACATACATACTTACGTATAACATAATTCGGCATTGGACTGATAATAAAACATACATACTTACGCACAATAGAATTTGACACCTAATGTGTGGTCATTGAACATAACAAGTATCATCAAAGAAATCTGACTCTAAATTAATTGGACACTAAATAATTATAAATTTGATAATGTTTTGCCAACAATGAATGTTGTGCAATTATGAAATTCCAAAGCGATCAAATTATGATTGATCGAAGAAAGTATAAAAGAGACTGTTCGGTATTCAGACAGGGAGTTCTGAACATGAGTTGCGAATAGACAGTTGAGTACGATTCAAAGGACAACGCTCTGAATTAAAGGACAACAATTCTACAGGAGAGAATGAGGATCCTGCCTAAACTTCTATTACCAATTTAAGTATCTTTTTGACACACATAAAAGTTTATTCTTTCCTTTGCAGCTCTTAATAAACCACGATTTGTAAAAGATAACCAGTGTAGAAATCTACTACATTGTAAAAACCTATTATTATATGTCAGTGCTTCTTAATCAACCCATTCAACTGTTTTAAGATGTCCGATGAAGAAACCCTCGAAATTTTTTTTCAAAGCCATTTTTCGCGTTTATTGCGATTAAAAAATAAATACTTACATACGTACTCGTATGTGTATACCGTTGGCTACCTAAGGTTCTTAAAGTGGGAGGTTTTTTTGTTTTGTATTCTCCTTGATTGCTTTCTTCCCTCCAACAAACAGCCAGCAATTTGTTTCGAGTCGTGTTTGCGAAGCTTTTATTTTGACACTTTGAAATTTCTGCAAATAAATCTTTGTATTATTTCATAATTCAGTTGAAATTTGGCTGTACAAACAAATAAAGTGAGTAGTAAAATGAACAAGAACAACAACAATAACAACAACGCGGGCTAGCAATCGATCGATGGCATAAAAAATGGGAATTTATGAGACACAAAACAACGGGAGATGACAAGAAACGCATGCAGCAGTGAGTGCAGAACGCACCGTGCAACACACGCATGCAACACATGCATGCAATACTGCAGCACCACCTACAGTTGGTGGACGCTGGGTAGTTTATGCGCATGCGCCACAGCGTTGGGGAGACACAGTTCAGGAAATTGGTGCAGTTGCTGGCGCAGCATTCATAAGTCAAAGTTTAAGCAAATTTAAAGAGGAAAACAACAAAACTAACAGAAAGGTATGAAAAGTTAAGGCATTTATCGACTGCATTTATGCGCTACAAGACATAAGGGTGATCCGAAAATTCGACTTTTCTTTTAATTTTTGATTGGTTTCAGTAAACGTTAACCATTTTCAAAGTAATTTATAATATTTTAATTTCTTTTTTTTAATTTTTTTTTTACAAAAACAAAACACTTTATTCCACCCTAATAAGCACAAGTCGCTAGTCATTAAATCACAACCGTTAGTTGGCAATTAGTGACGGCTTGCGTTAATCGCAATCGAATGTGCACATATGCAAATAAATATTTATGTTTATGCTAAAACAAGCAGCAGTCGTATGTATGTATGTACGTGTATGTGTGCATGTAAATGTGAATTCAAATTGCGAACACCGTAATTTGTTGCAATTATCGCCACTTGAAAGCTGTGAAATGCTGATTTGCAAGTCATCACTTCAGTTTGCAACAAACTCGTTGATATTTACAACAAATTATAGCTACGAGTATATATGTATGTGTGTGCATATGTTTGTAATGTACGAATATATAACTATTTAATATAATTATTATATAGAAAATTAGTTGTTAATTCTTATGGCGAGTTTTAAATGCTTTGAACTATCGATTGTTGATTGCCCGCATTAATCACTGCACCGCCCGACCCGCCGCCCGGCCCGCCACCGCCGCAAATTATCACTCATATTTGTTTATAATAATCTGTTGTGTTTAATGCGCTCAAATGTCTGTTGACCGTTTGCCGTAATCACTTGTAATTGCTATCTTAATAGCGGTGTTTATGTATGTATGTATGTATGTATGCCAGCTCGCATTTGCATATTAGTGACTTATTGAACCCAATCGATAATTGTCGGTTAATTAAATAATATTTTTCATTTATAATTTATTCACAATTATTAGGGCGGGGAAATTTGAAAAAAGAAACAAAAAAAAAACTAAAAATTACGCTAGCAACAAAGTGTCAGTAGCTCCGCTGGGTGTTTCAGGAAGAAAGAAAGTCCAATCTTCTATAAAAGGAAACATTTAAAGAGGTGGCAACCTTTCTGAAAATAAATTTCCATCTCCTTTAAGCTATCTAAACTGTGGTCAGTGTGAGAATGATGATATTGAGAAACACACAAACACCAAACCTGTGTGAAACTTCTACTGCAGAGACATTGCAATGTTGGAGTAAGCTTTCGGTGAGCAAGCTCTATCGAAAACTAGAATTTATTAGTGGTACAAAATGTTCAAAGAGTATCGAGAAAGCGTCGATGGCCAGGTAGACCATAGAATGGTGCTCAAAAATCATTGATTGACAGCTCGCGGCATTGCTGAACTTGTTGAAATATCGGGAGGATCAGTAAAAATCATTTTGTGGGTCAATAGAGGCCGACAACTCCTGGTTTGTGCCACGATTCTTCGTGACTATTTTGTTAAAAGCCCGACCCATAACATTTTGCCTGATTTAGCATCCTGCGACTGCTGACTATTCTCCAAGGTTACAAGTGCTCTCTGAGCACACCGCCTAGAATTTATGGAAGAGACTCAAAGTGAAACGGCCGGCACACGTTCTGAGGCACATGAAAGTGACCTTTTGGCACCGAGGATTGGATGAAACGTTGCTATCAGTGCATTATATCGAGAGGAATTACTTTGAAGTGGATGAAATTGCTTTGGAAGAACAGAACAGAATAACTTCAAATACTTGATAACCCTCCGTTTGGATTAAAAATTGAGGTTAGATATAGTCTTGGAAAAATTTTTTTCTAGTAAAGACCAGTCGAACACTCTTTCCTGTTTCCACAAAGGACAGTTTGAATATATTGCTTGACCAGAATGGGTTTTAATTCGACATTGAGTTCTCGGAAATTTCAGGCACCAGGAACACTGAGGACCTTTTTTTTGTCTCTCAGAATGAGATCAAGTTTTAGGTCTTCAGTTTCAATGACTTTTACATTCGAATACGGAGCCAGAGACAGTCACTAGCGAAACCAAATGTGAAGATGTCGCCATAGAATCTAACCGACTGTTGGGCAAATTGGGTCTTTCTTCATTGCCTGGCGGGTGTATCAGTCTTAATTTCTACAAGTTCATGAACTATTGATAGCGGCAAATAATGAGCCAAATATGTTTGTCGTGGTTATCTTCAAAAGTTCAGGTTCTCAGTCTAAAAGTGAGACTTTTCAGTTATTTTTTTATAAACAAACAGAAGAAAGACGAGGAATAAGATAACGCTATAATTTGCTCGTCTTTTTTCTTTACTGAATTAACGCCTATTCAGTGCATTCTCCGAACATTGAAAGACCTTCTGTAGCGCAAACTTGTCGAAAGCGTATCGCAAAATATGAATTCAAAGTGTGATAAACTCTCAACTCTCGACTCTTCGATGCTCTTCAGTTCAATAGCTCGCACAGTTACAGCAAATAAATAATATTCGCACGAAATGTGTCGCTTTTCGCGAGACCCTTATGAAATGCGCGAGCCGAAGAGTAGACGCGCAAGGGCGAAGGTGACTGAATGGGCAACAACAGCACACACACACAACCAACCAATCAACTAACCAACCTCAGTAACCAGGAACCACCAACAAACGTCAGCCACACAGCAGCGACATAGGCGCCTCTGGGTATCAACGCTTGTGCGACTCCGACCGACCGTGCGTCCGTCCATCTTTATGCCCGGGTATACTTGAATGGACATTTTATAAAATGGCATCGTGGGCGCCCGTTTATGTGGAATTTCATTTAATGCACGCTAGCAACAGCAACACGCCAGTTTAACAACAACACCAAAAACAACCAAGCGTACAAAGAGCTCGCAAAAATTTGATATATGTGCGGAGCGCTCATAAAAATGTCAAAAACTATGTCGCTTTAGTTGTTTTTCTCCAACATCGTCCGCGACGCCCGCAAACCTCTTCATTCGGCGCGTTGGCATTTTTCTCGTTTGGCGTCTGCTGCACATTTACCGGCGCATGCGCGCATATTTTCATTTAATTGGCAATACAAACATGCTGCTCCACACCACCGGTGACAACCAAGACGATCCGGCTGGTGGAGTGCGCCGATCGGAGGCATAACTCGGAGCCCTGACATCTACCAACACCTCCAACGTCGAGGTCGGGTGTCAGGGAGGCAGTCAGTGCACGACAGCATGTGCCGCACGCATGCGCATATCAGACACGCAGTGAGCAGCTCAGAGGTGGCCTCCTCATTGGAATTAAAGTTGCTAAAAAAAGGAAAATATTTTCCTTTGAATCCAACAAGGTGCAGAAATGCGAGTGAAGTGTAACAGTACCTATTCAGTCAGCTCATACGTATTTGTTTAGCCTCTGCGGCAGGTCGGGACAACGATAACGATATGAAATCAGCAACAACAACAACAACAATCACATTAGTAATACTCGTTAAATTCACTGGGCGTTTATGTGACGACGCGCCTGCGTGCATAAAGCAAATTTCACGCAAATCAAAATGTCATAAATACACGGCTTATGCAACACGCTTATCCCAACCGAAGTCAGCACCCAACAACAATACGCTTTAATGCCAGACAATCTCGTTTAAATGAATTGAATATAATACGCGGACAATGAATGCGGACAGACGACAGAGGGGTGGTTGACGGAACGCGTTGTGCGGCTGTCGAGACCAAGGAGCGGAGGATGACAGGCGCTAAATTGGTGAGATTTCAACATGTCGTTGACAATACACTTTGGTGACTGTCTGAGTTGGCGGCTATGAGCTTGGCTGCTGATGGCTGTAATGCAGGAAATTAGCGATGGAACGAGGAAGTGCGTACTACTTGTAATTATTGAAGCGCTGAGGGGAGGATGCGCAGAGCCTTCCGCAACAGCAGTCTCAAAGGTAATTTAATAAGCTTCACTAGCACAATAACGTCATTGCGTGAAGTTAGATTTAAAATACCCATTCTGAGGAGATTCGGACAGAAGAATTATCGAGTGGACCTATGCACCTACAACCGAAACATCCATAAAGAAGTTTGTCGCTCTTCTGCACACATTCACTCATTCACTCCTTGATCAAGTTCCAATAATCCAGCTTCCATAAATTCAATACAATATGGAGTCTGAGTGTTGGTATGGTTCTCAACAATCCTAAATAAAATGGGAGGAGATTTGCATTCGGGGTTTTATGCTTCCTAGTAAAGGCAAATGAGCTCTTTTGTTCAAGGAGCGCCTCTTTTTAGACATCGGGCTCGTACACAGCCGGTTAAAGATGCAGTTAGAGTACCGTCTTTGGAGCGAACGTCACTATGCTTCACATTAATGCTTCGGGTATCGCCTCGAATATCAACCGATGAGAATTAGTTATTTGCTCGATAGCTAGCCCGTACTCTTGGTGCTTGGTGCTTTTACTCTCTCTCTTCCTTAGAGCCAACACCCACGTCAGTCGTCTATTTTGGCTAAGAGAACTTATTAAATCGCCCACAAAAAAATGTAAAACTTAAAGCAAACAACTTTTCTACAAGAATTTATTTTGTTGTTGTTGGCTTCTTGAATTCCTTTAATTTCTCCGGACATACATATTTTAATGGCTGATTTAGCAACACAACGGTGACTGTACAAATGTACGCCTGACCCAAGCAGCATAAAATCCAACTCAAATGCAATACTCCGAGAGACAACCACAGTTTGACACGCACAGCAAGGATTAGAGCTTCACTGCAATTCTTCATGTATCGAGCGTGCAAGCGTGCAGCTCGGTCGACTAGAGCTTATCCGCACCGTAGTGCAAACATTCCCGGAAAACAATAAACTCCCACACACCACGCACCACTCGTCCCCTGTCCCACTCATTTTGCCAAATGCTGGAACTTCCCTCTTAGCCATTTGTCTTTTACTAACAATAAAGAATGCAGTTCGGACTCTCTACGCATGCAATTGTGGCCAAGCAAAAATGGCCGTCCAAACAGCAGTTGGAATGCACGAACGGACCGGGGTAGTAGGCTGGAGCGGAATGTGGGTGAGCATGTGTGCACAACGAATCGCCCTGACGCTCAGGGGAGCCCAGTGGCGGCAGTCGAGTCGACAAATTGAATTTAAATGCGTGTTGACCACACGCTTGGAATGTTGTGGCTGTGTGTGTGTGCGCGCGAAGGCATGGCTTCCGTTTCCGTTTGTTACGCGTTGCGGCAATAAATGGATAAAATATGTGCCGCAGTGGCAATCAAGTACTTTCATGGTGTCATGGTGGGTGGGAGAGGGGCGTGCGGGTCGCTCTTCACAACTTGCATGTCTCGCCCATACGTCTGTAGTGGACATATACGAGTATGTATGTATGTAAGTAACTCTATGATCCAAGCGTCCAGTGCCATTTATACTAACCGGCAGAAGGGCAGAAACACATAACGGCAATCGTTAAATACAAATGGTACTTTGTGTAGCAATTAAAAATGACAAAATGTCGCCACATTACAACAACAACAGCAACAAGAGTTTGGATTAAAAACAATTACAAAATCAGTTATGTAAACAGTACTCTGGATAGCAATACAAACCAGTGGCTGGGATGGGCTCTCAATCTCCTTGCAGCAAGCGGATCGACTGCTCTCTTTTTCATACGGACCGCTATTTTGCCCTTTAATAGCAAAGTTCCTTAACAATTTCCTCGCCAACAGATAGAACATGGGATACAAGATCAGTAAACCCAATTTCGTCTTCATTACTTGGAATGATCTACTGATCAGCGGCACTTTGAGTGACTTATTGGTCAGCTGAGATCTGCTCGTTAAAGTTAATGAAAATATTCATAATCCTTCCCATAAAAAGTCTGATGAGGTGATGTAGTGGTCTCCGAAACAGCTGTAAAAATTAGCTCACTAAAACCTTATAACACAAGTTGATGAAAATATTAAAATAGTAACAGATAATTGTCTCAAAAGCTGCTCGAACTGTGAGGTCACAAAGCAAATATGACCTTGATTAGAGAAGAAAAAAGAAGTTGAGATTTCCAATTGCAGTTGCAGGTCATTACGCTGCCATATACTAAGCTGAGGTTCAAGAGCTTCTGCGAGCTTTCTGGTAAGGTCTTACATAACCTCACATATCTTGGGCACTGATAAACACTTAGAGACTTCTAAAATAGGGTGTATTATCTCCGCATTTTTCCGGAAACTTGTCAACAATCTAAGAAAGTAGCCACCACCTATCCTTTCTTCCTTTTCTTTTATATTTCGCTGCTGGACTGAAAGAAAGACCGAGAGGAGTTGGTGCTATCACTTTACCACGATCAAGTAACATCTGTCCTGTCATTGTTATGGGGCTCTAGTGATCTTCTCTTGGAATCATATTTTATTCGCACCCACGCTGGGAGGTCCAGGAGCTATGAGCTATCATTATGCTGAATCGGTCGTCTTACCTGCTCAGCAAAGAACTTACTTTTCCTTAAGCCCCGCTGAGGCTTAAAGCTCAAACTCTCTACCCCCAAAGCTAATATTTTCGGCTATTACACCGTTATCAGTGAACAAGTGCAATTAATGAAAACGTTTAATCGCTTGCCGCAGCGACAGCAGTCTTAATGACAACAATAACAAGGACAGTTATACGAATATTTAAAAATAAAAATTTTACTCTGCTCGTTTGTGGCTGCTGCACCAAGCGTACACACCGAAAGCAATTAAAACGGATTAAAAGACAACCAACTGATTTATGGAGGTGAACTGTAAACACTTGAAATGACCAGAGGCCAGCGGGCAAGTGGCAAGGGCGGCACAAGCCAGCAGCGGTCGCACCGCCCCCACCACAAAGCGACGAGCACCGAGGAGTTTTTGTCGATTTCCTGCATTTCTAATTGCAATAATTGCGCATTGAAGCAATTTAGCGAAGAATCCCTTCATGCCAAACTATCACAACGGAGAGTTTCTAATTGAAAAAAAAAACCCAATGCTGAGAATATCTATTGTATATATGTGTGTAAATATGTTTGGTCATTGACTATTGGACATGCCATTCCATGCTTTGCTATGACAACATTTTAGTGACAATAAAAGCCAACTACAAGTGGTTCTAAAAATTCAAACAAAACTTAGGATATGCACAGATTACGGTGATCCAAATTCTGTTTTGCTCTTTCGCATAAATCTGGAGAAAATTTGTATATGAAACTAATCGGTACATGGCAACATGAGAAGAAATTGAACGAAGAAATCAAGAAAAATCGACCTAAACTGGCCAATCGCAGAGGGATGTAGTTTCATTGTCATAACGTCAGATCTTGCAACTTTTCTACAACCCCTCTAAATTAACGGTGGTCAATTGGAATCTGGTGCCATACCACCCTAAAGCCCTGATTTGGCACCACAAGATTACCAGTACGGTTTGCTAGAATTGAAGGTGAATGTCAAAGGTGGGGCAGTTGAAGATAAGCGAGTTGCTTGTTCTTTTCAAGGTTGGTTGAAATGGAATATTCTAAAGTGTGTTTTTTTAGACATGTGGTTTTCGAGAAAAAAATAGAACACTTATAATTTAAATTTATGACGAATAATTTAGCTTTATTACAAACATAAGGTTTTAAAAATGATTCACGCAAGTAACCGCCGCGACTAGGGCCGTATATAAGCAATAACGCGCTGAAAATTATTTTCATGGCATCAATCATTTCGGTCATATCTGAGTAGACAAGTGATTTAATATATATTGATGAGGAGATCGGCCGAAAATCGATCTGTGGAGTGGCCTCCAAAGACTCACGACGAAAAAAATTGTGCTCACCAAAAGTTTTCTTCAATTAATTGTTTGTTTCGTTGACTGAATGGCATGTCTTGTTGGAACAAAAAGTCGTCCGCTTCACCATCCTCCAATTCGAGTACGAAAAAGTCATAAACTATGGCTCTTTAGCGTTAGCCTAACATTTTTGAAGAATTGTGGACTAATGATTCTCTCTGCCCAAAGAGCCTACCAAACATCATCTTATCTTATTGAGGATATAACGACGTCTCAACAATGGGTTGTGGATCATCATCACTCCAAATGCAAAAGTTTTAACCAAAAAAGTGTGCTTCAGCGCTGAAAGTGGATGGGTAAAGCACAATTGTTGCGCGCGATGGCGCATGAACTCATTTTGGTCTTCTTCGATACTCTACTTCACAGAGGTTGAGGGATGTGGTTTTGTGGGGCGAAGCATGGATTGGTTGCTCGAATTACCGACTTCGCTGGGCGATTATGTCGATCGAAGTTTGGACGCAATTCGCACGATTTGTAAACGTTGTTCCGAAGTAAGTCTTTTCATTATCAAATGGCAACCCGAACTGAGAATAAATCAAGTAACAGCTGTCAAAAATACCAGCTCCGAAAGAAGCAATGTTTCATTGAAAACCACACGTTTAAAAAAGCACCCTTCATAAATATGGTAGTATGGACTTTTGGAACACCTTAGTGCACCGTCGGTTGTGTGTTTTATTGAAGGCATCTGCTGCGATTGGCGATTGAAAAACTGTTCAGTTCGAATTTGTCGCATAGGAAATGGATTTGTGAGCGCGCGTATTTAGAATTTATATCCGCATACGGTGCACATAAATCTGGCAATAGTACTTACAATATATGTACAATACATAGCAACAAAAACAACAGCAAAATTACTAACGAAATAAAACATTTTCAAACAAAAACAAAAAAAAAACAACACACAGCAACTCGAATAAAGTGTTTGTGGCAACAATAGTTATAGCAATATTGGCTTTCCATGTTGTTGTTTTTGCAGTTGTTGTTGTTGCAATGTCTATAGTACACATCACATGCGACATGCGGCAATACCGTGTACGTGCAACAAACAAATGTGGCAAAAACAAGCAGGAGATGATATCCTCACTAACACTAAAGCATGCACATGAGGCGTGTGTGTGTGTGTGTTGCGACTGCAAAAATTTTGTATATTGCTACAACGTTTATAATTGCTTGTAGGATTTGTAGCTGAGCGATTATTGTTTTTGCCTTTCCAGTGCTTTTATTGCATTGCACATACACCCACACCCACATGCACACGTACACCCACACGCACACACAATGATGTAAACATCGATTGACCGCCGCCATGTTTTATGACTTGGCCATTGTAGTGCATACATACATACATACATAACACATACATGTAATCCATTGGCGATAGAAATACAAAATGAATTGCTGCAACATCTGCGCTAAGCGCACAGACAGACACACGCACACATGCATACCTACTATATGGTATGTACAGATGTGTATAAATAGTTGAATGTGGCAGCTCCATTGCTGGCATTTGTGTAAAATCGTTAAAAGTAAATCTTCATTAGATCTGTGCAACACAGCATAAACAAGTTGTTGTCTGTTGCAGCGGCAAATAAAAAATAAAGCTTTTCCAAAGATCTGTTTTGTTTTTGTTTTTATTTTTGTTTTTCTTTTGTTTGAGCTTCACAATTGATTTACGCAGGGTTATAGTGCAATTTGTATTGATTTGATGACAATTCGAGGCATAAAAATTTAATTTAATTTTTTTGCAGCAAAAAAAAAATTGTTGTACTGCTCGAATTTGTTAAGAGAAACGCTGAAGAGTATATATAAATTGCTTACAGTTAAATGTTTCTTCTTATGTAATGTTATTTATACACTCTGTAATGTAATATTTTTAAAATTTTTTAGAATTTTTTATCATCTCATTGGCTTGCACCAGTTTAAATTATTAACTAACATTTTGAAGAAGGTGGCAACGCTTCTAAAGTGTATCACAGAAATATTTCTTAAATCCTTAAGTTAGAGGTCTCTTATATTTCACTAATTGGTTTTAACAATCTAAGTACACAAATCAAATAGGTGGCAACCCCATTAAAAGATATTCTTAATTATACTCTTTCTAATAAGGGTGTGTTTTTAGGCATGTGACTTTCAAGAAGCATTAAAACGCATATAATCTAATGTTACATCAAAAAGGTTATAGAAAATTAATTTTAAAAAAAATTAAGCTAAATTTTTAACTGCGTTCGCCCCTTGGCAGGGAATGTCAACCCCTTCGATTGTATTTCGGATATGAAATAAAGGCTCCTCGTAAAAAACCATTAGCCGTTCGGAGGCGCCTTAGTATAAACTGTAGGCGATAAAGAAAACACTTAATTTTCAGGGGAATCTGAAAATTTTTTTATTCAAAGTATTGACCATTGGTTTCTACACATTTCGCCCATCTCTCAGGCAAATTATGGATACCATTCCAAAAAAACTTTTTCTCTTTCGAGGCAAACCATTCGACGAGCCATTAACGAAGCACTGCTCTGCAAGGGAGTGTCCCATCGATGCGAAAAGGGGATAGTCGGAAGGGACGAGGTCTGGAGAGTACGGCGGGTGCGATAATATTTCCCAATTAAGTGTTTTTAATGTGTCTTTCACCAGTTTAGAAGTATGACACGGCGCGTTGTCATGTTGCAAGGTAACTTTGCCAAATCTCCGGGCCCATTCCGACCGTTTTTCGATCAACGCATGATTCAAATTGATCATTTGTTGTCGGTAGCGATCCGTGTTCACCATTTCACCAGGTTTTAACAACTCGTAGTACACCACACCGCACTGGTCCCACCAAACACAGAGCATTGTCTTACGGCCAAAGCGATTTGGCCTTGCAGTCGATGGGCCAACTTCACCAGGGGTAGCCATGATTTTTTCGCTTCGGGTTCTCATAATAAATCCATTTTTCGTCCCTCGTGACAATTCGATGCAGAAAAGATTTCCTTTCGAATCGATGATGCAGCATTTCACAAGCTCCTCGAGTCACATGTAGTGTTTCTGCCAATTTTTGTTGCGATTGGGTTGGATCAACATCCAATAACGCCTGCAATTCCTCGTCTTCGAACTTTTTCGCTGCACCAGGATGTTCATTGTCTGTCAAATCGAAATCTCCACTTTTAACTAGACGAAACCATGTCCCACATGTTCTAATCACTGGAGCATGTTCACCATAAGTTTCTACCAGCAACCGGTGAGCTTCAGCTGCTTTTTTCTTTTGATGAAATAAGAAAAGCAACGAATGCCGCAAATGCGATTTACTTGGAACGAAACTCGACATATTCATTGAGGTAAACAAATATGACAAACACACGTGGTATATATAACCGCATCTCAGGAACGGCTTATGGATTACCAGCACTCAAGATGAGAAAAATTTGTTAATAACGTATTCATTCAAAAGTGAGTGGGTATTCTTTGATACTCTGCTCCACAACAGCAATAACGTCTTCAGTGCGCACGGTACGGCCTCTCTGAGGATACGCATTATCCACTAGAGTAAACGTGGTCCGAAATCGGTCAATGGTTGCTCGAATTACCGAATCTGTTAAGCGATTATGCCGACCGAATATTGAACATAGCGGACGATAGGTCACGCTTACGCTCACCGAATCATTATTTTGGTAATCTGTTTTGGGAATAAGTTTTTTCATCATTAAAGAAAAAAACTCTTGAAAAACACCTCTCTAACCTTTAGACCCATTGGAGCGCGCTTTACGATCTCATATTATTATATTTATTTATGTAAAGGTATGGCAACCCTCTAATGTATTTTTATAACTTTCGAAAAATAAAACCATAACGCACCAAATAGTGGTAGTACCTACTCAGACATGCGTATACTTATGATGGCTTTTTTTTTCCACACCAACAACTCATAAAAAATTGAGGTTAAACATCCAATACTCATATTTACTCATCATCCAACTCTCATTTAGACACGCATTCTAATTTGCGGTTAAGTTGCAGAACTTTTCAATGTGGTCTTCTTCTTCCATCCCCTAATTGAGGGATGATTGCCAATGATGAGCTGGGGTTGCCAGGAAAGTTGCACGCATATGACAGCACGCCAAGGCGGTAGGTAGAGCGACATACAGACAGGCGGTGAGGAATGTGCGTAGCAAACCGCAATTTGTTTAAAAAGTTATAAAAAGTGCAATAAAGATTATTAAAATGTAATTATGCTTAATTTTTACTCGAACTGTCGAAAAAGTTTTCTCATTCCAAGGCAAATGGAGCACTGAGCAGTGGTAGTATGTACCTAGAAGAGGAAAAGAGAGTGAAGCGGACGATTGGACAGCTGGCTGGGATTAGACTAATTAAAGTACCGTTTGTTGACTACACAACAACTGTTGTGTTGTTGTTGTTGCTCTTATTAAATGATATTTGTGTGCAATACAACAACAAAAAAAAAACAATTTATTTATAATTTTAATTTGGCAATCAATTATGTGATACTGTTTGTCACTTTCGGAAGCGTTTAAATAGGAAAAGGGTTTTCAGTACAAAAAAAAAAACACATTGCTTTTAGTTTAGTGGATATTCAATAGGAAGGAAAAGTAAAAAAAATGGGCATGGTACATGGTGGATTCAACTTAAAGCAGCTCAAAATGACCAAGTTCTTCGCCTAACCAATCACTGTAAAGTTTTTCAAGCGGAGCTGATGGCCATACAAGAGGTTAGTCTGAAAGATACTCTCGGTAAATTGTTTCTCAGTAGATCGTCGAAACACACCGTATTTGAATAGCTCGGCCGGCAATACATCGGTCCCTGCCGCTTTGTTGTTTTTTAAGCGGACGATTGCTATTCGGACTTCTTCATAGTCGGGTAAAGGAACAACTTTTCCATCGTCATCAATTGGAGTTTCGGGTTCACCATCTCCGCGTGTTTCCTCTTCACTACCATTCAGCAGGGTGGAGAAGTGCTCCCTCCATAAATTCAGTATATTCTGGGCATCTGTCACTAACTCACCTCCCTGGGTCCTACAAGAGATTGCTCCGGTCTTGAAACCTTCTGAAAGTCGCCGTATCTTTTCGAGGGTTACTCGCCCGTACTCGCGCATCTCGGCCTCTTTCTTTGTTTGTCTGCAGACGCGTCTTGCTTCCCTTTTCAGTTCTCGGTATCTGTCCCACCCCGCAAGTGTTTTGGCCGATCGCAGGCTGTTTTCTCTTCACCGCGACATGGCAGTCCTCATCGTACCAGCTGTTTTTGCGACCTTTCCGAAATCCAATAGTTTCGTTTGCAGCTGTACGCAGAGAGTTTGCAATGCCGTCCCACAGTTCCCTTATACCGGGTTGCTGATGAGTGTTCTCAGAGAGCATGTACAAGTCGAGTAGAAAACCGCTCGGCAGTTTGCTGTGATTGCAGCTTTTCAACGTCGAATCTTCCTTGTGTTTGTTGACGGGCGTTCTTCGATACACAGAGGCGTGTGCGTATCTTCGCTGCGACAAGATAGTGATTCGAGTCAATGTTAGGACCTCGGAACGTACGCACAACATCTAAAACACTGGATACATGTCTTCCGTCTATCATAACATGATCGATCAGGTTGAAAGTTTTTCGATCTGGCGACAGCCAAGTAGCTTGGTGAATTTTTTTGTGTTGGAATCTAGTGCTACAGACAACCATATTTCCATATTTCGAGCCCAGGCGAAGTCTATCAGCCTCAGCCCATTTAGAGATGTTTCGTCGTGGAGGCTGAATTTTCGAACAGTCGTACCAAAGATACCTTCTTTGACCACCCTAACGTTGAAGTCACCAATCACAATTTTGACGTCGTGGCTGGGGCAGCGCTCATAAGTGTGTTCGAGGCACTCGTAAAAAGCATCTTTAGTCAACTCATCCTTCTCTTCCGTCTTTATATGGTCTTTTATATGGTCGCTGTAGTATATTTCACAAGGACCCACCTTTTTCCGTCCTTGTCCCGTCCATCGCAATTCTTGGACGGCAGTGATGTCAGCCTTTAACTTTATGAGGCTGAGCAGCGGCACCTTCCCAATTAAGGGACCGGACATTTCAGGTGCATGCCCTAAAATCGTAATCCTTAAAACATTTGCGCGGGTCGTCATCAAAAGGGGGTTCTCTCGTCCGAGGCTTATTTAAATTTTTCATTTGATATTGTTTTTCATGTGGTGGGTCCCAAATCCACCAACGGATGTTTGTTGGCTGCTTGAACCATACACAAAGGAATCATTTCTGGCCACTCCGAGGTTAATGGCAGTCAAAAACTTTTCTCACTTGCGTGAGCTTCTACACATGGCCCATCCCCTAGAAGTGGCATCAAAGTCATAAGATCTCGTATTCTCTATTTCAACAAAAGAAATGATCTAAGCCAGGATAGAAAAGAAGGGTTTATACTCATACCAAGGCGCTTAAGCTATTGAAAATGTTATGATTGGAAGTGCCCAATGCTTCATAAAAATCAGTGTAGATGACGTCAACCTGGTATTCCTTCTTAAATGATGAGATTATATAATGAGAAAGATTGGCTCGGTTTGTGACAGGAATTTGTAGTAGATCGCTTTACGTAAATTTACTATGAGAAAGTTATCCGTCAGAGATGCTAAGGACGTGACATTATCTATTGACGTAGAAAGACGCGGGTTATATACTCTGACTAATGCGAGAGTTGTTGAGAGGGGGAAGAATCTGAAAACATAAAATAATAATCGCATTCCCTTTGGACGATTATGTTGAGCCCTCTATGAACGGCTAACTTTAGTGACTTCAGTGAAGTAGTGGAAGCATTAGCTTGACTATCTAGAGGGGTGCTTGGCTCTGGAGATCCTCAAAGCTGATATCCATATTCGACTGTCAATTACAATGAGTTTTCGCTCTTTGCTTGCGAAGCCTGATTTTAATAATCGGTATTTCGAAGCGCAATAAAAATGAGATATTCATAATTCAAGAAAATGTCCCGTGCGACAATGATTGTTAAAAATTTTCTTCAAAATGTTTGCACTGTCTAAAGTTTATATTTGATTAATGACCATGAAAACCATATTTTTGTTCCGTGCGAATGTCAGTTGCACAAATTATCATGTTCAACGAAAAGAATCAGACGAAATTGAAAGAAATTTATTTTAGAGGTTTAAGACCCATTCTCATAAGAACTAAAAGTTTCAAGAACTATCGAAATATTACAATATAGGTAAATAGTATCTACGGAGCAAAAACAAAAAAGCATATTTTTTTTTCAATATTTATAACTCTGGAATGCTTTCTTGGATCATCCATCAAGCAGCGTTTCTCATAAAAATTCAATACATTCTGTGAAGGGCATTTAGTAGGCAGTTGCACAAATTCATCAGTTATTTTCGTCGGCTTGTCGGTTGTGATTGTTGCATCGTCAATAAACTGCGCCCAGAGGCATTTTCCCAACTACGAAAGTGTTAACTTCGAAAACTGCGTGCCGCTCTGTAATTATGGCCGGCATTTTTTTGTATTATATATAAATAATTGCACCGACGAAATGTGCGGACCATCAAAAATCACAAAAACTCAAAATGCTGTTTTCTATGCCCCCAACAACACCATCTCTTCTCACCTCCTCGCGCCGCTTCCCAGTCTCTTCGTCTGAAATCCACACACAGTGAACGCAGATGATCGTGTTGTGGCAGACAGTGTGGCGTGTGAGTTTGATGATGATGATGATGATGATCGGCATCTACGCATGGAGTTTTTGTAGTGTTGTGTTTTTAGTCTGCATTTGAGAGCACCGCCAACGGTTTGACGGATGGATGAAGGGATGGATTGCGGAATGGAGGGCTAATCGACAAAGAAGAACGGCAGTCGGTCATATGCTGTTGGCGGCTACCAGTGCTAAGATGGTAGCGTTGCTGATAAAGATGCCGTCGTTGATGGTGATGTTGCTGATGATGGAAGCGATAGCTTACTGCGGCGGCTTTAAGTTGCTGTTCGTACTGACGGCGGAAATTAGGAAATTAGTGTTTTTTGTATAAGAAATGCTTCCAGTCAACAAAATTTTGAGAAGTTCACAAATTGGGCAATAACAACTTTTTAGTCTTATTAATTTGAGTTTGCTGTCTTGTGTATTTTTTTCATATTAAGGCAACTTTTTTTTTTGACAGCACGCAGAAGAGTCTTAAAAATTTACTTATTTTTGGTTTTTTTTTCGGTTTTAAGGCAATCACTGTTTCTCTTTTCGTTGTTAGGAGTAGGTCAGCTGTAATGGTTCGAAGTAACGTTCACGGCGGCAGACAACTCGGCACCAAAATGGGGAGCGAACTTTAAATTGTTATTTAAAGGAAGATTTCAGTTAAATGAAACCCTTTTTTATTTATGGTTCTAATCAAGAAAAATATTCTTTAATTTATTCCGATCACTGCTAATTTAATTGCAGTTTCTTTGGAAGATTTGTAGCTCAACATTTAACATATTTTAATAAAAAATTTATTTGGGAGTCAAATTGCATTTTCACGAAGGTTCCTGAATTTCAAACTTCCTTTTTATTAAAAATTACGAACATTTGGTATCAATATAAGTTTTTTTATACTCACTTCGGTTAATTCGAAATGAAACGACAAGCGACCCGCTGTTTGTACGAACTGCCAAATACCAGTGCAGCGCTTGATTTCTAGAGAGCAGGTTCAGGGTGTCTTCTAAGAAGCAAAACCTCCAAATTCATCGGTTCCGACTGAAAAACCGGGTTAATGCTGCGGAAGCGGAGTTCCCACCAATTTCTTCAACCACTCTCTGACCATTCTAACTGTACTCGACTTGTGGAAACAAGTTTAGTAATTCCGCTAATAAAACCAAGAAAACCAGCTTTCAAGGGATAATCATATCGGTCGATAGTGAAGATACTTGATACCACGCTGTTCCAGTATGTTTCTCACAAAGGGTATTCTTTGATCTCAGAAGCCGTTTACTGCTTGGCCAGGCCAGGATATTGAGATTCTTTGTTCGAAGGAAAACTGCGCAGAGGAATGTAATGAATGGGACCAACCTAGCAGACATCTATTTGAAGCCCAATCATCACCTGTGAAAACCATAATGGAGTAATCCACCTAAAGGGCTCCAATCAGCACCACAGAACAGAATCTTGGACAAACGACAAATAGCGACAGGCCCTAAGCGCCATTCACAGAGAGTCTGTAAAATTATATATAAACTAGGGGAATGGCGTGCTTGGTATCCAACCACCGCTCACAGCAGACGAATAGCACGAGCTGCCTCGCGAGACACGAATAATACTAGCACAAATAGGATCTATAGACTCAACTCCTACCTATCCCAACTTGACATCGACCTATTTAACTTGTATTTTGCATGCATTACACTAACCACCTCTTTGCTTGCCCACTAAAACCTACTCATCTAGTACCCCCCTTCCTTTGGTGCGGAACCGCTAAAACAGATCTTTTTCTAGACCTCTGATTAGATGATCTCGACGTCATAGACTCGGTTTGCCTGCTTCTACGCGCCATTGAGTAATTCGCTACAACAACATCAACATCAACATCAACATATAACTTTTCTTTATACATAGGTATACCATATTGTATTTACATCAGCAGAAAATATTCAGAAAATTCTGTCACCTGATTATAGTGCTCATCTGGTAAATAATACTCAGCGCTGATTAGCAGGCTTACATACAGTCCAGCCACTGAATTCCGCTTGTTAGTGTAATGTAAAATGTGTTGTTTTGCAATAAAAACATGATTAGCATCTCTATGTGAAGATCATTCGCTCTCTCAATAGCAAATTGATAAATAACTACACAAGCATACTCGTACATACATATATACATATTTACTTATATGAGTACATACAACAATACTTCGTGTATTGTCTCACCAGCTCAATGCAGCACGCGTCCGAAATCGCTCAATAAGTGCAATAAGAGAAAAACCAAAAACAAAAGCGAATTAATCGAGAGAAAATCTTTTTTTTTATATATAGACAAGAGAAATCGGTTTTTAGTGCCCTGTTTATGACGGTACTAAACGCTGCTGCAATATTCGTCGCTTCAACACGTATTTTATTTCAGATGATTTTACACATTATTACTGCTTTTTTTTTTCTTTCGTTGCCGGCAGTTGTTGAGAACTTCAAGCTTTAGGTGTTGCGTGAAATGATCTTTGCTGTTATTGTCGCTTATATAGGTATTGATGACTTTGGTTGTCGGTGTTATCGTTAATTGGTATTTTGATTTGCTGATCATTTGTTGTTGTTGTTGTTGTTGTTGTTAAACGCAGATAATTTAACAACTTTATTATGTACAACCAATTAAAACTTCCCGATCGAGTCGATTTGCAGTTAAAAGTTCGTTTGGCGAGTGGCGAGTGCTTGGCTTTGAGAGCGAAGCTGGAGAAATCTCAAGCAGTTCGAAACTTGTTTCTTGTCTTGAGCTACAAATTGTTATCTTCCTTCACCATTCATTGCAATGATAGAGCCATAAATGTCCCGGCACATGTCACCAGCGAATTTATGCTTCGAATGAAATAGAGGTTATAATTTCAAATTAATTGTGCTGTGGAATTGGTAGAGGATTTGAACATATGTGTGGATCTTTGTTCATTTGTTTGTATAATAAAACAACAAAAACCACATACACTAATTTCATAAAAAACAAAATGAAATAAATAAAAGAATAGAATAAAATAATATAAATTAAAATAAAATAACATAAAATAAATTAAAATAAAATAAAATAAAATAAAGTAAAATAAAATAAAATAAAATAAAATAAAATAAAATAAAAAAATAAAATAAAATAAAATAATATAAATTAAAATAAAATAACATAAAATAACATAAAATAAAATAAAATAAAATAAAATAAAATAAAATAAAAATAAAATAAAATAAAATAAAGTAAAATAAAATAAAATAAAATAAATAAAATAAAATAAAATAAAATAAAATAAAATAAATAAAATAAATAAAATAAATAAAATAAAATAAAATAAAATAAAATAAAATAAAATAAAATAAAATAAAATAAAATAAAATAAAATGAAATAAAATAAAATAAATTAAAATAAAATAAAATAAAATAAAAAAAATAAAAATAAAAATAAAATAAAATAAAATGAAATAAAATAAAATAAAATAAAATAAAATGAAATGAAATGAAATGAAATGAAATGAAATAAAATGAAATGAAATGAAATGAAATGAAATGAAATGAAATGAAATAAAATGAAATGAAATGAAATAAAATTAAATTAAATTAAATTAACTGAAATGAAATAGAGTAAAGAAAAAATTATAAAATGAATTAAAATAAAATTAAATAAGTTAAACTAAAATAAAATAAAATAAATTAAAACCAAATAAAAAAAAATTAATAAACAAAAAAAAAAATAAAATAAAATAAAATAAAATAAAATAAAATAAAATAAAATAAAATAAAATAAAATAAAATAAAATTAAATAAAATAAAATTAAATAAAATAAAATAAAATAAAATAAAATAAAATAAAATAAAATAAAATAAATAAAATAAAATAAAATAAAATAAAATAAATAAAATAAAATAAAATAAAAAAAAATAAAATAAAATAAATAAAATAAATAAAATAAATAAAATAAAATAAAATAAAATAAAATAAAATAAATTAAAATAAAATAAAATAAAATAAAAAAAAAATAAAATAAAATAAAATAAAATAAAATAAAATAAAATTAAATTAAATTAAATTAAATTTAATTAAATAAAATGAAATGAAATGAAATGAAATGAAATAAAATAACATAAAATAAAATAAAATAAATTAATATAAAGTAAAATAAATTAAAATGAAATAAAATAAAATAAAATAAAATAATAAAAATTAAATTAAATAAAATTAAATTAAAAAAATAAAAGAAAATTAAATTAAATGAAATAAAATTAAATTAAATTAAATTAACTGAAATGAAATAGAGTAAAGAAAAAATTATAAAATGAATTAAAATAAAATTAAATAAGTTAAACTAAAATAAAATAAAATAAATTAAAACCAAATAAAAAAAAAATTAATAAACAAAAAAAAAAAAATAAAATAAAACAAAAAAATATAAAGTAAAATACCTATCACTTGAAATTTAAAACTAATGTTGTTTTGAAAAACTCCAAAATCAATATTTGAGCATCACCACCGCCTTTCAAAATTTTGAAAACTGCTGCACAGTGTAATCTGATAAGCAAGAAGCTGTGAATTTGGTTTGAATTTGCTATATGCTCAATTGAAATATTTATTCATTACTTTGTTAAATTGGTATTTGAGGTTTCAGCGTGTTCAGTACTCATTTTAAATCACTGGTGAGCTGACGTACGTCTTCCTGCCTACGGTATGACGAAAATAGGTAAAGTACATAAAAATTAAAAAATATTCATATAATAATTTTCTATTAATTTTAATTTCTCACTAACAATCATTTATTATTTCTATTAGTTTTGTTGCTAATCGCCTTCTGCCACCTACATTTGGCATTCGCTTACGATAGCCAAAGCCGCAACGAATTCGCTTGGAATTTTTTCAAAACAATCGTCACTTATAAACCAAATGAGAACTTAATCGTTTCGCCCGCCTCAGTGCAAACCTGCCTGGCGATGACGTATATGGGCTCTGCTCAACAAACTGCAGCCGAACTGCGACGTGTGCTCTCGCTCGAGCGATTCGCGAGTCTTGAGGCAGTGGCAGCGGATTTCGGGGAATTCCTACAATCAGCAGTCAAGTCGCCCGAGAGTAAATTGCAAATGGCTAATCGTATTTACGTCGACAGACGACTGCAGTTGGTGCCCACATATAATCAGTTGATTAACAGTTATTTTCGCTCAACAGCTGAGGCTGTAGATTTCACGCGTAACACGCAGGTCGCGGATAATATTAACAAGTGGGTGGAGACGGAGACACAAGGCAAGATAAAAAATTTGATTGACCCCTCCACTTTGACGGCCGATACTGCTTTAGTTTTGACAAATGCCATCTACTTCAAGGCCAATTGGCGTTATCCATTCGATCCGGGGTATACGGTGCCAAGAGACTTTAACTTGAACTCGGTAGATAAAGTGCGAGCGCGTATGATGTATAGAACTGATGTGCCGTTGCGTCATAGCGAGGTGGCGGATCTTGATCTGGTAGCTGTGGAATTGCCATACGAAGGCACAGAACTGCGTATGTTAATACTAATGCCAAACCAGCTGGACGGTGGTGTGGCGAGACTGGAGCAGCAGTTAAGTGCGGAAGCAGTGCAGCGTGTGCGAGGATCGCTAAAAGAAAATACTGTGGACCTTGTGCTGCCAACGTTTAGGATCGAGTTCGATTTGAGTTTAGTTGAACCGCTGAAAAAAGTAAGAGAAAATTTAATTTATTCGGTTTTTTAATGAAAAATTTTATTTTGCAAAACAGTTGGGCTTAAATTTATTGTTCACTAATGCTGAGTTGCCAAACATGGTCACTGGTGCTAGAGGTCCACTCTACGTATCCGAAGTTAAGCACAAGGCTTTTATTTCAGTAGACGAAAAAGGTTCCGAGGCATCGGGTGCCACATGTGAGTTTGAAGAAACTTCTATTTTATATTTAAGGCTCACTTAATCACTCACTTTCATTCTCCCTTTCGATAGACTCACAAATCCTAGAACGCTCTGGTCGCTTCTTCCAACCCACCATCATAGTTGATCGTCCATTTGTTTTCGCCATACTAGATGATAGCGCGATCTACTTCACGGGTCATGTGTTGAAACTCTAAGCAGGAATGATTTATTATTGATCAATGAACGACGGAATGGCGCCAACTGAATGCGAGCGACGGCTGTGGTCTCGCCCAAGATAAAAGAACACAATTAGAATTTTACGCTACAAAATAGAATATTCCAATGCACGGTTGCATTAGCGGCACCAAATGATGAAGTAGATAGAAGCAGGGTGTGAAAATAAAAAATTCAGAAAATTAAAAATCAACAAATGATTGACTTTTGATTTCGTGTTGATTACTCACCAATCAGTTGAAATTGCTAACAAATTAACGTTTGATCATTTATTATTATTTTCGGTTGGCGGTTCGGAGTGAGCAGCTGCGAGTACAATGACTCGCGTGTGTGAACCTGTGTTTATGTATGCTTACAGGTTTCAGGTTATGAGCTGAAGAAATGACTCTGAAGGAAAAACTCAGCAATATTCAGATATATTCGATGAGAGCGCGAGTTTTGCACCGATGAAAGCTAAATTTAGTATTGATGGGAGTGGCAGTCTTTTGTAAAACTAATTTTGAATTGAAGCTCCACAAAAGATTTGATGCCTGATGACCAAGACAGAGTAAATAATTAAATTTATTATAATGTTTATTTCTAACTTTATTGAAGATTTTGCAAAAGTTGTCAATCTTTCTGAATCCTGGCAAATCCTATAGAAACATATGCCTGATTGAAAGTTGTGAAATTGCTATTCCTACAGGGTCTTAAGTTACTACTTACTCGTATTTGTGCGGCTTGCACTTTGGGTGTTTTCTAACGCTTTCGCGAGCTGACCGGTTGATCGAGTATTGACTGATTTGTCTGTTTGATCAACCTTTTGTGGTTGAATGTTTGTCTTGCGTGTGTGTGGCTCACGCGCAGTACTCCACAAACGATTAATCATACGCTCAATACCTCCCTCTCTTAATTTCGGGGGCTTATTGACGGTGAAATAGCTTCATTTGTATTAGACGGCGCCATAACCTGGCGATGAGAAAACTTTTGCTACGCCATTTAGCGGTCTGGTTCAACAGAATTGACGTCACATACCTGTCTCTTAGGTATATTTATTAATCTATTTCGTTATGGCTTAAGAGTTCGTTCGTCAGCTATTGCAGCTTATGCTCAGCAGAAAACGTTGTTCATATCGTATCGCCCTGCGATTCTCTCACCCACCTTTTATAGATTTAGTCTCATGAAAAGCTCGTCAAGTGATTATATTGAGCTTGAATCTCACCAATGTGTACTTGAAGCGAGAGAGAGCTGGAAAGGAGTAAGCTGTGTTTGAGATCGATTGTATGAATCTTATTTTTTCAAAATGTCGCCAGACAAAATCTGAAAACGAAGAAACACTTGGGGAAAAGCTGATGCAACGAAGAGTGCTGTTTGACGTTTTTTGGAAGCTTTCGTTTTTCAGTTCATGTAATGCTACGATCTTTAAGAAACTGGAAATACTGAACGAAAAAAGTTGAAAAACCATTCGTCAGCAGTCGAATTTTATTAATGAGAACTAAGAGCTCATCCGAAGCCACAGTACTTTTTGCATGGGCCTCTTGGATTCAGCTCGATATCAATCATTAGTTCTGCTCAAAGAATATTTAAAATTTCCAATATCTTGGACACCTCAACACTTTTCTGTATGAGACTGTAGATCCCAGATGTATGGTCTTAGCCACGGTTTCACACCAAACTCATTACAACAACTTGATTGGCGCCGTGCAGTTGCCGTAACCTAGCAAAAAGTTGGAACGTCTCGTTTTCGCCTCGGGTTGTGGGTTATTGCAGTCAACAAATGAAAATGTTAAATTTCGCCACACTACCCATCGCCACCGTGCCGCGCTGTCCGCGGAGGTACTCAAAATTTTATAGACATTATATTTGTATGAACATCAACACACCTCTCAGGTGTTCACAACAAATGAGTTTTCCATATTCGCAATTTTAATTAAATTCTCAACTCTATGTGCGCAACGAGGCGACGGCTGCTGGACTCACGGGCTGGCGGGCTGGTGAGCAATAAATGCTGAACGAAAAGTGAACGAAGACATTCAAGGTGAACTTTTGACATTTTTAGTGACGTCCAATAATGAATAGACAAAGAGAGCTTCTGTGCACCGAGGGCCGAGGGGTGTGGGTAGCGAGTTGGTGAATAGGCGAGTTTAAATACCAACGGGTAAACTTTGGACATACAGATGCCGCTGCCGACTTAACGTTTACATAAATGGGCTCTTAATGAACTGGTGCAGGCTTGCCTGCCAATGCAATATCTGTTCTAGTGTGTGTGTGTGTGTGTGTGTCTGTTTTCTCGGTCTGCTTCTTTCGCTTCCTTTTTAAGTTTATTTGTCTTTTAAAATATGGCCACAAGCAGCCGCCGCCAATTGCATTCTCCACAGCCAACTTCACACTGCACAATTTTACGCGCATTGACTGCAACACTAAAAGCAACAACAACGAAAACGTTCCCTGCTCTTCTTTAGCAACCAAACTTGGCTGGCGATTGGCAAAACTCACATAAATCTTTGCGGAGCTACTCCCGCCGTCGAGTGGAAATTTCACAGCACCGACAAAGCTGTGCAGCATACACACACCGTTATGTTCTACGTATATCTTTACCTCGATGTCGGCGGCAGCTTTGGTCGGCTGAGTAAAAATGCATGAATGCAAGGCGCGAAATTGCGACGCGCCACCGAGTGACAACTGTGTCAGCTACTGTGCGCGCGCATGCGCAGCCATAAAAATGCGATGAACACATACATATGCACATACTTACCTACACTGCACTCAAAGTCAACCTCGTGGCGTGCAGCAAGGTGGCACAAACGCTCCGGCCAGCCATCCAACCAGCTACTGGAGTTGAGCGAGCCACTAAACGACAAGGTGAGCGCGATTTACATAAAAGTAGTTGTTGGGGAAAGGATTTGCACGAGCGGTGGTAGGCCGTCTGCAAACATCAAAAATGGCTTTAAAAGCAGCCGCAGCTCGAGAGGCGGCGCGGCTAGACCAGCGGAGGTACATAAAAGCCGCCAAATGGTTACTTAAAAATCGAAATAAATTTTATTTACGCCGCTGCACATTTGCATTTTTCCAATCTTTAACACCTTCGGCGGTCATCAAGCATAGACATAAAACAACAATAACAACATAAAGCATGCGGTCGTTATGCTTAATAGCAAATCAGGGTTCGCAACAACAAATGAAATTAACAGCTTATGAACAAATGAATTTATGCGAACGAAAAACAAAAACTCGTACTATTTTATAAATATACATGCAAATATATGTATGTACGTGTATACTCGTATATCTGTTTTATTTCCATACATACTCAGCTGAGACTCAGAGTTACTAGGAAACTTTTAATAGTTGGGTAAAGCATGATAGCCTGACCCGCTAGGCGGCTATGAGAGCCCGTTGCAAGGGAAAGCCTTTTCGGCTATAAGCAGGTAAGGTAGGGACGAGTTCGAGCGCAGCGGAACAATAAATACTTTGTATTTTCAGATATTTTATAGCCCTTCAAAAGTTCATTCTAAAGGCTGGGAAGTTCACGTAAGGTACACGAAGTGAGTTCAATAAATATGAAGAATTTTTAAATTTGGTAAGCCCAATTGTTAATAATTTTTTTAATATGAATATTTTTTAAAATGAATATAAAATTTTCAGCTGTTGTTCCACTGTTGACTTTGTCTGTGACAGCCACTAGGGTTAGGCGTGTTCGAAGAATTTTTATAATTTTTTTTATTTATACGCTAATTAAATGGAAGAATAAATAATAAGAAAGTTCTATTAGTAAAGCAGGAGTTTACGAGTGACGTAAGCGTTTCCAAGAAGACAGTGACAAACGCCCTGGAGGCTACAGCACATTAACAATCGACGAGAACCTAGCAGAACTGGTTAGAATCGGAATTAGAACAGTCGCTGATATGTTGTTGTTCATGGTATTTTTTACAATATATTGAGTATTGCGTATTAGCCCCACTTTTCAAATTTGTTCCAAAAGACAGTGGCACACGGAACCTGCTCAGGTGTTGCTAGATGAAGTCAATGGCGTTGCAGATGGCGCCGAAACTAAGACTCAATCATTCCAATGGAAATATCCTGAATTGACAAGACCGAAAATGGCTAGGCAAGCTCAGTCGCACGAGAGGCTTGTCCTCACTGTGTTCTTCGATTTTATGGCAGTGTATTATAAACAATGCCCCCAGGTAAAACGATTAACAAAGAGTCAGGTAGAAATGTTCAACGCTGTTGACGCTAAGCAATATGAAAGCAACGCGCGGATTTGCGGAGAAACTGTTCGTGACTTTTGCACGACCATAATGCACCAGCATACAGTTCATTGCTTATTTCGGTCAAAAACAATACTGTAACGATGTCCCAGGCTCCACTTGTTTTTTTTTTCTATGTCCGGAAATGAAAAGAACGAGAACTTAAGGTCGTCCAACAGCAGTAGGTGAGCGTGTCGGCTGGCACAATTGGGAACTATTCTGAGGGTGAGCTCTTCAAAAAAACTATCAGCGGAGGCAGTTAGAGGGTTAAATTTGTTGTAGGAACATCAACTTATCAAATTGGAGGAAGAGATTGGCCGATTTAGGGTTCCAAAGCACCCATTAAAGGAAAAACTAAATTTTATTGGTTTATCATATCCTCCTTTAGCTACCTGAGATATTTTTAATGCTTAGTCATAAGCCATCCTTAGTGGGTCTGTTGAGACAGGCTTCCTGTTTCACCTATCCAGCAAGGGAAGCGAGCTTTTTGCCAGGTGGAGGCTACTTACCTTCCAAGGGTGTGGCTCTTCCAGCCGCAGGTCTTGACGGTCGAAGAGGTTTCTTAGGCCGTATAGGCCTGATCGGGTCTGTCGATTCGGGGTAGAATCGGGGTTAACCCTTTAACCTTTAACTGCTTTAACTGTTTTTACTGTTCTTCGCGCACTAGCGGTCTTGATGGGATACAAGCTAAAGGCTCTGAGCTATATTACGCTTCATTCCGACTGGCACAGCCTACCTCATTCCCTTATTATAGCTCTTGTTTTAAGATCTTTTTCAGGAAAATGTATAATTTTTCAAATGTCCCTTATGAAGAATATCAAAATGACGACAGCAGCGTCAGTGTTGGCAGATGCGAAAACAGTTTGGTATAACTCAGCACTCACGCAGTATCCCTCGTAATGAAGGGATAATTTAATTACCTTTTTTCGGTTTTGATCACTTCAAACAAATCCGAAAATTACATACTCCCGTACATATTCCAAAAGCTCTCTATTGAGCTGCAATAAATTTCCTTGTAAAAGCAAAGGGAAGCCTATGTGAAGATCGCCGCCAAAGCCGTGGAAACGCCGCAGCAGCCGTCGAATGTGGCAAATTTGTTAGGCCGACAAGTGGGCCGATTTTAAATTTGCCACTTTACCGCTGATGGCAGAAAAAAAACTAGATGTACTCGTATATACAGCAAGCATGTGTGAATGTGTGGCTGCAACTCAAAATTCAGCTTTAAGACGCTGTGTGGAGTGGAGCGGCAGCAGGTGTGGCATTATACCTATGTATTTATGCATGTAGTTGTTGTTGTCATGTTGCATATTAATAACGCTGGAGGGTGCGTTAAAATTATGCCATCAAATTGGTATCATATCAAAAAGCTGCTCCGCTGGCTCGGGCTGCTCGGGCTGCCTCTGAGTTGCCACTTCTGACAATTTACGACACACACTCACAGCCATACAGACATTCATACACATGTCGCGGTTGATGGGCAAATTTAGATGCAAGTGGGCTGAAAACATGCAGAATAACAACTACAACGTGAAATGTGTACAACATTAACAAGGGAAAGCGAAAAATCCAAAACCTTTTCATTGAAGCGCAGAGTGGCAGCGCGAGATTTCCCAATAAACACAATAAATAAGTTTTGAGTTCGAGACGAGCTCGGTTTCTCCGTTGGAACTACCGCGACGATACTTACTGACAAGTACGTAGGAGACTCGTCCTCCCTAAGAGGGTCAGCTCTCGTTGGAAGGCTGACTTTTACAAGTATTTAGATTTGTTTGTGATTGGGGAATAACTTTATGTTAAATACGAGTATATAGTCAATCCCGATGCCCGAAAGCAGCATCGGCGCTACTTTCAGTGCCTTTGAGAGCAATGAACACAATTTTCATCTCACAATTTCCTGTGCCTCCATCGAATAAAAGTAAAATAAAATATATTTTAAATCACCGAATATGAATTATTTTAGAATAATTTGATTTAAAAACCTTTAACGGTTAACGCTTTCATCCTTACGGGTTAAACGTCTAAGGCGCGCAGCACTCCACGTCGCTCATTTGGTGCGCATCCGCCACGCACACGAAGTGAAACATCAAAAATAATTATGCATTTTGCCATAATTTTAGACTTGCTATAATGAACACCGCGCCTCGCGGAGCGCAACAGCGATCAGCGAACGGTCAAAGTGGTCAAAATGGTCAAAGCCAGACAGACTGGTAGGAGTTACGCCTTACGCCCAGCATTAAGCGAGTGAGTTAAAGAAACCTAAAAGATCGCAAACATATCCAAAAGCTAAAACCGCAGTCAACTCAATAGTCCAACAGCAGCAGTAGAAAGTGAAACAGCGCCGAGCCGCGCTTCCTCATTCATCGCTCGAGGATACATCATTCACCACGCAGCTTCAACGCCTCTTTCTGCAAAGTGAAGTGAGAAGGCCGGCCGCACAGCTCAGAGTACCATTTGCGACGTGTGTATGAAGTGACCATGCCGCCAAACGCGATTAACGTGAATAGCGAACAGCAAACGGACACACAGCTTCCAAGTGCCAAATCGAGACGCTGTCGCTGTCGCTGTCGCTGTCGCCGTCGCCGTCGCCGTCGCCTTTGGCCAAAATTGGTAGGAGTTGATGCGTTGATGCAATTACACCATAATATTCACACTTTGCGAGGTGAGAAAATTGCCGGCTATTAAAAAATCATAATATCAAAACGAAACGAACGGCGAAGAAGTCGTCAGGAGGTTAGCGAGGCGGGCTTAGTGGCACGAAAACAGCTGAAGAAGCTCGTTCAAAACCGGCCGCCTGTCAAAGCAAGCAAGCAAGTCCTACCAGGTATAGCTGGGGAACGGCGATCAAAATACTTGCATGTGGAATTGGCATTATCACAATACATACATATGTGTGTCATGCGGATCGCAGGAATGATGATGTTTATGATACTACCCGAACGCTGATGATGTGTGCTGTTGCGTGTATCGGTTGGCGCGGTTTGGCCTGTTTGATTGTACGCTTTTCAAGCAGCCGCAGACGCAGCAGCCTCGGTCTTGCATTTGCAACACTGCGTAAAGCGAAAAGAGGCGCGTCGCTTGTCTGAAGCGGGTTTGGCTGCTGCAGCAGTCAATGAACGCCCATTTTAGCTGAATTATGCAACAATTTCGGCATAATTTTCAAGTGTTTTCATTTGATGTACGGTCTTGCGGGATCACTGAATGGAGTATGTATATTTGGGGCGCATGAATATTTATATTTTAGACACTTTATACGTCTGATGTAATTTAGAACAATCAGTTAGAGGGACTCTAACCATAGAAAGTCTGATGAGGAAGGTTATCTCCGAAGCAGCTTTAATTTCTATAATTTTCTGTTGAAGGCCAGGTCGATTTACACTCCTTTTATTGGTCTTTCAGACAAGGAAGGTTAACTTAGCGAAAAGCAAGTTTGTCTAGCTTTCACTTGAGTATAAGACTTAATGTAAGCTGACAATCTCGGGCTGATCTGACTGAGGAAAAAATTGAAAAATCTTGCAACATACGAATTGAAATCAGGGCTCAGTTGGTTGTGAAATTTCGGTGTGCTATCTCATCCAAAATTATCTAAAAATCGAGAAATTGGGCCAAAATGCAAAGAAGCAATTAACAGATGTAGGCTCCAGCTGGGAGTCAACATAGACCGTCTCAGACTATTCACCTTCAAATGTTGTTTAAAGCAATGGATTGTAGAGGAATACTTAATGCCTTGGAATGTTTCCAATGTAGGATGTACTACTAAATTATTGTTGGGCAGCGAGGATAGTAGACCGACCAAACGAGAACTTAGTATTCTTATGGGTGGGCACCACGGTTGGAAGAAAAATAAAACAATTTATAAAAGCTATCGAACCCTTCGCAAAAGCTTAGTTGGGAAACACGGAGGAGCACGAAAATTCTACTAAATGGCTTAGGTGTGACCACTAGGGGTCAGGTCCTGAACCTCCCTCATTCAACCAACCATAATTGTTTATCGGGTTTGCTTTACAACAGAACAATAAACTCGACTTCTCTACAGGGCTGCCGTACCTAATTATTTTTAAATACTTACCTATAAACAGTCGTAAATTAAATTTAAAAATTCAAACTATGAGGCCAATCTAGAAATCTTAGACCGAGCCGATTTTTCTGACTTTACGACAGTAAAAAAAAAAATTATAAATTCTCAAAAACAAATAAAAAATACAAGTTTTTATATAAAAACATTTAATTTTCAACTAATAATCATAATCGTCATCCGATTTAATCTAATCACCGCACGCAACATTAATAAATATATTCATAAACAATTAAAAAATCTCATTTACCGCCTTCGCCTGCTCGCCAACAACACCAACAACGCCATCGACGAGCTTTTTATGACTTGGATTGTAATAAAAATTTCAGCTGTTAATTTAAAAGTATTTCTTCTGATATTTTACGATCCAAAATTAAATACGATGCGTCTGCTTTGATCTTCTCAAAGACAAAAGGAAAGAAAGCCAAGCGGGGCAAGCGGACTTTTCGCAAATCTTCGACTGAAAGTGTGTCTTTTTTTGTGATGCTTTATTTCTTTGAACATAAAAGGTTTTATAGAATTGTGAAAAAGCAACAGTTTTTTGGGGAGAGCTGTGTGTGTGTGTGTGTGTTTGTTAAACAATTTCTACGAAAAAGTGGCGATTTCACAAATATCTTTGGGGCCACCTTCGGCACTCTTTGCCACTTAGCGTCTTTGTGGTTTTTATGTCAAAGTTGCATATTTAAAAACACATAATTCTACGAAAATTGCATCGAGCCGACACTGATCACCGAACAGCCGGCCGACCGACAAACAACTGACACAGTTCTAAATCATCGCTCGTTTCATCCGTTTGACGTTTGTGTTGCGCAACTCCATGTGTTTGAGTCGCGCTGTCATAAAATGGCAACATTGTTACTTTGACAACATTTTTAGTGCGAAATAAATGATTTTTCTGACAGTTCATTCAACACATTGGCGCTTAAAGCTTTTGATGGCCACAAACTGGAAGTGATTTGACGACTCTGATGGTTAAGCTGATGAATGAATGCCAATGGGAAATGACGGTGTACTTATTTAAATTGTTATAGGTAAATCTTTTCTAATACAAACGCTGATTCGTATTTCTTCGAATCAACGTTAACACCTACAACCATGCCAGCCTTGATATCCAAAGCAGGGGTTGGCAATTAAAGTGCACTCTTGACGAACAATGATCAAACTCCACAAGTCGCTCTTCATTTCTGTCCTGCTTTCTTCAAGAATTTACCAGCGGTAAGGCATGCCTATGGTCAGAGACGACTAGAATCCAATGGTTCTCGCAACAGTCGGGTCTTTATACCGGAACGACCTGGATTTTCATCCGGCCAGGGCCTGTCATTCTCGCATTACTACCCGAAAACCATTTGAGTGAATATTTTTGCGGTTCTTACAACAACAAAAACACGACAACCGAAGAGTTAGTGCTAATGGTTTTCGAGATGCGAACAATTTATAGACTTTTGGGCATTGATAATGAAGAATATCGACACCATGGAACGCTGAACTGTACCAGATATATGGCGACATTGACATAGTTCAGCGAATTAATAAACAGTGACTACGCTGGCTTGATAATGAAGTCTGTATAAGCAACAATACTTTAGGTCTGAAAGTGTTTGACACAGAGAAGGAGGGAGAGCTCCACTCGGTTGGAAAGACCAGAAGAAGAAAGGATTGGTACTCTATTGTCAACTCGGCGGTGATCGCGTAAGCAATTCCTACGCCAATCAAAAATAATAAAACAGAGGCAGTTATGGAAATCAGACAAACAGTAACAATTTTATAATTTTCCACTTAGAAGTAGGTACCAGAGCTGAAAATTTATTTCTGCAATAGGACATAATAGTGAACCTACTAGTTCCATTTAAGGAAGCGAAGCAAACGCAATCAGTATTCTTCGTTTGGGAACGAATCACGAAACTTATGTGCAAAACTTATGATTCTAAACTTAGAAAGTATTTTATTTTGTTTTTTTTTTTTTGTTTTTACGACGAACCCAGCGCTATCCACCTCCCGCCCAAGCAACCAAAGGGGCGCGTCTGAGGGAAATCGAAAAATCCAACAGACCGGTGACCGAAAACCAGTAACAGTCCGGACTGTCCTGAACCCGAAACCGATCGCAGAGGGTCGCGGTTGCACTTGCCTCTTACACTAAAAAGCTCCACATGGGTTCATCAGCTGCTATAAAATTACATAGGAAAAAGGAGAAGGAATTTATTTAATTGTTTAAAGCACTTAGTAAGTAGGTTTTGAAAGTCAGAGGAATCAATGTGGCGAATCGTTACACAAAGACCTAAAAGGGTCGGGTATTTCAAAGTTTGTTCTGCATGAACACAATGAAAGGGGCCTAAAGTGTCTAGATGATCTTAAAGGCAAGGCCATTGATAACCCCACTTATCAACTTAGTTAAAAATAAAATTCCTAGCATCTTTCTACGACTGTGGAGTGTAGGCAGGTTATCATTATACAATTGATAGTGTGGACTACATATTCCAAAATGGGCCATTGAACTCCTTAGCCCAACGTTTAATGAAAGCTAAAAGTCCATTTGCCTTATTAGTACAAGCATTTATATGATTTCTTAGACCCAGCTCAGGGTCCATTGTGAAACCTAAATCAATGACGTCAGTAACTTATTCAACACCGTTATTATGTATCATATAGGCAAAGATTTGGAAAGAGTTTCTGGAGAAACACATATATTTGCACTTAATTAATTAATTCTCTATCTTCAATAGAACGAACTGATTTAGAGAGCTTGACATCATCTGCGTACATGAGTATTTTAGAATGAAGAACCACATTTGGAAGGTGATTGATGAATGTAAGGAAGAGTAAGGGACCGAGGTGACTGCCTTGAGGAACACCAGATGTTACTACTACGAGTATTTCACGTGATGTACAATTTTTAAAAATTACTTTTTGTTTTCTACCAATCACGTACGATGAAATCCACTTGGGAAGGAAAGGTGGAAACCCGAAATGATCGAATTTAAAGTGAAGTAAAGGATGAAAGACCTTGTCAAATGCTACAGATAACATTGATATGGGTGGTGAATTACAAAACCCATGTTGTGAGATGTCAATAATTGACGATACAGAATGGGCTAATTAATCTGTTATAATAGCTTCGAAAACTTTGGGAAAAGTGACCAAATTGCAAGTTGCTGGTGGGACTGTTAACGGGTCATTGCTTTTTGGCGTCGCAAGCTCTTAATAGGTTTAGAAAGAATATGTAGAGGCTGTGGAGCAGGTAATCTGAGAGTGTCTAGGATTTGGCAGACCGAGGTTAAACTGACTTGGTTATCTCGGGATTTGTAGCTTGACCTGGTTCCTCCCTTTTACCGATCAACGAAAGAACGTTTGCTGTTTTTATTGTGACGAAGTTTTAAGTCTCCAAAATTTAGCTTTACTTGGTTCGAACGAAGATATCTATCTCAAAGTAGTACGTTTACGCTCCTTTCTAATTATTTTTATTGAAATATCACATCTTCTCGCTTGTGTTGTACTGCAAGCATCTCCATCTCCTTGTGCTGATCTCTTCATTAGTCCTTCGCAGTCGTTAGACTACATCGTCATATCATAATTTTTTGCTAATTACATGGCAACAGCGAGTTAAGTGAGTCGAGAATTTTAGCTCTTCTCTGCATAAACCACTTTCAAAAATGACTCTACCATTTGGGCAGTTGCCGGCGATGGAGGGGAAGCGAAATGGGCGAACAACTGCCACTTAATTTCATGAAAATGACTTTTCACAACATTCTTAGTGAGTGGTGGCTGTGGCTGGCGAAATTATGCTACTTACCAGCACACACACACACACTCACACACACACCATTTCTTAGTACAAATAAGTGTCAGGAGGAGAGGGAGGCAGAGGCAGAGGCAGATAGGTAAAGAGGTGGGGTGGAAAAATGTTAATTTTTATATAAAGCGCACATTTTACAACTGGATTATCATCAACTGAGTATCATCAGCCAACAGCGTCGGCAGTCGCACATCCCCTAACGCGTTTGCACCTACATACATACATACATACAAATATTCGTAACAATGTGTGTGTAAGGGCTTAAAGACACAGATATTCGCAAATTGCTTTCGCAAATGTACATTTCACATTTTATAAATATATATATGTAGTTATATAACATTTTTCGGTAAGTAACACTTTGCTTATGTATTTATGTATGTATGTAACGACACATTGTGAAAACCCCAAAAAGCTCACTAACACTTTAACAACTCAATGCGGTGGTGATGGAGCCACCAGCACAGTCGGGAGGTCGGTGCAAGACGGAAATATTGCGAACGTTCGCAACTCCACAGCTCTGCTATGTGGCAGGGCGCGTGGGTTGGCGGGTTGGGAGCGTGGACTTTGCATATAAAATAAAAATAAAGTTGTTGGTAATTTGTAAAAGAGCGCGTCGAAAAGTTTTGTGGCATGAAAATGTGCGCGCAAAAATGTCTAAAGTACCTGCTGCCTCAGCTGAGTGCGCAAAGTTTTCGCTTTGAAGGGTTAAGAGGGGTGATGTGGCGGTGGGTGAGTGCTGTTGAGGCTAATGCGCCATTTTAGCTTTGGTGCGAGTGTTTTTCTAAAACTTTTTGTGTCTTTTTCGACTTACTTCCATTGAAAAAAAAGCCACTTGCCATTTAAATTCACATTTTAACGAGCGAGCCACTCCGCCCACCACACTGAAGAGAGCAAACATACACACACACACACACCCTGTAAGTGGATTTCTCTACTAGATTACTTTGTAAGCGGGGAGATACGCGGAGGAGGTTTTTGATAAACTTTTTCCTGCCGCCTCGCTTCACCGAATCACCGAGTACTGCTGTGCGTTCGAGTGAGTGAAAAAACTTCTACGCCGCTGAAGTCTTAATGGCGTCGGTGTGTGTGTGTGTGTGTGTGTGTGAGTAATTTATTTTTATGATGAGCCATATAAGCTGCAGTTGAATTTTAAAATCCCTTTTGCTACCCTCCTTCCCCTCTTCATTTCTTTTCGCTAGACTTAGTTGTTTTTTTATTTTTTATTTTACCGTTAACCATTAGATGGGTGTGGCTGACTGGTTGTTGTGTATTTAAGTGCGTGTAAGCATGTGTTGGTGAATGGGTTGTCAAAGCGTTTTGGGTTAACAGCAAATAAGCAGCATAAAATTACAAGGATTTATGTGTAAACGCTTTAAAATTTCGCATAGATAACGGACATTTAATTGAGTGAGCGGGGCAGGGGTACAGCTGGGATGCTACTGGTTTGGGCAGTTGCTGGCGGCTGTTTAATGTCGATAAGTACTGTCTCATAGAACTTGTTTGGAGCAATCTTTTTTTCAAAGAAGGTTCGAAAAAAGCTTCGAAACTGTGCCAGAATCGTAAGACAATTACAAATTTAAATTGGGAAATTTTTTTTAATCGAAATATTTTTTTTTTTTTCCTAGTAGCTACTTTTATCACCTTAAACATTTGCCGGATTTTGCTTAATACTTTACAAGGTGCTGCGATTCAAAAATTTGGGTTGAGAAAGTTTCGAATTTTAAAAAATCTAAAACTTCCAGCTTCTAAGATACCTTGGTACCAAAAAATGCTAAAATTATTACCTTGATACCTTTCTGGTGCCACACCTCTATATTAATCGTCCTGCCCTTATTTTTATTTTTTATTCTAAATTCTTCTTTTGCTCCGTTCCGAAAGTTTTACGTTGAAATGAGAATATTTAATTTATGAATTACATCAGTAATTATCGTTCTCAAATTGGTTTTTGTCAGCACTAAGGTCTAGAATGTGTTATTTAAATTTAAAAATCTAACAAAAGAATGCTTCAGTAGAATTTTCGTACAATTTTTGAGTATTCTTGTTTTAAGAAGGACACAACATACAACAGAATATATAAAAAGTTATTTTTCGCAGTCTTTTTATCCGTGGGACAATCCTTGTACGTCGCAAGGATTATTTTGTATGTGCCCAGTGGCTGTAAAATTTTTGACGATTTTGCTTTTATGTACTTTTTGTATATATTATATATATATGTGTGCATACAGTGAAGAGCGGAAATGCATCACATATATGTTTAAATATTTTAGAGCTGAAATTCAAAAAAAAAAAAACGTTTACATCAATATTTATTATTAAAGTTTTAATAGTTAGAAGCCCTTAATATAAAAATATTTAAATTTATTTATTTTTAAAAAAATTTTGCTAACATTTTTTATGGATTTTATATGTAAAATTGTAAGTTTTTCCACTAAATGTTGGAATAATAATATAAATAATTGAAGTATTTTTTCATATGGAAATGTTTAAAACTGTGATAATTAAAATTATTGTCAAAATTAAAGCAAATTTTTATATCAAAAAAATTAAATCCCATGATCTTGGAGACCACGACACAGGCCCACAACGCGAGAAGATGCACTCACCAAAAGCTTCCTTCAATAAATTGATTGTCACGTTGGCTGTATGGCGTGTATCGCCCTCTTGTTAGAACTTAAAGTTGATAAGTATTCTTTTAAATATAAAAGTTTAAAATTTAAAATAAAATCAAAATAATATTATCAAATTATTAAATTTTTTTAGGATTTCAATTTCGTATGTAAAAGTTATTATATATAAAGAAATAAAAACTCTAGTTGGATTTATGAAACACAACTACTATGCACTTATTTTTGCTCATCACTGCAGACTTATATACATATCTATCTAGTTTGATGTGTGTTTGCTCTTTTATTTTTATTTCATTTCGGCAACTTTGCCTGAAAAATATTTTTCATATCGTAAAACAAATTATTACTTTAGCAAGCTTTTTATTTCATACGGCCATAAATGCTGTTTAGTGAGCTTTATTGCAAGCGTTGGGCACGAGCAATAAAAAAATAGAACGGAGAAATGTTTTAGATTCATGTCAGCATATTTATTTTATTTTTTATTGTTTGCAGTAAAGGGACAATTTGGCTATAAATTGGCTCATATAAGTACAACATAGAAATATATTAAGTGTACCAGGTAATCTGCGAAAGCGATTGTCAAAAGCTTTATTTCCTTTTTATCTCAAATACAATGTTTTATTATTATTAAAAGTTAAGAGGCTTAAAACCCGCAGAAGAGACATGGAACAAAGAATTGATAATTCCAGAAAATCCATATTTACCTTTCAAACATTTTTTGTTTTGCCTCTTTTCTCAACGGCTTATCCCATATGAAATTATCATAAGCCGTGCGCAAGAATATGCCAAATCGCTTAATAATAACCAGAACAATGTGAGTGTGTCTCTAATATCTTCATGAGCTTTGATTATTAAGCTATTTTTACGGTTTTTTACATAAAAATTAAAACAAATATTGAACTGTACTACGGTTCGACATTCATTCATTAAAAATTATTTGTAAAAATATCCCAAACTGCGGCATTCATTCATATATTCCTACATTCTAGAAGGTTTGAACAAATTTTAATAAATTGGCGCGATTCTATTGTACAATTTTTGATGTCTCTATTAACAATTCTCATTATTATTTATTCTTATTCTTACGAATTTTGTTGTTAAAGACTGTATCAAAATTTGGGAAAGTGCTACTAGGTAATATATGATAATCCCCAAAGATCCTTATAATTAGCATAACAGAGAGGGTTAGTACCGTTAAACCTTTCAACACAGCATATTTTGATTACTAGAATAATAATACCGTTACTTAAATGAAAACCCTAAAAGTGATTGAATTCGGTTTTGGTTTTCAAATATTTTTTTTTTTAACTCAGATTGCTAGTGAACTCAATAAAGTCAAAAATTAGTACTTGAAGCCACTCTTTCTTCATAGTTATTTCATCAATAACGATCTTGTAAGCTTCTGTGCCTCTACCTATTCCTTTTAAATAAAGCCTTAAACTTAATGAATATAATAATGGACTCCTTTCGACTAGACCAATATATAATTCACGATTTATAGCCGCTGACGTCATTTTGTGGAGCAACCTTCGAAAATTCTTGTTTACCAGAAGAGAGTTAAATCCTTGGATTTGCCAATCTTTCTTATTCAAGAAGAGTATGACTTACAACAAATTGTCTCACCGAAAAACAACGTAATGATAATTAAAACAGAATTTAATCAAAGTATGTGTCTTTTTAAGTAAATATATAACCATAAAAAACTTTGAAGGCTCATTAAATTAAGATAAAATTTAAAAAATAAATAAATTCTACACATTTTGATACTCTACACCTCATTTGCTTGCCACACATAAAAGTAATTTGAATTTAACCAGATTACAGTGACATACATACACATTTATATTTATTTGTATGCACCCATATGTGTATAATATAATATATGTATACGAGTATGTGTAGATGCACGCATTTAAAGCAAGTGTCAATGACTATTATCCGCTTTTCACAAACAGCCTCAATAAAAACGTCAAAATATTGCCCAGATCAAGAGGTGAGCATTACAAAAGGAACAAAAGAAATAAGTAAATGAGTAAATGAGTATTTTGTATAAAGGTCAGCCATGCTGCCTAAAGACAACATTGTCATTCAAATGTGTCGAGTTTCACTAAACTCTAGACGGTAGAGGCGGAGTGGATGTCTCCAAAGCCAATCTTTAAGCGTGTCAAACAGCGAGTTTATGTCAGAAAACTTAATGAACGGATTAAATCAATTGGACAGTTTTCACTTTGAAGAGCAGTGAAGAGTCAAAGTTGGTGTTTGGTGATAAACTATGAGATTTTAATGATTTCAACAAAGTTTCTTTTTGTTCTGCGCTTTTTGGTGTTTCCATATACCCGCTGCGATTTATTGTGGATGCCAGACAAAAATAAATAAACATATAAAATGAAAATAAAATACAGTAAATTAAGAAATTAAAAATAATAAAATAAAATAAAAAAGTAAACTAAAATAGTGTAAATTAAATAAAAAAAATTAAATAAACAAATTAAAAATAAAAAAGGATAATACATAAATTAAAATAAAACAAATGAAATAAAATAAAATGTTTTACTTCATTTAAAAAAAATATTAATTAAATTAAAAAAAAAATAAAATAAAATAAAACAAAACAAAATAAAAAAAAAAAAAATAAAATAAAATAAAATGAAATAAAATAAAATAAAATAAAAAAAACTAAAAAAAAATAAAATAAAATAAAATAAAATAAATTAAATAAAATAAATTAAATTAAATTAAATTAAATTAAATTAAATTAAATAAAAATTGAGCTTAAGGCCTAGTAGCTATAGCTCCCAAACAAACAGCTTATAAGATTTATGTTGTAAGCTATATCTTATATAAATAAAAAAAAAATAAATTAATATTTCTTCGATTAAAACACATACAAATATATGTGAAACAGTATATCCCAAATGGGTCAATTTAATTAATTTTATACCCAATCTGGCAACCTCGCTTTAATTTATTCTACAGCATCAACTTAGCTCCGACACATTCTAAATTCATACTTGGCAGACTCTATAAACCGAATGATCAAACGATCATTAAATGATCATTCAATGGCCATCAACATGAGCATTTACTATAACAGTGTTGATTATTGAAATCCGAAGCGAAAGCCAAAAGCTAAACCAACAACAATCCAAACTATAAATTGTAAACAACACAGTGGGTTGTGAAGTAGCAAACGGAAATGATTAGGCGAAGACGCGCTGGAGAGTTTATGTGGAAAACTGACATTCATGGGCAACAGCAGCGTAGCACCAGCGGTCTGAGCGAAGAAAGGAGCAAGAGAAACATGACGATTAAAATGTAAAATTAACGTTTAAAATCATGTTCATTTAATTTCGTTATTAATGGGATGCATAAAGAAAACAAAAACTAAAGAAGCCCACATATGGCCCTTTATGTACACGTATGTATGTACGAGTATCTATGTGTATTTTTCATTTGGTGTCTTGATATCAAGATATAGCTTAGTTAACAGGCATTCATATTTCTACGCCGCATATGTACGTGTATGTATGTCAGTTTCTTCATTTGTATGTAAAATCTTTGGTTTTTTCGTTGTCCGGCTTCCAGTCGGTCGTAAAATTCTTAAATTATCAACTGAGAACGATCACACCATTCGATGGTGGCGATGAACATTTACAAACACAACAAACTCAACGAACGTAACGAAATGTCATGGCACATCATAAAAATCGTTTAAGAGGTACTCGTACAACAACAACAACAACAACAACACAGCTCGTGTGTAGATAAAGATCACTTTTGATCGAGCCAATAGTCATTCGTAGTCGTCGCGTTCATGCTAAAGTGAAATATTATGTACAATTTATTCGACCACACCTACCATCTACAGTGGAATGATTTCTACATTAGTGGAAGGAGTTTTTAGGGCTTAAACAGGTGATTGAAATTAGAGCCGATTCTTTTTAATAATCTATATAGACATCACGAGGGAAATTGTTGGGTATCGAAGCCGCATAATTGGATAAAGAACTTTGGATTCGAAGGGGTTTTAGGTTTTGCTGTAGGAACTTAAAAAAAACATCAGAACTCAGACGTCGCTAAATATTTTGTGAATCCAAGCCTCAGAACTCAAAGTCTCCTTCTTCATTCGTGAGATATGACACCAGCTCATAATTTTTACAGTTCCTTCAGCATCTTCTAAAGGGAAATCTCCGCCTTTCAGCAAGATATCTTCTCTGACAACGGTCCAATGATGTTCCGGTAAGCTTCAAAGTATTTGAAATGCGGCTGCAGCAGACTATTGTCTTGTCTTTCGAGGGTTCCTCGGAAGAGATAGTCTGTTCTCTCTGCACCGTGCACTAAATCTATCAACATTTCCTCACATAGAATATTACTCATGCCTCAATGCTTTGCGTGTTTTGGTGCCGCACTACAAGATTCTGTTATAACAATAATCCCACGTGTCGAGACCGCGTTGGTTGTCAATACCTTAAGTGATAAATTAGATTAAAAAGAACATTTCGCTTGACAGCTTAGCATTAATTAAAACCTCAAAGCTCCCAAGTCGAACATTTTCAGTGGAGATGTGCGGAGATTTTAATGCTATGCAATGAAGTGTTGGCAACACGGAAGAAATGAGCAACTTCCGCAAAGTAACAAATATTGTGACTTAAAACAACAACATCAACTTCTAAGAGATTTTTGTTTGTATTTGCTTAAATTTGCGCCTTCGCCTGCCTACATCCACTTGCAACACGTTTCATTTATAATGCCAATTATGCACAACAATTTCTAATTACAACACGATCACCGACACGATCAGCGGGTTGCTAGCTGCGAGCTACAAGCTAAGTTTTTACTCGCGATTATATGTACATATAAAAAGCTAAACATATGTATTACCCGGCCTGACATACATACATACATACATACTACCCACTTCCATGTTATTTGGGTTGGTGGATGATCGGCAGTGATCGCATGGTTCTTTGATTGTTTGTGGTCTTTGTTGTTGGCCATGAACGAGATCGCCAAAGACAAGCTCGTGCAACAAATTGCAATTGCCGCTGCTTAAAAACATACATAGCGCCTGCTGCAGTGTGGCAATTACAACAACATAGTGCAAAGCGATCACGCTACTTGTACTGCCGGCAGCCGACAGCCAAGCAACCAAGCAACTAAGCAACCAAACCAGCGAGTAGCCAAGCAGACAGGCAACATTGGCCGGGCGGTCGTTGCAATGCGATAATTATGTTTTTAATGTGCAGTTAATAGTGTTGCAATCATTTTATCATATTGTTGTTGGTGTTGATCTTGCACTAGTTGTTGTTGTTGATGTTGCTCTGACACTGACAGTGGCAATGTTCGGGAGCTGCAAATATTTTAATTGCGCCTTCGGTGCTGCTACATATTGTTGTAGTTATGCATACATACATACATACATATATACATACCTATATGTATATAAACAATATAGAAAAATGCGCGTGCATACATAAATGCAAATATAGGTGTGTGTGAGTGTGTGTATGTATGTCTCAGTTTTTGTTTGATATCTTCAGCTACTCGTGCTGCTGCTGTTCGAGTCGAGAAACAAGTGTTTGTTGCAGCATACTGTTGTTGTTGTGGTTATTGTTGTTTTTTTCAACAGCTGTTAAATTAGTTCAACACTTTGGTTGACGTATGTTCCACAAGCATGACATTCAACTGACAGTTGGTAATCTCTGGCATGTTGGCAATTTCGATGATACGACCAGCCGACCGACCGACCGACCGACGCGACGCCACGTGACGCGACGCAGCAACTCTGCCATGTGCAATGTGACGTGATGTGATGTGAAAAGCATTTTGTATGACTGTGACTAGACTAACAGTGCTACTCCCAGTCCGTCTGGTAGTCAAAGTGTTGCAAATAATGAATTTGTTGTTGAATTAAATATGTGTGCGTTGTTGTTGTTGCTATTGCCGGCGGCGATCAGTTGAAAAGTAGATATTTCATTTAGTTACTGATCTGTTTGTAATGACCGTTGCAAGTTGGAAATGTAGTATTGTTGCACATATGGCGTGTAGGTATGGGTATGTGCATGTGTATGTGTGTGTATTTATGATTGTAATGGATCTGAGTCGGCGGTTGTGATCGTGCCCTTTGCATATGTGTTGTAGATAAGGGCACGTCGTCTACAGATTGACGATTTTATTATAACAGTGTCGTATACACATACGGACCTCACTGTACATACATATACATATATGTATAGGTGGAGCTTGACTTGAATAAAAGGGAATTTTTGTCGCGTTGAGGGTCGTACTGTCTGAACTATGAAGTTTCTATAACCTTCTTCTTTTTCCACCTTTTTTCCATCCGGCTCCCAAACAACTTAAGGACAGTTGAAAGGCTGAAAGACTTCAGTTCCTAAGTATTGTTAGCCCGGTTTGCTAAAACCACTTGAATCACTCTCTCGCTCCAGCATTCAAATACATTCTCGACGCAACAAAGTGCTTGGTAAGACGTTTGAAAGCTCGCATTGAGTGGTGTAAGCTTGTCTTTCGAAACCACTCGGATCTATCTCTCGCACTACCAGTTTTGAAGAGCCAACACGCTCAATAAGTTCCCGAAGCAACAAGGGCAAGGCCACCCGCACCATCTCCAACACAAGAGAAAGCTCACCCCGCACCACTTACAATTTTTTCACGCGGAACATACCCCCCGAGTTCTACCTAATACATTCGTAAGTTAAAATTGGAATGCTCATCTCGCGCTACACTTAATTTTTCCTACGGAATAAACCTTGCACTCCTTCAAGAGCCTCGACGGCTCGATGAGTACGTTAAGGGGTATCTATAATATGCCATAATTTTCTACTTTCCCTGGCGGTCTCCTGTTGAAGCACTGGAGGCACTGAGATTTATTAGCAATTTAACAGAGAATTTTTGCAGAGGACTCTTCCTCCATCGGGGCGTCATGAAAGTTACTCGTACTCTGTTGAAATCAATAATTCGAACTATGCAATGACTCATTTTAAGCTTCCTTCTTAAGCCAACGAACAAAAGAATGTGCAAAGTGAAAAGAAAACAAATTTTTAAAACATAAATTGATCAACGGCCCAAAAGGTAGGCAGCCAAAACAAGCAGCAAAGCGCCAGCGACTGAGCTCAGCCTCAGCGAGTGGGGACGATGTAAATCGAAAAACATGGAACTGTCTGTATGTTGGAGCGAGATTTTAGCCACCTGCTGTGACTGTCATAAGCAACAGTAATCACCTGGAGGGACAGCGAAAAATAAACCGAAAAAAGTAACAAACAGAAAACCTAAAAGTGAGCTCAGAGCAACAAAGAAACAAAAGAGACTAAAAAAAGCAAACAAATAAACAAACCATCGCAGATCCTTAAAAATTACAGAATTTGCAAAATGATGAAACATCGAAAGCAAAGAATAAAGAGAAAGCAATAAAAACTGAAATCATAAATAATAATAAATAAAGCTGCACAAAGAAGAAGGTGGAGGAGCTCCAAACACGGTTGTATAACAAGTAAACAAGTGCCAAAAACCGGCGAGCTAATCAATAACAACACGACAGGGACAAACAGTTAAGCCCATCAACACTTGCAACAAGCTGCTTGGGGTGCTACGAAGCATGCGAAGAGGAGGGGAGAATAATGTAAATTTCAATGCAAAGCACTGAGGGGAATATACATACATATGTATGTGTTTATATATGTGTGTGTGAAATATGTATATAAAAATGTCAAATGATTTGTACCCGAAAATTATAAGCGATCATTAGTGGTTAGGAAGGTAGAAGGAATTTCGCACGCAAAACGCAGGCAGCCAAATTCAACAGAATGTTTCAGCGTCTTCACGATCATTTGTTTTTCAAGCTAAACTTTAAGGCCAACTTCTGCCTTTTTTGCGGGTGCAGTAAATTTAAGCACCAGCCCCAGCTCAAGTACGAACTGGAGCTTAGCGTTTTTACTACAAATGAGTGTGTTGACAGCGTATTAATGTGCGGTCATAATTCTTTCGCTCCTTCCGAGCCCTGGTTGTTGTACGGTCCTCGCCTTGCCTTTAACTTTGGTGCCCAGACTGAAAGGCCAGAAAGCTTCTTCTCAACTTTGCATAAAGAAAAAATCTTTGCTTTGGAGAGTGTTTGATTTCTTGGCTAAAGTTGAGCTTACGGTCTGCGCTGAATGTGGTTCGCGCTAATAAGGCGTAGGCAACAATGCAAAGTTTGTACAGCGCCTAAGTGTTGGCCATAAATTAGCTTAAAGTTCAATGGGTGTTGGTAATGAGTGCATGAGGATGCACTGCTTCGAGGTCTTTCATTGAAAATTTTTTGTGATTTTTGAATAATAAAAAGTGCATAACTCTGCGATAGCTCTTTCGAAGCCAAGTGCATTCAAAGTTAAAAGACGACATTACATTGATGTACCGATCTTTCAGCTTGAACCCGATTTTAATTTGTTTCTTCCTGAGGATTTTTTGTTGTCTTTAAGCTTTAGCGGACGTTTCTCCAATTTCATCAGTGCAAAGTGTTTCTAGCAAAGCCTTACTTTGTCCAGGCAGACATTTTTTGTTGATGATTCAACTTTTCTCCAATGGGCCTTCAAAAATTAAATGGTCAAAGTTGCTGGGGCACTGTAAACAATGCCTTGTGTCCGCTTGATGAGGTTCTGATCATTCGCCTTTAAAGTTTGTCTTTGACAGTTTTTCGATCAATTGACTCAGTACGTTGTGAGCGCTCGTCAAAGATGGACACCAGCAAAGAGAAAATTCGCTAAATTTTACAATTTTTCTTCGATCAAGGCGAAAAGGCAACCAAAGTGGTTAAAAAAATTAATTTACAATAGTTTATGGGCCCGATACTGTAAGCGAACGTGTAACACGAAAGTGGTTTGCTAGGTTCCGTTCCACCGTTCCGGTAACCGTTACGTTCCACCGTTCCGGTAATTTCGATGTCAAAGATGCACCACCCGCCGGGAAGCCTGTCGTCGAAAATTGCGATAAAATTATGGAAATAGTGGAAACAGACCGTCACGTGAGCACTTATTTAATTGCTGAGGAACTAAAGATAAGCCAGAAAGCCGTTTGGAACCATTTGCATAACCTTGGATTCAAAAAGAAGCTCGATGTTTGGGTGCCACACGAACTAACGCAAAAAAACATGATGGGCCGAATTTCCATCTGCGAATCGCTGCTGAATCGCAACAAAATCTACCCATTTCTGAAGCGTTTGGTGACTGGCGATGAAAAGTGGATCGCTTACGACAACGTCAAGCGAAATCGGTCGTGGTCGAAACGCGGTGAGCCGGCGGAAACCGTGGCCGAGCCAAGACTGATGACCAGGAAGGTTTTACTGTGTGTTTGGTGGGATTTGCAAGGAATCATCTACTACGAGCTGCTTCCCTATGGCCAAAGGCTCAATTCTGCCTTCTACTGCCAACAACTGGACTGCTTGAACTTTGGTGACGCGCCAGAAGCTCAAGGAGCTCGGATGGGTGGTCCTAATGCACCCACCATATATTCCGGACCTGGCACCAAGTGATTACTAGCTTTTCCTGTCCATGGCGAACGCGCTTAATGGTGAGAAGTTGGCCTCAAGAGAGGCCTGTGAAAATTGGCTCTCCGATTTTTTGCCAATAGGGACGCAGCCTTCTACGATAGGGGTATAATGCATCGTTGCCAACAATTTTTCGAACAAAACGGCGCATATTTGACTTAAATCGGACAAATGTACACAAAGTTATCGTATTTTGAAAAATCAATAAAAAACCGAACTTTTACTTTACTTGACCTAATACAGGCAAGTGAAAATCAGTACTTACGGGCACAGTATACGTAGTATAGCGTTACCCGAAGTGCATGAATAGTCTGCCTAAGAAGTCTGTAGAGCCTGTAGAGCGAATGGCTGGAGTAAAGGCAGACAAAGCTCTTCATATTTTTTACGGATGTTTCTAGAATGAAGGAAGTAGTGGGGACTTCAGTTTACTGCACCCACCTGGAGATTTGAAGGCTAAGGAAGGTGCCCTTTAAGAACGGGGCGTAATTAAGTTCTTACCAGTGCAAATACAAGAAGCAATCTTTGCCTCTTCAGACGAATAGGGAACGAACAAATGGCTGAAGAATTGCGAAAACTCTGTGCAAGACTTATGATGATGAGCTTACAATGGTTTACTAGTGGTAAATCTGCGGGACTGTCGACATGTCATTGCCTTTAACATAGGCCTGATTGGGGCAACAAGTAGGAAACAGCAAAGGAATTTAGGGAATGTGTGGAGACTGTGGAGAATGTAATCTGTGGTGCCCAACACTCGGCAGACAAAAGCTATGCTTACTTGATTGGCTTTAGTAGGTCTTTTTAAATAGAAAGATCAGTTATATACGATCACATGATCACGTGAGGTATATGGATGCTAAGAACGAATGAAACCTTTTGATTCGTAGTTGGGTTTCGCTGAAAAGGTCTTGGGGACTACATCGTCTTCACCAGTAAATTATTTCAAAGGTAATTTTATATGTATTTTTATTTCTTTTTTTATTTTTATTTATTTTAATTTATTTTTATTTTATTTTTATAAACGCTTGAAAATTTGCACCCATTTAAATGTATGTATGTATGTATATGGACGCACTGAAGCTTCCGAGAAATATCGCTTGTAAAAATGATAATTACAAATTTCTCTTAGATGCTGCCGAACGTCGAGCCCATCAAATCTGCCGCCGATGGGAGAACTTGGACAAAAATAGCATTCAAATTGCTTGCAACTATTTAGCAACTGTCAAGTTCCTTTGACACAAGCGACAATTATGACAAATAAAAATGTCTTGCGGAATCTCCCCAAACACAAACAGATAGACGTGCAGACCGCCAAAGTGATACTTATGCATCTGGGGTGCCGACGAAGAACACATAGAAGAAGAATAAGAGCGTTTTTAGTTAGACAACTGAGATTGACAAAACGTTTCGCTCGCCATTAAAATAAGTGACTAATGTGACTAACTCAAAGTGTCGTCTGTCAATTTGACAGTTTGACATAAACAACTATGTTGAATACGTATATAAAGGGATGGTGGCGATAAAGAGTGGAACGTCAGTCCGCCTAAAGTTTTATTGCAGGAGAAAAATGAATAGATATTTGTATTGGTTTCAATTGACTTTTTGCTTCAAATGTCAAAATAAATATGTAAATTAGCAAATTAAAAACAATCTGCACACTTATAAAAAAAAAAAACAATAAGAGCAACAACAACATGTATAACACTTCTTCCGCTTGCCATTCATCATTTGACATGAGCCCGAACGAAGAAAGTGCCAATAAAGCGTTTGGGCTCTCATACGCGCCACTTTACATCAGCTTCCACCACCCGACTCTTCACACATTCACACTCTTCGCTTCAACTGCAGCCAAGGCGATCTTCAACAACGAGTTGGGTGTGCGATCTTGTCATTCCACATGGCCGTGTTGACTGCCTGGCTGGCTGCTCGACAGCATCTTTCCTTCTGTGCGTGCGTCTTACTTACCCTATTGTGTGGTGTGGGGCGTTGTGTGTTGCTTGCTGTAATTATTGCGCCTCTTTAAGTCGCGAAAGTGCCAAGTAGCGAATTTACTGCATTGCAAATGCAATGAGACACAAATGTCATTCAAACGGAGCGGAACACCAGCCAAGCAGCGAGCAAATAAATCATTCCTTCCAGCAGCTAAGAGTTTTCCGTGCTTCTCTATAAGTGTATTCCTAGGTACATATGTGTGCGTATGTGCGTGAGACATGTGTATTGTGTGTGGCATAAAGGAGCTCTGGTCCACACACATTCATGCTTTTGCTGCAGCATAATTTACGAGCTCCGTGGCAAGCGATGTGGAAAATGATTTGTTCGGGACCAGCAGAAAGATTGCTACCGCTGGCCGCTTTATTGAAGATGTAAATCGGTGTGCATGTATATACATACATACATATATGTATATGTGCATTAGCTGGAGAAACTGTGCAGAAAGTTTCCATAGTTTTCGGTTACAGCTCATTCTGTGTTCTATGTATTTACGTGTATGTAAGTATGTAATTGAGTGCGGTAAATTTTTGTTTTGAGGACTTCAAAATACGAGCAAAAACGAGTGGCCTTGTTTCACCTGATGGGTATTATTTGAGAACAGTGTTGCCGGATGAAGCTATTTAGCGGCAAAGGGGCTTTCATTCTTATGAGATAAGATTTTAATCGTGGGCTGTATGTTGGTGGCTTGGCTATATACTATTAAATGATTATTAATAGCAAAAAGTATTTCCAATAATCATTATTAGTAGTATTAGTATAAGTTTGGAAAATATGCTGAAAGTTATGAACCATTAAATTTATTTAAAATCTGCCTATCTTCGCTACGAAGAAAATGCATTTTGTGTACTCCGAATTACTTCGTTGGTAAGTGCAAATTGTTTCGGTCAAACTAGAATGTAAGAGTGGAGTTTTACCCTAGAAACAATCACCGTTCCAGCGAGCACCTTTCAATGAACTTCTTATTTTGATTGGGATATGAACGTTCTGAGAATTGCAGCGTTGCTGCTTTCGTGATATGCAACATTGAACGAAAAGCTTGTTGTAATTGCTTGTTGTGGTTGCGCCCATTGTTGATGCCTGGAGTCGTCGTTGGAAAGCTATCAAAAGACCTTATGGTATGAAAGGCATTATACTCGTAAGTAGTGTTGAGGACTTTCTGCTAACCTTTGAAGTAAATGTCTCCTTAAATATAGAATTAAGTGCCATTCACTCTCCTTCAACGCCGAAAGATTGTGGCTCTATAAACGTTTGAACTTTTTCGATGTTGTACACCAACAAACTGCATGTAAAAGAAGTAAGCCAAATTGGTCATATTGAGATAGACGTAAGGACGTTCCGAGGTCACAGTCAAGATATGCACTCTCAGAGTCGCAGTCCAGAACGCCCGTCAACAAATACAAGGAACGTTAGATGCCGAGTAGTTGCAAATACAACAGAGATCCAAATGTTTTTTCGATGGACTTGCAGCTCTTGCAGGGCACTCATCAGCAATACGATAGGACGACATCTCAAGCTACCAACGAAACTATTGGCTGCGAGAAGTTAAGCGAGATGAAATTGCAAACGGAAAGGAGAGAGAGAGAGAGAGAACACAAAAAGTTGATCAGATGATCCATGCCCAGAGTATATTGAGTTCTTGGAGGGAACACTTCTCTATTCTGCTGAATTTCCAAGAGAACACTACAGAAATAGGACCAATGAATCCTGTACCTCAGTGACGGAAATATTGAAGCTTCTAGAAATGATCACATTTATATTAAGCCAATCAATTTTAGGGTGGTGCGGAATCCTAGACTTCTTAGCTGATTTAAACTGTGTTAGTCTGCTTTATGGTGGCTCTCATTAAATGACTCTCAAACCACCATGAGGTTATGTAATATTAATATTACAACTAAAATTATTACATATTAAATAGGCTAAGCAAAAAGAGGAAGATGAAAAAGAAGAGATAGAAAGTTAATTAAATACGACAAGGCGGCTTCCACATTTGATCATAACTCGGTCTCGAATAGTTCCCAGCAGCACAAATTAAAGAGAACAACAATAGAAATATCGAAATGACACCAGCGATCACCAGAGGAATCGTAGAAACGATTTAAAATCGATTAACCTCATTTTCTGAATTTTTTCTTGTTTTCAATTTGAAAAATAGTTCGGAACCCTTCGGTTAAAACAATAAAAGCGCTTAACGAGTGAATACTATTATTTGTAGACATGCTTCTACTCATACGTAAGTAAATACATACCTATATGTATGTGTATGTTTGTTTGTTTTTTTTTTGTATATCATTTACATTCTTATTACCCTTTTTACAACACCAAATAAATACCAGAACAATATCGTAAGAAAGCAGAGAAGAACAACACATTGATGACGATTTTGATTTTGACTTCTGCCGGTTGACGCCGGCTGATCGTTGATCGTTCCATGTGAAGGGCAACAGGTTGATTTACGGCAAATGCGCACATCTCAGAGACACCAAGAGCTTGCAGCTGATGGCGTGGAGGACCCTTGACGGAGGAACGAAAGATGAGGAGGAAAGAAGTTGTCGGCATAAGACGCGCCAGAAGATCAACTGCAGATCGGTGTGTTGAAAGAAAGAGCGAAACACACACATGCATACATTCGTGCTGGAGGAGACGACGGATTTTCAATGTACGACCGACAGAACGTTCAACGTTTTAATAACGCCTCTCTTGGAGGCGCGCTGGTGGAAGATGAAGCAGTGAGGCAATGGGAATTTCAATATACACACATGCAACTATTGTACGAGCAGCAAGCCAAGGCAAGAGGCCACTTATTATACATGCAATAACAGCCCTTGTCTTCAATCGTACCTTCATTTTTTTAGAGTTCTTTTTACTGAGCGCTGCTACCTCTGCGGAGGTGAGAAAATGTTTGATTAGATTTCTAGATGTGTTCAAAACTCTAGCTCGCGGCCATGCTCATAACACATGCAATGCAATTTTGCTCTCATACGAGTACAAAGTATCAGCGTGTGTAATCTTAAACTTGTGCGCCTGTTCGTCTGTCCGTCTCTCCATACAGTTGTCTGTTCCACCGTCCACCTCTCCTAGAGTTGCGCTTTGGCTCCCGGCGGTCTTTCATATTTCCAGTAGGAGCGGCACGAAGGTGTGGAGTAGCTCTGATCTGTTGATCTTCACCGCCTGTCGATTGCATGTCAACAGCGACGGCGCAAGTAACAGCAACAGCAGCAAGACGAGCAACAGCAGCAACACGAGCAGCAAACCTTAATGAGTCCGGGTGATGGTAATTAAATTCGCTTTTTCATTTATTCATTTTATTTTATTGCATCTTCTTGCACTTTGTTGTATTTTGATTGTTACGCGTTCGCTCTACACTCCCCGGCACATCCCACTCACCTCGAAATCGTCGCTCCATTCGCGATACTTTAAATCGGCAAATTTAAAATCTCAATTTCACGCCTAATACTTCAAAAATTTTAATTTATTTAGCGGAACAATTTTATAAATTGCTCACTTCCTCGGCAAACGACACGAGCGGACATATAGACGCATGGGAACATAGTCGATTGTAAGCAGAGCGAGCTAGAAGGCAGCAGCGCTGTTGGTGAGGGTTCCGCCGAGTGGTTGGTTGGTGCGACGGAGTTGGGGGCGAGAATTTCGCCCTCTAGCAATAAATGCGCATTAACATGTTTGAGCTCTGGTGTGCCGTCGTGAAAGGGTTGTTAATCCGCCGTAACTGCGTCAGCTTCGGAGGCGCTTCAGCCGCCAGCAATGCGCAACTCACAACGCGGAACGAGCTACGCTAAGCACGCACGCACGCACAAAAAGAGGAAATAGTAAAAGCAATCCAGCGACTCGCCACTCTCCACTCGCCGCTGGCTCCGTTACACCCAATAGTGCCAACTTGTGATATTTCGCACATTATTTTTACCCTTCTTCGGTTCGGTTCTGCTCGGTGCGACGCGTCGTTGTATGCAAGGAAATGGAGATATGGCAAATTTTGTTTTCATTGTTTTTGTTTTCATTGTAGCCGCTGTTGATTTGCCACATTGTTGATGCTGCTGCTGGTGTTGTTGTCTTTTCTCGGCCGTAATTGAGATTGGGTGGTGGAAATCCAAGGTCTCATTGTTGATTTGTTAGGGTTCGAGTTGACAGTTTATTTTGTTATCTATGGTCTCATTAACCGCGTAACAAAGCCAAGCGGATTCAAATCAGGACGAAGGCAAGTTATGTGTGCAATGTGCGTAAAGTGGTAGTAAGTGGAAGTCAATAGGGACCACGTAGTTAGTCATGTTGAAAATCAGATTTTCGAATTTAACTGAGTTTTGCATTAGAGAAATGGCGAAGAGGGAAACACAATTGGCAAAGAACCGTATTAATTTCAGACTAAAGCCTACATTAAAATGAGAAATAAAAAAAAAGATTCATTTGAATTTAACTCTTCTTAGAAAGACTTAAAGTAACACTTTAACCAGGTCTAAATTACTAAAGTAGCTTCAAACTCAAAGAGTATATAATTCTGTCTTCCAAGCAGAGTTTGCAGGTATGTATAATTCGGCTGAACATTCTCACCTTTACGATGGAGATGTCTTTCTAATAATTTTGCGAATGGCGTAATCTCGGCTACGTAGAATTATTTGTTTTGATCAGAATTACATACTTGAGTCGAGAACAGGCACCCTTCATCTAATAATACGAAGCCTGAATAGGTACCAAACGGAATAGGTAGGAAAACCCTTTCCGCTGGGCCAACTAAGCTCTGGGCCACTATTGAATTATTGTCTAACCCGAGTAAACGCGAGGACTAGGTAGAAATTTCATTCGGAGCCGTTCCTCGTCGTACTAGATGAAGTGCGCGAGCTATTTTAGGGAGTGCTAGACTAAACCGACTCCATTCAGCACCATAGATAAGACCCGCTGATCAGGGAAACGACTTTAACCATCATTCCCCGAGGATTCCCAAACCTTCATGAACTCACTTCCAGGGAATGGTGTTCTTAGAATTGAAGCACCTCCTATTGCCGACGAAGATCTTGAGCTGTCTCTAGTGACACTAGTAATATTGGTACAATTATGATCTGGTTAATATGGTCGACTTAATTCCTACATATCGAGATTTGACCCCGACATGCCCAATGTATGTACCGCATGCAATAAGACTCCGCAGGACACTAGCCACGTTTTTGCATGCCTCCTGAAACCTACTCTTCTACTACCGTCGAAACAGCTCGTTTCCTGGACCTCCCGCTAGATAACCTCGATGAATTAGACTAGTTTTGTCTTTACCTAAGCGAGGCTAGAAATCTGTTACAACAACAAATTCGATTAAGTGAAGAAAAAATGCTGGTGTTTAATTTTATTATGTTCCCCCAACTGGACATGGGCGGCAGGCAGCCTAAGGTTTCGTTAAGCCAAAGTATTGTGAATGTAGGTGCAACGAAAATCGAGTTCATGACACTGCAGAGCGTTAATTTCGATTCGTTAGCCAAGCGTTTTGCCTCCACATGCGAGCCTCTCATCACATCACAAAATCACTAAAACACAACAACAAAGCTTGTGGCACAAAACATTCAATTACAAAGGAGAACAAAACACGAGGCAAAAACAACAGATTTGGCCAATTGATGGAAATGTGATATGATTGTTGTACAATAAATATAATGACCGGAGAAATGCACAGACAAACAAACAAACAGATAAACCGACGGACAAGTAAACAGATGTTTTTGGACTTTCGTGCAGCAATTGTTGAAATGAATTATGAATTAGTTATTTAGCAAATAATTACAAAGCGAAAATGGAGCGTTGAAGGCACGAACTGCGATATGCACACATACATACATACACTTGCAGATATCTCTGAAATGCATTTTTTCGCCAGCGCAACAAGGTAGCCGCGAGAAAGTCTGCCACAGCCAAAGAGCGCATGTTGAAAGCCCAGCAAATAATGAACTGCGAAGTAGATTAATTGAGGACTCAAGCACAAGTGGCGGGAGCCGTCGAAACTTGCAAGTCAATGCAAATAAGACGTCTTCGGTTGCTAAAAATAAACGAAACGCCGCGAAACCTTGAATTACTGTCACTTGTAAAAACAATGTTTAGCACACATGGCTCAGCCGCAGACGTCCACTGCCATTTGTCGCTTCTGCTGCGGAAGTCACTATACATTATTGTTGGACCCGGTTTGTGTTTTGAGTGGAGGTGCAACAACTTTGTATGTCTAACGGTTGAATACCTTTCGTCAATTCCACTTGTGAAACAAATTGCTCTTTGGGTTCTCTTTTTCTAGTTTTTTAAATATTGTTTAGTGAAGTAATGAAGTTTTATTAGTAAAGTGAAAATACAATGAATTAGTGATAATAACATTAATATTTAGTAGGTCCACCCTTGGATTTAATAACGGCAGCAATTCTCTTAGGCATGCTGCGCACAAGCTTTGCACATTCGTCCGCACTTATAGCGTACCACTCGTTAGTTAAGACATTCTTTAAGGCAGTTTTTGACGTTACACTGTGTTCCTTAATCTTCCGTTTTAAAATAGCCCACATGTGCTCAATGGGATTAAGATCTGGAGACTGTGCAGACCAATCTAACAAAACAATGTTGTTATCTCTAAACTAACGCATCGTAGTCGCTGATTTGTGACTAGGAGTATTGTCTTCCTGAAATTAAACCCCATCTAAATTAGTATTGCCGAAAATGCGCGTTAAAGAAGGCAGAAAAACACCTTCTAATACATTTATGTACTTTTGAATGCCCATGTGACCCTCGCAAACGAACATTTCGCCGACACCATCTGCAGCCATGCAGTCCCAGATGATAATGCTGCCTCCTCGATGTTTAACAGAGGGTACCACACAATCTGGATGATATTCTTCCCCAACCCGTCGCCTCACGAACGTCACACCAGGTGTTCCAAATATCTGTAGAAAAGAAAAACTAATGTTTTCATAAAATTTGTATTATGTCTTCAAAATTGCTCTAGGGTACGAAGCTGTGGCTGTTAATACTTTAAGATGATCTTAACTAAGCTTACCTCGAAGTTTGATTCATTAGACCACAGAACATTCGACTAATCTTCTTCCGTAAAATGTTGGTATCGGCGAGCCCATTCCAAACGATTTTTCCTATTCTTTTCTGAGAGCCACGGCTTCTTTCGGGCTTTATATCCTTTTAAACCTGGACCGCGCACATTGGACCGCGCACCGCGAACATCCCACCAAATTGGCAATCTCAACCTGAGGCTTACCTGTGGTAACTTTGATAACCACATTTGAGTATACTTGTATTTTAGTGGGGTGCCTAATACTTTTGGCCAAGGCTGTATATGTTGTACACGAGAGGAGGACTGAATATCTCCGAATAAACCATATCTCTTGACGAGCATGGAGCGAACTCTGGTGCAAAAGTTTGCCCGATGTCGACATTCGTTGAGTTGGCGGAGCTTTCGAGAGAAAGATTTTGTCATAGTTGTATGATTCTTTGTGTAATGACAACTTCGAATAGCGCAGACATTGGAACGATGAGTTGTACGAGATATACCGGGATATTAGCACACTTCAGCGAATTAAGAGAAAGCTGCTCCGATGGCTAGATCACGTCAACTGGATGCATGAAATCGTTCATTTTTTAAGAGCTTTTGATGAATCAGAAGAAGAGGATTCTCTACGCCATTGGAAAATTCAGGTGTAGAAGGCATTCCGTTTCCGGTGTGAAGTTTCAAAATTCTGAGATTCTCTTTCAAAGCTAGTGTTCCATGTTAACCATTTTGTTATTTCATTTATTTTATTTGGCGCTTTCTTTCCTTCTTTCTTTCCGAGAAACCTTTTCTACACTAGGGTTATTTAGTATTAAGCCTCGGTTTTTTCTAAAAGGCGAACTGAGTGTGTAGTTAATATTTCTTTGTCTCCGCGCGAACTAAGCGCTTCCCTAAATATGATTTTTTTTTGTGACACGCCATTATCGGTGCAAATATCTATGTATGTTCGTATGTTGGCATGTGCATTGTTTGAGCCATTTCTGCCGTCGTTGCTGTCGGTTGTAATGTTAATGATGCTTTCGCGTGTTGTCAATTTTATTATTATTAACATTTGGCAGGGCAGAAGACACATTAAAACTAAATTATTAATTTGCAACAAAAGTTGGCAAGTTGTAAAAAACTCACCTATGAAGCACCGAAACACCTCTCCGTCGGCTTGAAAAGTGTTCTCCTTTGTGGTATCATTAAGCAGCAAAGGAAATGCTGTCGACGCCAAATTGAAAGAAGTATGTATTTACATATGTGCGCAGCAACTAATAAATATATGTATGTACATATGTATGTAATCAGAGTAAACGATCGCATACAAATAGAAATGATACTTGTCACACACACACATACACACACACACACACATACACATGTAGAATAATATTATATTAAGAGCGAGGTCTGATGGGAAAACTTAACATATGCACGACTTCCTCCCAACGGCCTCTCGCCATCGCGGCAATCACGCCCGTTCTGCCTGGCACTTTATTATGCCACAATTTGATAAATTTAAATTTGTGTTCATTTTGTGTTCATTTTGCTTACACTTCTTTTCACACTCTGTCTGCTGCAGCATTGTCCTTCGTCCTTTAACAAAGCAAATGCCTTGTTAACACTTCGTAATTTAAAAAAGAAAAGAAAAAAAATATTCTAACAAAATCATTGAGCTGGAAGTGAAAACAAACATATCGTACAATAAAAGCAAAACAACAACAACAACAATTGATTCGGTCTTTTTCAAGTGCGTAATTGTGTTCTTCTAAACATTTGTCAGTATGTCTGCCGGTCCTTTTGCCTGCTTTTGGAGGGAAAACGTTTTTTGCTTACAAATTGGAAAAAATTAAAATAAAGTGACAAGAAGTCAAGTTCGTTGAATGTCTCATTTATGGTACGCAACTAAGCGGATTTATGTTCCTTTTTTATTCCATTGCTTCAACTTGCTTAGCATATTTTCAGGCTGACAAATGCTGTTATTAAATGAGGTGTGAAATGAGTAACAGATCCTTTGGGGCAGCTCGTTAACAACAGTTCACATTCGAGCAGATGGTGTTTTGATGCAAAGACATATGGAAATTTATACATGAATCTGCATATGTAGAATTACAATAATAAAATGAGTTGGGCAAATAATGTGCTATATGTATTGAAAACTAGATTTTGTCCGCGACTTTGGCCGCGTGAATTTCAAATTTGTGCTGATACGAATTTTAATTCGTTCGATCTCTGGTCTACTTTAAGGAAAATCCTTTCTTATCGGTAGCCTACATTATTTACAAAACACACCCTCCAATTTTCATATAAATTTCTGAAGTGGTTCATTAGACCGATACTTCAGTGAAAACCGAATTGAGCAAAAGATTATTTTCTTTTATTTTTTTAGTTAATATTATATGTCCAGAGGAGATGTGCGACAGTTTAGCACCATTTCAGAGTTTATTGTGACTTAGCCTAGACATATATTGACTATTACTATACGGTTCAAATGCGCTTTGCCGCTTCCTTGATATCATATATTTCTACCTGGATACCTTGCAGGGGCTTAGCAACTTGATTGAGAGCTTCAAGGATGGTTTCCGCTAGAAGGCTTATAGAATATTTCATGACTTCCCGTGGAATGAAATTGCCGGAGATCAGTAATCAGTCTTCAAAAATTGAATACAAAGTGATCACGCAGGATTTCTAAGAGTTCTAATGATTTAATCCTTTCGGTTCCCTTAAATAAAAAGCTGATAGGCTTGTCATCTATTATATTGCCAAACAAAGAAGTAAGATCTCAAGCGTTTCATTTAGGGCTTCCTTTGATGTGGTTATATGCACTGCATTAATGCATATCAACTCTGTTCTTGGCTTTTAATTGATGAAGATCAGTTAGTGAGATAGATATTGCACCAAGTGAAGTACGAAGAGCTTGACCTAGGTTTTTTGAAAGAGGATTTTGCTTTGCATAATAACGGCGCGGTTGTGGAGGAAGATGATGTTATCATCGTCAACATAAGCCAACTTCCAGAAGCGAACGCACAATAATTTTTCGGCTGATGGGACTTATACAAATTAAGACCAGAAAGTTTCCAGAAATTGTCATTAAACCTGCTCGAGCATTTTTTTGTTAAGTTGGTAGCACTGTCTTTAATTACTATGCCAAAAATGAGTGCGAAATGTCAACCAGTTTGTTTGCAGCAGCTGTTGAAATCAGTCGACCTCAGTTCCCTCTGCGAAGTTTCCTTTACGGACTCAATCGAGTCGAAACGGTTTCCACGAAGTGGTAACTTGAGTTTTGAAAACAAAGTGGGGCCAAATCCGGTGAATTCGGTGGTTGATCGATGGTATTTAACGATTTTTTGGTCATAAAATCGTTCACAACTACAGCTCGGTGCGAAGGCGCATTATCGTCATGAAATTGGCCCACAACTCCGGCCGATTACAATGGATATTTTCACCCTAAAGCCTCAAAACGATCAAATAATACTCTTTATTGACTGTCTGTCATGATGAACCAAGTGGGCTTTAATGCCCAATCTTGAAGCCTCTTCTAGTATTTTGAACTGCGAAGCTGCGAAGTATATTGGAGGTGTTCTGGCTAAGGCCTTCCTCCCTACATTTCTTATATTTATGTGCCAATGTTACCACTGGCCATTCTTGCATGGGATGCCAGTAAGTTGTGACCCGTCGTTGGGCCAATAATTGTCTTGCAGTACTTACGTAATCATTTAAGAAAGAAATTGGTATTTTTTGGTGCTGTTGGTGGTTTTAAATGTTGCTAATGCGTTCCATCTCACTTTGAACCTACGCCCAACTATTTCGGAAATCATTATGGATCGGTTTTAGCTGCTTTTGTATATCCTGTATTTGTTCACCAGGAAGACCGATGGCAGGTCTTGTTTCAGATTATATGTTTGATAATCTGCATTATAGTGTATCTATCAGATCTGAACCCTCATTGTTATAGGCGTACCCATCCGGTGACGGTGGGATTTAGGCTTTCACAAAGTACGCTGTACCAACCAGACCAGCCTATATTTCTTTCCAATAACGATTGCCTCTCAACGGAATATTTTATGAAAATGAATTTTAAAAGGGCACTGCAATAGGTTCCAAGCTGGTTTGCTACACATTCTTAATTCACTTATTTTATTCAGATCTCTGTCATGTCATGTTGTGTCCTGTCAAAACTGAACATTAACGCAAAATCTTGACTTCAATCGATTTGCTAATCGTATTCAGTCTCACGTCACCACTTCCGTCTTAATCTGCCGCAAATCACATTAAAAATATTCATTCTTTAAAATAAACTCAAGAAATCTCTCAAGCTCTCAGATACAGGCAGGTAAACACATTCATATATACATATATGTATATATGGTATATACGCACTCACACAAGCATATCGTTTGGCAAATGAATGCAATGATAAATGTTTACCACAGACCACAGTCCAGTTGATTTGCTAATTGCTGAAAATGTCTCCAGATAATCAATGTTCAAGATTTTGACATTTCTTCTGTTAAACTACACAAATACACAAATACAACAACAACAAGATACACACTCAATAATACACACACTCCAATGAGGACACTTTACAATGTCTTGCAAGAAACTCAAACCGATATACACACCGGCACGTACATATGTACAGGTATATGTATATTTTTTTGTCTTGCAGCTTAGACTTCAGACCACCTTCAGTCCAGCCCCTGGGCGCACATCAAGCGGTTTGAGTAGCGAGTGTCAGCTGCTGCTTCGGCCATAATTTGTACAGTCCGAAGGGTGTTGTTGACCGTGGCGCAAGGGGTGGCTGCCTTTGCTGGAGTCGGTATTCGCCCTTCGCTCCGAGAGGAAGAGACAAAATGACAGTTGTATATATTTTGAGGCACAAGGGCTTGTGTGTGTTTGTGTCCAACCGACAGACTTGTCAAATAGTGAAAGCACTCAACTGTCACTGGTCGACCCATTTATGCTTTTGTCAATTTGTCAAAGTGTGAGTGGACTGTAATTTTGTGGTTTTCATTGTGATTAATACGAGCCGGGGTGACGGTAGTTGGGACGGAGGCGGAGCAAAAGAAGCAGCCTTAACTTGACCACATAATTAATATTAATTTAATTTGTGCAAGTTAAATTGCTGAGCTTCTTGTCTTGTCTTGCTTTTGGGGTGTACGTCTTGGGCTTGGTGCCAGCGGGTGTGATGCTTGAGTGCAAAGCGTTAAAATGTAACATATTTACAAAATGCCACATTTGCAGTCGAGTGTGGCAACAAAAGCGTTGATGTGGCAACAGCTGGCAGCCAAGCAAAAACTAAAAAAAACAAATATTAATGAAGAAAATAGCAAAAAGTCGGTGCAACTAATGGCGGCATCAAACGGCTCTTCGACGCTTTGATCTTTTCACTAACAACAATCATAAATAAACAACAATAAAATGGCGACGAAAACAACGTCAAAAGTAATTCATTTAAAAATTAAAAGAAAAATTTATATACATACATACATACATATGTATAATATACACAAAGACGAGAAGAGCAACAATTTCATTCGTCAGCGAGCTGCTTTTTGGCACGAGAGCACAAAAGGAGTGAGCAGCTGAGGTGGCGCACAGTGGGTTTGGTTATGTATAAATTTCGTTAAATCAGGAAAAATAAAACAATTTAATGACCATGAAAATGGAACCCCACCCCTAACAATGCTTCCGCAGTCAGTAGTATTGCACCGCCCACAGAAATATTGACGAACTTAAACAACTGACACCAACTTCAAAAGCAAAAGTCGAAATCGAGCACATTGTCTGCAGGATCTAAGCTGTGCGTACACCTCGAGACATTGATGTCAAATCGAACTACTGTTTACTGCAGCAAAGATTGCATATTTACATCACACAGGGGGCCGTTTTTCTTCTTGACTCTGTTTAATTTTCTATAGAATTGGAAGTTGATCCTGCCAAGGTTGGGACCTATGACCCGGCGAATGTTGGCATACACTGCTAACTTCTCTCGGCTTCTAAGACCGCCAAAACCAGTGAAAAAGAATCAAAAAAATATTCTGCTCATGACCCACTGTGCGACAAGAGGCGTGTGCCATGCAAAATGTATTAACTGAATTTTTCTATATTTGCATCTGCTTTTATGTGTATGTATGTAGACAGCTCATCATCAGCACATCAGAGAAAAGGCCGATTTGACAAATGTACAACCGTTAAACACGCACAAATAGCATTGTTTAGTTGCTGTACATATATATGTGCATCTTCTTTCCTCCTCTCGGTTGTCTACCAGCTTTAAACTACTCTCTTTTCGCCTCTTTATTCTGCACCATGCAACCAGAAACAAAAAAGAATTGCGAAATGTCGCCGACGACATTTTATTTCGCCAGATTTTCTTGTATAATTTTTCATTTTCTGCGCAAGATCCACAACAACTAAAATAAATATTTTCCAGTTCTTTATAAAAAAGTGAAAAAACTTATAAAAATAATTAGCTCCCCAATCTCTTGGGTTGGGAGCTCTTGGTATTACGCTGGGAAAAATTATTTTGAAATTATTTATTATATTTTTGTAAAAAATCTTCTTCTGACCTGGAGAAAACCGACGTGCTGATGCAACAAATGTATCAGTAGATCTATTCCTTATCGACATTATTATTATGGTTGGAAACTCGATTATTTTATATTTACGAGGCGATTAACAAAATTTCGATAAGGCGACCAGAAAAAAAGTTATTTTTATATTTATTCGTAATCTTTAACCTTATGAAAACAGTCTTCAAAATTTCGCTTTTTAAGCTAATCGGTTTCAGCCTTAACCGCCTGAATAATCTCCTCGTTGCTATTAAAGTCCTTACCTTTTAAATTTTTTTTTAATTTTTGGAAATGACCAGAAGTCATAAGGCGCTATATCCGGGGAATATGGTACTGGGCATATTTTTCCAATCACAGAAATCGCAATAAAATTACTCGTTATTTCAGCAGTGTGGGAAGGCGCGTTGTCTCATCGGTGTACCATTTAGCAGTTACCGTCTGACCCTTTTCCAGTAGAATAGCAGCTACGATTTTAGATCGGGTAAAGTCAACTGACATCATTACTTTTGCTGCTGATTTTTGTTGCTCCTGTTGGGCTCCATACCATGGTATGCTGTTTGGTTTCTGGACCGTACATATAAAACCAAGATTTTTCACCAGTAACGAATTTACTAAAGTTGCTAGACTGACTACTTAAGTAAGTAAGTAAGTAACCATTCAAGCCCATTTTTTTTAGCAATCATTTCTTGTGTCAATCGTGGGTTTTCGTCAATTTTGGACTTCACCAGAGCTACAGTGACGTCATCAGTGGAAGCTTTTCTTTAAAGACGGTGCAATCGTTCCATATGCAATTTGGCATTCACTGAGTATTTGTACTGGCTGTAAATTACGCCGAAACCCGAAGAGAATCACATGGCGAATTTCTGTTTGCTTTGCAATTTCGTCTGACCTATCCTCAGCTATCATTTTAGCCGATCGTTCTAAAACTTTAAAGGAAAACTCAAAAAGTAATTGCAATTTGTGGGATACGTATTGATATATCTCCAAACGGCCGATAAGTTGCTTTTATTTCATTGCAGAAATACACTAGAAAGGCTTGACATTCTTTGCCGCTGTTGGATGTTGCTAATACTGGGAATCGAACTAATGATTGAAAACTAGCAGCAGTATAATTTTCAAAGAAGAACAAGCCCTTTCACCTACCGAAACTGATCGTCATAAGCGGTCATAAGCGGTACAATTGCTTAGACTTAAGGGGTACTTTAGGTAAAATTTACCTATATTTTCATATAAGAACTCTGAAATCTGCAACAAGAAAATCGCTAGCACTTCACACTCAGCTTAATAGTGGTGTGAGGAGTAAGTAATATTAAAGAAAGCTTTTACTTCGATTCTCACTTTCATGGAAGAATTTGGACATGCCCCTCTCGATGCCAAGATAGAAAAGTGTCAATTGTTGCAATTTCACTGGAATAACGTGGTCGATCTAGGTTAAATGAAGAAGGAGCTTCTTACAGAATAGATTTTATTATGCTGCATGGCTGCGTTATCAGCGAACGTCTTCTGTAGGAGTAGAAAATATAATGTACCTTAAAGAACCTCCTTTTCCGATGTTCTCTAAGGTCGTTAACCTTTAGATACACATTGGTTTGCTAAGTGGGTATTTAATTAGTTAGTATATACTTTCGAGTGAGATGGTGCTACAAGAATCATAGACTCCACCTCTCTAGTCTTCCTTGAACATCAAATGCTATAGATACGTGATTGAGCTGGATGAACCAGCGAAACTGTCTTTCATGGTTGAACTTAATATAATTAATATAGAGTTTTGTAAAATCAGTGGGAGCTTTTCTTTAGAGACTCACACGACGGAACTTTGAAAAAAATAAAAGCTCTCTAAAGAGAAAATCTTTCTCACTTTAACCCTTCAGCTAACTTGCTGGGCTATGCACGACCAACCAGATTCTTCTCGATAAAGAACGCATTTGTATGCCTTTTGCTACATGCAAACTGCTTCTTAAGGAATTCATATATGAACAAGCCGCTACAAGGTGGAATAACATTACAACCTGCCGCAAAACCAGGTACACATAGCCGAAATAAGATAAGAAGAGATCACGAGATCCCTAAAAAGAAGCGACATGTCCAAAGTAATAGGAGGTCTGACCGGCCACTGTCTGATAGGAGGACACGGGGAAATACCAGAGACTCCCTACAGAATATGCTGCAGAAGCTGCAAGGAGGATGAAGAGAAGGAGACGATCACCCATCTCTTATGCGACCGCCCTGCTTTGAGGGCGATGCTTCGTAGTCTTGTGACCCTACTGCTGGATGGTCTACCAAAGATAGCTGACGTCAAAGTCAGGGATCTAATGAGGTTCATTAGAGAACCAAAATGGATGGACGACGAACCTGATGGTTTAAGTTTTTGTGGCATCACAAAGGGTCTTAGTCAGGCCTAAGTGAATCTGAATCGGTATACACTGCAATCTAACTCTAACCTTAACTCTACAGCTAACTCCGACATAGCTGATCCAAGCACCTGTTGGGAAATTGTGTGAACTTTTCGCAAACATCTAGTTGGGACACAAGGGGGAAGACAATCAGCCTACTCCATGGTTTAGGCGCGGCCGCTTGCGGTCAGGTCCTTTCACCTTCAACCAAGCATCAAAGTCTCACCTCAACACATTCTGGATAAACCCGATGGAGTGGAAAGCTTAGGAGAAGGCTTCTTATCCGAATTCAGCACTCTTCACCAAGCATAAATTTTAAGCTGACTTTCAGACTAATTTCACCGATGAAATGATTGAAGCTCGCTTTCTTTTCCTCGTCTCAATATAAGCCAAAGAATCGTTATTTAACATCCAATTTTGTATTAATTGCCCAAGTGTAGTCAGAACTATTTCCTCAAAAAAAAAAAAACAAAAACACTTTCCATATTTCGCAATTGTTTTCGGTGCACTCACTTCGTTAAAAGTCGCTGAGCGTATAAGTAAGTGCAATTAATCACATAACTATGCACCAAAGCAAATGGAATGGAAGGGCTCCGTGAGCGATTCGCTATTCGTCTGCATACCACGACACCTCTGCACATATGTAGATATATACATACACGCACACACACGCCAGGCGACTGGCTCCACGCTAGCACTGGGACTGGATGTGCGCATTGTCGACGACGTGACAAAAATTTCGCCTGATTTTGTCTTAATTAACGCCAAACGCTTCAATAGCAATAAAATATGTGCGTACCGCATGTGGTAGTGACAGTGGCAATTGTTGTTGTTGTTCTCTTTGGTTGGTGGCTGATGAAGTGCAACCGAAGTGGAATGACTTTGGTGTGACAGTGTGGCAAACACTTGTTTCAATTAATCGGCTTTGCTGCAAAATGAGCACCGCCGCTGCCGCTTCCGCCGAGACCGCCGCACTGCCGACACTGCCGAGGTTGAATCAAAAGCTTTTAATATAAAATCTGCAATCTGTATGCCAGCGCCTCTTGTTGTTGATCGGATTTGTGTTTGTCGTCGATGCGCGTCATTCAACACTTTCTGTGCTCACTAACGGCGGCAACAAGCGACAAAAAGCGACAACATGCTTTCAACTTTTGCCCTCAGCAAACAAACTGCGCGTGTGGCCCCATCAAGAGCCGGGCTGACTGGTGGGCTGGCAGGTGGGGTGTGTAAAGGGAAGCTGCTGCAGTTTGGTACAATGTATGCGCAATATAAATTCGTGTGTGTGTTTAAGTGTAGGTATTTGGTATTTCGGTGGTGGCACATTTCACGCATCATTCACACATTGGCTGCCGTTAAAGATTTTCGCGTTTAATTGGACCACACGCACAAGGGAAGTCAAGAACCGAAAGCCCAAAGCTGTCAGCTGTGAGCCGATCCGATCGCTGGCATTGTTCGTAATATTGCGGTTCCGGCAGCAAACTTGGCGTCATATCAAATTCTTGAAAATGAATTTTTAGCTTTGTGTCCGGGTTTGCCGGTGTCAGTGAACTTCAAAACACCCAATTCGGTTGACAAAAGATTTATCGCTGTCATAAATATGGCAAACTGCGGCAGTTGTCGTTGAAAGTTGTCATTATAACCGGATCGGCGACAAAATTTTCGACACTTTTGGTTTTTAAAAGCTAATTTTGAAAAATTTAGTGGAATAAAAAATAAATAAATTCAGTAGAATTTGGTTTAAGGAAATAGTTTTTTGTTTAAAGAGCCTAATGTGTTATTTGATGCAGTTTTGTTTCCAAATAAATAGCAGGAGTTGAGGTAGTAGTACCATTGAGAGTAGTAGTAGCAGCGAAAATGGTAGTATTAGTAGTAGTAGTTGCTGTAGTCCTAGTAGTGGAAAAAGGTGCAGTTGTAGCAGTAGTAGTAGGAGTAGTAGTAATAATAATAGTAATAGTAATAGTTGCAGTGATGTTAGTAATATTAGTAGTATTAGCAGTGGAAGAAATAATAATAATTGTAACAGTAGTAGAAGTAGCAGTAGTGAAGATAGTAGTATTAGTAGTAGTAGTTGCAGTAGTTATGGTATTGGAAATAGTAGTAGAAGTAGTAGTAGTAGTAGTAGTAAAAATAATTGGAGTAGTAGAAATAGTAGTAGTAGTAGTAGTAGTAGTAGTAGTAGTAGTAGTAGTAGTAGTAGTTATAGTAGTGGAAATAGTACTAGTGGTAGTAGTTGTAGTAGTAGTATTAGTAGTATTAGTAGTAGTAGTAATAATAATAGTAATAGTAATAGTAGCTGTGATGTTAATAAAAGTAGTAGTATTAGCAGTGGATGAAATAATAATAATTGTAATAGTAGTGGAAGTAGCAGTAGTGAAGATAGTAGTATTAGTAGTAGTAGTTGCAGTAGTTACAGTTGGAAATAGTAGTATAAATAGTAGTAGTAGTAGTAGAAATTGTAATAAAAATATTAGATTTAGTCGTGGTAATAGTAGTATTAGTACTAGTAGTAGTTGTTGTTGTAGTCGTAGTAGTAGTAGTAGTAGTAGTAGTAGTAGTAGTAGTAGTAGTAGTAGTAGTAGTTGCAGTAGTGGAAATAGTTGTAGAAATAGTAGTAATAGTAGTAGTAAAAATAGTAGTATTAGTAGTAGTGAATATTAGTATTAGTACTAATAGTAGTTGTTGTTGTTGCCGTAGTAGTAGCAGTAGAAGCAGAAGAAAGCTTAGTGAAAAAATAATAGTGTGAATAGCAGTTGTCGAAATAGGTATAAAAATAGCAGCAGAAACAGTTAATTTTTTTTTTTTTTTTAAAGGAGTAGAAAAAGCTTAATAGGCTTTTTCCAGACGGATATTAGCAAAACATAATTTTTTTAGCAAGACTTTCCTATTTTCCAATGTGGTACTACCCTCTCTCTTTGTCACATTGTCGCATTTTTTTATTTGCCTATTTGTTCGCACGTGTGCCTCTCTCTCCATCTCTCTCTATGTGCCGTAGTTTATGCTCTGTCATGGATATTAAATAGTTAGTAAAAATGGTAAAAAATGTTTTCAATTTGCACCGATCCGATTTGCACGGTTGTCAGTGTTGCTCTTTGCGCCGATTAGCATTATTCCTTTTGCGGTAATAATGGGCGAAACACGTGCCTGGTAAATGAGCCATATCATTTGTTGGGCGGAGTGTGTTTGTGTATATCTGTATCTATCTGTGTTATTACTATCTTGTCAGTTTGTCAAATTGAAAAGTAATACAAATGACAATACGAACTTCCCTCCATTAAATTGAAAGATGAATATTCTTATACATTTTGATTGCAACCGCAAATTTTGAGGTAAAAAAAAATGTAGTCAATAAAAAAAAATACAGCAGGGATATTGAACAAAGCGAGAGCATTTATCATTAGCGAACGTCTTGAATGAAACTTTGATGGTTTCTCATGAAGCTCTCCTGCCACCGCTTCAAATAAAGCGGGAATTGTTGAAACTGTTTGTAACTTCGAAAAGGTAGAAATGCCTCTTACTTAGTTCCAAAATTTCAGGAGAGAAGGAGTGTCTCACTGATGACAGACTGCTGTTGAACACCTAAGAGAGACCTTCCAGTTGCTTCCTACACGCAAAAATGCATCTAAAGGAGTCTAACTGGGAAAAGGAAATGTTTTTAAATTTATTTCAAGATAACCTGTTTAGAATCGGAAGAACTACACAAACAATATAAATTTACTGCCCATATTACTTTCAAAAGAAAAATATTTAGAAAATTGCTGTCATTTCAGGTGGCGATGAGAACGACAAGCTCGAGTGAGTCAAAGTGAGTAATGGGTTTTGAATTCAAAAGTTATGTAGTCGAAACAACTCACTAAGAAATTATTAATAATCAGTTTTTATTTTACATAAATATTTAAATAAAAGCAATGAGAAATCAAAAAAAACACATAAATTAGAAAAATTACTTCTCCTGACACACTAAATTGTTTATGCATTTTTCATAAGCTCATCATTAAGAGAAGATCACTATCAACAAATTCATAGAAATAAACGAAACGAGATGCAGACAGACAGTGAAATCAACATCATTAATTAGCATACGCAATACACATACCAATACACATACATATGTGTATACATACATACACACATTCATTTCCAAGCATTTCCACAAACAGAGGCAGCTCGCTGAGGTGTGAGAGGAGTTCATGAGTGTTTTGCTCCTTTCTAGCAAACGACAAACAAATGTCAGTTGTTGGCTGTCAAAAATCATAAGCAAGATCACTTGTCAGCGCCGCTGACAGCAAAACAACATCTGTGAGCTTTATTGGTATCCACTGAGGGTCAAAGGGAGTGTAAAAACTGACTGGAAAGTGGATGCATCCAACTACTAGTTCACGTGGCACGCTCAAGTGCTCTGCTGCATGCAGACAGAATATGATTTATAAAATGAAAAGATAAATATACATTTTTTTTCTAAAATTGTTCGAAATGTCAAATGAACAAAATATTTATTAATGAAGTTGTCAGTGTATGTTTCAATGTCAAATGAACAGAAACAAAAGATAAATTAAAAGAAAACGAGGCGCAGATCGCTCGAATGATGCATGCAACTTCCAGAGAAATCATTCAAGTGTGGATGTGTTTGAGTTTTGTTTCAAATTGCTAAAAATTGAGGGTGACGATTTACTTGCTCAGTCAATCAGTGAGTTTAAATGTCTTTTGGCACCGACTTATGCAATCAAAATGTTGAAGTACAAGTAGAAGTACATACATATATAATTGAAGCTTTATAACCGCTAATTTTCAACCGAGCGCAACTTCCAATTTTCATTGTTCATCTTGATATACATATTTCCCGCAAATGAAGGGTCCTACAGTTTTTCCTAAGTCAACTACGAAGGGCTGATATATTTTGGCGGGAAAGATTTTTATTTAATGTCCGACATACACTCAGAGGGTCTGCGGAAATTGGACTGCAATTGAATTTTTTATTTAATTTATGAAAATTGGTCCAGCCGGAATTCGATCCCATGACCTACTAATTCTGCTACTGCAACCGTAGAAGTTCCGTTCTGTTTTAGACGTACAGTGCACATCGTGTGAGACTCCAATGAGTCCATTCGCCATCTCACGTAAAAATTGGAGTTGCGACCATCCACTTTATAGAATATATTTCGAAAGAATTGAGACCAAACAAGCATCAAGCGCCTCGCACATCGGCGAGTGGGTAAAAACGAGATGGCCACCAATCTCGATTGTCACTAGAAAATTTTTTTTCAGCAATGTAGCTCACTTTTGGTTGAATGTGCTCGTAATAGCAAAATTTTCGCATTTGGAGCAATGAAGTTCTCTGCAAAACTTGGCAGTTAGATAAGGCAGAAATGGCTGCTCCTAAGAGGATCCCACATAGACACATATCTCGAAAGTTGGGCAATCCCATCTCATCTCTCAAACAAATACGACAGTGGAGTTGAAGAAAAGTCTCAAGCCCCACCGCGTGAGCTCCCGTCGTATCATACCCAGCCAGAGAGTTGTGATCTTGTGATAGAAAGAAGCTTCCATCTTCCTTCCTCGGTCCTCGCATCCATCATTCAAAACTAGACCGGAAGCTGACAGAGAAAACTATTTAGCCATATAAAAGGCAATATTTTTTTATTTCAGACTTTATCTCGTTTTTTATTTTATTTTCCATATCCGCATTTAGATATCCGCAATTGCCAACTACAACATTTGCAACATTATAAACAATTTCAAACAATTAATGCCAACGTCATTTTCCTTCATGCAACATATACACCTACATATATGCGTATGGTATGTATTTATATCCTCATGAGTCATCGCATAATCAGCAAATGATCGATCGATCCATCATCGATTACGGCTAAGCAGATATGAAAAGTCATAATTCGTTAGAAAATAGTTATTAGCCATTTATGCATACAACACAACCAATATTTAAGTGCTGAAAAAGCAAAAAGAAACAACGAAAATCAAGTATTGAAATCTATTGTTAGCTTACCCTTAGAGTCCACGGCATTGTCAGCCCCCCACGAGCGACTTGCTGAACGCATAAAAACAGTTGAAAAAAACACAAAATAAAATCATAAATCCGTGACTGCATTGTTTGTGAGGTGTGAAAATATTTGAGTTGCTTTAAATATAAAATTTTTGTAAGCTCGCTTTTGTACAAAACTGTTGATCGCTTCGAAAATTATGATTAATGATCAATCAATCCGGCGAGTTGAATGCGAGCGAGCAGCCAAGCGATCGTTGGCGTTGTCGTGCGAATGGCGCGATTGTCGATCGTCCAACAAAATGTGGGTGTTAAAAATAGAGAAGAATGTCTATTGGAATATGAGGAAACGTAAAAAATGCCACAAACAATCGAACGTCATATAAAAGCCAATAAATGATTGCAACAAGTTGTCCTTTCTTCAAAAAAATCGTATAAATTGTGAGTTTTTATATTGTTGGATTATTGTTTTCACCTTTTTCTCTTTAATGGTAAATAATAAAAGTCATTTTTTGATTTGTTGTGAAAAAATAGTTTACATTTTATTATAAACACTGTAGACTAGCACATTAGGTTGGTTCAAAAGTGGTTCTGAAATTTATTATTATAGATATTATATTGTTATAGCATAAATTTCGAAGGAAAATATGATATTTTATATCGAAAAATTATATAGATAAATAAACAAATTTATTTACTTTAACTTAATTCTCATTATATATATGTATGTATTTCGATTTACAAGTGAAAACTCTCTAAATATTTTATTTTTAATTTTTTGCCATTTTTTATCAGTAGATTCTTTTATAGCATCACTTAAATATTTAGGGTTATCCATTTTGCGGTGTCGAAAATAAACCTAGGTAAAATCTATTTATCGATTCGTTTGATTTTCAACCACTTTTTTGGCACATATTGGACGTATCTCGGCCAAAAAAGTCCAACCGTGTTCAAGTAGGTTATAACAATTTTAATTGTTTGTGGGGTTGTTAAGCGATCTATTTTCATAAATCCCTGACTTTTATCTAATACAAAACATGATTGGTTTAACACTAAAGTAGACAAATGCCAAAATACAGCCCGGTTCTATTGAAACCACTAAATGGATAACCCTATATTTACATACATAACAATATTTTTAAGTTGAACTCACAAATTTGTATGTGTTTTTATTGTTTTTCTTTTCTATTTATCCAGCATAAATTATTTTCAAAATTTTTTCTGTGAGTATTTGTACATAATTTTTTTTTTTTATTTATTACCTGTATTTTATGTTTTAAGTTTAACAATATTTTGGTAATTTTTTTATTTTAATTTTAAATTTAATATAAATACATATTTTTAGATACAATAATAATTGATGTGCTTCCTTTTAAATATAAGGGCACAGATTTGCTCTTTTATATTTTTATTTAATTAAACAAAAAAAAAAAACATTGGAAAAATACTTCTCACATGCAATTTCGGACCTCCCTTATAATCGTTTAAGCAGGTATTTCTCTATCCACCAAATTATGTCCGATAAGCGCTCGTGATCAATCAAATATGGCGATGTGAGTATCTGGATAAGATGCTTAAGGTATCTATACTACATATTTACATACATATGTACATATATACCTATATGTATATATGTATGTATAAACATGCTTTTGTAGCAGTCAAGAGCGAGCGTGTGCAATAAAATGTGACACCTTATGCACTGCCAGACTATGAAATGATTTGTGGATGCCACATAATAAAAAAGTCAGCGCTGCAGGCACAAATCCAACACATAATTATGTATGTACGAGTATATGCACTTGCGTGTCTTCGGCTGAGCCTATGTGTGTGTGTGAGCAATCTATCGGACAATTACCACAGAAATCTGAAAAAAGAAAAATATTTTTTATTGATAATAATTAAAAGCGGTGAAGTGATAAAAGTTTTATATTCTTTTTTGTATAGAAAATTATTGTAGAAAATCTTATAATTTATGTTATTGTAAAAAATGGTTATCAACAAAAGGGTAACATGTTTTTTTATGGACTTTTACACATACGTACATACTTATATAGATTTTTGTTGAATTTTTTTTCTTTTCTTTTGTGGATTTGAGAGAGCTTAAGAAATTGAGGGGGTTTTCAAAATTAGTGATTTATTTGCTAGTGAAAATGTCAACAAAAATTATTCATGAATTTTCGTATTCTCGATGTACTCGGAGAAGCATAAAACAAGAGATTTGAGCAACAAACTCACTTTTTATACCTTTCATGAGCATTAAATGGTTTATTATCTTTGTATCCTACAGACAAGTTTAGTTGATTTAGCAGTGTCCGCCTGTTTCTAGGCAAACTAGTCCCTCTGGTACGGAAGATGCTTGGAAGAAATATGAATCCTATGGGGCATCCAACCCTTACAAGAAAGGAATTAAGCATTCACTTGACAAAGATAGATATTCGAGATGTGGTGAAAAAAATATCTGGATAGATCATTGAACTCCTTAATGACTTCAAGAACAACTCTCCACTACCAGATTTCATGGATTCTTTTATCGCTAGGAAACATTGAGCGGTCCAGATTATCAGCCAACCGGGATGAAATTATGAACTTCTCACTTTTAATGATTCCCCAATTTGCTAAACAATTATTTTTTTAATAAAGATGCATTTTTTATCGTAAATTTTACGTCTTAATTTGACAATCCGACATGTTTAACAAAGAAAGCTTCCTAAAAAACATATTTAGGGCTCAAGAAGCCCCAACAACGGGCCTTCTGGACCTCTTCCAATGTTTCTCTGATATAAAATTAAGTATCAACTGCGTCGAAGTGGAGCTTAAGTTGATATTTGTGTATTCGTGTATATTGAGATATAGCAAAGTAGCGTTTGGAAAAAACGTTGCTGTCAAATAATTTGGATGTCATTGCAAATTAAGTATCCTTCGTATTTTAAATTGAGTTGGCAGCATAAATTTTCACATCTGTCTATGTTGTCACATTTTTGCAAACGCAGTTGGCTTGAGTTGAGTTAAAATACATGATGAACTACAAGCTTCTTTTGTTGCGTGGCAAAGGTCCTGAGGCGGTTAACTTTTGAAGGATCACAACAAAGGCTATGAACAACTAAATCGTTGCAACAGTCAGCATTGTGAAACGGTTTATTACAGAAAATAAGGAAAAAACACAACAAAAATTGATTTTGTACGGTTTTGAAAATAAAACATTCTCATTTTGAGTGCGTTTGGGGATATACTCTGAGCAAAAACTTAAAGAAGTAATTTTTTGTGTTTTTCTAATCCGAAAAAATTAAGTAAGTAAGAAATAATTAGATTTTCTTGAACTAGTTTAATTTTTTAAATTTCTCCACTTTTTCGAAAATAATATTAACTGAGCATTCTGGAAGGGTTAGCTAAGGAATAAATGGCCTCCTGACCTCGAAATTATAACCGCAGTTTTGTGAAGGTATAGGAAAATATAATTATTATTACATGATTGCCACTTTGCAGCCACTGAAATGATTTTCGGCCGAGCTCCTCATTCAATTTGTGCGGTGCTTCTTGATATTCATCCAACAAATGAAAGGACGGACCTATAGTTTATTCTAAGCCGTCTCCCAAGGTCTGATGGATTTTAATGAGGAGCTTTTATGTCATGACAGAAATATATTCCCTGCCGTCTGGTTGCCTGAAATAGATTAAATTGGCTTAATTTTTTTTATATAAATTAATTTTCTAAAACTTTGGATGTTAGTCGGACCAGTGGTCGAACCCGTGACCTGCCACATGATAGTACGCACTGCTGATCACTTGGCTAATTCGGCCCTCCAGAAAGAATAATCTCAAAAAAATTTAATTATATTCAAGATTAACTTTTTGGATTCAGTGATAGCTCCCTTTAGAAAAACCTTTACACTGGATAGCCTTAATTGGCTTACGGTCACCATGCGGCTGACGGACCTTTCAACGCAATATTTGAAAATGTTTTTAGTATTAGTACATATACATAAATTACAAATACAAAAATATAGCAAGAAGTTTTCTTTTAAATTCACTCATTATAGGTATGCGCAACACCCTTTACTTGCAGCTCACAGCGCCTCTGCTAAACTGCTTAAATGCTTAAATTTCATTTTCTTCACCTCCTTTCGGCTGTCGTACACAAATTTTGCCACTTTTTTGTTGAATTTTTTTTATTTCGCAATCCTTTGCACACCTTCTTATTTTATAGGCCGCACTTTGAGCGAGAATTAAGTCCAAGAGTGTTGCTGTTGCTGCTGCCGTCGCTGGTGTCGCTGTCGCCTCCGGTGGTGGCAGGTAATGTGAGCGTATTACGCGCATCGCCTCAGCCGCGCTCGTTCCTGCTACAACGGCGGCGCGGAATTTCGTTGCCAAATTACAGGTCGGCGCATTTAACTTTGAGGCTAAGAATCGTGCGCAATAAACATGAAAATTGATCATATTTCTGGCGCGAATCGGCGCTGGCAACACGCGCCGTCACAAGAGCGGTGCCACTGCACTGCAGCAACAGCCACAGCCGCTTAAACGAGGCGTTGCAAATGAGGTTGAGCCACAAAGAAAGGGTGCACGCGGTTCGAAGTTGTTAAAAGCGACGCATAAGAAGAAGAAGAAAGAAGAAGAAGGAGTAAAGGAAGAAAATGCAATGCTACTGCTGCACGGCTTTGGCAGTGCATGAGTGCATTTACATACATTTATTGTGTACCATATATATGTATGTAGATATTTTTATGCATTTGTGTGCCAAAGGATAATCAGCTTGTAAGCTTGAAGACTGCAGCGTAGGAATGACGTCGTCGTCGTCGTCGTCGGATGAGGCACTGTTATTAAATATATTATTTCAATTAAAAACGAAAAGTGAAAATTTTTTCAAGGAGCAGCCATTTACACACGAATTTACATAAATTTATAGACATACTCATATTTTCATATATAATTTAACGGCCTGCTTTTACGAGCGCATTTATGGCTTGTAAAGGATGCGTGTGTGTGTGTGTGTGTTCTTTTCGTGCAGCAACCATGGACGTTATTAAGTTCCTTTGCTGAACGGTGAGCGGTTCAAAGCGCAAAGCGCAAAGTTAATTAACTTATAAGCTGAGCAGTAATAATAAGTGCCGTTTATAAAAATAAGTATTAGCACTTTCAGTTATTGCCAAGTTACAGTTATTATTGACTGCTGCCCTACTTAAGTTCGTTTAAATGAATGGATATACTTTTATTTATATTTATTTATAACTAAGAATTTTATTTATTATCGAGCTTCGGAAGCAAAAAAAACAAAAAAAAAGAAAATAAGTGAATCAGCTGTCCACCAGGTTATAGCAAAATTTGCTGAAAAGGGTGCTAACGTATCATCGCCTATAGATCCTTGTTGAAGCTCAGTTCAAGCTCAAAGAACGATCTGTTTTTGGATAAGCGCTGCAATATTATAAATAAACTATGGCTTGGGACTTCAAATCTTAATGTGAATCCAGACTCAAAATCAGTAGAATAGTTTTACGAAGCAAGAACCCTCACCTTAGACGGCTTGTCAACATCTGAACAGGCAACGTAGACTGACCACGCAAAACTCGTGGGCGCATCCCTTTCATTTTCTTATGAGTACCTTGTCGTCTAAAAGAACACCAATTCGCTTCAGGAAAGAAAAGTTCAAGCACACCACTACCCGAGAAGAATTTCAAAAAAATTTAACCATAAATACGGTTTTTAAGAACCATTTTGTGTACGCTAATGGGAATGGGTCCATGTGCGGAATTTCACACATGTGAGGAAAGTTTTTGACTGCCATTCACCTGGGAGTGACCAGAAACGATTCTTTTGCATATGGTTCAAGCAGCTCGCGACTTCCGGTCTTAGACCACGTATCCCCTAGGTAGCCGACAAACAACCGTTTGGAGGCGAGCTAAAGTAAAAAGGTGAATCCCATGCGGTTGTGTGTAGGGTTTGGGACCCACCACATCAAAAACCAAATCAAATGAAAAATTTAAATCAAGACGAAATATCTCCTGTCCTGCCTGGAAATCCAACGTAGAATCACTCTTGCCAATAGGTGCTACTTTAGACTGAGTAGGCAATTAAAAAGTAAAGTCCTCTCTCGGCGAAAAAAAACCAAACTCTACAAGTCGCTCATCATACCGGTCCTACTATATGGCGCAGAAGCGTGGACGATGTCAACATCTGATGAGTCGGGTCTAGGAGTCTTCGAAAGAAAAGTTTTACAAACGATTTACGGTCCTTTGCGCATTGGCAACGACGAATACCGCAGACGATGGAACGATGAGCTGTACGAGCTATACGATGATATTAACATAGTTCAACGAATGAAGAGACAGCGGCTACGCTGGCTAGGCCATGTCGTCCAAATGGATGAAAGCACTCCAGCTTTGAAAGTATTTGATGCAGTACCCGCTGGTGAAAGCAGAGGAAGAGAAAGACCTCCACTTCGTTGGAAGGATCAGGTGGAGAGTGACCTGGGTTCACTTGGTATTTCCAACTGGCGTCAGGCAGCGAAAAGAAGTGAAGAATGGCGCTCCTTTATTGATTCGGCTATAATCGCGTAGGCTATGCCAACGCCAATAAAGAAGAAGAAGAAGAACCTAATAGATGAGTTCCCAATCTATTAAATTTCAAGTGAATCGAATCATAAATAAGATTTTCTCGTATAAGTCGGTCCGTGTTTCAAGCAAATCAGATTATATATGTCAATTTCCGGTGGTCCATTTCCCGGTGTGAAAAGAAAATGTTGGTCGATTCTCATACCTATCCAAAATGCCCACAAAATTCATAAAGGTCGGTACAGTCGTTTTGCAGGAAGTTGGTGCCAAACACTGTGACTCCAGAATTTTATATTAGATTAAATTGCCCCATGGGATCTGAGATTCCATCTCTGCTTTCAGCTGAGATAGGCTTCTTACACAAAAAAACACAAATGCAATGGCAACTTTCTAAACATTTCATGAATGAACTATGTTATTTCTTTGCTCCGAGTTATGTAAGTTCCAGAACATTGTTCAACAACACCTAATTCTTGTTTTTGAGGCGGCCACCGCTCGGTTGGGGATACCAATAACCCTACTTTCGATATAAGAAAGTACCTAAACCAGAGAAGACACAATTTTGGCTCATCATCGACGCAACAAATTCTGAACAAACTCAATATTCCGAAAGCTGAAATGCCGACAACTCTTTGCCCGGAAAAGACAAAATAAGCTACTATTCGTATTAAGTCGATTTTATCCTTCAACTTACTTAAAGAGTGCCACAATTCGAATGAGAACTATAATGATGGGAAAATTTTAATACAAATACATATGACGGATCCTTTCTGAGATAAATTTCCATCGATGATGTCATAAATAAAAACCAAAAACTGAAAAGATCGTCGAAAAATAAGAGATTTTGGATGAGTAATGTGGGTGGAATAAGCTGGATTCCAAATTAAGCCAGCAAACTCCAGATTTGAACGTACCAAGGCTTTATATAGAACTTTTCTTGCCCTTTCATGCTTGTCTTCAACTATTTTTCTTTTTCCTTCTTCGTTAATGAATTCCTTTCGCAGGTTTGGTGTTTTATGTCACTGTAAATGCGTGAAACGTGCGAACGCTCCCATAATTACAAGAAAATATGAGTAAATTTTGAAAAGAATGGCCGCAAGTGAAGTTGAGTGGGAGGAGTTGGAGTTGGAGTGGGAGTGGGACGCATTTCCACACGTAAGTGTGAATTATTCAAACGTAATAAAAGCGTATAAATTGTGGAAATCACATGCTAATGCATTGTATCAGCAACATTTCATTACAAAAAAAAAAAAAAAAAATTTATTAAAATAACAGCAATAAAGGAATAGCAGGCTACGCACAGCAATGGATACTAACCAAAAAAACAACAAAGTGAAAATGAATCTACACATACATACATACATACATATGTAAACACACAACAAAGAAGGCATAACACCGAACAACAACAGTGTTGACATAAAGCTAAAGTAAAAATGTTGTAAAGCATCTAACAGCAATAACAATAACAACAACAACAATAACAAAAAGGTAAATTCCATTGCATGTTAATTTGCTGCTGAAATAAACACAAATGGAAAGGAAAATATGATTTTCATACACTTTTACATACGTACATACATACATAAATATACATTTACAAACTAAAACTAAATATGTATGTATGTATATATGTACATATATTATAAATTACCTGTTTATGTATACATATATATATCCTTGTGCACACCCTTTTGTTGAAGTAATAACCAAAAGGAGAAAAACAAAAAAAAAAATGTCTACCGAAAGCCTTCACTGCAAGTTTGCGTTGGTGCTGGCGTGACGTCGACGTTGGCGTCGGCGTTGGCGTTGAGGGCTGTCAGCAAACGAAGGTGGCACGTGAATGTTCATAACTCATAAAAGGCCACCTAAGCGACTTACATAATAATATTTTTATGCACAAACGCTCATATATTCAAACTAATCTACCTGACACCCATTCATTCATACGCCGCCTGCCCGCAGCGCCCCTCTTATTTTGGTTGGTACAGCACTTCACATTTCATTTTCGCTTATAAGCCAAAGCAACAACAACACCCTAGTTAGCTTTTTGTGTGACAACTACAACTACAACAATAAACATGAACACTTTGTGTATTAAAGTTGCGCTTATCTTTTGGAAAAATCTTCAAAGCACAAGTAACGGGACTTAAACATAGTCGAGCGACTTACTAACCAACCGACCACCGGACCGACCTCCCTCACACCGTGTACATGCATCAGCGATTAGTTGTTTCAACAGTTAAAGTTGTACTTTGGTTGTCGACTGTTTTATAAGCTGACAACATGCGAAATTTTGTTTGAAAAAGGTTATGGAAGAGCTACGAGTATGTATGTACATACATAGGTGGGACTGTGTGGTGAAGATGGTTAAAGGCATTTGGAAAGTTTTTCAAATATGGTTCTCAAAATCAAAATACATTTAAACTTGAAAATGTGTAAGTTGCAGAACTAAGAGCATAGTAGGGATCGCTTCTAGCCGAACGATCTGAATAAAAATTGTGTTTTTGCCTCATGTAACACTAGAATCATGGCTCGTGGGTGAGACGTAGGATCCAAGACGAGAAGCGCTGACTGTCTTTCACATCAATTCTCTCCACTTTCTGATACAAAGAAGGTAGGGTTCCTGCAGGAAAATTTTATTCGAATTTTTCAGCTCTATAGCAGCCGAATAAACTGCTCCACAATGCGTTCCAAGCATTTATAGACGCTCATATCGTTCTGATCTTAGCATGGGCAATCGACGATGACCTGTCTCACCTACAGCAAACTTCTGCTTCTTCACTCAACCCTTGCTACCAATGTATCCATTGTCCACCGTTCTTTAACCTATCAAATTTACAGCCATACTATTCCTTGCTATCATAAATAATTTCATCACACTCACTCACTCACCAGTTCACTAAAATTATTTTCGATTTTTCTTACACTTTTAGTTTTTGAGAATGTGTCTAATAAAAAGTTTTATAATCCTTGTACAATAAATTAATTAATTTGCCGTATCTGCGTTAATTCCGCTTCGGTTTCTGCTTCTTCCACCGCTGCTGCTGCCGCTGCTGCTTAACATTGTCTCCACTGCCGCTGGCGTATACACTCGTATGTATGTAGATACTCGTATATGTATTTATTACCACCTTGAGATCACCCTCCTCTGCATTTGAGTTCGCAAGTAGTCATATATAGGTATATATAGTTGGTATGTAAATGGTGCTGAAGTAATGTGTTTGTAGTGTTGTAAAGCAGCTGCATCAATAAAACTTGTTAATTATCGTTTCACCGTTGTGGTTGTTAAGGTGAATACATTCGTCATACACATACTTGTATCTTTATGTGTACATACACGTACATACATACATATTCCAATTTTTGTTAGTATAAAACTTTTATTATTTTATTATTGTTACCAAAGATGTCTTTCTTCCTTGTTTTTTTTCTTTCCTATTTGATCGCAGGTTGCGGATCATTTGAGGAGTGGAGTTGCAGCTTGTGGTTTCCTCGAAGGCGCTTCGATGACTTCTCTAGCGCAGAAAGATGGAGCAGGCCGAGGGAAAAGCTTCTGATACTTGAATTACCCAAAACCGATACATTAAGACCGAGTTTCATTAGTTCTATTTGTTGAAAACTACTTTTAATATAATTTTTTATATACAGCGTTAGGCATCTGGGGGATTCGAAAATAAACCTAAATAACATGCTTTTAAAATAGTTTTTTCATAGAATTCCTCTTTCATTATAAACTTTCATCCTTCATCCACACATTGACCGGTATCTCAGCCGTAACTTGACGAATGTTGGTTTTCAAGTGCTCTAGAGTAAAATGGTTATCTGCATAAACACGATCTTTTGCGGAGCCCCACAAAAAAAGTCTAACTTTGTCAAATCGCACGATCTCGTAGCAAATTGACATCGCTAAGATGCGGCCGGGAAACTTCTCCCTCAATAAAGCCACATTCACTTGTGTTTTGTGGCTGTGGCAACATCTTTTTGAAATCTCATATTGATCAAATCGTGTTCTTCATTTGCGGGCAAAAAAAGTCGGTTATCTTACGAGCATAACGCTCCGCATTGACAGTGACAGTATCGCCGTTGTCGCTTTACATGAAGTAATGGAAATCACATATCCGGACGGACCGAGGAGCACACCAAACAGTAAGTTTTTTTTTGCCCAGAATGAAACTTATGTACTACATACCTATCCCTCGCATAAAAATTAACAACCGCACCTTAAGCGAACCATTTCCTAAATGCCTGACTTTAAACTAAAAAAAAAACATGCTTGATATGACAGTTAAGTTTGACACATGTAAAAATACAGCGCTGAACTTTCGAAACCACGAAATGGATAACCCTATATTATTTTCAACGATTTCGTACTTCCCGTCTAGGGGGCGCAGACGTATGTCGTACGTTTTTTGTTTACACTAAAACCGAGTCACGATGATGAAGAGTTTCTTAAGTGTCGAGAACTAAAAACAGATAAGTTTCGGAACAAAAACGCATCAGCTGAACTTAAAGAAGTAGTAACTTAAGTCAAATACATATTGATAAAGCTTGAATAATTGGTTAGAGTCGATAAAAGTATTCGGTAAAGTAAAAAGTTCGTTCGGTTTTTATCTAAGAGATAGCGTTATTGTCCATAGTACTAGTGTTACGTGTCGCATCATGTCATACTATACGGCGCTGAAAACGTGTTCATTCGCGCTAAAAGTTTGTCTTTGACAGTTTTTCTATTGATTAACGCAGTACATTGTGAGCGCTCGTCAAAGATGGACACCAGCAAAGAGGAAATTCGCTATGTTTTAAAATTTTTCTTCGATCAAGGCGAAAAAGCAGCCGAAGCGGCTGAAAAAATTAATTTAGTTTATGGGCCTGATACTGTAAACGAACGTGGAGCACAAAAGTGGTTTTCTAGGTTCCGTTCCGGTAATTTCAATGTCAAAGATGCACCACTCGTCGGGAGACCTGTCGTCGAAAATTGCGATAAAATCATGGAAATAGTGGAAACAGACCGTCACGGAGCACTTATTTAATTGCTGAGGAACTAAAGATGAGCCAGAAAACCGTTTGGAACCATTTGCATAAAAAAAACCGAGCGAGCTTTTTACTTTACCTAATATTATATAATATATATACATAAATATATAATACAATATGACAGAGCGAGTCAGATATGTCAAATGTGCTGGAATGAAAGTTGAAATCAATACACAAACAAAGGCTCGCGCAATTCAAAATTCATTTTACAAATTTTTAAAAACAAGGGACAAAAATGTCTGGACATACTAAACGGAGCATTGAAATTAATTTCAGAAAGAAAAAGACGACTAGAAAATGAGTCTGTTATTATTATATTTTAATTATGAAAATTACACCATGCAAAGAGGAACACGTTTTTGAATAGATCAGAGTAAATATGTATTAGAGCTCCAAATACCCGGGTATCGAGCACTGTGAGCAGCTCGATACTCGGTCGATACTCGCTCGATACTCAACTGCTCAAATGATAATTTGAAAATTTTCAATTTTCAATGTTGATTGTCAAAATTTCTTCAGTATTTCAACGAGTTTTAAATTTTGCATGAATAAAATTAAAGCCATAGAAAGCAGTTCTGAAGAAAGTCAAATTTGTTATTTAAAATGCTCGAAAATTTTCGAGCAATGAGCAATGAACGAGTGTGCGAGTACAGTTCGTAAATGTTCAGTATCTCACAGCTGCTCCCAGAGCTTGATACCCGGGTATCTGAAGCTCTAGTATGTATGGTATATATCATATCTGGTTCCAAATTCCTCTAACCATCCATATCCAGATACCCAGGTCAACGAAACAGTGAATTTTCTCTAGATTATAGTTATGTATAGTGTAACAGCTGTCTGTACGGTTCGTAGGAAGAAAGTCATAAATAGGTAGTTGTAGATTTTGATCGGGGGATGGGGCCATGTGTAGAAGTTCACGCAAGTGAGGAAAGTTTTTGACTGCCATTCACCTGGGAGTGGCCAGAAACGATTCTTGTGCATATGGTTCAAGCAGCTCACGACGTCCGGTCTTAGACCACGTATCCCCTGGGTAGCCAACGAACATCCGTTTGGAGGCGAGCTAAAGTGAGAAGGCGAATCCCATGCGGTTGTGCGTAGGGTTTGGAACCCACCACATGAAAAAACAACCCAATGAAAAAGCAACATAAGCCTCGGATGAGAGACCCCCCTTTTGATGACGACCCCCGCAAATGTTTTAAGGATTACGATTTTAGGGCATGCACCTGGAATGTCCGGTCCCTTAATTGGGAAGGTGCCGCTGCCCAGCTGGTTGATGTCCTCATAAAGTTAAAGGCTGACATCACTGCCGTCCAAGAATTGCGATGGACGGGACAAGGACGGAAGAAGGTGGGTCCTTGTGAGATTTACTACAGCGGCCATATAAAGGAGCGCAAATTTGGTGTCGGATTCGTGGTGGGAGAGAGACTCCGTCGCAGAGTACTGGCATTCACTCCGGTGGATGAACGTCTAGCCACAATTCGCATCAAGACAAAATTTTTCAACACCACCCTAATTTGTGCCCACGCCCCGACGGAAGAGAAGGATGACTTGACCAAAGATGCCTTTTACGAGCGCCTCGAACACACTTATGAGCGCTGCCCCCGCCACGACGTCAAAATTGTGCTTGGCGACTTCAACGCTAGGGTGGGCAAAGAAGGTATCTTTGGTACGACTGTCGGAAAATTCAGTCTCCACGACGAAACATCTCCAAATGGTCTGAGGCTGATCGACTTCGCCGGGGCCCGAAATATGGTTGTCTGTAGCACTAGATTCCAGCACAAAAAAATTCACCAAGCTACTTGGCTGTCTCCAGATCGGAAAACTTCCAACCAGATCGATGTGCGTACGTTCCGAGGTCCCAACATTGACTCGGATCACTATCTTGTCGCAGCGAAGATACGCACACGCCTCTGTGTATCGAAGAACGTCCATCAACAAACACAAGGAAGGTTCGACGTTGAAAAGCTGCAATCACAACAGACTGCCGAGCGATTTTCTACTCGACTTGCACACCTGCTCTCTGAGAGCACTCATCAGCAACCCGGTATAAGGGAACTGTGGGACGGCATTGCAAACTCCCTGCGTACAGCTGCAAACGAAACCATCGGATTTCGGAAAGGTCGCAAAAACAGCTGGTACGATGAGGATTGCCGTGCCGCAGTAGAGAGAAAACAGACTGCCTACCTCGCAACCTTGCGATCAACCACAACACGTGCGGGGTGGGATAGATACCGAGAACTGAAGAGGGAAGCAAGGCGCGTCTGCAGAGAAAAAAAGAAAGAGGCCGAGATGCGCGAGTACGAGGAGCTTGAGAAGCTGGCCGACAAGGGTAACGCTCGAAAATTCTATAAAAAGATACGGCGACTTACAGAAGGTTTCAAGACCGGAGCGAACTCTTGTAGGACCCAGGGAGGTGAGCTAGTGACAGATGCCCAGAGTATACTCGATTTATGGAGGGAGCACTTCTCCAGCCTGCTGAATGGCAGTGAACAGGAAACACGCGGAGATGGTGAACCCGAAACTCCAATTGATGACGATGGGAAAGTTGTTCCTTTACCCGACTATGAAGAAGTCCAAATAGCAATCGTCCCCTTAAAAAACAACAAAGCGGCGGGGACCGATGGATTACCGGCCGAGCTATTCAAACACGGCGGCGAAGAGCTGATCAGGTGCATGCATCAGCTCCTTTGTAAAATATGGTCGGATGAAAGCATGCCCGACGATTGGAATTTAAGTGTGCTCTGCCCGATCCACAAGAAAGGCGATCCCACAGTCTGCGCCAATTATCGTGGAATAAGCCTTCTTAATATCGCATATAAGGTCTTATCAAGCGTATTGTGTGAAAGACTAAAGCCCACCGTCAACAAACTGATTGGACCTTATCAGTGTGGCTTTAGGCCTGGTAAGTCAACCATTGACCAGATATTCACCATACGCCAAATCTTGGAAAAGACCCGTGAAAAGAGAATCGGCACCCACCACCTTTTCGTCGATTTTAAAGCCGCCTTCGACAGCACGAATAGGAGCTGCCTTTATGCCGCTATGTCTGAATTTGGAATCCCCGCAAAACTTATACGGCTAAGTAAACTGACGTTAAGCAACACTAAAAGCTCCGTCAGGATCGGGAAGGACCTCTCCGAGCCGTTCGATACCAAACGAGGTTTCAGACAGGGTGATTCCTTATCGTGTGACTTTTTTAATTTAATGCTGGAGAAAATAATACGAGCTGCAGAACTAAATAGAGAAGGTACAATCTTCTATAAGAGTGTACAGCTGCTGGCGTACGCCGATGATATCGACATTATTGGCCTCAACAACCGCGCCGTGAGTTCTGCTTTCTCCAGACTTGATAAAGAAGCGAAACGAATGGGTCTGGTAGTGAATGAGGGCAAGACGAAATATCTCCTGTCATCAAACAAACAGTCATCGCATTCGCGACTAGGCTCCCACGTCACTGTTGACAGTCATAACTTCGAGGTCGTAGATAATTTCGTCTATCTAGGAACCAGCATTAATACCAACAACAATGTCAGCCTTGAAATCCAGCGCAGAATCACTCTTGCCAACAGGTGCTACTTTGGGCTGAGTAGGCAATTGAAAAGTAAAGCCCTCTCTCGACGAACGAAAATCAAGCTCTACAAGTCGCTCATTATACTGGTCCTAATATATGGCGCAGAAGCGTGGACGATGTCAACATCTGATGAGTCGGCTCTAGGAGTCTTCGAGAGGAAAATTCTGCGAACGATTTATGGTCCTTTGCGCATTAGCAACGGCGAATACCGCAGACGATGGAACGATGAGCTGTACGAGCTATACGACGATATTGACATAGTTCAGCGAATGAAGAGACAGCGGCTACGCTGGCTAGGCCATGTCGTCCGAATGGATGAAAACACTCCAGCTTTGAAAATATTTGATGCAGTACCCGCTGGTGGAAGCAGAGGAAGAGGAAGACCTCCACTCCGTTGGAAAGATCAAGTAGAGAGTGACCTGGGTGCACTTGGCATTTCCAACTGGCGCCAAACAGCGAAAAGAAAAGATGAATGGCGCGCTGTAATTGCTTCGGCTATAATCGCGTAAGCGGTGCCAACGCCAATAAAGAAGAAGAAGATTTTGATCGATCAGGACTATATCTACGTGACTTTTTTAAAGACTTCAGATGAAGAAAAATATTGTCGGATGATATTGTGAAGGTATGGACAAGATTACCAGGAAATATTTAGTTTGAAAGGTTGGGAGCTCAGAGAATAACAAGATTTTGAAAATTGAGCGAACAAATTAGAAATTGTCTGAATATTACTAGAAATATTATTTTGAAACATTATAGTAGACGGAAACCCAGGCCCCTATGAATACATACCTATATTAATTTCCTTTTTTAGTGTTCGATGCAACGTTGCCAATTTTCACATTAAAGCTTAGAAAGCTATTCTGGTAGACCATTTTGTAGTGTTGCGGGTATATTTTCGGAAAACTAAGTTCTCTCAACAAAGTTGCAATACTGTAGATATTATTATTAATATTATCTTGGCATTTTTTAATATTTACATATACATGCCAATAGCTCTTCCCACATTATAGAAGTTAAACACATCTTATGACTTGCATACATTTGCATGTGTATTCAAAAAAAAAAAAAAAACAAAAAAAAAAAAAAAACATTCAACAGCGTCAACAAAATGTTGAACATCGTGTTAAAAAACATGTTCGCAATTAAGTGATGTCCTGTCGTGCGAACATTGTTATTGTACATTCCACATCTTGCTTGTGGCGCCCTCGACCTTCGACGGTGTGTGTGTACGCAAAGGTACCCAAAAACATTCGATGTATTACTATATACATACATACATACGCACAAATGCCTAAAACTCTTGCAGAGCCAAAGTGTCTGTGGCAATGAATTTGTCTCCTTTAACTGCAATATTCTTGTTTTTCTTTTCACTTCACCTTTTAGTTTTGCCATTCCTTTTTGATGGCCAACTTCAACTCTCCCCGTGTCGCACATTGCGTGTGGGGCATTCGATGCCGACTGTGACTGTGGCAATGCGCATGCGTTGTAGTATGCAAAGTGCTTTGCTAACAAGTCGATTGCGTAAATGTATACATAAATATACAGCATATGTATAAATGTATGTATGTTTGTATGTATTGTATGTTTGATTGTATGTATTTATACAAGCCCATCTCACCTGGCGTTAACACAAAGGTTGCACGTAAATGACCCAAGTTATCATAAACATGTCAAAAGTTGTAAATTAAGTGCACAGCATGCCATCGAAAGCACCAACGTAACAGCAACAAATACAACAACAACAACCACAACAACAGGAGTCAGAGTCAAATTTTGTATATGAGGTCACCGAAAATAAATATATATGTAGACGTGTGTATAACTTTGACCATTTTATTTTTCTGCTAAAAATTGAGGTTATGAGGTCTCTGCGCCTAAATGCATGCTTGCTGTTTATGAGGTGTGTTTCTGTAGGTGTTTAGTCTAGTAATTGAGGAACTTTCCACTTGTTAAGAGCTTTGAAACACATCGTTATATGCATTTTGAAGATGGCGATGGGTAAGTATTTTGGATGAAAAGAGAGTTGCCCAGAATAACCAGGAAACCAATTGTGAAAGCTCCAAAGAAACAAATACTTTTATTGAGTTTATTGAGCATGGGCTAGGGTAGGTTGTAGTGGCTACCGCTCTGTCTAGTCGGATTCACCTAGGCCACCACAAAAACTCCATTTCGATTCCCTAATGAACCTCATTAGATCCATGACTTGGACGTCAGCTATCTTCGATAGACCATCCAAAATTACGATGCCTCCCCTCAAAGCAGGGTAGTCGCATAAGAGATGGGTAATCGTTTACTCCTCTTTATCCTCTTTGCAGCTTCTGCAGCATCTTCTGTAGGGAGCCTCTAGTCTTTCTGCGTGTCGTCCTATCAGACAGTGGCCGGTCAGAATTGCTATAACATTGGACATGTCGTCTCTTTTTAACGTATCTCGTGATCTCTTCTTATCTCATTTCGGCCATGTGTGCCTGGGTTTGCGGCAGGTTGTAATGTCATACATTCATTGAGAATCAGTCTGCAATCAGCGAAAGGCATACCAATGCTTGGTCGTACCTTGTCTATCAAGCTCATCCGCATTACAGCCTCCACGATAGGAAAACACAGCAGTGGTCAGGTAGCCTGAAAGAGAGTTCCAGGGGGGGGGTTTCTGAGAAGACACCTCGGCCAACTTTCTCCTCAAGCTTTGATCCGTTCGTGTATATTTCCAGACTATCTCTTGAAGTATTGTAATTATCTACCCATGCTTCCCTGCTGGAAATTTGTATTCTAAAGTAGTTATCAGTTAATACTATTGGACCACATCGATCTGTATAACTTGATATAAAGTTGTATTATTGAGCATAAATTAGGAATAAATAGTTCAAGAGAGTTTTTTTATATTAGATCTAACACAATAAAAAGTTCTTATGACAAGTGTACATTCCAATCAATAATTCCATGAGCTAAATTCCGGTGAATGAAACCCATTATTCATAATATATAAAATAATAAAATTTAACTACTGTGAAGTTGCTAAATGTTTCATATATTTTAAGCAATTGTTTAGCTTTATCAAAATACCTCACATACATACATACATATAAAAAGATATATGAAAGTGTGGTTATGGCTAAAGAATTGCTTTAAATACCTTTCAACTGCCACCAAGTGTTGATGTGCCGAAGTTTGATATCAGAAATGGATTGAGTGACAGCATGGAAGGCATGCAATGCGTGAAAAACTATTGAAAACCGAAAATAGCATATCATTTGAAGCCTACAAAAGAGGAAATGCCAACACGCCAGCCAAAGCAAGCTAATTCTCAGCTCACAATAGAGGTTTGTTGATTGAAATTTGAAGAGTTAGTGGGTGTTTGTACATAAAATAAAATACTCAAATAATATATTTAATGTGATTTAATTTAATTTTAGTTTATCTTATGTTAGTTTTGTTTGATTTAATTTTATTTTATTTCAGTATATTTTATTTAACTCTACTTTATTCCATTTTATTTTCTTTTATTAAATTTTTTTTTATATTTTTTTTTTAATTTCAATCCATTTTATTTTATTTTATTTATTTTATTTTATTTAATTTTATTTTATTTAATTTTATTTAATTTTATTTAATTTTATTTTATTTTATTTTATTTTATTTTATTTTATTTTATTTTATTTTATTTTATTTTATTTTATTTTATTTTATTTTATTTTATTTTATTTTATTTTATTTTATTTTATTTTATTTTATTTTATTTTATTTTATTTTATTTAATTTAATTTAATTTAATTTTATTTAATTTAATTTTATTTTATTTTATTTTATTTTATTTTATTTTATTTTATTTTATTTTATTTTATTTTATTTTATTTTATTTTATTTTATTTTATTTTATTTTATTTTATTTTATTTTATTTTATTTTATTTTATTTTATTTTATTTTATTTTATTTTATTTTATTTTATTTTATTTTATTTTATTTTATTTTATTTTATTTTATTTTATTTTATTTTATTTTATTTTATTTTATTTTATTTTATTTTATTTTATTTTATTTTATTTTATTTTATTTTATTTTATTTTATTTTATTTTATTTTATTTTATTTTATTTTATTTTATTTTATTTTATTTTATTTTATTTTATTTTATTTTATTTTATTTTATTTTATCTTATTTTATTTTATTTTATTTTATTTTATTTTATTTTGTTTTATTTTATTTTACTTAATTTAGTTTTATTTTATTTTATTTTATTTTATATTATTTTATTTTATATTATTTAATTTTTTTTGTTTTAATTTATTTTATTTAATTATATCTAATTTAATATTATTGTATATTATTTAATTTAATTTAATTTAAATTCATTTAATTTAATTTAGTTTTATTTTATTTCATTTTATTTGGTTTTTTATTGTTTTGTTGATTTTTATTTAGTTGAATTTAATGTAATTTTATTTAATTTTTTCTAATATAATTTAATTTTAATTAATTTAATCTTATTATGGTATATATTTTTCATAATATTTTCAATTTACTTCCGCAATTTTCGCCTTTGCCCACCCTGTATCCAATCGAAATTATGCCACCAAAAATGAAATGCCTGCTTGCGCTATAAAAATAGGAATAACTGCTGATATTAGCAGCAATTCAAAGGAACAACAGCCGAAATATATAATCATTTGGAGTTATTGCGGAGCACATCAAAGGATAATGCGATCAAATAAAAGGAGTGAATTTGTTAATGCGTTTTTATAGCGCGTGTGCCATCACCATCACCAGCACCAGCACCACCAATATCCACCGCCACCACCGCTACCACCGCCGTCAGTAATAATGGCTTACCAAGACCCAACAAAAGCAACAATGCTAACACTAAATATATGTTTATATATTATAAACGTTATAAATGTAGTATATATTTAAGTTGCAGGTGGTACAACACAGGAAGGTGAGAAAGGGTTAAATGTGTTTATTTGTTTATGGGATACACAGCAGGTTTCGCTATTCCGAGTTTATGGCGACTAAAACAGTTATTAGTTGGGAAAATTAGTGAGAAATGTTGATTGTTAAAAAGTGGAGTTTTGTTTTTTTTTAGCTTATTGTGTTGTTGGTGTTTTTGTTGTACTTTGAATTAATGAGAAATTTGCATGTTGACAGCAGATATACAAAATTATAAGTTTCTTTATTGACGACATTCTTTCTGAATTGAAGATTTGGGGGGAAGAGCAGGAAGAGTTGCTTTAAATGCCGAATGGAGTTCTAATGTTTTTGTATATTGTAATGTTTGTATTGAATAGAAGCAAGCAAGACATGTCACAACATAGATCAATGATACGAATCTTAAGAAAATTATTCTTTGGCTAGTCTCATTATGACCTAAAACTAGTAATATCGAAATATCCTTTCGATCCATGCAAAAAAAAAATTCAAAAATTTCAAGGTTTTGATGCGTCGAAATATTTGAGCTCAGCAGGATTTCTCACAGGCATTCACCATCGAGATACAAATGTTATAATGGAGTAAAATTTAGAAAAAATATGAAAGACTTAGTATTATTTATTATTTATTTATGGTTATTTAAACCAAATATATTTGCTTTTTCTTCTTATTTCTTAACCTAATTTTTCGCTTTGATTACCATACATACATACACGTACATATGTACATGTATACGTAAATATATTAATAATAACATTAATGAATATTACATACAATCACACACTTATAGCTACATACGTATGTACATATGAACTGTAATCTTTGCTGTCATTTTAATGAAGTGTGTTCACACAATATTTAATCATCTCTCTCGGTTGAACTCGTGCACTTCCTCTAAGGTAATGCATCCTCATGGCCGGAACAGTATTTCCTCACCGTTGTCAGCTCACATAATTAACACAATTGACAACAACAGATATGACGTTACATACATATACATTTATAAATATATAAATATAAAGATATATACATGCATACGAGTACATACATACATGTGTATGTATGATACATTTGTATGAGTGCATTTGCATGCTAGCAACTATTTTTGCATATTTAATTGGATACTTAACTTCATGTTGCATGTTGCATGTTGCAGTCGGCATAATGTTGTTGTTATGTTTCATTGTCCAGTGCTCGCCACAAGCTTTTTCCTTCGACAGACTGTCTTTTTGTTGTTGTTGGCGTTTTATTAAGTGCTGCAATAATTTCTTTCCACATTTCTTGTGCCACTTCTTGTTGCATATACGAACAAATATAATTACGTACCTACATATATACATTTGTATATACACGTACTCTTAAAAGAAATGTGCATAAATACACTTGTTGCACTTGTTTTGCCATTTGTTGCACATATTTATTGTAAGCACAACTTTGACAGCCGAGTCACTTCACTTGGCTTTTTCCACCAAGACGACATTCAAGTGTTGCCACCTGTCATAATCGAGTTGCAAATAGTGGTAAATTTGCATTTGCATTTGCATTTGCATTTGCGGCTTTTGCGCTTCAATTAATAAGTGTGCAGAACAAGCAATGTTTTAGTTGTTCTTGTTGTTGTTGTTGTTGTTGTTATTGTTGTTGCTACAATACAATGTAGTTGTTGTTATTGTCACTAACAACTTGTGCCGGCGCAAAAAAGTACAATTACGAAATTACAAAACTGCATATTTGTCGCCGGCAACGGCTGCTGCAACTGCACTGTGCTGTCATTGAGTGGCAAACATAAGTACATACATACATATATGCACACATGCACAGCTATTTACATTGGCCTGCGCATGCGTAACGTTGACGACTAAGTCAGCGCTATTTCTGTAATGAACCTGTTTTTTCTGCGCCTTTTTTCCAACCCCCCCTTTGGCGCTTTGGCATTGTGTAGCCCTCGTAACTAAGTTACGGCGTACACTTAATACTCAGGTGGCAAGTGGCATTTTGTGTGTGTGGTGCATAGTTTTTTTCTCTCTTTTCCAGTTTAACTGAAACGGAACCGCAAATTATTTTAATTTGCGTTAAATAAGTATTAAAGTGGGAATGAAAAATGTTGAGAGTTACTCAGCGCACGATGTAATGTTGTTGCAACATTGGTGCAAATTCGATATTTGCAATGGAAATTCACGTCCTCCGTACACAGGTGTGGAAAGCTTAACCAAGAGCATTTTAATTTGGTTTACATATGAACATCAATAATAACAGCACCACCAACAAGTACGGAAGAGCTACAAAATCCCGAGTGAAGTGAGAAAGGGGAAGTAAATATTTTGTTAAACACAATTTCATTTAATACTTTTATTTTCTATTTTGCATTTCTTTTCTTATTTTATTTATTTTAATTTAATTTAATTTTTTTTTATTTTTTTATTTTAATTTATTTAATTTTCTTTTATTTTATATTATTTTATTTTATTTCGTTTAATTTTATTTATTTTATTTTAATTTAATTTAATTTTTTTTAATTTATTTTATTTAATTTAATTTAATTTAATTTAATTTAATTTAATTTAATTTAATTTTATTTTATTTTATTTTATTTTATTTTATTTTATTTTATTTTATTTTATTTTATTTTATTTTATTTTATTTTATTTTATTTTATTTAATTTAATTTAATTTAATTTAATTTTATTTAATTTTATTTTGTTTTACTTTATTTAATTTAATTTAATTTATCTAATTTAATTTAATTTAATTTAAATAAATTAATAATTTAATTTTATTTTATCTTATTTTTTTATTTTATTTTATTTTATTTTGTTTTATTTTATTTTATTTTATTTCAATTAAATTTATTTATTAGAAATAAATTTTATTTTAATATTTTTATATTATTTTATTTAATTATATTATATTTTGTTTTAATTTATTTTCTTTAATTTAATTTTATTTTATTTAGGTTGATTTAATTTAATTTCCTTTTAGTTTATTCATTTCTTTCTTTTCATTTTAGTTTACTTTACTTAAAGATATTTTTAATTTAATAATTAATAATTTTTAATTTAGTTTAATTTTTTATCGGTATTATTATTAAGTAAAGTAATTTTATTTTACAAAGTTTATTTGTCCGTTGAAAGTAATTGTGTTGGTGCATAGAAAGAATTTCCCCAACAATGATTTTACAATAACAACGGTTGCAGTTTATACATACATATACATATGTTGGCTTATAACTTTGTTTGTAATTTTTTCTACGCGCTGCACATTGAGTATATTGCCGTGGTGGCAAGTTGCATGTAGCATATTAGAGAATTAGCGCACATTTTAGCGCCACTTCTCGTACGCACTGAGGTGTTAGAGTACGCTCTTGTAGTAACGTTTGCGGCAGCGATTAATGCTGCAGGCATGTTGTCGGCTAATTGCAGAAACAGTAAAAAACCTGTCGAATTAAGAAAGTTAAAGAGCGATTGAAAGTGCATGGCAAATAGGAAAAAATGTAGGAACATGCAAAATTATGCATTTACAAATACATATATACTCGTATGTTTATATGTAGATATGCGCTTAGTGACCAAACAACGCATTTCGAATTCAATTTGTGCAACAGAGTGAAAACAATATGAGAAATAATTGCTTTATGACTTTATTACGGAAAACCTCCAGGTTGCTGATCTATCAAACAGACCTTTGCTTTCTTGCCTGCTCCCTTCTGCACACATTTACTTCACTCTTATTGCACCGCTGCCAATTTATCTACTCTCTGGACCACCCAAAAATCTGTTATCTCTAACATTTTCAACACGGGTTTTCCGATTGTTCATCATTTAATTTAAATCTTTTTCTCAGCTGTATTTCTCCTCTTCCTCCTCTTCTTCCTTCTTCGATTTGTATTTTGTCTATTTCGAATAATTTAAATAACAAACATTGGACGAGCCTAAACGGTCACGAATGGTGTCAACGGCGTATGTGCGAGCGATTGTTTAAGTCGCTTGAATTATTACGGTAATTTATTAAAAATCAACAATGACCAAATCTAGCACTACTTAGTGAACGGTTGGTTTAAGGCGTACTCGGATGGTGTGAGTAGAAATCACTATTAATAATACTTTTTCAATTTATCAACATCCGCACACAAATGATTATGAATGGAGTAAATTTATTAGTTAGAGATTGAAATTGAACAATGAGAAAAAAATACGCCGAGAAAAAAATACAAATAAAATTCATTCACTAAAATTTTGAAAAATATTTTTAATCGCAGTGGCCTTTAGGTGCATATACATATACATAGTATATATATATACATACATTTGTTTACATATATGCTTTAATATCGATAAATCGTGATTTAGCTTAGAATGTGCTGAATTGAGGCACAGCATGTGGCCTACAACAAACCAACCAGCCAACAGTCAGCCAGCGTGGGGACATTAAGTGAGTAATACATACTTTTATGTAGTATATGAATGTGTGAAGGTGATTTTGATCTTAACCATAAACTTATTAATACTGCAAATATTTAACTAAATTTTATAGTTTCGAAGCGAAAACGATGAGGTGTGTGAATTTTCTTGAATTTCTGCTTCTGCTCTTGATTACACGTCAAATTACTGCTGTGAGGAGTCTTTCCCAAACTCTGACACAATTACGCCGCAAAGTCCGAATAGTTTCTCGACGGTAATGTTCATTCTTTCCCATATACCGTAGACAAGACTTTATATAGGACATCAAAAAGACTTATCTCACGAATATTGGACTGAGAGGTCACTCTTAAGTTACAACAGTTGGATATATCCTTCTCTGACCTGCTAACCCAACTTCGTCTGCAACGTCTGTTGAATTATCCTTGTGCTTTATTCTCTTCTTCGAGGTGCGATAATCTTCTTCGCACCAGCTTTATTTTCGGCTTTGTTTAAATACCTATACTTTCGTTGACGATTATATGCAAGGATCTTGAAAAGCCATCCTTGGGACTCTACCGATTTGTAGACAACTGCCCTCAAAGAGCAGACGCGCAAGTCGAGTAGAAAACTTGTTGACTGTCTGTTGTGAATGTGGATTCGTATTTTTTCTGTGTTTACTCGCTGATATTCATTGCTACACAGAGGCAGATGAACATCTTTTATGGTAGGCTGGAGACATGATCGATTTGCTTGAACTTGAGGCAGCCAGCTATAGTTTGATGACTTTTCTATTACTGGGACCTGGTACTATAAGCAAGCATGCCTCTAATGAAGTAGATGCGATCCAGGCGCTCTTATAAGGTATGAATAAGTTGTCCCTTTATTATGTCGTGGCGCGTGTGAGATCCATCGAAGTGAATGCCAGTACTCGGCGAATGAGTTTCTCTTTCAATACGAACCCGATGCCTAATATGCGTTACTTTACATGACTGCTGTAGTATTTGTTACTAGGTTCTAGGTATGTGCTTCTGTCCTAGTCTAACACCTTTCAGGTACACGCCCTGAAATCCGGGTCTTCAGCAAAACTGAAATCACTCATTCTAGGTTTATTGATATTTTTAATTGGAGTTGGTTTCTACGCCACCACTTGCCTCACACTGTCCGCCTTGAAGAGTTTAAAGTTTCACTTCAGCAATGCCCCGGATTGAGCCAATGCGATGGAATTCGAAAATACCAACCAGTCACTTAATTGACACAAAAACGCTCCTCTAATCGCGCAATCTTTAACTCTATCAAAGTAGAGAACAACACCATAAACAAACACTTGAAACACACACTGACAACGCACCGCAATGCCGCTTTTGACACGTGCCCCCTTTTGACGCGTAACTTTTTCCTTGACGAATTATTGTACATTTCAATCTGTGTCTACACTTTGAAGACCGTATTTATGTATTTATTGTCTTTGGAGCTCGATTGGTTGGTCAATTGGCCGTCTCATTCAGTCCATTGGGCTGGACGAGGGCTTTAAGTGTTTTTCTGCCACATTTTACCGAATCATTGTTGCAACATTAGCGGGCGAGCGACGAGCGCCGAAACAATAAAAGAAAAGAGTGTTTGTTTGTCTGTCTGTATGTATGTGTGCCGAGATTTCAGCTAATAATGATACCAAAATCTGAACCATGAAATGGATGGATGGACGGACGGACGGATGGACGGAAGGAGAGTCGAGTGAAACAACAAAAGACAAAAAGAAAACAAAAAGCGCAGACTGGCATTCGAGCTAATCGTTCGGATGGCAGACTCAGAGGCGGGTGGAGCAGTGAAAAATACCAAAAAAATATTTCGGTATTAGCAACAACAATAACAACAAAAGGCCAATAAATGTGGCCTAAAACTCCACTACAAAAACAAACAAACAAACAAAGACAACAAAGCAATAAAAGAAAATCTCAGTTTGTTGTTGTTGGATGACAAGCAGAAATCCACACACACACACACACACACACCACATCCTTGTTGCGTGAGTTGACAAAATTCTCCTGCGCGTGTATTGTATGTGTAATTGTTGTTGCAGCCCCCTTTTTGGTGTCTCTGGCCTTTGCTTGGCAACGAGCTAGCGATCGATATCAGCCTCAGCCTCTGTTGGGCAGTCAATGGTGGGCTCATTGCGGAATTGATCGTGGCGATTAATTTGTCTTCCACTTGAGACTGTCAGTGCATCCGAAGCGGGAAGCGTGAGCATGAGTATGCAACATGTTGTTGCTGCTCCCGCCGAACGCAATGAATCTAAGCAGCAACAACAACAGCGTGCATTTGTGGCAGGAGTGTGGCAACAAATGAAATGCACTTAATCACGATTAGCTGTAATCGATAAAGCGTAAAGAAAAGAAAAGATGAGTGAACAGCACAAAGTGCCAACAACAAACACACAACTATACTCTAAGCGAACAGGCGGGGAGGCTTCCATAGGCTTTGGCGTTGGCAATCCAGGCGTTTTTGGTGGCGATGATGCGCAATAAACTGCAGATAAGCAACAGCGAAACAGCAAAGTCGAGGGAGAAAAAATCCAAAAGGAAGACTAAAAACTAATAAAGAATCTCAACAAAATGACATTTCAACTGTGGAGCTTCGTTGAATTGCAGATGACAAATGATGTTCCTCGTGGCGGAATTATGATCTCGCTGGGCACGGTTGATGGTGGATGAGTTTAGAGAGTAGACGTTACTAATTTATTCATGTACATAGAGCCTAGATGTGTATCTTGCAGAGGTGATAAAAGAGCAAAAGAATTTGCAAAAAAAGACTAATTAATTGAAATGGTAGTTCTTGCTCGTATGGTATAAGTGGTATTAAAGCCTCCAAACTCATCGAACTTGGTAGCATTGTGAGTTAAAAAAATTTCTTTATCTTGTATGAGATTGCAACAGGCAGCTTTTGGTGGACCCCGGTGATACGAATGGGTTATATTAGGTGTAGTAAAAATAAATCCACTATTTTTGAATGAAATTGAAGGCTTTAATTTTTTCTTTTCGTATCCAGCAATCAATTTTTACTACATTTAGGAAAGATCTTCTTTGGCAATTAGAATATTTAGCACTGAAAAGATGGAACGAAGCAGATTTGGCTTAGACACATCACTAGAAAAACAAATAAACTTTTAAAGAGGTCTAGGGGAAATATATTGTATATAGACTTACAGCTACAATACCGGCTGGCCGACCCATTAGAGAGCTTGCTTTAAAAACGGCTGTGAACCATGACAGCCGTTGTCGTTAGAATGGTATGATGAAACACTTATATGTCTTTCTGTGAGTGTCCAGTTCTTTTACACTAATAAGTCCAATTTATATTTCTTCTATTCAAGGTTAAGTTCAATTGAATGATTGGTGAGCATATTAGGCCCCAGAGTAGGTTCATTGCGATACCACGGAAGATACCTCAGCCACTATAGTTGACCAATTGGAGCAATCGACGTACATTTGCTCCATCTCTTCCACTCTCTAAAGGTTTCCAACTCTAGATACTTTAACCTACTCTTCGAAGTTGCTTGGAAAGGTAAATATCTCCTCAGGATGGAGAGGAATCCTTTCAGAATTCATTCGATTTTACGCTCACTGTGTTGATACTCTATAGAAGAAGTCCTGTAAGAAGACCATAATTGTAGATACGAGTATTTCCTTTTTTTAGGCGAGACAAGTTCATTCGTTTTGAGACTCTTCATCCTGGACTTAGCATTTGCAACGATTAACTGGAGAGTGGTAAGCTCAAACTCTTCCTCTTTGATGGCAGATAAATGCTTAGTACAGTACCCATACCTGATTCAAAGAGAACTTCACCATCAGTTTAAACGAACTATAGTAATATTCTAGGGTTCCTGATTTTTTTCCTACATACCATTATAGGAAATAATCTTAGAAAAATTATAATCTCATTATGATCAATGGAATAGTAAGCATTGTTAGTAAATTGTTCATCGAATTCAAAGAAAGCTATTGCATATTCCCTCTAGTTGCTTTAGTACAAAGGCAAATATTAGGTTTAGTAAAAAGTAATCCATTCTTCGATAAGGGCGAAAACGCAAGCCAGATGGTTGAAAATGTCAATAGCGTTTATGATCCTGTTACTGTTGCATCCAATTTTTCGTAATTTTGATGTAAAAGAAGCTTCACGGCGTGGAAGGCCAATTGTCGAAAATATCGACAATATCAGTGGGTTTGTAGAGTCCGACCGTTCCGTCCCTGTTTCGATTGCCCAAGAGCTAAAGATTGCATAAAAACCCGTTTGGAACCATTTGCTTCCAGTGATCTCTGGAACTATACGGCAGTTGAAAAACCTTTTTCGGGATGGAGATTATTAAAAAAAATGGTTCGATTACATGAAATTCGTTTAATATGGCTTTTTGCTTAGATTAGCAGGAAAATTACTCTTCTCTCTGGCATCTAGACCAGAGACCCACTTATTCGAAAAAATCAAATTTATAGTTATTTTAATATATTTTTTTAATGGAAAAATATGAATTTTATTGAAAAAATTTACATATTCATGGCTAGGCTTAGTTAAATTTTTGGATGACATCCGTAAATTGAAAACGTGCGTGTCCTAGAAATAAGCCCTAGGCCTGGACCTAAATTCGATTTGATTGAAAAAAATTGGTATGATTTGGAAAAAGCAGCATAAATCGGCGAAATTTTTTGAGCAGCATAGAGGTAATCCACACATATACTTACATATGTATTGTAGTTACGTGTAGATCAATAAAATAATCAAAAAACTGAATGTTTTGACGCTTAGTTAGGGTTTTTTTATTCGTTCTTTGCAATAACAATTAGAATGAAAATTAGAGAAAATACAAAAAAGCACAACAATGTGTGACCGGGTCTGCTAGTATTGAATTATATATATGAATTCGAAATCATCACTTCACTGTAACAAACTTCTATTTCTCTTTTGCAATTCTTACCTCACACCTTCTCTTCTTCTGCTTTATTCGCCTCATTACAGACACTTTGACAGCAGTTTGACCGGCGGGAAATCGATTTTGGCTCTCCATCCATCTCGAGCAGCCACTGTGCAGCCTTAAATGTGAAGTAGTTTAAGCATTTTGCATGATTCACTAGAAAATTCTTCATTCATATACGAAAGAACACTTAGTTCAAAATGATTTTATTTTCACTTATTTCTCTATACTCAAAAACACTAGAGAAATGCATTTTATAGCCGTGAAACTCTTTTAATCCTCCGCAGCGGTGTATAACTGTGCACGGAGCAACAACAACTGACTAAAAAGCAGCGAAAAAACAGCAAAAACTACGAAATCCCAAGTCATTCCAGCCAACTTCTCTCTGTGGCAGAGTCGGTTGGAGTCAGTGGCAAGTCAATGGAGGCAAAAAAGCCCGCAAAAAACACAAAACAAAAACCACAAGTGAAATACATGAAAGAAAAGCAACAAACAAAAGCGAATCGAGAAATTCGCAATGAAAAGAAAACGGGAGAAACACACGCAATAGAGTGAAATTGTGTTTTTGTAGCCTTTTTTCGAGTTGCAAATGTATGCGCTGGGATCTACGGGTATGTGTATATGTGTGTGTGTGTGTTTGTGTGTTTGTGTGTGTGGCAATTGGCGAAGCAGGAAAAGCGGCAAAACAAGTTTGCGAAATTTCGTCCGTGTGCTTGTTGGCGTGGCGTTGCAAAAAAGTTTTATTTCAGCAGTTTCTCTTGTTCAAGAGCTGAGGAGGCAGGACGAGTCTTCGGTAGACGCTTATGTTAGTTTCAGCTTTTTTATGGGTAGTTGTGTGCGTGAGGTAGAACTACTTGTGTGTTTAATTGGGAGTAAAATTTATAAAAAAAAAATAGAGAGCCGCTGTAGGAGTGTATTTGGAGAGAATTCTGAATAAAGGACCAGAAAATAGGGAAAAATGATAATGTAAAAAATTTAGAGAGAACTGCCTACAGGCAGAAAATTATAATTTAAGATAAATAATAATTTTATCCAAAAAGCCAAAGGATCTTTTGTGTGGTAGAGTTTAATTTCCTGTATTCCAAACCAGCTTTGATATTCTCCAGAAAAGAAACATTTTAGATTAACGTACTTTACTTAAAAGAAATAAAGCCGTAATCATAATTGGAGTTTTTATGGTTAGAAGGGCAGAACAGCTTCTAACGAGTCTACATGTTTCAAAATTGACCTTCACAATGGACCACGTAATGTTAAATAATAAATAATAGGAGAGTAGTACAGAGACAGATATCAGCCTAAACTTATAAGTAACTCTGGAAGCCGATCTTGTCGTCAACCAAGTTAATTAATATAAAAGTGACGCAATTATGCTAGCCGCTTAAAAGTTCCACGCAGTAAGATTCAGTCTTCTAGATGTGAAGGGTGTGACGATATTAAGAAAATTAGTTCAGAACTCGGACTAAACGTAAAATACGACCGAAAAACGAAGACACCACGCGCGCATAGGTGGGATGGACATAGAGGGAGCCGTCCTGAACCTCTCTTCCTGAACTTTGAACTGACAAACCAATCAATATGGGTCCAGATATAATGAAAATCTTCGAGTCTGACCATCATACGGGCACTGTTTCGATTGACCAGGAGCTTAACATTGCACAAAAAGCAGTTTTAAATCAATTAAAAATCGCTGAATACGCAACTAAACTAGATGTATGGGTGCCACATGAGTTAACGAGAAAAGACTTCATGGACCGAATTTTCATCTGGGAATCGCTGTTGAATCGTAACGAAACCGATCCATTTCTCAAGCGGCTGGTATCTGCTGATGAAAGGTGGATCACAAATAGTCTCTAATCCAGGATTGACGGCCAGGAAGGATTTGTTGTATGTTTGGTGGGGTTAGTATTGAGTCGTCCACTATGATCTGCTTCTTTACCGTGAAACTCTTAATTCAGGGCAGATGCCTTCAGCTTTGGTCTACAGGAGAAATCGGGCTTCATCAGGACAACGCCAGATCACACGCATCGATAGCCACTGGACAGAAGCTCCGATAGTTTGGTTGTAAGGATCTTATGAACTCGCACCAAGTGATTACTACCTGTTCATGCCTACGGCGAATAATTAATCTGGTGAAGAATTGGCTTCAAGCGAAGCTTGTTAAATTCGATTGTCTCAATTTTTGCCAAGAGAGAGAAGGTTTTCTATGAGAGAGGCATAATGACAATAACTTCTAAAGGGCAAAACGGTGAATAATTAACATAAATTGGATAACTCCAGGTATGGTGAATAAAACCGTAGATTTAATGCAAAAATAACGGATAATTGATGTTCCTCGAAATATGAGGGCCGCACTATTTCTTGCTGATTTTGCAACTAGTTTCTGTCTATTTCACAATTAAACAAGGGTTACTGTGAGTGAAGCCAAATTGTTAAAATTTCATTTCCAATACGCTACCCAAATTTTTCTCGAATTTTTGTCAATTCTGTTTGAAACATAAATATATGTACATATACAAATGGTGCAGTCAGTATCTGCTGGTGTTATAGTACAATTATTAATGCGTGTAGGTACATACATACATATGTTAATGTGTTAATACTTTCTTATTGTATATACAAACATACATACGAGTACATGCATATGTAAGTATGCACGTCTGTGCGATTATTTCCAACTAAAATCCAATACACTTATCACACAGCAGGTGACAAAAATATTGATGGAAATCCATCAACAGCGGCGCCTGACTGCCAAACTGTTAATTGTTGCATCACTTGTTGCGCACACCCCGCGCAACCCGCCGCCGCTGACAACACAAAGCAACAGCAAAGTGCTCTCGTTAAATGTAGACTTTTTTTTTTTGTTTTTGGCTTCTTTGAAGAGGAATTGTAAAATTATTGGAAATTACACGGAAATCTACGCATTTGAACAACAATAATCAAGAAATGTAATTAATAATATTCTGCGTCTGCTTCTTCTTCCTCTCCGATTCATCGAGATTTCATGGCACCCTTCAAGAGCCACTTAATATTGTTGTTAGATTGTTGTTATGCTGCGGTTATTTGTTGGTTGTTTTGTGCGATTTGACCATTTACACGGAGGCAAGCGCACAAGCGAGGACAATAAATATACACTTGCATATATACATACATACATTCATACATACATACATACATACATACATACATACATACATATCTACATATGTACATTTATATTGTGTAATCAGCTCACTTAATATTACATATGTTTGATAAGTGCAACGCTGGTTGTGTGTTATTGTTGTTGCTGTTAGTTTTGTATAAATTGTTGTTTTTGCTTCCACGAATTTTGCCTACTTCGATGCGTGTTGGCTGCTGTGTGGGCCAAAAAATGTGTTGACCCTTTTGTAACGATCGCACACCATTGTTTGGCGCTCATGCTTCTTAGCAGCAACAACAATAGATGGGCTATTTGTTTCTTCGACAACAATTGCTGCACGTTTTCGCATCATTAATCAAATCTTCAATTGGGCGAATGCGAGAGAAGCACATACACGAATCTATAAATAGACGCAGAGGGTGATCCAAAAACTGTTCGACTTCACGATTGACCCAAATATGGTTGTCTATGATACCAGATACCAGCAAAAAGAAGGGCACTAAGCTCCATGGCTACCTTCATGTCTCCGCTGTAGATATGCGTTCGGTCCTCTTAGCGAAAATATGGTATCGTCTCTGTGAAGAAAAGAATGGCTGTTAAACAAAAGTATGGTTTGATTTGGAAAAGCAGCTATCACAACAGACAGATAGACAGTGTTCTACATGTGTTATAGAGTAACTGTGGGACGATTTTCCAAGCTCTCTACGATAGAGAAACGATTGGCTTTTAGTGTTGAGAGCAGAGTTGGTACGATGGGGAATGTAGAACCACATTGAACTGAAAATCAAAAAAAAAAAAAAAATGTCGGAAAGGTAACAGGAGTATAAAGGGTGGCCGATGTCTAGAGCCTACTACACTACCTTTCGACGGTAACTCTGCTTTTGCGTGGGTTGGACAAAGATAACGTCATAAGAACCGGCATTAAGAATTGTCGAAGGAAAGAAGAATAAGATTGGGAATGCAAGAGAAAGACCTCTTTCGCGTTGGAAGTACCAGGTGCAGAACGACTAGGCATCACTTGGTACCCCTGTATAGGTGCTACAATCTCAAATAGTGCACATTGAATACATATTAGGTAAAGTAAAAATTTCGTTCGGTTTTCGGAGCCAAAGCGGCTGAAAAAGTTCATTTAGTTCATGGGCCCGATACTGTAAACGAATGTGTAGCACAAAAGTGGTTTGCTAGGAACTTAAGATAAGCCAGAAAACCATTTGGAACGAACTTTTTACCTTACCTAATATTTATATCAGTATATGTATATTCGGACCACCCTAATACTTCTATTCAGCTATGTACATACACGTATGTATGTGTGCGGGTGTAAACAAAGAAAGTGCCAAACACCGTTCGTGTTGATAGTGATGATGTTGCTGTTGTAATTGTTGTGGCTCTAGTTGATTTTTCGGAATTTTTCAGAATTTTCCTTTTCTTGGAGTGAAAACAAATGAAATGCGTTTCTTTGTTGTTTTTGTAATGTACAATTTTTTATATGTTTTTATGTTTGCTTTTGTTTGTAGAAAACACCGTTAGTGCATGATTATTAAAAAAGAAAATTATGAATAAATTTGAAACGAAATTTTCGCCATCATCGCAGGCGTAGACAGCGCGACGCGCACAATTCGTATATGTACATGTTTGTTTGTATGTGTACCAGTTTATATGTTATTGTTGTGTTTTTATGTATTTTCAAAAGATCACAGAGTGTGTTGTACAACAAACAAAGCGGCTTTTGGTCATAAAAATTGTTTGTAAACATTTTATTTATATGCAACACGCAGTTAGTTATTATTTTTGGCATTGTTGTTGTTAATTCTATTTTTCGCTTTTGTTGCTTTTGTTGCTTGCTAACAGCGGTTAGTTGCAGTTTTTACGACGCCACAACAAACGCTCCGCCCTCAGCTGCGTGCTACTCGCTCACACACGCTCTGCAGACCAGACTCGCTGGCTGGCATTGCACATACATACGCCCCCCGCGCCCGCTTTCCCCGCCCTCCAGCTCTATTGGTGGGGCGTTTTGCCGCACGAAGGCACGAAGTTTTTTGATGTACAGAGATCATTTTCATTTTCATATTTTGATGTGCATTAGTTGTTGTTGTTGTTTGTGTGCCGCAGCAGTAATTAAAAGTGTCATTAAAACTGTTGTTGTTATTGTTTATTTGCTATTAATTTGCTTGTTAGTACTAAACTAAACATAAACAACAACACAAATCACAAGCCGAAAACCACATCTAAGAGTGGAAATGGCTGGCTGAGGCTGAGGCTGGGGTTGGGGTTGGAGTGGGAAGAAAGTTGTTTGATGCCATGCGGACTGCGGAAGTTTGAGGACAGAGCGGAGTAGACTCCGGTAGCTGGTGGCTGATGGCTGATGGCTGGTGTTCGGTGGCAATGACTTATGACAAGAGGATGTGACTATTTATTTGAATGCCGCTGCAATGAGCAATAAAATGTGGGAGCCAGTGGAGTTACAAAGTTGCCGCTATGAGCGTGATTAACTAATGAGTAATGATGAGCAAAACGACAAAAAAAAATTAAAAATAAATAAATACGAGAGTGGTGGAGTGGCTGTGACTATTTACATATATAAAGTTGAACGCTTAGTTAAAACTAAGTCTTCAAAAAATTATTTTTAGTCTTCCTAACCTCATTTCAGCGAGTCATGGGTTTTAGCCCTGACCAGAGCAACAGAAAAAAAACTGCCGCAGTGGAGAGGAAACAGGTTGCCTACGTCGCCAGTCTGCCCAATCCACAAACGTGGGATAAGCTTCCTAAATATCGCATAATGGTTATATCGAATAAATTGTGGACGACTAAAGCCCACCGTCAACAAACTGATTGGATCTTATCAGTGTGGCTTTACACCTGGTACGTCAACCATGGACCCGATATTCATCATGCGCCAAATTTTCGAAAAGTGAAAACTGTGAAAGAGAATCGACACACCTCACTAATCGTCAATTTTAAAACCTCCTTCGATAGCACGAAAAGCTACATAAACTATCGTTAAGCAACACGAAAAGCTCCATCAGGATCGTTAAGGACGTCTCTCAAACGAGGTTTGAGACAAGACAAAAAGTAAAGTCCTCTTTTGACGAAGAAATGGAGTTTGGGTTTCACTCTATAAGTCCCTCGTCATTCCTGTCTTGCTACATGGTGCTGAAAAATGGACGATGCCGATATCTGATGACTCGGCCATAGGAGTCTTCGATGCAGTGTCTGTCGGTAAAAGCAGAGGACAAGGAAGTTCTACTACACACCGTTGGGAAGAATAGGGAAAACAACGTGGCTTTATTTGGTATTTTCAATTGCTGTCGAGAAAAAGAAGGAATGGCTCACTGTTGTTAACTAGGCTATAACCGCGTAAGTATTGTCTACGGCAATAGAAAAGAAGACTATCAACATACACGTACGTGGCCTGCTGTAGTGGAGTAAGCGAAGCAACATACAAAATTATAACTCTTTTTTCAAATGCAGCCATTCTTTGCTAGGGAGTGTCAACCCCTCCGATTTAAGTCTAACTTGAACTTGAAGCTCGAATACTGAATGAAGGGTCCATTGTTCGACGATCTCCATTTTTGAAAAGATTAAATCCGTAGCAGAATTGATTAGCTTTTTAACTAAAGGCCAAATAGAGCGACCAATCTGCGAGAAAGTTGGTTAGTGGTTGAAAAGTGGTGCTAGATGTGTCGTTTAGGAATGAATGAAAGTTGCTGTTGTTGCTACATACTTTTTCCATGGTGGAGTATTTTTAGATTTGGAATCTTCTGCTTTGTTTTATACATTTTTCCGAATATTAACATAAACAAGATGATATGTGAGCCAATAAGGGTTAGGTTTGTTAAAAGAGGACAGTGATATCGGAGCATGAACATACGTGGGCTACAGTAGTAGGCCCATTGCTATCCCACGATATTGACTCAATCATTTCGTTTTTCATTTTTTTTTAACTTATCTTTTCGTAGACAATATTAGATGAATCATCAAGGAAGATAGTTATCCGAGCTCATAAAAGATTAATGATCGTTTCCTCCACCCCATCACAAACTGCTAGTATGTATGTCGCTCTATTAGGATTCTCCTACCTTTGAGTTGTGCTCTCTTCTAGGAGAGTACATTTTCCGTAACCTCTTTAGATTCCATTTTGGTCAAGTGTGCTTAGATTTCTTTCGTTCGTTCGGTATCAGATATTGTTTATGCTGCCTGCCTATAAATATTATACACAGTTTCTATTTATGTATCATATGTCCCTGTCGTCAGGAACTCAAAGGAGCAATAGTCTGTTCTATTTGGTCATCCAATCGAGGACAGTGCAGTAGAAGTTTTGAATTTGCAGTAAGCAAACATATACGTACATATATGTATATGTATATGTAAATACATATGTACATGCTCATACATGCATTTGCTTTTATTTATTTTTCGCCATAATTCATAAAATATCAACAACTAATAATTAGTTGACCTTTAATCACATTTAATTAAATTAATTACATAATAAAGTGCGTAAAAATAAAAAAAAGATAAAAATGTAAAATTTATGTGAGCAATTTTCCTTTTCCACGCTTTCGCATAAATTTGCGGCAATTTTTCATACGCATTAGAATTGCGTACACATAAACATACAAACATATACATATGTACATTTGACCCTTTATGTTCAAGAATATATATAAACACCCACCTGCATACATATGTATGTATGTGTGTATGCATATGCAGCAATTACTAACAGAAATATTATGTACGCAATGCAATTCGAATGATAAATGAATGTAATTTTATATATATACCTATATACTCTATACATATGTATATACATATATCTATACATACACTCATATGTACATTCAAACGCACTTTTACCCCAGAGTGTAACAATGAATAAATAAGAGCAACTTATAACTACATAGCTCCATAAATATACATACATACATACATACATACATATATATCGTATGCCCGCTTGCGAATATCATGCGTTACGCACTAATTTTCCGCATAATTTTTCACATATCCAAATTACTTTGCGTAGCTGAAATTGGCATTGCGTGTTGCCATTCTACGCAGTCTTTATTACCTTCCGTCCGTCCGTCCGCTGGATGCATTGTGAAAAGTTACAAAAAGGAAATAAAATAAAATACGCATGCAAACATATGTATATTCGTATATATGTACTTACATATCTATTATCTTGATATCTATTATTTCACCCTTTTCCTATTTCCTTATTTGTTTTACGCACTTTTTCGTGTTTGTTGTTGTTGTTGTCGTATGACATGCGTCATTTTCTGCGACAATTGCTTTGACAATTTATTTGTTGGTGAAAATCGCGGAAATCAAATGTTATAGACGATTGAGGTTATGTGGCAATGATAATAATGACATAACTGTATATTATATCATCATATCAATGAGCGAAAATTTCGCAGAAAAAAATATATAGAAGAATTTCCGTCCTTTTGTGCCTCTTTAATTTCCATCGGCAGCGAATGCCAAGCTCTTCGAGTAGATTTTCGGCATGAAAAGAAGCTCCTCATAAAAATTCAACGGCCGTTCAGAGGGGGCTTAGAGTAAATTTTAGGTCCCTTCATTTGTTAGAAAAACATCAAGATGCAAGCTACAAATGGGAAGACGATCTTAACCGACAATCGTTTCAGCCAACGTAAATGACATAACAATGGCGAAGTTTTGAATATTTTCCTTTGAAAATTTTAGAAAGTCTTTTTCAAATGTGCATAATTAAGAAAGTTGAATAATATATTTTATCTTTTATATTAAAAAAAATTATTGAAAATATAAATTTTTCTGCGAATAAATTCATTTAACCTCATAAGAGCTATCCTTTCTGGAAATATTTCAATCAAAGCCTGTTCCGTGTTGTGTTCCGTCCACTGCACGGGGTTTTATAATATCTTCAATTTTCGGCTTTGATTTCACTTAAAAACCTTACATATACCATTTCTTTTCTAACAAAAATATTTTATTTGATACCGTCTTTTTTTACCGCATTATTCATTCACAATAGCTGGGTCTGTCGAATGCTCAAGCTTTGAGAAAGAGACAAGGGAAAAATATTGACCTCCTTTCATTTTAGAATAGAGAAAAGTTTGATACGAGGCTCATTTGGCTGCGCGCCACACATTCCACAAGCAATGAAAAAAAAAATAATTTAAAGGGATTTATGACGACGTACTGCCTAGATAGTTCCTCTTTGCATTGTAGTTGTATTAAGACTGGGTTACATCGAACTCAAGATAAGACTGCGTAAAATCGAAACAGAAGGATACCGAAGTCAATATTTATGATTGATGTAAAAACTTTGTTGTTGATGAGAATATCCGCCACAATAGCAGTGTTTTTAGATATGGAAAGAGTTGATTTTTCTCCTAAAGATTCCACGAAAGAGGCTGTTTTCTCGACAGTTGGGAATAACGAACCGGTTCTATTATGTGTACTAGACTAGAGCAACTTTGATGGCTAGCTCTACAGTCTGAAGAAGGCTTGAGTTAGTATATATTGAGTTAAGTGTAGCGAAAAGGAGTCTGCGTCCTAGGAAAAAACGAAAATAGTAATCGATTTGAAGATATAGTTAAATGGTACTCAAAGCACTTTCTTCGCCTTAGTAGTCGCCTAAAAGCAAATGTTTTGCAGCAATTTGGCCGATATGTCGAGCAATCTTTTCCAAGGCATCAATCGTTCTTGTCTTATAGGCGTGGTCTTCACATAACCAAATAAGAAATAGTCCTGCAGACGGGTTGGCAATACGGACCAACGATTCCTTCTGCCTGTAGAGCGTACCAAATGGTGAGTTTTTCAGTATGTAAAGGCGTCTCAACAATGGCTTGTGAATTATCATCATTTTAAATGCGACATTTTTGTTTATTAAGGTGCCCATTCAACCAAAATTGAGCTTCATCACCGAACAAAATTTTCTTGTGAAAATCTCGTTTCGGGACCATTCACTGAACGTGCGATCGTTCGGCTTCAATTCTTGGACAAGTTGGATTTTAAAGCCTTCCTTCTGCGAGGTCTTCCATAACGACTAAAGAAACCAACCTTTATTTGGTGAAAATGAGATCTTCGATAATGTTTCCAGTGCAGATGGCTGAATTGTTTGTAAGTTTCTCAGATAAAGAAAAGAATTTTATATTTTTATGACTAAAGGAAATCGCTAAAAAGATATATAATATAAATTTTTATTAGGCACTCTTCTGCCTCGAATTTATTAAAAATACTTACTTGAGCTATGTAAACTCACTTAGTTCCACGCTTATATCTCTCGGGATCACTCAAGGTTCCTTATTAAATTTAATTGTAAACATTATTTTTAGATACAATAAATATTTTGGTGACACAGCTCCTGTCGCGTGTCCTTACTGCCGAACAGCACGTCAACTTTTACGGTAAATCAAAAAGTAAACTTTTCCAAATTGTTTTACTAATTACCCAAACATAAATAGGGAAAGGACAAATATGCGACTTTTTGCTGAAGTGAAATAAAGTAATTTTAAATCTCAGCGAAATTTTCGGCATTCGTACGCGTGTAGCTAAGCAATAGCCGTGGCTAATGGGAAGCGAAAATTACTACTGGCTTTTGTGTAAGTGACTTCAGCCAACAACGAGATAATGCAAAGCAAGGCGAGAGATAAAAGAGTGATGTCCTTCAGACGAAAGAAATTTAACTGCAAATCTTCTGTGATTATTTTTGTTTTTTTTTTTTTTCAAACAAACTCGCGTGAGGACTAAGAAAATACGCGTGTCGTACAAAATGACTTGTGATATTTACAAGGTAAAATTTCTTGTTTAACATTAATTGACACTGAGAGTCAAGGACACTCTCCTTCGCCTCACGCCGCGGCCGACCAACTTGAAAACAAACATTTTCGGCCTACAAGTGATTATGAATCTTTCAGGCAGTGGACGCCTTCGACTTTGTTAATGTGTTCTAATGTATGCAAGTACTCGTATGTATGTGCATATGTATGTGTAAGTGTGTCGCTGCGATTTTGGCATCGCCTTCGTCACTTCGTGTGCGCGCTTGTGCGTCCGAGGATAACTAATAAAGTAATAAAGGCATTTAAGTTGGAAACAATGAAGTGCCACACGCAGTTAATTAGCAGTCAGTATATGCTTAGTTGAAGGTAGTTGAAGGCAGTTGAGGTCGAAGGTCAGCGTATGCGCGCGTATGGACCCTGAGTTTGGCAGCGAGGAGTTGCCAATTGCTTGATTTGGCTCACATAGATTAGAAGGTCTCGGTAATCACCAATTGAACAGCAAGAGAGCCCAACTCCGGTATTATGAATTTCGTGTGGCGCTCGTTATTACCAAGATGATGACTGGCAGGGAGGTGGTGTAGGCATTGGTAATTTAGGTAATTGGTCTCACAATGTTCATAAATGAAATCATTAGCCATGTAAATGTGTTGAAAATGAAAAGTGTTGCTGGAGAACATGAGGCTCAGTTACACAGACAAAGTCAAAATTTTCCCTATGGAGTTGCCCAATCCTGAACTGTTTGCTGTTGAAGCTATCACCCTGGCATTTTCTTCCAGCGAGCCGCAGATACTCGTCTTTAATCTTCAGTTTAGCTTGGCCAGCATCTTAAGCACAATTTCACTAGTTTTATAGTCATCAATTCTCCCATGAATTGTCACCAGAAGTTTAACTACTTCACTAATCTTTACTGAGTTGACACAAACTGTATTTGTAATGGGCAGATGAGCTATTATCCGGTCCACAAAAGAAGTAGCGCTTCAAAGCAGAAGGCAGGCAATCGGCCTTTCTCGGTTATCAGAGATCAAGGAAAAGATTCCTTCACCGAATGTAAACTAGATTTCTTTAAACTAATCTCCGACGAAATATCTCCTGTCATCAAACAAACAGTCATCGCATTCCCGACTCGACTCCCACGTCACTGTTGACAGTCATAACTTCGAGGTAGTAGATAATAACAATGTCAGCCTGAAAATCCAACGCAGAATCACTCTTGCCAACAGGTGCTACTTTAGACTGAGTAGGCAATTGAAAAGTAAAGTCCCCTCTCGATGAACGAAAACCAAACTGTACAAGTCGCTTATCACACCCGTCCTCCTATATGACGCAGAAGCGTGGACGATGTCGACATCTGATGAGTCGGGTCTAGGAGTCTTCGAGAGAAAAGTTTTGCGAACGAGTTTTGGTTCTTTGCGCATTAGCAACGGCGAATACCGCAGACGATGGAACGATGAGCTGTACGAGCTATACGATGATATTGACATAGTTCAACGAATGAAGAGACAGCGGCTACGCTGGATAGGCCATGTCGTCCGAATGGATGAAATCACTCCAGCTTTGAAAGTATTTGATGCAGTACCCGCTGGTGGAAGCAGAGGAAGAGGAAGACCTCCACTCTGTTGGAAGGATCAGGTGGAGAGTGACCTGGGTTCTTTTGGCATTTCCAACTGGCGCCAGGCAGTGAAAAGAAGAGAAGAATGGCGCTATTGATTCGGCTACAATCGCGTAAGCGGTTCCAATGCCAATAATGAAGAAGAAGAAAAATGTAATGTCATGAAAACTTGTTGCGAGCTGCAATGCCATTAAACTAAATGTAACTGAACCACGGGCGAACCGCAAAGTGTGCGCCCAAATATTATACTTTATACCATACTAGGAAGGGCTGGACTACACCATTTCCGTCTTCTGCTTTAACAACACTTTCTCAACAAAATTCTTGGAGAGGATCCGATGGGAAAATGTAACAGTCGTAACTCGGTGGTAAAGTAGGTTGTGGAATTTACTCTGAACGTTTTGCTATCGACTTAAGTAAGAGACCCCTGGACTCATTTATCGCTGCTCAATTGTAAAATGATAGCCCAACCACGCAACCTATTACAAGCCGGGTTGACATTAAGTCTCCAATACTATCGTACAACGTCAAAGTTAAAGGCAACAAAAACAAACTTTCGTTTGTATGCGAAACATCCATGGTTTGGGTACCTAGTCATAGGGACATCGTAGAAGGTCCAACAGCAGATGGCAAAGTGAAAAATCTTGCAATATGAAGAGACAAATCTGTCCATTGATCGAAGTGACCAGCGCCTCCATTAGCATATCAACCGGCATAATAACCGGACACTGTCTCATAGGGATTCATTTTGCTGCAGCCGCAGGGACATAGATTAGAAGGAATCGAAGAACATCTGCCAGTACCCAGTTCTAAGTGTATTCCGTTATCGTTTTCTCGGAAATTTCTGCTTCTATTACCTTGGAAGACTTGCTTCTGAAAGCATCATTAATTTCTTGTATTTCATAAAGTGGTTTGAGCATGTGGGAAGGTGAGAGAAATCATCTTCACAGGCCCAACATATTTAGATATCACAATGGGCCAGTAGACCTAACTAGCTAACTCTTCCTATAACATACTCGTATGCATCCCATTTTCCAATTTTTCTATCATTCTTCACATAACACACATTACGAGTACATGAATTTTTACCAAAATTCCAAAATAAAGTATTGCATTTGGAATGCACTCCAAAGTGGGTTTATCGACTGAGCGGACCACACAATTTTTCTCACGTTTCGCACTTGCAACGTTAATGACTTTTTGTGGCAATAAATGTGGCAAGTGCCAATAGCCGTTCTTGCTTTCTGGTTTAGATGGGTGTTCAACATTTTTGCGATGACACCACAAGTCACGTTTGTCTTATATGAATATATTTATGTACATATGTATGTACATCACATGTGTACTCGTGTAGTACTCACAAAATACTATACAAATGAACGTTTGTCTCATAAATTCAGTAAAGTTGCATAGGAAATTTTGACATCGTAAATTTGAAGGAAATATAATTATTTATGTACACGTATGTACATACATATATACTCGTATGTATATTGTCAAATTTTTATGTGTGAAGTTTTCTCACGAATAACTTTGCAATGAATGCTCCCGAGACAGCCCACATAATAATTACAGGTTAGCAGATGAACGAAGGCCTTCAATGCTGGGAGTTCATGCTCATCGGTGCAAATATTTAAAAGTGCATTCATATGTGGAATGTACATACATATGTATTTGTATGTGACATACATACAAATACCAGCATATACAGAATGAATTAGAATGGCTTTGCATTGAAAATTTATGTTAAAAAATGAAGAATTACGTAAATTATTATTGAGCATAAACCAAAATTGTAGTGGGCGAAGTAATAAAGCACCAGTTGTGACTGCAGTTCTTTCCTAAGTTTGAACAATACTTCTTGAGTTCGATTCCTTGCAGAATGAAAACACAGTTATAGCAAACCCTGAACCTGTTGTATGTCGTTGCGGTCTCGTTCCCACGTTTCAGTTGACTTTCATAACTCCGAAGTTGTAGATAATTTCGCCTAATTTGGTATTGGCATCAACACTAGTATTAAAATAGCATCGAAATCTACGTGTAAGTCGAATCAGACATTTCTGAGAAAAAGGTTGTGCAGAAATCTCACACTCTTTTTTTTGAACTAGTGGTTATTTTGAGTGTGGTAACACTGATGTTACATCTGATTTGACAGAAAGTTAGTTTTATCCTCCCGCTGAACGAAAATGGTTGTGTATACAACTGAGGAACGGGCAGATGAGCGCTTGGCCGAAGACCCAGAATTTTACCAAAAAATCATCTTTTCCGACGAAGCTCATTTCCATCTTGACGGCTACGTCAATAAACAAAATTGTCGTATTTGGGGGACGGAAAACCCGCACGTGATCGAAGAGAGGCCAATGCATCCTCAGAGAGTTACTGTTTGGTGCGGATTTTGGGCCGGCGGCATCATTGGCCCATTTTTCTTCGAAAATGCGGCAGGAGCCGCCGTTACGGTCAATGGCGAACGCTACCGCGCCATGTTAACGGATTGGTTCTTCCCGGAAATCGAAGAGGAGGACTTGGACAACATTTGGTTCCAGCAAGACGGCGCTCCGTGCCACACAGCCAACGTTACGATCGATCTTGTGCGTACCTGAGTCATGTGGTCCGGAGAGATGGCAGCTTTAAGATGTTTTATGAAGTACTTACCCGTCGAAGCAGAGGAAGAGGAGGACCTTCAGCTCATTGAAATGGATTCTTGACCTTTTGACCCATTACAACTTTCTTAGAAATACGATATAGAAAACTTTATCATATAAAAAAAATTCAACAGACACCACGTTGTTCGAGAGCAACTCCCTGCGAGCTAGGGATGCAAGAATTTACCCGTGGTAAGGCTTACCTTTCGTAGTACCCGCGACAGTCTCGCCTTTATATCGAAACGATCTAAATTTTAATTCCCCGAAAGTCAATTTGAAGAATATATTTGAGGTTATAAAAACAACAAAAACAACTGAGCAAGAAGGAAATGTGATGGCTGGATATTAAAATAAGACATCAAAATGGCGCATGTAGTGCCAGTGTAGAAGAACCCGATTCTGAAATCCTTCGGCCAGCATTCCTACGTTCTTACAGTTTTGGGTTGAGGCTAGGCAATTTGGTGAAAAATAATTTCCATGTTTGTTTTTGAAGCATTCTGTTATTAGTTTATATATATTTATTTATGTAACCATATCGTATGTTTTATCTGCTCGTTTTAAACGTTGCGTGGGTGTTAACAATTTTTATTAAATTCATTTTGACTGGTTTTAGTTGAAAATTCCACAAGAAAAAAATAGAAAAAATAGTATAAATTTTTGCGTTCGAGTAAATCGGCTTATTTAATGTATTCGCTTCTACATACAAACAGTTAAATATATGCAAAATGTTTCATGAATTTGCTGACTGCTGTTATTAGCATTTTTGTGTTGTTATTGTTGTTATTGGCATTTTAATAACATTTTTCTTTTTGTTTTAAAAACGTAGTATTTTGTAATTTGTAGTATATTAAGACATTATCAACGGAGGAACGTGTTTTCTAGTAATTTATACAAAACTATTTAATACATACATACCATACATACAGACATACGCGATTTTATGTACTCGTATGTAAATATATACACATAGATATGTATGTGTGTGCATCGCTAGGTGAAGAGCAGGCGTTGAACATCATTAATCTTTTGTTAGTTTCATAAATTAAATTAGCAAATAAAGTAACAAAAACAATAACAACAATAAATGTTACTAAAAGTCATTTATTTTCCACTGAACGAGTCAAGTTACACATATTGACAAAGTTTATTTTAAACACACAATCAAACAAAATCACTGTTATTAATTTCAGTAATTATTTAAACAATTTTGTTTTTTGTTTTTCAGCTCTCTCGCGGCAATGGCAAATACTAATTTTTCAAAAACTTAATTCGCATCAAATATTTTTAACTGTTTGAATTAAGGATGTGTCAAGGCGTCACCTTGTGAGTGGATTAAATGATTTATAAGTGCATATACATACATACATATGTATATTTGTGTTTATATGTTAGACTTTCGATTTTAATATATGTAAATATTTCATGATTTAAGTATATATATGTAGTACATAGATATATGTATAGTGTATAAGACTTTTCTACCTGTGCTTATGTACATCTCACCGACCCACGAAAGATCACCACTGATGGCCAGTCCGCTTCTAGAGATTTAATCTTTCGATCGTTAATATTTCAAATTAATTAAAATACATATGTATTAATGTGTATCTATATATACATATGTTCATAAAAATAATTTTATTACCGTGAACCATTTTGTGCGTTTTAATGTATAAATTAGTCGCTAAAAGTGATTAGAAACTTTATATCTAAATAAAAACTAGTTAATTTGTACAAGATGTGAGGTTGTTTGTTAATGGATTTTATTGCAATGAAATCAAAGTAATATGTTTTTATATGCTTTATGTGTATATGTATGTGTGTTGCTGTAAATTGAATATTAAAAGTATTTTATTACGCCTTTAAGCAGAAACCGAAACCTCTGTCCAAAAATAGATCCCGTTTTTATGTAACAAAACATATGTACACATACATACCATAGATATGTATATACAAAAACACTTTCGACTTCTTCTTCTCTTTGACTTTCGCGTTTTAATTTTTTTTTTTACTGTTCGGCGCCAGTGGAAAATACAAAGTGTAGTCAAAATCTTTCTCTCAAAGACTTATTGATGTTATCGTCCACGCTTATGGTGATAATATAATATGATGGGTGACTTGTGGAGTTTGATCCCTTTCGGGGAGCTTCTCAAGGCCTTCATACTCACGCAACTCGGCCTTCTTTTATTTGCTCGTCTACACATGGCTTTTGCATTCCTCCTCTTTTAGTAATTCTTCGTATCTATGCGACGCGGCACGTGTTGTGGTCAAATGGAACATTGAGAGGTAAGCAGTCCGTTGTCTCTCCAGTGTGTCACGGCAATCCTCACCCTAATAGCTGTTTTTTTTTACCTTTTCGAAAACCATTGGTTTCACACGAAGGGAGCTTGAAATGTCGTCCGAGTTGCTGATGAATGCTCTCAGAGAGCACGAGTGCAAGTCGAGTAAAAGCCAGAACGGCTCTCTTTTATGATTGCAGTTTTTGATGTCGATTCTTCCATGTATTCTCTGACGGGCGTTCTTTGCTACACAGAGGCGGGTGCGTATTTTTGCTGCTTCAAGATAAAGGTCCGAGGCGAGTTTGGTGATCGGAGTGTGCGCACATCTGGAATACTGGCGACATACCAAGATCGCTCTAGCTGTGAGTTTTTCGATCTGGGGACAGCCAAGTAACTTAATGGATTTGATTTTGAGGAAATCTGGTGATATAGGCAGCTATATTTTGGGCCAGGCGAAGACGAGCAGCTTCAACACATTCGGCGACATAAAATTCTATGTTGTGGAAGTAGAATTTTCGGACAGTTGCGCCGAAGATACCTTCTTAGTCCACCGTAGTGTCGAATTCGCCTAACACCATCGTAGCAACGCTCATGTGTACACTCCAGGCACTCACAAAAGGCATCCTTGGTCACATTATCCTTATCTTTCGTCGGACCGTGGGTGCAATTTCAAAATGTCCAACATCACTTTTTTGGATGGCGATGATGACATTTTACGAAGATATCAACCAGCTAGGCAGCGGCGGTCTCCCACTTAAGAGTTCGAACATTAACGGTACATCTTTTTCATTCGCAGCTCTTTTCAATTATTCAATATTTTCCATAATTCAACTATTACAATAAAAATTCATCAAAAATTTTAGAAAAAAAATAATCACAGAAGTTTTCATTTTTTAGAATTGAAATGTAACTCTAAGTATCTTAGTGCTTGGTGCACCAAAAAATCCCTCTCTTGGCTTTTATGTAAGCTCAATTGTGGTTAAATTTGTGCCTTAATACGTTTGTTGTAAAATTCCTTATTTTAGCTGTCAAGCAGCGTTATTCTCTGCCTTTTGGCTTTTCTATATCAAATTACATACTCTCTTCGAATTACTCTAAAGTCTTTATTTTGGTTACTTCAATTCCCCAGGATTAACTTTAAATTTTGTCGACTACAATTTTCGAAGCTCAACATTTCAAAGGGTTAATGGAGTCCACAGTGTTTCATAGAAATACAATATGAGTGTATGTGTACCATACATTGTGCGAGTACATATCATTGTAGTTTTCTGCGGATTTAGTGAACATACATGCATACCTATAAGTGTATACACATAGTAAATAAATACTGATGCATTCATATTTTGGGTGAAGGAATTGGTAATTTATATACGCAAAGGGTGTTTTTTAAACATTAATATTATGGCCAAGAATTTAGTTCAATTAAGATAAGATTATATTATAATATATATATTATAATATATTTCTCATATTATTAATCCGACCTAAAGTTGGTCATAGTTGTGCCCTTGAGGTAGTCCATCAATATTAATATCAATGCTCAATATACCATTAAGATTTGAAATTTTGAAAATTTTATTTAGTTAGTTTGCAGGTAGGAGCCACCTGCAACATTTGTAATGTCCGGCTTAGCTTCTGTAGGGCCATCTTTTTGAAACCAAATCGTCTACGTCAACATCCCCCAATTCAGGCACGAAAAGGTCATTAATCATGGCCTTATAGTTTAAGAAAATGACGGGACTCATTTTGATAACATTTGGACCAATAATTCCCTCTGCCCGTAGAGCACACCGAACTCACACCCGGAATGCAGAATCCCCATTTGTTGCAAATTATCCACTAGAGTCAACGTTGGCGGCCGCAATGGCCGTTTGGTACTGCCACTCGGAAGGTCAGGGTTTGAGTTTCGGAAGCCCCCATTTAAAAATATTGTTGGGCATTTTTAGCAGAGACATTTCCCGCTATAATAAAGATTACTCCAATTAGATCTTTTCTTACTAAATTCGAAGATAAGATTATAAATGAAGTGGGCGTGGTATTTAGCCCATATCGAACATTTTTAAGTCACTTTTAATGAAATTGCTCCAGGGGTTATAGGGTTAGGGTCACAGGGTTAAATTTAATTTAGCCAAAAGTAGGCAGTTCACTGCTCTTTTGACCCAGTACACCCAAAATTGCTGTCTCTAGCTTAACTTGTCAATGAATTCTATGTACTTAAGGTGACCCTTAAAGAGGTCACCAAAATTACTATATATGTAAATCCCCTGTCATTAAATACAGTTCATATATTTACAATGAACCCACACAGCACACATCTTCAACCCTCCACCTTCCAACGCCTGTCAAAAGGATTTTGGTGTATAATTTTTCTTTGCTTCCACCAAACCACAGTTATTAGCCCCAAAATGTTGAAACTAAATATGCCCAAAAGGTTTCGATTAATTTTCGAACAGAACACATACACACTCACACATACTCATGCAATAATGAAGACTTTTCAGCTCGATAATCACTTGTTTCCTTAACTGTCAGGATTCTCAAAAATTGTCAGTTATAAGCAGGCGAGGCAATCAACCACAGCTGAGTTGAGCTGAGGAGAGTCGAGGTAGAATCAAAGAAACTGTAACTGGCAAGTATTGACCGGACATTTCATGCAACTATAATAACAACAACCATACAATTACAGGTTAAAGCTTAAACACACACTCATGTGTACATACTAAATACTCACACATGCTCTCACGAAGCTCTGCCTGTTGTTGGTGGGGGGCTCAAGCATTTAGTGGTTTCTTTAATATTTCTTCGGTCAATTGTGGTTTGAAAAATCAATTACACTAACAATAAGTGACCGAAAATATTTACAAGAAAAGTAAGTGGAAGACACTGGAAGGCGGATGAGAGGTGGAGGGGGTTAATAGCATACACCACCGAATGATATTGTAATAATAGTGGTATTGATGTGGGTACTCGTCAGCTTACATACACATACATATACCATACATGCATACTTAAATTCATAGATACATATGAACCCGTACGTATGTAGATGGGCGTGAATAATCAATTTGTTTTTGGCTATGCTTGAATTGGCTATCTGGTGGTTAAGTTTTGTTGGCATAGATTTGTATATAAGTGTGTATGTATGTATGTGTGTAGCTATGTATATTTGCAGAAGCTTACTTGTAAATTAGGGGCTTCTACAATTTATTAACTGACCATTGAAACCAAAGATAGATTGCTGGAATTCGAATACATTAGGGTAGTCCAGATATTGTAGGTGAAAAATTAAGCTGCAATGAAATCTTATAAAATATTAAAGCACGGAAATTTTTCGTTTTGAAATTGGAACAAGTTGAGGAGTTCTCATATATAAAAAAATCTCCATAAAAACTGAAAAGAAAATGAAATTTTTATATTGAGAATTACTTGGTAAACAAATATACATACCTACATACATACATACATATGTAGTTCAAAATTATTTTTAAAAATCATACTGAATAAAAAAAATATATATTTAAACATTTTTGAAATTATTGAGAAATAAATGTTAACATTTAATATAAGCGAAATTATTGTAAAAATTTTTTAAGCGAGAATTTTTTTAAGCAAATTTTTCATAATTTTTTTTTTTTAATTTCTTTTCATCTAAAGATTTATTAAATTTCTGATAGAGAAACCCATAAGTCTTTTTCCCATCTCTCCCCTCTTTATGTTTAAAGCTTTCAGTTAGCTACCCCAATGAATGTGCTAGCAGAAAGCTTCTTCTATCTTCTTCTTCTTCTTCTTATTCTAGTAACTACTCTTCTTCGCACAAGCACATTATGTGGTAAAATTTGTTGTTATTCTTCTACTTAATATGGGTGTGTAACTAACTCTCACCCACAAATACTATATACATACATACGTGTACATACTCAAATGCTGGGCGGGGTGTTATTTTGAGTAAGTTTGATTTGAATTGACAACTTTTTAGGGAATTATATATTTCCCACATCAAATTGGTTGATGTGAACTCCTTTTTGTGTTTTGAGCAAATTGACCAAATGATAAATGATAAATGATGAATGTGTTGTTGTTGTTATATTGTGACAAGTGAAGGATATTGATTGTAAAGGAAGGAAGGATTCATGCGGAAATTATGTGAGTTCGGACATGTGTATCAATTTTGGTGAAAAAATAAAGAATAAAGAAATAAAGTTGATATTTAGAAATAAAAAATTTTTTTCCGAAAGATTTTTTGAAAATTTTGAAATTAAAAAAAAAACTCAACACCGAAAGTGATTTTCGAAAAATCGAAATTAAAAAAAAAAACTTAATAATTCAGATTTTTAAACTTTTGAAAAACGGAAAATTTTAAAATAAATAAACTTTGAAATTTCCAGATTTTCAAAAATTTAATTTTTGAAATTCGAAATTTTTGCGAATTTAACCTTTGAAAAATAGAAATGTTGAAAAGTCGAAATTTTCGAAATTCTCTTCCTTCCATTTCGCCAAACTACACAAACAAAATTAATGAAAAATAGGTTTTGACATTTCGAAAGTTCGATTACACAAACAAAATACATTGGATAAATTTCATTTTTGACACTTTAATTCTATGAATACAAAAAAAAAAAAAATAATTTCGAATTTCGAGATTTTGATCAATAAAAATATTGAAAACCGAAATTTTTGAAATACGAAAAACTTTTAGATAAAAAAATTTAGAAAGTCGAGATTTCGAACAAATAAAATTTTGAAAACCAAAATTTGTGAAAATAAAATCTTTGAAAAATCTAAATTTTTGAAAATCGAAGTTTTCGAAATTGCCACAATGTAAATCATATTATTCCATTTATTCTCTAAATATTCTTCTTCAAAAGGTAGTTAAGTTGTAAGTTCACTGCTTCCCGTCGGTTCAGGTCTGTATTCCCTTGAGACGTTAAAGAAAGACTAACTAATGAAAGTTGAATAGCTCAGCAAGCCGTTTCTGATAGATATTACGAAACGAAATAACACTCTGAGGAACATTGTTTACACCTTTACGGACTTTCTAACGAGTTAAGCGGGAATTCTGGAACACTTCGCAATCCATAGAGCATGATTTGATTATGCAGTCACTACCTAGGAGGTCCACGCATTAAACGAATCCGACGAAGAACTCGAGAAGCCCGGGAAGCCTCGCGCGGTTCCAGCTGATTTGACATCAGTCTTTTGTGCCCCTGCCCATTTGGATTCGACCTCAACAATCCAACGAATGAGAGGACTTTAAACTCACTTATCATGCTACATCTCCTTAGCGTTATAATAGATTTCTTCAAAGATTGTTTTTACATACACATATGAGGGATCGGTAGTGGTTTCAGCGGCCATCATTATTAATTCAGTCCCTCCCTCCCTTGCGTAGTGGGTGAAGTTTTTGAACCTCAGTTATTTTATATGAAACACACACACGTGTACTTTGAATGCAGCAATATACATACATAGGTATGTACATACGAGTATATGTATGTATGTATGTACAATCACTCCATTGGCGATACTGAAGACTTTGAATGACTTGTGAAAATCCGCAGGCCAATAAACTGCTGATGCAACTTGACGTGTGGCATGTGGCATTCATTAGATATGCCATCAAAGCCGAAACACCGACTACAAAAACAAAAAAAAAAAAACAAAGAAAACACAGTTAGCTGGCAAGTATACTAACGGCAAATCAGAAGCCAACTGACACACCCAATCATTCAGCCAGCCACTGGTCATCATCAACGCATGAATATTTCATTAAGTAATTTAATAAATTGAATTTCTGCTATCTACAAATGCAACAACAAAAACAAGCGGAAGAAATAAAAACATTTTTTCAATAACTACAAATGCATGTAAGTAGAATACAGTAGTCATTGTTAATTCAATTTACAACAATAACAAGAAAACTTATTGATTTGCCACCGCCTTTTTGCCGCTTGCCACAGCACGCCGTGTTGCACATTATCTTTTAATTACATTGCAAAAAGTGCGAATATTAATTTGTGCACATTTTCACTTAACCAGAGAATATGAAATACAAACACTCATCTGTACATAGTCCCAAAGGTGCTTTGTTGAGCCACTGAATTGCTGCTGCGTAGCCATCCCGTTGTTGCAACACTGCCAGTAATTGCGTGGAACATGACCAAATATGCTTTCAAACATGGCGAATAGGCTAGCTAAGTAGAGAAATTGAAGTCAACGGTACCGAAATCGAAGTCGGAACCGAAACCGGCACCGCAATTTTTCAAATTATTTTATTGGATAAGTAATCTCTTGATTCATCACCTTATGGCTCGATGTTATGGTGGTGGATTTTGTAAAACTCAGGTGTCGGTAGCCAGGGTTGGGCAGTGACTAAAGCTCAAGTTACTAATAAAACATTCCTGAGGCTTAAGCCACAGTAAGAAAATATCAGACTAGTAGACTAGTCGAATTATTGGAACTACGAATGTAAGGGAGGAAGTTTCCTTACAACTGGATGAGGTAGTAAAATCTCCTCTCAATAGAAAAGTAAAATTAACCAGAGGATCTGATTGGCCAAACTCTACTTATCTAGTCTTTTCTGGAGCACTGAACAACAATTTTATTTACAATATTATTCCAAATTACTCTATACTGAACTCAGAAAACCCAGCGAGAGTGGTGATTTCTCGCCACATAAAACGCAAATTCGCTCCTCACCTAAGTAGATATTCGCTGGCTGGACGACTGGCGAGCTTAGCAGTGCAATCAACACGCCGAATCATGCGATAGCTCAGCAATTGAAAACTCACTCGAATGCGCTGCGTAATGTGACAATCAGTGTTGTCATTTGTTGTAACGGTACTCCTGCGATATGGCGCGTGTCTCGTGTGTGTGTTAGCGTCATCGAATGATTTTCACTTCAACCGCCGTCGTCGTCGATATTCATTGTCCATACGAGGTGTCGCTTCGCGTGGCAAGTGCCGTTTTGAGGAATGTGTACGCTTCTACCTCAGCCTCAGCCTCTCCCTCCTCTCCTCTTAGACTCGCTGTGCCTGGGGTGTGTGCTCAACACGTGCGCCGCTAATGATTGTCACCGATTGTGTTGCAAATTGCAAAAACACCGCAATGCGTGGCACAGTAGCTGTTGCAAGTGCTGTGACTCGTTGAGGCTGGATGATGACTCTCCGATTGGGGTTTTTTCGCAAGAGAAATGCTGGGAGCGCTGGCAGCTTGGCGCTTAATGACGAAATGGTGGCGGTAATTAAGGTGACTCTGGAAGCGGGCGGCGAAATCAAGTGGCGAGCTGTGAGGCGTATGTGTGGAAAGTAGCAGGAGAAAGCAACGGCTTGTAAAGGTGTGGCGGCAGCAAATGACAGTTGAGAACTGTTGGATTTCTGTTGGTGTTGCTGAGCGGAGCAATCGCATAGATTTTCGAAGCAAAGATGATTTTTGTTTTTATTTAATATAAGGAAGTTTCACAATGTACGTAGTATCATAGAGTACTGTAAAAAAATTGAATTTTTAACCTAATATTTTTTGTATACCTATATTTGTATGAAATTTTAGTTTTCTTAATGAAACATTTTACTTTCTGACATCAAATTTGCGGTTCTTGCTTCCGTATACCCTGCTTTTGTCCTCACGATCCGGTGCTCACCCACACATTTTTACGAAAAAAAAAAAAAAAAAACAAAAAAAAAAAAAATGATCGCTTGTGCAAGTAATTATAAAACAATTAACTTTTATGTTAAACAAATAAGCGCGTACACAGGATAATATCGGTGGCGTATAAAATATATTTACCTGCCAACGTTCTTATCTTTATTTGAGTGCACGTAAATTGTCCAGCTACGCACATACATACGCACTCATATACAAATATATAAGTTTTTTTTTGTTTCAATAGACACGGGTGAGTGTCACTAATTTTTGATGTTTTTTTTTCAACAATTTTATTTTATTTTTGGCCGTCTCTCTGTCAAATTGCTTACCTTCTTGCAACACATCGCTGGAATTTCATGCTTCTTTGACCGAAAAAACATTACAAAAAACGAAAAAAACAAAATAGAAAAAAATATCTGCGTTACGAGGTGGCAGCATAATTTAGTCTTATCTACATTTAAATCAGTTGAATTGTAAGTATTTTGTATCTGGTAGCAGTGTGCGCATGTATGAACATACGTATGCATTGTATGTATGTTTGTAAAGTTATTTATGTACACACATTCACGAAGTTAATTACTTTCTAATCGGTCCAACCCTCCAAAGTAAAATTGGTGCGTTTAACTTTGAACGCGGTGAGTGTGTCCATCGGAGAAAATTAAAAAAAAAAAAACTCACACGCACAAGAGTAGCTGCGACGTTCCTATTTCAGATGGGAAAGATTTCATAATTTCGTTTAATGTTTAAGTTAGTGGGTTGAAAGGAAAGGTTGAGAGCCTGAGCTTAACCCAAGTCAACCCAACTATTGTATATGATCACGAGTTGATGAACTGTCTAAATTTATTACGACAATGCCTACTCATGCCTGTAAAGTTGGCTCATCGTGAAAGATATGATGATACAATCGGCTAATGCTCGAAGACACGCAAAAGAAGTGCCTCGGTGGCTATATTATATTGTTATTGTCCATAGTACTAGTGTTACGTGTCGCATATTATACGGCGCTGAAAACGTGTTTCTTCGCGCTAAAAGTTTGTCTTTGACAGTTTTTCGATTGATTGACTCAGTACGTTGTGAGCGCTCGTCAAAGATGGACACCAGCAAAGAGAAAATTCGCTAAATTTTAAAATTTTTCTTCGATCAAGGCGAAAAGGCAGCCAAAGGGGCTGAGAAAATTAATTTAGATTATGTGCCCGATACTGTAAACGAACGTGTAGCACAAAAGTGGTTTGGTGGGATCCGTTCCGGTAATTTCGATGTCAAAGATGCACCACCCGTCGGGAGGCCTGTCGTCGAAAGTTGCGATAAAATCATGGAAATAGTGGAAACAGACCGTCACTTATTTCATAGCTGGAGAACTAAAGATAAGCCAGAAAACCGTTTGGAACCATTTTCAAAACTTTGGATTCAAAAAGAAACTCGATGGTTGGGAGCCTCACGAACTAACGCAAAAAAAGATGATGGACCGAATTTCCATCTGCGACTCGCTGCTGAATCGCAACAAAATCGACCCATTTCTGAAGTGTTTGGTGACTGGCGATGAAAAGTGGATTACTTACGACAACGTCAAGCGAAATCGGTCGTGGTCGAAATGCCTTGAGCCGGCGGAAACGGTGGCCAAGCCAGGATTGACGGCCAGGAAGGTTTTGCTGTGCGTTTGATGGGATTGGCAAGGAATCATCTACTACGAACTGCTCCCCTTTAGCCAAACGCTCAATTCGGCCCTCTACTGCCAACAACTGGATCGCTTGAAGGCAGACTCATCCAGAAGAGGCCATCTTTGATCAACAGATTCCGAATTGTGTTCCATCAGGACAACGCCAGGCCACGCACGTCTTTGGTGACGCGCCAGAAGCTCCAGGAGCTCGGATGTGAGGTCCATATAGTCCAGACTTGGCGCCAAATGATTACCATCTATTCCTGCCCATGCCGAACGCGCTTAATGGTGAGAAGTTGGCCTCAAGAGAGGTCTGTGAAAATTGGCTCTCCGAGTTTTTTGCCAATAGGGACGCAGCCTTCTACGAGAGGGGCATAATGAAGTTACCAACAAATTTACGAACAAAACGGCGCATATTTGACTTAAATCGGACAAATGTACACAAAGTTATCATGTTTGAAAATTGTGAAAAATTAATAAAAAAAAACCGAACGAACTTTTTACTTGACCTAATATTTTTCCAACAAATGGAGGGACCTCCAGTTTATACTAACCCGCCTCGGAACGACTGATGGTCTTTTATGAGGAGCTTTATTTCATGTTATAAATACACCCGGAGGTCCTGCCGAGGGGCGACCGCAAATAATAACTTTAAGTTAATTTTTTATTTAAATTAATTTCCTATAGCTTTTTAGATATTAGTAAGACACCAGGATTTGAACCCGGGACCTCATTAAAATATACTTCCAAGCTGTCTGGGGTGAGCCATCACTTCGTTTGTTATATGTTATGCTGACCGATAAACTTTAGCGAAGAAATACCGTAATATTGACTAGATTTCTCTATAGAATTCATATAGGTTCTTTAGCTGAGAAGCAGTAGATATTCTAAGGCTATATGTCTTTATAACTTGTGAAATTTTGAAGTTTCTAATTCATCCATTTTATTTGTACCGTTGCTCGTTTGTTAAAAACTCGCCACCGATTTATATTACATTATCCTTCCAAGGACGGTCAAGTTACAGCCGTTTCAATCAATTATTTTCAAAAATTTATTTTAAATCTGTTTGTAATCTAATAGTTTCTTATGCTAAAGTGCTGCCCGATTCTTCACTTCATCATTTGGTCACACTTTTCAACAAATCAACTTAGACATGGACCATATACATATGTATAGTATACATACACATATACATGTACGTAAGAGTATTCCCACACAGTTACACTCTAGTTGCGAGTTTGATATTGATGCGTATTTCCAATCAAGGCGTGACCAATAACTACAACCAACATACATACGCAATATATGTATACATATATTTAAGCAAATGTATATATGCATGGACTTATGTACTCACATGTAAGTGGAGTAGCTAAACCGATAGTGAAAAATAAATATAATAAAATTTCCTTTGGCTGTTAGCGCATCGTAAAATCTCTAGAACAAACCCTTTATACGTACATACATTTTTACAAATGTACATAGTTATGTGAAAGTATTTATTTCTAACACTCTCTCAGTCAATTTCAACGCTGAAATTCAATGCCAGAACAAAACGCACAAAGCGATAAAGTAAATATTAATGAAGGAATGTGAATATTTTGCTGGAATTTCCTACATATGTACTTATGTATGTATGCAAGAGGCCAAAAGTGCGTGACAATTTTGCCGAAAATTGGAAATTCACACAGAATCCACTTATAGGTATGTATACGCATTAGGATGGCCGAAAGGAATAATATTTAAACAAAAATTTCCAAATATTTTTTATTAAAAAAAATGATGTTAAAATAAATTTTTTATTTAATTTGAAGCAACCAAAGAAATAAATTTTTATTTAAGAAAAAATTGTTTAATAAAAAGTATTAAAAGCAGAATGTAAATTTATTCAGGAAAATCAATAGAAGTGCAAAATGTCGCTTCGGAATATTTCGAAAGTGTCTTCCAAAATTTCAAGGTTCTCATTTTTTTCGAAGAAAAAAAATTTGGAATGAAATAATAGTAAGGGTAAACAAAAGTGAAATATTTTAATTTTCGAATTTGTCTGAGTGGTTATGAAAGGATTTTCTTACAATATTATCCTTGGTCATAAAAAAATCGAATGACTAAAACTTGAAGTCTCAAATTAAAAATAAAATAACAAAATTTTTTCTAAAATATTTTTTGTTTCTACAATTCTAATTTTTTCATTTAATATATTTATATAATATTATATATTTTTTGTTTGTTTGTTTTTTTTTTTCAATTCTCTTTACACTTACGCACTCATTCCTATCTACGTGTGTATGTGTGAATATGTGCATAAAAAATTGTTAACATATCGCTTTTGCCGCTGGCCACTTTACACTCCGTCTTGCACCCTTTTCCTCACGCACTTCCCATTGCCAAGTCAGTCATGCGCATAGCCGCTTTCATGCCAAGAGTGTAAAAATTCATTTGCCACTGCCGCATCGACAGCTATTCCCCAATACCCGATGACTGTGGACTCGCTGCTGAAAACACTTCTTCATAGTCCAGCAGCCCAAGAGTGCAGGGAGGCAGCAGTTAGAATGCGTGTAACCTCAAGCTAGAAAGTGCATACTCGTACATGGTAAGTGTGTACTCTTCTCGGCACTTTAGCTCCAGCGTTAACCTCAATCAAACTGCAGACACACTGACACTGGCGTTGACGGAGTCGGAGCCGGAGCCACAGCTTCGACAACAACAGCAAATGCACTTGAATGCAATACCAGTAACGAATTCATTTTCATGGTCACTCAAAAAATTTGAAATTGAGAAATCGTTAAGTACATTCCACCAGCAGCCTTTGGTCACACACAAGCTGAGCAATGCAATGTGATGGAGGGGAGGAGGAGGCACGCAAAGAAATTCATATGATCTTGTATGAGACTGTGTTGCCGTCGGCTTTGTTGGCAATTAAACTCGACGCGCTAATCAGCTATTTTATACACACTTACACACACACACGTGTACATATGTATGTATGTGCATATGTGCATTTGAGTGTAACATAGTTTTCAAGAATGTCCATTGCAGTCGCTGCCGTCGGTTTCATTGTTGTTGCCCTTTTGCTGGAGTTCTTTCACAGATATCAGATTTTTACGATGTGTTGATGGATGGTTTTGAGCTCGAGCTGTAGCAATTGTACATAATGTATGTATGTTTGTATGGATATTTATAGCTCTTATAGCAGTTAGTTGCGAAAGAAATTGAATTAAGATTTGTGGCCGTTTGTGGAATGTGTCAAGTTGTAAACATACCCAGTAGTAAATGGGACTCTTTAAAAAGAAGAAGAACTCATATTTAACGCGAAAGTATAAATATTTTTAATTCAATACCTTGCTAAAATGCTTATAAATTCGTCATTGGAAGGAGCGGGAAAAGATGATAAGATCAGCGCTTGGTTTGAAATTTATTCCGTTATTATTTCGTTGAAAAGATACGATAAGCCTTAGAACAGGGGCGTATCCAGCTGATAGAAAAGGAGGACTACCACTGCGAAGAGCTCTGCCTCTTATATACTCGTATTATTTATATATTATATATAACATAAAAAATATTGCTTTTGGGATTTGCTTTGAAATTTTTCGGAAAAACTATATGAAACTCTTCCAAATATACATACAAATAATTTTTGTATAATTTCAGTTGAGTTTTTAGTGTCGGTTAGTACGAAAATTGCTTTATCTACAATTTTACCAAATTTTTTTGCTAATAAAATTTACCTAAATATTATTAAATGTGTCATTAATTTCAGATTTGAGATATCTCTAAAGAGCGCTTATAGTTCTATCTTTGCTTAAACACATTCGGTGTGGAATGGGTTGATTCTCCTACAGGGCTTGTAAGTTATGACGAGTGTTTGACACAAGCAAACGTTCTCAACTCGCTTCTACACTTTATATAAACAAAATCGGCTGACAGAAAAATCAAACGGCCAAGTTGTTGAGTGAAAGCTAAATCGCCAATGGCTAATTTATAAACATACAATGTTGAGTCTTTCAAGAATTGAAATGCAACCACTTTGAGGGATTTATAAAAAATATGTATGTACTCGTATGTATATAAGTACATATATATAATTCATATTCATTATTAAAATTGCTTTAGTTGGCTTAACAAGAAATTTTTGAGAGATTTTCCTCCAGAAAATGTCTGATAAAGTATACATTTTTTTTATGAATGTTTAATGAAAATATGATTGAAAATCTCCCAAATAAAAATTACTTATGATCTAGCCAAATGCCTAATAATAAGTATATCTATATATGTATATATATTAGGTCAAGTAAAAAGTTCGTTCGGTTTTTTTTATTGATTTGTCAAATATGATAAATTTGTGTACATTTGTCCGATTTAAGTCAAATATGCGCCGTTTTGTTCGTAAACTTGTTGCCAACCAGATGCCAATTTCATTATACCCCTCTCGTAGAAGGCTGCGCCCCTAATGGCAAAAAACTCGGAGAGCCAATTTTCACAGGCATCTCTTGAGACCAACTTCTCACCATTAAACGCGTTCGCCATGGACAGGAAAAGATGGTAATCACTTGGTGCCAAGTCCGAACTATAAGGTGGGTGCATTAGGACCACTCATCCGAGCTCCTGGAGCTTCTGGCGCGTCACCAAAGACTTGTGTGGCCTGGCGTTATCCTGATGGAACACAATTCGGCCTCTGTTGATCAAAGATGGCCTCTTCTGGATGAGTGCTGCCTTCAAGCGGTCCAGTTGTTGGCAGTAGAGGGCCGAATTGAGCGTTTGGCCATAGGGGAGCAGCTCGTAGTAGATGATTCCTTGCCAATCCCACCAAACACACCTTCCTGGCCGTCAATCCTGGCTTGGCCACCGTTTCCGCCGACTCATCGCGTTTCGACCCCGACCGATTTCGATTTCGATTTGTAGTAAAAGATCCAGTTTTCATCGCCAGTCACCAAGCGCTTCAGAAATGGGTCGATTTTGTTGAGATTCAGTAGCGCTTCGCAGATGGAAATTCGGTCCATCATGTCTTTTTGCGTTAGTTCATGTGGCACCCAAACAACGAGCTTCTGTTTGAATCCAAGGTTATGCAAATGGTTTCAAATGGTTCCAAATGGTTTTCTGGCTTATCTTTAGTTCCTCAGAAATTAAATAAGTGCTCACGTGACGGTCTGTTTCCATTATTTCCATAATTTTATCGCAATTTTCGACGACAGGCCTCCCGACGCGTGGTGCATCGTTGACATCGAAATTACCGCAACGGAACCTAGCAAACAACTTTTGTGCTACACGTTCGATCACAGTATCGGGCCCATAAACTAAATTAATTTTTTCAGCCGCTTTGGCTGCTTTTTCGCCTTGATCGAAGAAAAATTGTAAAATATAGCGAATTTTCTCTTTGCTGGTGTCCATCTTTGACGAGCGCTCACAACGTACTGAGTCAACCAATCGAAAAACTGTCAAAGACAAACTATTAGCGCTAATAAAGACGTTTTCAGCACCGTATAGTATGACATGATGCGACACGTAACACTAGTACTATGGACAATAACGCTATCTCTTAGATAAAAACCGAACGAACTTTTTACTTGACCTAAAATATTACAGTTTGGACTGCTTGGGCAACCATCTGACTCACCCATCTAGTACAGAACGACTTCTTCTTATTTCCTCATCTAAAAATTGGTGTCGGAGGATAGAGATTTTTGTCAAAAGTGGAATAAATGCCCTTCATGAACAAAAAGGGAAAAACGTCGAATATTATTTGGACGGGTTACAGAGGGTAGAGCATAAGAAAATATCTTTGAGCTACCAATAGAAGTATGGTGAATGGGTTGATTGGTTTGGTTCTATAGATTTTTGATATAAAATTGAATCGTCTATTGGAAAATTAGGCTTCGAGGATATTTTGGGTATGTCTTAGGTTGTGATTGTTTAATTGGACTTATTCATAGTCCATCAAGCCACATCTTGTGAAATGCTTGACCCACGTCAAGAAAAATTGTTGAACAGAGTTCGTAGAATTCGAAAGCGTCTTTCATTATATTGTAAGCCTTTTGAATGAAATTTCAAACTTTCACGAAACCGTAAATATTATTAACTGAAATTAATTCCGACGCTACTCCTTCGAAGTGCACAATATTACCGAAAGTAAAAATACTCAAAATATTTTTTTTTTTAATTTTTAACGCTTTTCTGAATATTTTATTCAATTTGATTTGGTTTTTAATGCTTCTGCCAAACACAATTATATATATGGTATATGTGTGTTTGCATATTCACTATACGATTTCATTAATATAAGGATTTTTATTTTATGATTTACTTACACGCTTATTTTACACATAAATATTTTTTTTTAATTATTTTTTAGTATTTTTCCATTAAGCAGCTACATTTAATTTACTTAAATAATTTTTTAATACTTTTTTATAAGAAATTGTAGTAATTACAATACCGTTATGCAGCTATAAAGCGTTAGACATTTTTTATTTCCTTCTTTACTGTTTTTATCAAATATTTATTTTACTAAAACCTAATCGAAAAGCGAGGACCTGCCAGGATACATAGTTGGCAAGGACACTTTCGTATTTCTAGAAACACACTGAGATACGTTTTTGAACAAACAACATATTTTGCATAAATTTACATATACATACAAACAAAGCTTAAGAAAATTAAATTAAAATTTACAGTTATTTGATTTGATTTTTGTTTTTTTTGGAAAAACAAAATTTACAAAAGCTGCAAACGCACCAAAGTGACCGCGAAGTTCTTGCAACCGAAAGAAATTTTTGTTTTATGAAATTCGCTGGAAACATCTGTTTTGGAACCAGTTTTCTAGTATCACGCTTACACAACAAAAGCAACAAAAACTGAATTTGTTCAACACTCCAATTAACTACTTAAACAAAGTTAATAATAAATTACAATAGAATAACTTAATTCACTTCTCCTCCGCCGCCGCCCTTGCTTCAATTTACGCCCAACTTCTGCGGCGCGTATCAACGGCTGCTCTTTAATACTGTTTTTGGCGCACTAAAATCAACAACAACAATTAACACTCGAAACCCCCGCCACCCGTTTAATTGTGTGGACTGCGCGTCTGTGGTGGCGCCGTCAGCGTCTGTTGCTGTTGCTGCTGCTGCTGCTGGTGTTGCGGCACTTGGTAGGGGCTGAAGCGTTGAAACTGTCGCGGTCGCATATCGGGCGAGGGCGAGCCGCCCGACGACGTGGACGATGGTGTTGACGCTGTTGGCGGCGGTGGTGGTGTACGGTTAGCAACAGCTGCCGCCGCCGCCGCAGCAGCAGCAGCCTGCGCCTGTGCCTGTGCCTGGGCTTGAGCTTGCGCTTGTTGTACTGCGGCAGCCTGTGCGGCGGCCGCTTGCTGATTAGCGCTGGCCAAGAAGCCCGCCGTCAGTTGTGGCCATTGTTGTTGGAACATATGGAATGCGCCGAGTCCGGGTGGTGGGGGCGCCTGCTGGGCATACATTTGTGGCATTATCAGTTGAGCATATGGTGAATTACCACCGAACATTTGCAGATGTTGACGTGCCTTCTCGAAGATGGCCATCGAGGTGGGATCGACACCTTGCTGTGCGGCAAACTGTTGCATCAGCGGGTCGGGAAAGAGGCGCAACGGTGAGCGTAGTTGTTGTTCGAGCAATAGCGCCTCCATGGGATCACGATCGAAGTCGGTAAGGCGTGACGAATCGCGGAAACCTTTGGCGAAGGGATTGGAGTCGATTTTCAATTTGGTTATAAGTTGATTTTGGTATGCGGTGACGGCGGTGAAGACGGTTTCGGGGAATACATAGGTCTTGTGGTCGAGCTCTTGTAATTCTTTGGGGTTTGTCGGTATGCTCTGGCCATGACTGAGGCGCACCAAGTGTATGCGTGGTTGATAGCGATGCATAGAATTCAAAACAATCTGTATGGAGAAGGGAGAGAGAGAGAAATATATATAGTATATTAGTAATGAAGTTCGTGCGTAAGAAAAAATATGTGTAGAGTTTTTTAACTGTGGCGCTGAATTGTGTAGGCTTGGGAGAGCGCATGCGCAGTGAGAAGTCTCCAAAAAACATAAATGTAGGGAGTAGAGGTTTTAGTTGAGATATGCGAGACAACACAATAAGTGAAAAAAGCATTTACTGCTCTTGACCGAAAGGTGGTTGGTGGGCAAAAATGAAATCATAATGGCGTTCAACTCGCGGACTTTCAAGCAATTTAAACTAAAAGACAAGTGGTTTCTATTTAATTTTTTCTTTTTAACTTGGCTTAAATAAGTAATAATGTATGTAGGTAAGTATGTATATTTAAAAACTTGCCAATTTTTCAAACCATTTTTCTTTCAGACATACAAACGAAGGTTTTCTTAAATTTCATGAAAAATCAAACTTAACATAAAAATGTTTAAATTAGAAAAAAATTGTTTAACTAAAATAAAATAAAGAATAAAATAATAAAAGTAGTTAAGAAGCTAAAAATCTTTATTCTCTATTATTTTTAGCTTTATTTTATTTAAAATTATCGATTTTTTACCAATTATTGGAGCGACTCCGCAATTATGTTCAAAATCCAAAAAGATTAGAGGCAAACTTTTTTTGGTACTTATATTTCTTATTATGAAAAAGTTTCAACTAAAAATTACTTAAATACAAATTTAAAAATTTTTATGGAATAAATAATATGGAGGAAATATGGAAGAAAATACATTATTATTATGAATCCAATGTTTTATATTTTTTGGTATATGCCGAAACAAAAAAAGTGATATTTTAGATTTTGTGTCGGAATTCCTTGATTTTTTACTTAATTTCTTCTATTTTTTTTACTTTCATAGACTAAGTGTAGTTTTTAAAGTCCTTGGAAGTCTTTGTATTTTTTTCCAAAAAATTGTTTCGTTTTTACTCGGACAAAAGTACAAATGAAGTGGCGTTAAGCCTCCAAGCTTTGAATTTATTCAATTAATTCACAAGCCAGACCACGATAAATCAACATTTTGCCGGAAAAAAATTAAAAAAAAAAAATTTACTTGAATGAGTATCAACTAAATTTTTATAAAAATTTCACTTGTTCCTTATATTTCTCAATATTTTCCATCCCTTTCATTTCATTTATTAATTTTACACAATCCATTCATTATTCCTAGAACTACTAAGCTGACCGTTTGATTTTACTCAATGAATTGTTGCGCTTTCCTGACGACAAAACAGCCAGCCACCAACAACATTTGTAATAAATTCATATCTACATACTCGTATGTATGTAAGTAAGTACATATGTATGTACACATTTACATGTACTAACAACTCACCTGTCCATTCTTATCCATTTCATTATTAGTCAACTTCACCTTCTCAAAGGAGATAACCTGTTTACGCAGCGCCTCACAACTGAACGGACTGTCCGGATGCGCATAGAGACGTGCTGGCGGTGCGGGATCAGCCTTGCCGGCGACTAGCCAAGCCGAGCGATGATACGCGTAGCGATAACGTTTCGAGTCCATCGGTATGATATCGATTAGCACGGCATAGCGATCGGCAGGTTGTATCTGCCGCAGCGGACCGGAGAAGCTGACGCGTACGGTGGGGAACATGCGTCTGCAAGGAGAGAAAAAGAGGAAGAATGTACAATTTAATAAGGGAAAAATATGAAAAATATATGAGCAATTATGAAAAAATGAACGTGTACATATAGTAAACAAAGAAGAAAAGAAAAGAGAAAAAAGCCAAAACATATGACTGAGTTTTATGGCATCAAGAATGCTGTGATTTTTATTATCCATCTGTGAGCATGTGTGTGTGTGTGTTTGTGTGTGTTTGTCCGGTGGTTATTGAGGTGATAAAATCGAAATGTGTGGGCAAACTCGCCCAAGTTGTTGGCACCGCAGGTTGCCGTAATGTCTCTAACAACACAGCTAAATGGTGGCCTCAGAGTCACACCAGGTATCTGCATACATATATACATACATACAGACATACATATGTCTGTTTGTATGCATATGCACACTTGTGTCTCACAGCCCGTTTGTCTGCGCGAAAATCCTTAAATTTATGCCTCAAATCCTTTCCTCTTCATAACCAAAAGACTCGCTTTGCTCTCATTGCATTTGCTTTCTTTTCTTCTTTTGTCTAAGTTTTTCGTTCTTCTTCGCTTTTTCTTCTGCCTTTAAACAGTGTTTGTGTATGTATTTCCATTATCCATTACACCTTTGTTTTGTGTAAACAAATCGAATTGTAGTATTTTTCTGGTCTCGCCTTATCTGCTTCTTGTTGTTTTTATTTGTGCGGATTTTGTATTTTTTCTTTTTCTCTTTTGTATTGCCTTCACGCCAAGAAGTCAATGACAACTATCTGGCGAATATCCTGCGGTTTTAATGTTCCTAATACTCAAGACAAACATGTTGACCAACAACAGCAACAACAACAACAACGAAGAGTGGAAATAAAACGGAAAAAAACAGATAATAAAGCGAACAATAGAAGCAGAAACAACAAATAAAATTTGTGTGAGCTAAATGTCAGCATGAGCAGAGCGACTAGATGACATAACTATAAACAACAACAAGAACAATCACAGAGCATGTTAAACAACTGAGCTCGAGAGAGCGACAGGAGCTCGGCTTAGCAAGGGGAGGGAGTGCAATGGTAAATTGAATGCCTGACACGCTGGCTCGCTGGCTCAATGGCTCGATGGCTAAAGACATTACGGGGACCGCCCTGATTGTTAGGTGTGATTTTTACAATATCATTAAATGTAAACGCAGAAAAATCCATTTGTGTGTGCGTGAGCCTCTACATATAAATATATACACATTTCTGCGTACGTATGTATGTATGTGTGTATGTGTGTAACTGCGTGTTACCAATAAACAAGTCAGCGAAGCTGGCGGTGGTTGTTTCATTCCTGCGGTTGTCATAACTCGACCACCACCAAAAAGCAAGAACAAGCACAACAACAACAAATGTACAAAGAGCTCAAGAGGTGGTGAGGTAGTTGAGTTGGCTGGTAGATTTGCTTCCTGCCTAAAAAGTCACATACAAACATACATGCATACATACATACATATATATTTATACATATGTATATTTAGTTTCTATTGCATATATCTCTTTGCTATAATTGTTGTTGCTAGTGTAACTGACTGATATAAAATGTTGCGTGTGTGGTCAACGACATAAAAAGAGATCCATTTTACGACAGCCAATATTACTACCATATACGTATACATACAAAGGTATGTATGTATGTATGCACCAAAACATAAAAATCGCACGACCCCCTCCTGTTGGCTGATTTGCTGTCCTCGAGAAATCAAATGCAAAAATATAACACATAAGAAGCAAAAAAAGCAAAGGAAAAACGTGAGTGAAATAGGAAAAGAAAAGAAAACAGCAAATGTTGATTGTGTTTGTTTTTGTTGTTGTTATTATTGCTAGTTGACAAAGAGTACGCCCAACAACGCTCTTTAATCTGGCTAAAAGCATATTGTTAACAAAGATTGATGATCTGAGACATTCGAACGGACAGACGGACAAACAGACGGACAAACAAACAAACGGACGGACGGACGGAAGGACAACTCATCGGTTTTGTCCCAAATATTGACAATTTTATATCACACCAGCTGTTATCACACTTTTTACTGACCATCTCAGTGCGGCAACATTATTGGCTTCCTTTTTATAGTTGGCTCCTTGAATTGGACCGCACACGTGCAAATATTTCACAGAGAATTTCCGAGAAATATTCTATTTGCTGAGGTCTAAAAGATGTAATTGTTTTTCGAAAGAGCGGAAAATTGCAGAAAATTAGATTTTGGTTTTCGATTGAAAGAAAAGTGAGAGGAGTAGAGAGAGCGGAGAGAATATACACATTTTTTGAACTGCAGTAGTAGATATCGAAAACCAAATTTGTTAGAATACCTGTCAAATATAGGTTAAACACAATTCTAGAACAATTTGGGTGCTGCGAATTTCAAGAGAAAAGTTTTTAATTGGTATGAACATTTATAAAAAAAATATGAGCGAAAGTAGAAGGCCTCATGTCTTGTATATAGCGATAGAGAAAAGTAATATTTCTTGGATCTAAGTTTGCAATACCAGAAAACCTGACAATGATCTTGACTTAGAACTCAGCTGCGACTATTTACCTTCCAACTGGGTAGGAAACTTTCATTAGACGGTTCTGTGGAACTCAAATTCATCCACCAACACAAACATACCATTGTTCTTACATATATATATATATATTATATATTGTATTATAAAAGTAGAAACTCTCACTTTAAAAAGGAATTCATTGATAAAAATCATATTTTATTCAAACTAATGGAAACTTCCCCGAACCCCTAGACTACTCGAGCCGACGCGCGCTCAAATTTTTTTCCCACCACGAGAGAGCTCAACAAGAAATATGCTTTTAGCGCACCATTTAACACACAGTGGTGGGTCCGGTCCTTTCTTTTATCGCGCTTATTCGTCGCTTGTATTATTTGGGGAATTAACTCGGAATGAGAAAAGGATTAAAATGTCTTGCCACATGCAAACCTGCCGCTGTGTTGCAATGCAATTTCTAGAAATTTTTTTTTTGTGAATTTTATTTTATTTTAATTTCGCTGTCGTTACATTTTGATCGTTTATATATTTCTTGTTGTATTATTTGTTAGTGTTGTTGTTGTTTCATGTTATCCGTTGCCGTTAATCTACTCACATTACAAGGTAATTTGTTATAAAATAAAGCAAAAAGAAAACAATAAAACAATAACAAAAATGAATTCTGGTCGAGGCAAACAAACGGCGGGGGGAAGAGAGGGAAAGTTCAATTTCTACCCGGAATTAGGAACCATTTGCCACAAAACAACAACAAAAACAAAAGCGTCTAGTGAAGTGTTTATTGCCACGAACGCGGCATGACGCTACTGCAGGCGGCGAGTTTGGCGGTTGGTTGCCTGTTTGCCGCACTAGAACCAACCGTCGGTGCTGCATCTTCACCCTCACGCTTCACTGGCGGCAAGAAAAAACCGCACTAATGCAACATTTGCATGTTTGCTCAAAATACTACGTGCAACATCAGCGACAACTACAAATGCTTATGGACAAGGTACATACATTGAAGAAAGCGCATTTATTAATCAATTATGTATTCGCCATCATGTTCGGCAATCCACTCCCAACGTTCAACCAATTTACGGATGCCTGATTCATAGAAATCGAGCGGTTTCTCGTTGAAAAAGGTGTCAAGGTGGTTTTTGACGTCTTCCACATTTTTAAATTTTTTTCCATTCAAATTGTTCTGCAGCGATCGAAACAAATGATAATCAGAAGGTGCAATGTCGGGTAAATATGGGGGATGCGGCATGATTTCCCAATTCATCTCCTTCAGTTTGGCCAGGGTCGGTTTTGCAACATGTGGCCTGGCGTTGTCATGATGGAAAAGAACTCCTTTGCGATTTGCCAAAATCGGACGTTTTTAATCAATTGCTTTCTTCAATTCGACCAATTGCTGACAATACTTGTTGGCAGTGATCGTTTCTCCAGCTGGCAAGAGCTCAAAATAGATCACGCCTCGGATATCCCACCAAATGCACAGCAGTACCTTCATCGGATGCAATCCACCTTTCGACATCGGTTCCGCCCCTTCGTGTGCCTGTTTCCATGTTCTTTTGCGTTGAACATTGTTGTACAGGACCCATTTTTCATCACCAGTCACGAGCCGATCCAAAAAAGGTTCGTTTTTGGTCCGTCGAAGCAAAAAAATTGCTGTTGACATACGGTCCACTTTGTTCTTTTCACTCAACTGATGTGGCACCCATGTATCGAGCTTCAAAGTGTACCCAACCTTTTTTAAACGACGAAACGCAGTTGATTTGTTGACATTCAATTCACTGGCAACCTCTTCCGTCGAAATACGTGAGTTATTCGCAACTAAAGTCCTTAGAACATCGTCATCAAGCTCAGAAGGCCGTCCACTGCGAGGTTGATCTTCGAGGTTAAAATCTCCAGAACGAAATTTCGCGAACCATTTCTTTACTGTGCGGAGTGCTGGAGCACGGTCCAAATAAACTTCGCGAATATCTTTAGTTGCAGCGCCCACTGTTTTTCCTTTGCGGAATTCGTATAACATAATATGACGCATATGATCTTTTTCGTTGTTCATCTTCCATGCGTCTTTTCACTAAGCAACTCAAATCAAAATGAAGTTATTTTATGCTTGATTTACAGTTTGGACTGTCACCTTTCCAACGATATATAATATGTATATATTTCTTTCACGAGCGCCACTCTCAAACGATTCGTACGGCATCCAGCGGAATCGGGCACGAACTTATGCACTCATCCAATATATGTACATATAAGGCTAGTGGTTGGTAGAACCTTATCCCCACCAACCAGGAGCACAACCAAGCCCGGCATTCAGTTTATAACTGAAACGTCACAGCTGCTGTCATATTATTTGTTTAAATACTTGCATTGCTGCCTTCACATACCTGCCCGTTTTGGTGATAATCATCTCGGTGCCCAAATCGTGAAAGCGATCCCAAAGTTCTTTTGTCTCCAAATGACATTGCACCGGCTTGAGTTCATCACAGTTGCAGGAGCCTACAATTTTCGGTGTCTTCTGCACCGGTTCGGGTGTGAGGCGTTCCTCGGTATCTGTTCCCGGTGATTGGGGTGGCGTTGAACGTCCTTGACTGCTGGTTGTACTGCTATTGAGATGATTTTGTGATGAACTGCTGGTGTTATTATGATTATGACTATTATTGTTGTTGTTGTTATGGTGGATTCGACGCACTTTGGTTGGTGGTGGCTCCTCGGAGTCACTGCAATCGACCACGTCGACATCGACCTCATCTTCAACGGAGATGGGACCTGTAAAGTAAGAAGAAAAGAGTTTATATAAGAAGAGGGTAATTCAGAACGATTTATACAGAGCTTCATTACAATTTGATAAAGCTCTAAATAAAAAACTAAAACAGACGCAAAAAATATTTAGAAAATATCAAACTAAAAATAAAAAAATACAAAAATTAAGTAAAATTAAATTAAAAATAATAAAATAATTTAATATAAAAAATTAGTAAAAAAAACAGAATAAAATAAAATAATTAACATTAAATAAAATACATAAGTAAATATATATAAATTTCATTACATAAAATTAAACTCTATTGCATTAAATTATATATAATAAATAATATAACATTAAATAAATTTTAACTTAATTAAACTAGATATGAAATGAAAAAAAATTAAATTAATTAATTAAATTAAAAATAAAATAAAACTAAATGGAATAATATAAGATAAAATAAAAAAAAATAAAAAAAATAAAATAAAATTAATTAAAATAAAATAAAATAAAATAAAATAAAATAAAATAAAATAAAATAAAATAAAATAAAATAAAATAAAATAAAATAAAATAAAATAAAATAAAATAAAATAAAATAAAATAAAATAAAATAAAATAAAATAAAATAAAATAAAATAAAATAAAATAAAATAAAATAAAATAAAATAAAATAAAATAAAATAATATAATATAAAATAAAATAAAATAAAATAAAATAAAATAAAATAAAATAAAATAAAATAAAATAAAATAAAATAAAAAAAATAAAATAAAATAAAATAAAATAAAATAAAATAAAATAAAATAAAATAAAATAAAATAAAATAAAATAAAATAAAATAAAATAAAATAAAATAAAATAAAATTAAATTAAATTAAATTAAATTAAATTAAATTAAATTAAATTAAATTAAATATAATAGAATATAAAAAATAAGATAAAAAAATTAAATTAAAGTAATAAAACAATTAAATTAAATTAAATCAAATTAAAGTAAAATTAAATAGAAAATATAGAAAAAAATAATTAAATAAAGTAAACTAGAATATTATTTATCAAATGAAATTAAATTTAAATACATAAAAATTAAATATATTGCAAGCAAATAAATTAACGTGAATTAAAACTAAAAAAAAAATTAAATGAAATAAATCCAATTAAATAAATATTTTAAATGCAAATAATTGATATGCTACTTATATGTATGTACATATACGAGTATCTTTCGACCACCTAAAAACGTGGCAATTGTTTGTATGCCAACATTGTACAAATTATGTGCTAATTAATTTTCACAGCATTTAAAATTTTGCTTGAACTAATTGTTTAAATTTTTCACACATTTTCTTGAGTTTTCTTGCGTTTAAAATTACGGCCAGCAGACACATAAATACATATATACATATGTATATGTGTTTACTAGCAGCAAGGAAAACATATTGGCAATAAATGCACCATCAAGTAATGATTACCCGCTTTTAATTACTTGGTGTAAATTGTCAAGTGTAGCAACATTTCAAGCTACAACTGCTGCACTTGTTGCTGTCACATATAAATTTCAATTATTTATAATTGTGCTAAATGCAGTGGCAACAAAAGCAAAAACATGAGCAATATGAAAAAATTTTGCAATAACTGCATAGATGGAATAATATTAATTATAGTAGTAATAAAAACCAACGTCAACAATAACAGCGTCAACAGCAGCAGTGGCACATGCACATATCGACAGAGAAACTTACAATAAAAACAGCAAATTTTACAATAATTATTGTTTTTCATCTCTCTGCACATACAATTTATTATTGTTTAGCCATATGAGTATTGCATATTAGCATGTACATTTGTATGTTATGTGTGTATGTAAATAAAATTTGTATGCTTTATGCGTTTTTTATATGCACATGTATGTTTGTATGTGTGTATGTATTTATATATAAATCGATTTAAATGTAATTATTTCCAGCATTGCGTAGCAACTTCGCTTTTCATCTGTTCGTTCGCAAGTTTTTCTCCCAGGATTTTAATTAATTTTGTTTTTGCTATTATCTTAAGGTGTGAAGTTCATTAGAGTAGAAAAAATTTGAATTATGATTCAATAATGTTCTATGGCGCGCCTTTTAGTTTTTCCTTCAATGTTATTGTTATTGTCATGTTGTTGATAATTTAATTATTGTTGATTTGTGTGTTGTTAGCAGTTATTAAATTGAGTGACAAAAACACATACACACTCATATTTTACCCTGAGCGATTTTATTCTTACCAAGTGATTATTATCTATAAATATACATATTTATGTGTACTTATTATAAAAATAAAAATAAATAATTCTAAAGTGTGTAAAAGTATGAAAATATAAATAAAGATTTAAACTGTTAAGCTTTTTGTTGTATCTTGAGTTTTTTACAATTTTTTTTGCAGTTTTTTGATGTTGTTTTGGTACAAGCTAGGCTCAGCGCTCTCTGGCGTCAGTATACGGACTAAATTAATAGATAATTGAGGAGCTTTTGAATATTACTGCTTTAAAAACTATATTGGATTTATTATAATGGAAAAAAAACTATTGTATATCATATACCACTGCCCATATATCATATACCATTAAAGTATATGTTTCATATTTTAGGATTTGGCAACCCTAATGTTCCAATCTGGCAACAGAAAACTTTATTGTAAAGTTTAACATGTTTACAGTAATTTAAAATATTAATCTTTCTCAAAAAAACGGAATTGCAAATATCTTAGAGCGATTTTTCGACGGGGATTAACTCGGGGACAACAGTCATCGGTGGCCTAAATGCAATTCTTGGCGATGAAGCTCCATTGAGGACCAGAGTTTATTGATGGTGTGGTGAATTCAATCGAGATTGTAGATCACTCCTAGACGAATTTCGTGAAGGTCGTTCAAGACCAGTTGGTGGGACCAGCATACACACAATTTATCAATCGCTCAAAAAAATGCTCGTGTCAATTAGCTGAGAGAAATGTTAAAAAACACGATAATGGCGCTTCCAATCGTGGATTTACTCGTATGAGTCGTAAACAATAGGCGACTGTATTTTTTTTTTTTTTTTTTTAATTAGGATAACCTACCGCCGAAGACGGGCTACTCTCCAGCAGGAAAATGCGAGTTCCCACAAATCGATTGAACCAACTGCATTTTCGAGCACTCAAAACATCGATTTAATGAATCATCCCCAGTATAGTTCCGACTGGGAGATCAACGTTTATCAACACCTGAAAAGGCGATTGATACGTTCAGAACGTATGTTTTGGAGATATCTCAATGGCAAATTTGTTCCAACGCATGTAAAAATGTATAGATTTTAATGAAGAACATTTTGAAAAACAATGGAAATATAAAAGCCAATCCTCATAATGCATATGTACCATATATATATTCAATTAATTATTGGTTATAAAATATATATGTATGTACTTTCAGCTTAGCCAAACTGATAATCTGTACATAAGATATTTCAGCGTTAAAGAAAAGAGATATAAAAAAGATATAAAATCAAAATTTATTGGCAATATACAATTTTTGAAATTTTTAATCGAAAGGTGTTAAAATGCTAAATGAGCGCGCTCAAGCTGCAATTAGCGCAGACTCAGTAGAAATAAATAAATAAGTAAATAAATTAAAATATTATTAATTAAAAAGCAAATCACTTGCTAAAAATACAAACAAGCAGCTGTATTGTATGTATGTACATATACATATTTTTTTTCTTTTTTGAATTTTTAAATAAATAAAAAGTAATTTAAAAAGGCCACAAAAACCGGCAGCGGCAACCTGAAAAGCTCACCAGGTTGTCTCAGAATGAAGTCAAATAAAAATATCAATAACAAAAAATATTTAATAACTCTAAGCTATTTGGCTCTATGCATGTGTGTTTATTAGAAATAAATTACATATGTTTATGCGCTGATAGTAAACTTGTTGAAATTAAACGAATTTGCTAAAAGACATTAACATAATTATATGGACCTTTGTCTGCGATATTGTTTATTGTATGTTTAAAATAAAATTATAATTTTCACAAATATGTTTCTTTGAGTTTTGCTTAACTAATAATACAACACATAAATAATAAACACGATGTGAAAAAGCAAAAATAGACGAAAAAAAAACACGAGAAACGTTCAAAAATGCAAATAAAATTCAATTTGACGTTTGTTTTTCAGCTCTTGAACAATTTGTCTGTTTGTAAATATATTCGTATGGTATAATACATATGAGTGAGTTGGCTTTGGTTTGCGCTTGGCCTGCAGTTTCGTTGCGCTCAGCAGTTGATCAGTTACCCGCTGATTTGCAAAGATACAAAACTAAACACTAAATTGCTTACATGCATATACAGATGTACATATATATTATATTTATGTATATAAATGCATGGGTAAGCACATATACATAAATATATGTATGTACATAGTCTTTTCTACCTGTCACTGCATGCAGTTAGCTGACATACGTACGTACATATACATATGTATAGATATGCTTGTTTCCAAGTCTCTGTATCTGTATCTGTATGTCTTGTTGCACATGTGGTTTAGCCACTGTGTTGTTGTTGTTTTATATTATTTTATAGTTGTTCGATTGACTAGCGGATGTTGGCACTTTACAACGTTCATAATGTGCTTTTTTTTCATTTAATACATTGACGCATTGCCTGATTTATTTCTTCTTCTTGTCATTCAATATCTACATATGTGCATATGTATGTACTCGTTGGTATAATGTCAATTTATGTATATTACTTGCGGATGGTGTAAAATAATTATGATAGTAAATTAAATAAATATTGATTTAAATATATTATGCGTTATTATTACATATACATATATATATACATACGAGTGTATATAGTATGAAGCAGTGGTGCCATGAGCTAATTGAGTATATTTTACTTAACGCTGGGAAAAAATATGAAATAGATCAGAGAAGAGAACGGCGGTTTGAATTGAGAAATTGACTTTAGCTGAGAGGAACTGCTTTTGAGAGCGGTTGATCTATTAATAATATATTATTATTTGTATAAAAAAAAGTTACATACAATAAATTTAAAAAAACTTAAATTATCTAATTATTTATTGCTCTTATCTGGTGGCGCCCTAGCGGTGATTAATTAATGAAAAATATTGTTCTTAATCATAAAAACATATATATATATATATACGGATATATACGGATGTATTTAAGAATATTCTCCATAAAATATTTTCGAGAATTACCTGTATTTGAAAAAATGCCTTGTTTAAGATTTTTTTTTAAACTAAAGAAATATTTTTCTCAAACTGGAGTTTTCAGTATGCGTGTTCTGATTTTCTCGGAAAGCGCTTAACCGATTGGTTTCAAATTTTTGCAAAACCCTCAGGTTTGAAAGAAGGAATTTAATTTCTTCGATAACTTTACTTATTTCTCATTTAGAAAAATTAGATAGTCGCCAAGCGCCTGCCTTGGAGGTTTTATAGGACGCGCAAAATGAATTAAATTATATTAGAAAAACTCTTTGCAGATAGAAAGTAAATACTTCACGTAAAAATACTCAAAATTTAAACTAAGTTGGAGTTTTTTGTTGAATTATATTCATCATAAAATGCAGAATACTAATATCAATATTTTCGTATTTACGGCATAATTTTCCATTCTGTACCTCAAAGCAACTTTTATATGTTAATTTATTATAAAAAATGTAGTTTGTAATAAGGTTTAAAAAATCTGTCAGCACTAACTGACTTTCGACAATATCAAAAAATCAGGTTTTGTCAAATTTGGCGCATAAAATAAAATCTTTGACAGGGAAAAACTAAATTTCTACAATTTCTTTGATACCTACAATAAAAATCGGTGAATTGCTTGAAGCTTAAAGAGAGACAGTTCTATGTTTGATGGGCGTATCTGAGCGCCAATTTCTATCAAAATTCAAATGTCAGCTTTTGAGTTAACATGAAGCTTGAATATATGGTACATAGTTTCAATGAAACCGAAACACTTTTAATTTTAACGCCCAATTTAGTAGAGGGCGTGGCAGCTGTTCAATTTTTATAACATTTAATATTTCTTCTCTCTGCAAAAAATGAGTAACTTGTACTAAATTATAGCAAAATCGGAGCACATTAACTATATTTGGCCGGAGCATATATGGGACGACTCCATATATTGTGCCCCATTTGCAAACTCAATTTATATCACCATTACTTGCTTACTTACTTTATAAACTAAGAGTGTTTGTACAAAAAACTAATTGAAGAACTTTTTGAACTGGACAGTTGTGTAAAATCCCATTAATAAGAGCTTAATAATCTGTGACTAATGCAAAAAGTGTCAGTCAGACCAAAATTTGGCAGAATCAAAGCAAATCATTTTCCTTCCTCGACTGATTTTCAATATAAGTAATTTACAATATACACATATTTACATAGAATAGTAAAAAGCTGCTTTTCCTAAGCTTTGCAGCATACAATTTAATTTTTGGAAGCCAAAAATATTTGTCGGCATCACTTTCGAAGAGTTTAATTTATTTCAACTGCCACAAGCTGGACCAAATCGAAATTCCGCACTGTACATATGTATGTTCCTGCATTGAAATGCAATGAATAAATTAAAAAAATGATCCTTAATATTTCTATAAATCTGAAAAGAGATTCGGTGTAGATTTGGAGATTTTATTAATTTATGTACTTAAAAGCACTAAAAATGTGCCCGTAGCTTGAAATGTTTGAAATGCCCAAGAAGACTTGTAAAAGGTTGCTTTTGAATATTACAATATATGTATGTACTTCATAAAAGAAATTTCCCTGTATCAAATACATACATATGTATTTTTTGTATTAGAAAAGCATTTTAAGCCTGGAAATTGAAATTTTTTAAAAATTGGTATTGAAATATTTATCTTTGCATGCTCGATAAATCGCATTAAGGAGACCCTGAGCAGATTATTTTGAAGTTTGAAGCATGACATATGTTCATATGTATGTATAATTTTAAACTATACAAGTTGTTTCAAAAACTTTGGTACAAAATCAATTTTTTTACATTTAATCTTTAACACTTTGTATTTGGATTTTAAATATGTTCAACGCTGATCCTTTTTCAACAACAATAACAAACCTTTGTTGTTAAAGCACAATTACAAATAGGTTTTTTTAAATCTATTATGTATATTATATATATATATATATATTCTATAATATTCAGTTCAAACTCTAAAATTTTGTAATATCTAAGGGTTTTTGTATTCAGTTCTGACGATTTACGAGCCAATCAAAGCACCGACGGTATATTTGAGCAAAGAGAGTACAATTTCCTCAACTAAATCGAATTTAACACTTAAATTTTATTTTATTATCAAGTTTTTCAAGAATTTTCCCCAAATATCGTGACAGAAGAAGTCTTGTCGGGGAGAAGATTAACGTATTTTCCACCAATTCTACCTTGAAAGCATTCCTAAGCCCCTTTCTCTATGTACTTACTTGCACTGCGTATGGAGGATTCCCTGCTGGAGGCATCCTCTCTGGCCATTATCGCGGCGATGGAGAAATCTGTTGCGGAGCCGGCGGCATTTTTACTACCCGCCGTAGTCTGAGTCTGGCTTGGACTATTATTAAGGTTGTTGTTGTTGTTGGCATTTGAATTAGTCACAGCCGCGGCAGCCGCAGCGGCGGCAGCAGCAGCAACCGCGACATTTGGACCAGTCGGCGGTAAGACACCATTGCACAGATACGGATGTGAGCCAACAAGCATTTTGGCAGCCTGGGCGATGTGTGAGGTGTGAGAAAAATTAATTTTGCTACACAAATAATCGCTTAAAGCGACTGTCCGTTAGGAAGTATTGGCTTAAGCAACTAACGGTGTGATAAAACACAGCAGGTGGACACTTAGTTTTTGTTGGGGGTTAGCACATTTTTCCAAAATATATGTAAGTATTTTTTACAATTACTAAATTTCAATTTAATATTTGTTTGTTTTTTTTTAACACCTTTATTCGAAATTAAATATATTTTGTTGTAGTCACCGTTTTTATAATTTTTATTTTTTTTATTGTTGCAATTTTTATTGTATTTATTTCATTCTGTTCCTGAGAGTTCTCACTTTTCAGACGCGTTCCTTCGTCTACTCTTGAGTTGCTTTTCTTTGCAACTAACCGTTAATTCTAATCTTTAAGTACACAATTCTTCTTTCCGTCAAGCAGGAAGAACACACAAAAAAGAAAAACGCACTTTTTCCTCAACGGCGACGGCGAATGCACGGCGTGTGTGGAGCGACGAAAACGGGTGTGTGCACAATGAAAGACAAACGACGACGAACTGACTGGCTTGCTGAGGCAAGGAAAGGTGCACAACTTGCTAAGAGCCGTCAGACAGGCAGTCAGCGGTCGACAGACACAGTGCTGGGTTGTTGGTTGTTGTTGGTGGCAGCCACTGTGCTTGTGCGAAACCAGTATGAGCAATGTATCTGGTAGGTTGAGTTACAGAAACACACACACACACACATGCACCAACAACAAACGAACTAACAGCTCCTCGCCTATGTGTAAGAAAGAACAGAAAAAGACGGCACAACAACAAAGCAGGCGTAGCGCAGGGCCAAACTCTGTGAGAGCGATAGAAAAAACCGAGGCGCAAAAAATCGGCTGAGGAAAAGTGTTGAGTGGAAAGAGGCAAGATGTATGCCTGTATACAGGAGGTTAGAGAACTCGTAGATGCAACAACAAGAACTGCCAAATTGGCTGTGTAGCAACAACTCGCCTGGGAGGTGTGAGTAGCACCGCCATTATCGACCACTGGGCTGAGGGTGCAAGCAGTGCTACGCGGTTGGCACTCAGTGAGAAGCAACAACAACGCGTTGGATGAGCTACAAGGAGAGTCCATAGAAAGGTGAAGCGCTCTGGGTTAAACAAAATTTAAATTTTGTGGTTGGAAGTCAGACGGTTGTCGGCTGGAAGGCTTGTCGAGAGAGGCGAATTGTGGAATGAAAAAGTTTAAAAAAGCTTGGCATGGCGTGTACAAGCGACAGAGCGAGAGCATTCTATGGTGATGCGCAAATGCGTTTTGTTGTTATTCGCCTGCTTCTTCTCAAGTCTAAGTCGCCTCCTTCTCCTGTCAATTCCAGCTAAGCGAGAGCGCTGCTAACGTTCTGCATGGGGCGAGGAAGAATTGCTGGCCCGCGTATGGTGGGCTGTGCCACACGATGAGGTAGAAATAATAAAAACAACAACAAACACTGCATCAACTACACTATGATTATGCGTTGATTTCTTGTGCTCCGCAGCTCTTCAGCGCTGTGGAATGAGCATTGATGAGTTGTTGCTGCCGCTCGACTTGTACCAACTGCCTATAAGGTAATGGCGCATAGGCACTGTATGAGGGGTGTGGTGGGCACTCGCGGTGGGAGAATGGGTGGTGATTGCTTGTTTGGCTTGGCTTCGCTTGTCGCGTTCGTCATAATTCATTCACAATTAAAAATGTCGGCGACGAGTTGCGTTGTTGTTGTTTTGTTCAATGAATGTTGGCCTCTCATTCGTCCGCACTGCGGTAGACATATGTTTTTTAGGAGCAAACCGACTTGGCGAGCTTGTTAGTCGGTTAGTTAGCTGAAGGAGGGGCTGTAGTAGTAAATTTTCTTCTGTTTTTTTATTTTCCACTCGTCGTTGTATTTATGAAGTGTAAACGTTTTGGCTGCGGTTTTTGAGCATTCACTTCAACACTCCACACACCACGCTCCCCGCTCCGACATCTGCTGACTGTTTCACGAAGTGTGAGGTTATTTTTTACACTCAATATTTATTTCTTGCATTTTTTCTTACTCAAAACAGTATTTTAGACCTTTCTTGGCAGCAGTTTGGGTTGTTGTTGATGTTCCGTTATGTTTCCAACACGTTCCTTTCAGTGGCGATGGATGTAAATATATACCTGAGTAGTTTTTCTTTTATTGTTGCATGCCACATATGTATGTATGTATTTTGAGCGTAATTGGTGGTGTGTTGCAGACACAAACACACGCATACACTCACAGCTTACCTCTCAGCTGGCTGAGTGTTTAATGAGCTTTGTTGTTATACAATTTTGAAAATGTTGCTGCTGCTGCTGCTGCCTTTGGCGTTTACTTGCTGTCCCTGCCGATTGTTGAAGTGTAACGAGTTTTATTGCTTTTATACATATGTGTATGTGCATGCAAAGAACTGTGTTTGAGTGTGTATGTGAGTACGGAGCGTTTATTTTTGTTGTTGTTGTTTATGCGTTGACTTTTGTGTTGAACTGTTGAAATGTTGCTGTTGACTCCTTATTTTAATACTCAAATTTGTATGTGTGAATGTATGTACATATGTATTTATATATATGTATGTATGTATGCAAGAGTAGACATGGTCGAAGGAAAAATGTCCTCTTGCAAGTGCTATGGAATATTTTTCTATTCGCCTACATAAAATTTTAAATGATATTTATATATTCCGAAATCAGAGGTATTTAATATTATTTTTTTAAATGTTTTTACATACATCAACAACAAAAAATGCTCAGACATGCTCCTTGCAGAATAATAATTTTTGACTTATTTTTTGCTAAAAGTAAAAAATAGTGCGCAGTACTTTTTGATAGACCCTTTGGAGGGGTTTTCGGTTGCTTAAAAAAATATTGGAAAGGAAATATTATAACTTAAAAATATTTGGGAAATTAAGAGATAATTTTTTAAATACATATTTTCAAGCCCGCCGAGCCCTAACCGCCAAAGGGGAATGATAAAAAGGTGGCTTTATTTTACATAACCTCATTTTCTCGATATACCAATTGTAAAAATTATATTTTTGGAATAATTGTTATAAGAAATATGTAAAAATTGTGCAGCAACTGTTATATTGTAAAAATATTTTTTTTTAGGTTTTAGTAGAAAATATTTTATATTGTTATTTTTTTTACGCTGCCTCATAATAATTATTCTCAACGACTTTTTCCCGTTGCCAAGTACAGTTCATAATTAATTTATGTACATATATACCTTTGCACATTGTGTCAACTGTCTTCAGAGGTTGGCGAAGATTATAAATCTCGAGAGCTGCAAGTGGCTATTGCCGAAATAGAAAATTTCAAATCTACAAGACTAGACATTGAAGCTGATTTATTGAATTATTGGGAATTTCGCACAAATAGGCGCATACCAGCCATACAGGTTTCGTTTGAAGGAAACTTTTTGCTTTGCGTCTTTAGCTGTCAGATAAAAGGTGCAACTTGACCGATGAAAATGTTGCAAAAACATTATGTTAAGCTTCACAAACAATTTTAAAATAAAAAAAATGCTTATAGTACAAATAAAGTTTATTGCATAAACATATGTAAATATATTGTACATATACCATAGCAAAGTTATTTATTTATATAATTGGGGCTTTGTAACCGCTGAAGCGATTTTTCGGCCGAGCTCCTCCTCCAATTTGTGGTTTTGCGTCTTGATCTTTTTCCAACAAATGTAGGAGCCTACAATTTATACTAAGCCGCCTCCGAACGGCTGATGGTTATTAGGTAATGTAAAAATTTCGTTTGGTTTTTATCTAAGAAATGGCGTTATTGTCCATAGTACTAGTGTTACGTGTCGCATCATGTCATACTATACGGCGCTGAAAACGTGTTTATTCGCGCTAAAAGTTTGCCTTTGACAGTTTTTCGATTGATTGACTCAGTACGTTGTGAGCGCTCGTCAAAAATGGACACCAGCAAAGAGAAAATTCACTATATTTTACAATTTTTCTTCGATCAAGGCGAAAAAGCAGCCAAAGCGGCTGAAAAAATTAATTTAGTTTATGGACCACGCGTCGGGAGGCCTGTCGTCGAAAATTCTGATAAAATCATGGAAATAGTGGAAACAGACCGTAACGTGAGCACTTATTTAATTGCTGAGGAACTAAAGATAAGTCAGAAAACTGTTTGGAACCATTTGCATTAAAACAAAAACCGAACGAACTTTTTACTTTACCTAATATAATGCTATATACTACTATGTTGTGTATATGATTAAATGACAACATATACGAATTCCTTTCACTGATACGTTTTGTCAAGCATCGTAAAAAAAATTAAGATCTAAGAAATGGTTATGGGCAACGAAAAAAAAATTATTAAAAATAACTTTTATGAGGAAACGCAAAAAGTATTCCTTAAACGTTTTCCATTACGAAAAAATAACAGTTACTTTTCATTGATATCCATAGTATCTGTAGCAGTTTTTGAATATTTTTTATTGGTACTTTTTATAAATATATATCTATAAATCTTTATACATATACAAAAGTCTTCGTGCGTGTATTGGACTTCTTCTAAATGGCTGCGACGATTTCAATGAAATTTTCTGTGTCTTCCAAAGTGGATTCCAGAATGCTTTGAATTTATAAGTTTTTACCTGGAAGTTGAGCAGGGATCGACTTATTCGAAAAAATCATATTCACTTGAAACTTGGTGCATAGTGTAGTAGGTTTACTCTATCTTAAAAGTGGATTTTTGGAACCTAAATTATTTTCTTAACAGCAAGTGATATCGATTAAAAAAAAAAATATTGGTCATCCGGTTTGGTTGGTCTTTTGTTTGAGTATATGGGCCTTTTTAGATAGACATATGGAATACTTTTTTCCCGGAAATGAACCAAGGACCAAGGACCAAAATCAATTTGTTCGAAACTTCGTTTGAAGGTAGTTTTTTACATTGGTTAACACAGCATGAATTTTTTCCGAAAGACGGTCACCAAGAGATCGACAAAATTTGTATAATTAAATTCCAATATAGATCGTGTGTAAGTTTGTTTGGATACGGAAACTACTGGTATTTCACTGAATAGCTAAAGCTGTTTAAAGTAACAGCGATTTCAATCCATTCTTATATATTAACGTAATTATATGTAAGCGAAAATTGTGATTCTTTAAACGTGAAGGAATTATAAAATACGAAACCAAATTGCGACTCGATTTTGTAGTACTTTGCTGTCTGGGAACTTTTGATACTATTTCTCATACTATTTTGGTAGAAAGCAGTACTTTATCAGGGGTATCGGTAGCACTGCAAATTATTATACCGTTGTTGTCAACATTTCATCCACCACCATTGGGATTTTATACATTTCCGCATATATCGTCTCATTACTAAGTCATGCATAGACTTATGGATCTTCTGAGGGGCCTGATATGGAGGTTCAATTTAGTTCGATGTGAAATATTTGTCATATGAGACGTCAAGGGCTTTCCAGCATGCATTGAGTGTATGTTTCGTGGACTTTCTTGGCGGTAATCCAGGCGGTCAGGCAGTGCCATTGCACTCTAATCAGTCTCCCTGTGTACTCGTAATTTTTATTGTGCAAAGCCACCACAGTGTCTTTGGTATTTCCTATTCTGGTTTAGTTGCTCGTCGAATGATATTTGCGGCAAGCCGACCCACTACGGATTTTCTTATCAAAACCATAAGCCACTAAACCAAAACCAATTTCAAACTACTCCTCCAAATGCGAGGCTTTCGCAAAGGAAGGTTTCAGCCCTATAATATCGATGGGCAGTAGATCCAAGAGGACATTCATGGCCTCAGTTGGTGTGGTATGCAATTCTTCAGTCAAACCAGCCCATTTTGGAAAATATGTCTTACTTCAAAAATAAATAAAAGAAATTCAAATAAATTAAATTTAAAAATCCCTCTTGTTTATTTGGCAAAATTCATTCAAAATGTCTCCCCCGCTCAAGAAAATATGTTTGAATTTTTTGTCCTGAATTTTGAACAACAAAACTAGAATTATTTTCTAATGACAATTTTAATATACACACTGCTAATACATATTAGCATTACATACATACACACATACATACGAGGCCACTTTCATTTCCTGCTTCAACAATTCATCTTTTCCAGAATCTGTGTGGTCCGATCTCTACGCTGTTTTTGTTTTTTTTAGTTCCGCCATTGCTCCGCTTGTCAACATACCTACATATGTACATACAAACATACATAATTACGAATTTAATACCGCTTAGTAAATATTATATTATTGTAATTTCTCATACACCAAACGCTAATCTCGCCGCTGATGTTCAAATAAAAGTAAACAAAGGAGGAAATAAAACAAAAACACACTTGAGAAACTCGTAAGCGCACTTAATTTATTAATTACCATCGATGGGTAACAAACACTTTGCATACGCCGCCCCGCACTCGCACTCGGACCATCGCCACTTGACAGTTTCAGGAAAGTATGAGCAACGTCGCCTGTCAACCTGCCAACTGTCATCTGTCGCCGCTGCACGAGTTACGAACTGTCAACTGAAAGAGTAGAAGAAAGCCAGCCAGCCGAGAGAGAGAGTCCTGGCCCAAGTGCGTATCGGCACTTTCTTCCATTGTCTTTCTGACATATTTTCTTTCACCAATTAACAACAGTGCTAATGTTTATCTTTACAGGCAGGAAAACAATGCGTCCGTCCTTTGGAGTGCCAAGGCGGAGGACTCTTTGAGGATGTTTGAGCTGAGCCACTTAAGTCAATGGGTCCTCGGTGCAGTGGAGTGGGATAACAAGTGCAATAAATTAAAATATCCTACTCGTACTTAACGCGACACTTGAGTTTTGAATTGTTGTTTTACATCAAAAAAAGCGGAATGCGGTCTTCGGGCTGAGAGTAGCATTATTTTTGGTTTTTTAGATTTTTCCCAGCCACACATTATTACGCTGTGACATTTGGTGACAAACTTCGCCACTGCTTTGTCAGCTTCTTCCTCTTCATCTTCTTCGTGCTGAGCGCTCGCTTAAGAGACTGCGAGTGAGCGCGCGAACACACACGTTGAAGTGTCAAAGTGACATTTGTTCACCCAACAGGGGGTTACATGCATTTTTGACACAAGGCAACGTGTTAGGGATGAGAAAGCGCGGCGGAAAGATCACTCTTCAGTGTGAGTGCGTGTGTGTGATTGTGTGTGTGTGTGCACAGAGAAAGTCGGTTGACGGCAAGGAAAGTCAGCAGATTTACACTTATGCATACATACTACTTAACATATGTACATATGTACGTATTTGTTTAAAAATATATGTATGTAATCACTTGAAGAGTGCCAGAGCTCAAGCGGATTTGAGGCAATCAATTGGAGAAAAGTGTCAAATTACAAAAATCACACGCACTTGAGGGAGCTATGAAAGTATCGTACAAACACAGAGCAGAAGAAATTTTTCGAAAATCTAACAGGAAACTACATACATAATACCGTTAATCCGGCGGGTCGCCGAGAGTGACAGCAAAGTCAGCGACTGACTGACGAGTTGCAGGTTAAGGCGAGTGTCAGCAAATCTCTACTAATTGGACCTTTGTGGGGGGAGGGGAGGCAAAGTTCTCGTTTACAAAAATGCGATAATGAATTTGAAGAACTGTCAGTGGAAGTTTAACGGATTTTTAATTTTCATACCAAAGAAGCAAGGTTAATTGATGTGACGAAGGTTTCGGCCTCAAGTGATTGCTGAAGAAAGCGGACAAAAGTTAATTACTGACTTTGGAAAACTGAAGGACTGTAGTATGAGGTATAATGAGAAGCAGTTCAATTCAATATTTATTTAATAAATCCTTCGTACATGTGAAATAGTTCAGAGTGAATTTTCTTTTAAATTTTGGTAATATGTTTGCTGGTTCCTAAACTCGGTCGCACCAAACTAAACAATATCTTTTCGAGCTGTACAAACAAAATATCCTCATCATTGTCAGGTTTCGAGACCATTTGGTGGTAGAAGAAAGACGTTTGATGTAAAGAAGGTGGGTACTTAGTTAGTTAGTAAAAGAGGTTGCTCGATCAGTGAACCCTGAAGAAACGCAGACCCATTGTGATACCTATGTTGGGCTTTTGAAGCAGATTCCTCTCACCTAGCCAGCTATTTCAGCCAATTGCAGTGTTTTATGAAGTTCAGGAGATTATTGATTGCAGAGGAAACGATAATATGCCGCACTGAGATTGGCAGTAGCAGAGGTAAAGTTCCATCGAATCTCCCTCATCTATGTCCGTGCAGTTTGAAAAGCAGCCTAGCCTTCTATCATGAGTACTCAAGAGAGAGCGTCCGCTTATTACGCCGGTTGCTCTGCCTATGGAGGTCCTGTTTAGAAGGTTTTAAGAGTTAGTTCTATTCTCCACCATAAGTGCCCAGATTTGTACGATCACATTCCAAGTGGTTTCACTCTTCCACTCTCCCACTGTTGTTGGCCGTACTAATGAAAATTAAGGCTTAACGGATACTTTACCGAGGAAAGAGGTTTGCCCATATGCTGAGTTTACCGTGGTTAGGACTGATCCCCTTCTAGTCTTGCAGTTCCTACAAGACTTCTATTGACAAGTGAACAAGTTAGAGTTCGGAATGAAAGAAAGCTCGTGATGACTACAACTGCAAAGTACCTGCCTGGAAGCAATGTTCGCCTTTGATACCCTTAGAATGACGTAGGAGGGCTTGGGCTATACTAAGGTGCCTAGACTTCGAGAAAGTGAAGATTAGTTCCAATTATTTTAGAGATTGATCAAAAGTAAAATTGATGAAGTGATTTACTGACTCTAAATGAAGGAAATTTCATAACGTGCTTGCCTCTTAAAGGCTGAGTTTGATCATAGTGTGTCTTAAAGCTATAAATTTTCATTGAATTTACTTTGAAAGCTATAAAGCGTTTGTCGCAGTTCTAAAAACCTCCTACAGATGGCCGCGCTGCGGTATAATGGCTGACTCTGGCATGGCTGGTCGCGTTAAATGCGCTAAAGTGTGTGTTAGATGAGGAGGGAGGTGTAATGGATATTTAAATGTTCGGAATGTGTACCCGTGCAAGTGTATATGCATATGTGTGCCTCTACACGCTTATTCCAAAAGTAAACATATGCAGGATGTTGACGATAAGCACGCAAATGCTGCCAGTACACGCTTAGTCGGGCTGGTCGGTGGTCATGCTGCATGATGCCACGCCATGTTGCAATATTTATACACGAATATACATATACATACATATGTATGTATAATACATACCAGCATACAGGTGTGGTGGACACATATGACTTTATTTGCATACATATATAGGTATATATATATTTTTATGATAATAGACGCGTATTGTATGCAACACGCAAATAAGTTTATTATATATGTATGTATGGTATGTATATGTTGAATGGCCACGTACACACATAAATATATTAGATACATATATCTTGTGACAACTTCTCGTTCAACGTCGAAAGACCGAAACGCGAACTCCGAACACTCTGCGGGGATGGCGAATTGCATTTCGTTTACTTTTCGGTGGCGTTTTATTCATTTTATACTCGGCCAGTGAGCACTTCTCATTCATTTATAGGGATTAGGGTGGTCCAAAGGTTATTCATAAGTAATTATTTAAATGAAATTGTTTAAATTAATAAAAAAATATTAATTTGTATGTGTAGAGGGTTATATTACAGCAAAAATCTGCACTGGAATTTTTTTCAATGTATTATATTTGCTACTATGTTCAAAGTATAGAAACATATTCCTAAAAAATTTAATAAATAAATTCAAATTAGGCCCATTTCGAAGCAATTTAATTAAAATAGTTTGTTAAAGAAAAAGAGAGAAGTTTTCAATATAAACAGAATATCATTTTGCCATATTTTTTTTTAAACTGATGAATAAATTTTCGAAAAAAACTAATTTGTAAAAATTATTTGCAAAATATAAAAAAAAAACAAAAAACTGCGGTTACATATTTTATTCTACACCAAAATTTTGGGTGGGTTGGCGCAAGAAATTTCAATTTTCGTATGTATTTTTGAGGCACCCTAACAGATATGCATATACATATGTACATATTTATATGTATGTACAGTAAGTATATGTAATAGTTGTGACCACATTTAGGTATGTTAATAAAAAAACGCTAGTAATTATTCAAAATTACGGACATTTGCATGTTCTCCGGCATACTGGAGGCGGCGCGCCTGTTCCTATGCCGTGTACATCCATATGATGAATACATATATTTACATACATAGCTGCGGTAAAGTGTCGCGGTGGGTGCTTGGCGGTGGGAAAATGGTGCATGTTTATAAATATATGTATGTATGTATGTATGTTTGTATGCATTGCAATGATGTGGGTAATTACTCGCAAATGGGCGTTGCATGTGGACGTGTTGGATGCGTTGGTTGGTGCTATGATTGCTGTTAAAATTATTTTTGTTGTTGTTGTTATTGTTGTTGTGGTTGAATAGCTTGGTTGGTACTTAAAAATAATTGTTAATGCGCCACAATAAACAAATAATAAAAATGCCAACATGTAAACGCCATTATATACCAAACATACATACATACATACGTAATGCACATGCACATATCTACATATATACTCGGCTCTGTGCATGCAAATGTGTTGAGTGATTGGAGTTTTGGTGGTAAAAATAGCGCATTTATATTACTTTATCTGCGTTGCTATAAATTTCGTAAAAGTTTGTGGCATATATACATACATACATATATCCATATGCACATACGAGTGTATACGTGTATGTATGCACATTATGCAAGTATTTATTTACTTAGCAAGTACATAAAATAGTTATAGGTAGGTCATTACTACTGTTGTTATTGTTGTTGTTTATTATATTGGTTTTTGATGCGGTTTTCTGACCGCCAAACAAATTCTCTATAATTTTTTAGTAAATTACCGACAGCTGTCAATTGTTGGCAATCACACATATCTAGATGAGGATATGTTCATTTGAAAAGCACATACATATACATATATGTAACTGTTATATTTTATTAAGCATTATTTGGTTGGCTGGACTTTCTTTTTGTAAATTTTTGTAGTTCATTTATAAAGTACTTTGATAATTGAGTATTGTTGTTGTTGGAATTATTAAAAAAATTTATATACATATACAAACATACATACATATATAATTTTAAATATTTGTAATTTTTTCAAGAGACATATTCGAGCCTCAATGACTTAAAACTAGAGGGCGTCTAACGAACAAACCATCTGAGGTGTCCATCCCTTGTATAATGGAATTTTGCAGAAAGAAAGCAAAGAATTCATACAAGAAAAATCTTAAAATTTTAAAAACCTTGATTTTTGTTTTAAAAGATATTCATCATCAAATTAAGAATCAACTTTTATATATCGCAATTGGCTTATGCTAGATGGCGTTATAAAAATGATATTTTGTTCTAAAAAAACCATCGCGAGAAGGATACTCTACGGTGTGGAACTACAATTGTCGAAAATGATATCTTCGAGCAATTGTTTCGATCGCTCGGAAGCTAAAGATTGCACAATAAACAGTTTGGAATCACTTGACAAGGAAGCTCGATGTATGGGTGCCACATAAGTTAAAAAAGGAAAAACCTCATGGACCGAATTTACATCTGCCAATCTCTACTGAATCGTAACTGGTGATGAAAAGTGGATTTCTTACAGCAACGTCAAGTGGAAACGGTCGTGGTCGAAGAGCATTGAGAAGGCACAAAAGCTTTCCAAGACAGAATTGTCGGCCAGGAAGTGTTTGTTGTGTGTTTGCTGGGATTGGCAAACTCCAAATTTGTATCTATACCTACATTCAGAAATTAGACAGTCTGAAGGAAGCAACCGCTCAGATGCGCCTAGATTTGGACAACACGAAGAGTATTGTGTTTCCTCAGGACAAAGCCAGACCACAACCATCGGTAGCGACTTGCACCAGATGCTCCGAGAGCCTTGTTGGGAGGTTATTATGCATCCACCTTAAAGTCCGCATGTCCATACAGTTAGTGATTACCAACTGTTCCTGTCTATGGCGAATGATTTGGCTGGTGAAGAATTGCCCTCGAGAAAAGCGTGCGAAAATCGATTGTACCTAACGATATCATTATTTTTTCCAGTGACACCTACGATGATAATCGGGGAATTGTTTGAAGTTTGAGGAATTGTTGGTTGGCGTGTCTTAGCCCCAATTTCTACCAAATTTTATAATCTGACCTTCTAAGATTAGTTGAAGCTTTATACCGAATATTTCATTAAAAGCGAAGCACTTTCAATTTTACCGCCCACTTGCGAATGGGGCGTTGCCGTTGTTCAATTTTTATTGTATAATATTTCATATTTCTTCCTTCGGATCGATAGTAAATTTTAGCAAAATCGGAATACGCTAACTATTTTTGACCGCGGCATATACGGGAGCTGTGCGTCGAGCAAATGGCAGACTCAAAAAAGAAAAGTCAAGTGCTTTTTAATATATCAAAAAAAGTAGAAAATAATTATAATATATACATATGTATATATGCATGTGTCTCCCAATACATTTTCGACATTTTCCATTTATTTTCTTTTAGTTATTTTGCGTTGGCAAAACCATTACACTTTTCTATGCTCAATTTAAGTAAATCACCTCAAAAGTCATTTTTGAAAACCCATTTCACCGATACAGTTTGATTTGTTGACTGGTTGTTGTTGTTGTTGCTGTTGTTGTTGGCCATTTAGTTGCCTTTTGGCGCAAACCATCAAGCAAATAGATCCGAAGCCCACCCGCCAGCAGCCAACAAATGTTGGTGCAGCATGAGGCCATACCGTTACCCCGCCGAGTGTCGCTGTGTGTGTGTGTAGTTATGTGTGTGTTGGTTTGGTTTGATTGCTGTAGCAGTTTGGCTTGTGCTGTTGCATGTTGCATTTTGCATTTTGTACGCTGTCGGTGTTGTTGCTGCTGCTGTTGTTGTTGTTGTTGTTGTTTACGGTTGTCATGTTTGTCAAATGTCATTTGTCCTTCCTTCCTTTCTTTCGATTGTTTAACATTTTTACGCTGTTGTTGTTCATTAGCTATTGTTGTTGTGGTGTTTGCTGTTGTTGTTGTTGCAGCATGACATTGTACAAATATTAATTTATTATCCGCCTTTGCAAATATTTACAAAATATTTCCCATTTTTGGCAGCGTTGTAAACGCCTTCTTTGGCTATTAGTTTTCCTGTTTCCGTTTGTTTTGTTTGTTTTTGTCTTTGCGGCTGCGATTGTTATCTGGTTACGAAAAGAAACTCATTGCAATATTGGTGATAGCGACTAAAAACTCTAGGGAGTAGTTGGCCTCAGCGATTACAGTCCATTTTCATCGGTAATTGATTTTTTTGGAGTTTTAAATATATTATATATATAATTGGAGCTTTGTAACCGCTGAAGCGATTTTCGGCCGGGAAATAAATTATTTTTTCGGGTGATTATGTAATATTTTTTAATTTTGATTAGCCGGAGCGAGTCCTTAATTTCTGTAAGGTGAAAAATATATTATTACAACAACAGACTGTGCGTTCGAAGTGATATAAGTTCAATAAATAAGGGATATTCTCAACAGACCCCCTTCCAGATCGCCTAGCCATAGGAGTGCAGACCATTACATAATGTTTTATCGACGTTAGAATCGGCTACCGAAAGTGGTTAATATGCTGTGGATATTTTCCTCGATTTATCTAAGGTGTTCAATAACTTTTTAAACATTTTTGAAACAATTTTCAATGGATGGGTTAGAGCCAGTAGGAGTCGATCCTGTCCTAAGAGGCTGAATACGTCGCTAAGTTGCAGAAAGATCCAAGCGGAATGGGAATTAGATGTGGTAACGTGGAATTTGCATAAAAGAACACCATTAAGTGGAGTGTTGTCTCATCTCCCTTGGATTCTCACCGTCAACAGATTGCTGATGAAGATGGAAGGGGGAGCAGCTTAAGCGGACGACATCTCAGCCACCACAACTGCTGAGTGTTCGGGAAGTCTGTGATGGGAGTTTTGGTCAAAAGTTCGTTCGGTTTTCATGGCGTCATTGTCCATAATACTAGTGTTACGTGTCGCATCATATCATACTATACGGCGCTGAAAACGTGTTTATTCGCGCTATAAGTTTGTCTTTGACAGTTTTTCGATTGGTTGACTCAGTACGTTGCCCGATACTGTAAACGAACGTGTAGCACAAAAGTGGTTTGCTAGGTTCCGTTGCGGTAATTTCGATGTCAAAGATGCACCACGCGTCGGGAGGCCTGTCGTCGAAAATTGCGATAAAATCATGGAAATAGTGGAAACAAACCGTCACGTGAGCACTTATTTAATTGCTGAGGAACTAAAACCAGAAAACCGTTTGGAACCATTTGCATAACCTTGGATTCGAAATGAAGCTTGATGTTTGGGTGCCACACGAACTAACGCAAAAAAACATGATGGACTGAATTTCCATCTGCGAATCGCTGCTGAATCGCAACAAAATCGGCTCATTTCTGAAGCGTTTGGTGACTGGCGTTGAAAAGTGGATCACTTACGACAACGTCAAGCGAAGTCGGTCGTGGTCGAAACGCGTTGAGCCGGCGGAAACGGTGGCCAAGCCAGGATTGATGACCAGGAAGGTTTTACTGTGTGTTTGATGGGATTGGCGAGGAATCATCTACTACATCTACGAGCTGCTCCCCTATGGCCAAACGCTCAATTCGGCCCTCTACTGCCAACAACTGGACCGCTTGAAGGCAGCACTCATCCAGAAGAGGCCATCTTTGATCAACATTGGCCGAATTGTGTTCCATCAGGACAACGCCAGGCCACACACGTCTTTGGTGACGCGCCAGAAGCTCCAGGAGCTCGGATGGGAGGTCCTAATGCACCCACCTTATAGTCCTGGCACCAAGTGATTACCATCTTTTCCTATCCATGGCGAACTTGCTTAATGGTGAGAAGTTGGCCTCAAGAGAGGCCTGGGAAAAGTGGCTCTCCGAGTTTTTTGCCAGTAGGGACGCAGCCTTTTACGAAAGGGGTATAATGAAGTTGGTAACAAGTTTACAAAGCGGCGCATATTTTACTTAAATCGGACAAATGTACACAAAGTTATCTTATTTTGAAAAATCAATAAAAAAACCGAACGAACCTTTTACTATATATTTTTGTTATAATGTCGAAAAAAACAGATTAAAAATACATAGTTTTACATTATTTAAATTTAATATAGTTGGTTAGATGAATGTACGTATGTAAGTAGCTTGACGCAAAATATGTACCTCTGAAAATTCATACTGGAAAGCGGTGTTCCTTAATATTTTCTATTTTCTAATAGCATATTGATATTTTTGTGAAATAATTTTTATCGAATTCTGAATAAATTTTCGGCCGTTTGGCGTTTTGGAATTGTTTTTAAATTTCAAAAAAAAATTAATAATTATGATTTTTTTTTTCTCAAATCATTCATTTAAATAACGTTTTTTCTTGCCTTTGATATTAATTAAATTTTTTTCCATCCTAAAAAGGCTGCCTCTAAAACATGTGTCATGTCATCATAAATTTTAGGCCCACCAACAATTTCAAAAGCATAACATTCTCAATTTTTCAAAATCACGCATCGTTTAAGTTGTGATTTATGCGCCAAAACACATTCAAGCCCCCTGAAAATTTCAAACAAAAACAGAAAAATCTTTTGGAAATTGTTAATGAGTCAAATTACAAATGTATGTAAGTGACAAAAAATAGAAAAAAAATTTTTTTTGACAAAAAAAAGCAAACACACAGATGTGTATGTACATATATTGTTGCTGTTGTTGTTTGCTGAGACTGTTGCAGTTCAGATTACAATTTCGCGCCTCTCCGATCGACGAACATCTCTTTTCATGCGCCGAAGATCGTTGGCTTGTTTGGCTGCTGAGTCCTGCTATGAGCGGACATACACTCGTATATACAAATATATAGGTATAAATACACACATATGTAAGTATATATGTATATTCATTGCATGACGATTGTGGCGTGAGCTGCTGCTGCATCATGTCCTGCAAAGGTGTGTTGACATTTGTTGTTGTACTTCAATTTTTCGCGTTCCTTCACTGTTGAGGCCGTCGCTTTTGTTAGACGGGGCGCTGCGGTTTACCATTGTCGCTATTCTTCTAATTCTCCGTCTGCTTGTTTGCCTTTACTACTGTTTGTCTGTCTGTTTGTTTGTTTCTTCTATTCATTCTTTCTTTAAAGTTTATGACTTTCGAAGATTTATGCACCACAATGTCGTTTAATATCCTGCACTACTTGGAATCACAGCCGTCCTGTAGCGGCACTCGGTTCCGACTGAGGAAAAGTCAATTTCTCGTGTTTTTTTTTGTAGGAAAAATTAAATGCGCATTTTTCTATTATTTGGCGATTTTGTGGTTGGCAAAACTGTAATCTGAAGTGAAACGGCTTTTGAGTAAATGTGAAACCATGCGGTTTCATGAAAGAAATTAGATTTAAAATAATTTCAAATTTTTTGAGCGAAAATCCATTGACGACTTCATGAAGTTATACAAATTAGTGAAACTCACATGAAGATTGAATTCCACAGTTCCTTCTTTTAGTTAGGCAAACCACCAATTTGATGCCCCTGGACACGAAACAATTCCACAGTTCCTTCTTTTAGTTAGGCAAACCACCAATTTGATGCCCCTGGACACGAAACTCATTTTAAAGACGCGTTATGTTTTGAATTAAGTCAACGCCACAGTCAGTGACGATAAGAATTCCTTTCTCTAAGTGTTGGCATGTCTTTCAGTTAATCCATCCGGTTCCTCAATAGCAGCAATCTTCGTTACAATGAAGTCTGGATCAATGCACTGAGCAAGTGGTAATCGGAGGGTGCTATGTCTGGGCTATAAGGCGGGTGAGGTAGAACTTTCCACCCACAGTTTTCCAAATAGTTTTTAACTGGCCTTGCGTTGTCATGATGAAAAATTATTGATTCGTGTCTGGTCGCATATTCTGGCCTTTTTCAAACGAGGTTCCCATTGATCGTCTGACCCGATTTCAATAGCTCCTAATAGAGCACACCCTTGTGGTCCCACCAAATACATAGCATAACCTTGGCACCATGGATATTCGGCTTTGCCGTTGATGTCGATGGTTGGCCGGGCTTCACATACGATCTCTTGCGCTTTGGGTTATCATAATGAATCCATTTTTCATCGCCAGTGACAATCCGATGTAAAAATTTCTTCTTTTGGTGGCGTTGAAGCAACATTTCCGACATGCAAAATCGACGTTCGACGTCTCTTGGCTCTAATTCATAAGGCACCCAATTTCCAAGCTTCTGGATGAATCCTAATGATTTTAATCGTCTGGAAACGGTTGCTTGATCAACTCTCTCTCAATGTCTCTTTTTCTTCGACTTGAAATTTTTTTGCCTGTCCGTCGTCTAAGTCGGAATTGCAACTTTTAAACCGTGCAAACCACTTTTGGCACGTTCTTTCAGCTAAAGCATGGTCACCATAAACGTCCAGTAAAATACGATGGCTCTCGGTAGCACTTTTCTTCATGTTACAGTAATGAAGAAGAACTCTCCCGCAAAAACATCTTATCTGGTACAAATTTCGACGTTTTCAAATGAATGAAACAAATTGTTGTTCACGCTAAAACAAATGACATCTACTGAAAACGACGCGAAATAATACTAGTAGAGCTCTCTCTTAGAAAACAGCACGAATTAATGCATACACCCAATAACAACACTTTAGGAGAGAATCGACATCGCTTGCCTTAGCGCAAGTAAGGCAAATTATAATTTCTCTTTCTCTTCCCAATACCTTTACCTTCCAGAACGGTATGCTATTCATGATGGTTCAACTTGCCGTGCCGGGCAAATACAGTCGAACGCTCCCTAAAGAGGACAACCGCCTCCGAGATTTTATACTTTCTGGCGAATAAGATAAGTTCTGTCTTACACCATTACTGACCACACTAATTCTTTAGGTAAGGTACCGATGCTTGGATTCGTATACATAGGAATATACCGTTAATTGTAGCCAAACAGTTCTTTGGCTCTTGTACCTTTTAGTACGGGTGTTCTCAATGCATTGCTTTGAAAATAGAGCTTTCTTATATTTTATTTGAATAATGGCAGCGCCTTCTTCCCTCTTTAACAGTGAAAGAGTTTATTTATTTTTAGAGTCACATATATGTAGCTTATCCGGTCTCTAAAAACGCGCTTTGATAAATATAATTTTTGCTACCAAATCCCATTTGCTCATGAGCATAAAGGTTGTCTAGTGAACCTAGGCAACATGCTCCCTGGGGATGATGTCCAAAGTACCATTTCTCCTCATTCAGATAAACAAATTATCTCATTTCGTTTAGCGTTTTCTCGCCGTTCTTGTTTCGGTAGACAACTAGTTTGTTAAGGCGAGATTCATCGTATCCCGTACCATCCTTCCAGCTCGCATTCATCATAATTATTTATTTATTATTAAATTTTTGTATATTAAATACTCACCGTAACATCCTATGTACGTAAATGCCCCTCTCCCCCCTAGAAAACTCAGTAATGAATATGAAATAAATATGAATTTTTAATGAGACTGTTGGCAAAACACGACGTCAATGTGAATATAAATACAAAGTAAAATTAAAAAGGCAGCAAAGGATATCTGAACCGCCGAGGAAATTCGATTGGCATGAAGAATTCAAATTAAGTGTCTATTGTTTGCCAAAATGGAATGATCTATCGCCAGGCAATCAGAAGACGAATATGTATCAGGGAGGTCCTTAGCCACAACATACAACAAAAGCATTCGCTGGCTGTATTTGTGGTTGGTTGATCTGTCATTTAGCAGATGCGACATCTTCTTAGGGCACTTACCTGCCAAGGAAGAAGTGGAAAAATACATATAAAAAGATTTAAATACAAGTTAGAGCGAAATGTCGTATAGAAGAAGGCAATATGCATTCACTGTGCGTGTGTGTCTGTGTGCACACCTTTTCCGAAGAGGATATTGCCATTGTAGAGTGTTTGCATCCGTCATTTATGGTACGCGCTCTTCACAAAAGGTAACAAAATTTATGACAAAAGAATACAAACATTTCTTTTGTTGTTGTTGTTGTTTTTTCTATGGCACGAAAAGTCAATTTATGAGGATTAGAAAGGATTGGCTGTGCTGAGCTGCGTGACTTTTTTCCATTTTTAGATGTTTTTAAGGAAGAATAAAGATGAGAAAGGACAAGTAATGGCGCTTAAGGATAGCAAAGGAAGGTTTTGATATTTGTATAAAAATTTATAAAATATAAAATACAAGAATAAAAATAAATATTAAAAAAAAACTTAATTAATCAAACAACGGCAGTGGAACCCAAAGGGAAGGACTGCTGCCTATATGCGTGAAGAATATTTTCCCAAATGCACGGAAGTCCAAGGAAAATTCTTTGAAATTGAGGTTTCCGCCTACACTAACCCTGCAATTAAGACACCTGCGCTCACACCTTCACTTGTTTCGCTCGGCTACTATGCCACTGCCATCTAACGGCAATGTTATGTAATCAAAGAAAGAGAATGCTGAAGAAGATTGGAAAAAAAATTGCCTTGCAAGTTAATGTTGCATAATTACTTCCACCGCAACACTGAAATTAATTGTCTTGTAGAAAAAAAGTGCGGTCGAGGATCACGCTCGGAGCTCTGCGGTGGAGGCGGAAGGATTTTTGCAAAGTTAATTTTCCTTAAACCGCTTCCTTCTCTAAATTTTCCTTAATTTTACTTCAGCACGTAACATAAAAAAAAGAAGGTCGAGCCGGCTCAGCACAGCACAGCACACCCTCCTGCATGTTTTGTTGTTGTTTTGCAAAATATATAAATTTGAAAATTTAGTTAAATACTCAATTCTTTTATGGCACACCATGCAAGTGACGGATCTTTGTAAATTTTTAATTACAGAGTTGTCTTCACTTTCGCAAACTGCGAATTGTGTGTGCAACACGTGCGCCACAGGAAATGCGAGGCGGTTCCTTAAGATGTTCTACCAAAGTAACTACGTAAAAAAGGGACAAAGAAAGAAGTGAACTCTGAAGAAATATCGTTATTTACTTAGATTGATCCTTCGGCCTTCGTGTTGCCACAGGGCGTTGCAGCTGCACGTGGGATATTAACTTAAATGGCACTTTCCTAATGGTTCGGGTTGTCCTAATTGACACCTCGTGGATGCATTGAATGCGAGAATACGCAATTTAATTTTTAAAGTTTGTGATGTGCAATAGTCGCTGCCCGCGGTGGATCAAAGAAGTAGGACCACATTTATTATTGTATTTAATATTTAATCAAAAAAAAGGGAAAGTACTATGTGTGGATGGAACCGAGTTCTTGATAGCTCGTAGCTTTCTCAAATTTTTCTCTAATTTTTTTCATACGTTTTGTGGTTTATTCCGCGTCTTCGATGAACAATAAACTTCAGGATGGTAATGGGATTTAGGGATTTAGTCCTGTTTCTGGGTATGCAGTTACAGCTATAAGACTATGCTTTTAGGAGCAATCCTTGTGTGGGATTGGGTAACCAGCCCAATTGGAATCTTTAGATACATCTAATCAAGGGAAAGCTTTGGCGGAGCAGCACAAATTTGTTACAAGTTTTGTGGTAGGAGGGAGTCTCCTCTGTGGAGTACTAAAAATCACCCCGGAGGACTAATGATTTTTAATCATAGCGCTGATTTGCAACCACGTTCCTATGGGAGAGAAGTACGGTGTGTCAAAAGATACCTTTTACAATATGAGCACCATCGAGCCCTCACCCCAATAGGATGTCAAAATTGTGTCTGAGTGGTCAAGGAAAATGAAAATATCAATTGAAGCTGGGTTCTCTTCTACCGGATATTTCCATTCGCCGTTGCAAGGACACAAAAGTCAATAAATCGCTTGCAAAACCAAATTATCTCCCGAAAATTTCTGCTGCCAAATTACTGGATGTGACATCATCCACTTTTCTGGATCTTATGAGAGGTGGATAATGAAATTGAGAAAGTCGACAAGATATGGGGTCATCATGTCTAAAACTTCGTTCGATTTGAAAGATCCCTTCCGGTCTTGTTGGAGTTTTTATTGCTGTACAGCGTTAGTTTATATAGCAACGTAAGTTTTGAAGGGATACAAAAGTAAGACATTACGGATTGCTATCGTGGACCGCTTTGAAATCGACGATGTGCTGGTGACGTTGCTTAACATGAAGATGGATCGCAAAAAAATTTAAGTTGAAATTCGAAAACTTTCCAAATAAATTCTGAAATTAAACTTCTGAAAACCATTTCATCTTTTCCAAATTCCATTTGGCCAAAAATTTAACTGAAAATGTTGTACCCTGTACCTTGCCAAAATTGAAAATTTCAATTCTCAAATCAGATCGAATATTTTGAGAATGAATGATTTTTCAAATTCAAAAATGTGGGTGTTCTTTGAAGCCTCATAAATCACTTTTACCAACAAAGCAAATCCGCCCATGAAATGTGGCAAAAATGTGCTCATTGTTCTATTAAGGATCGATCAGAAAGAGACAGCAGCAGCAACAACAAAAACAACAACAACACTTGAAGTGTTTGTCTCAATGAAAATGAAAATGTGTAAAAGTGTTATGAATTGGCCATTTAAGCGGCTTAAGTGTCAAATCCCGAGCGAAGAAATTGAGCTGCGGACATACATACTACATGCATACCTACACACATACTCGTACGTACACATGTGCGCTTGAATGTAGCTCACACAATCACCGGGTGGTCGCTCTCACATCCTTCATTATTATCCTTTCCCAAGTGTTTGTGTGACGCCCTTTGCGTTACGCCTTTATTTCGCCATGCCTCGCCGTGAAGGCAGTCAGTCAGTCAGCCAGCAATCGAACGAACGGTCCTACGATTATGCGAGTTTTAAGTTACGAAATGTTGCATAATTTCCAAATGTACGCAGTTGCAACAATGTAAAGTGAAGGTGTTACCCCGAAAATGCGGCAACAATGTGTGTGGTCCTTGCATCATTAGCCCTTGATGAATGCATAAGTGTACATATATATAAATGTATAATACATACATTTGTACGAAGATGCATATATCAGTATGCAGATTGGTGTCTTCTGCCTTCCATGCCTGCAATGTGTTGATGGTGTTGCAAGGTAGGAAGCGTTGGAAATTTGAGGCGTCAACAGTGAAAATCCGCTTAAAATCATTTTGTAGCAACTGTTGTTGTTTAATACATTCGTATATATGTATGTATATATGTATGTATTATAATGTAGATTGGTTAACTTTAGGTAACTTAATTATGCGGCGTGTGGTGAAATTTGCAACAAAATATTAAAATCCTGCAAACGGAAAGGATTTTCTGATACGGTTGCCTTCCTTATACCCTCGGGTTTCAATTTCATTTCTTACTTTATTCTTGACATATGTATGTCAGATATAAACATCTCAACTTTTACCACTTGATAGGTAAAGGAGCAATGAAGCGGAAGATTGTAATGAATTTCCGTATTGGCTTAACGGTCTTACTTAGCACAGAAAATTTAAAAATTTGTTAGAAAATCTATTTCGTGGAGCCCCATGTCGCTCTCTCCCGTTTCGCTTTTGAAAAAAAAAGTTAGATGAGTTGTCTTAAGGGTTAGAAAAATTAGTTTTCTTAAATTAATATGTTGTAATTTTGGTTGTTGGTCAAGTCAAAATTCATTATTTGGCTAATGGGTCCTGGATAAGTAGTACGTTGAACTTTTACAGCATACAGTGAAAGTTTCATTAGGCGTCTGGACTACCGTGCCTCCTATTACGGGGTGTGACAATTAGGTAATGAGACTGGTTCCATAAAAACCGTTTATTTCGAAATTATTCTACAACTCTACCTTTCAAAGTAGTCCAATTGGGCAGCTATACAACGATTCCAGCGCGTTTTCAATGCTACGTAACATTTCTGAAACGCTTCGACTGGCATGTCCGCGAGTACCCTCGTCACGGCCGCCTGGATGTCCTCAATCGACTCAAAATAGGTTCCTTTGACCACCGATTTTGTTCTAGCGAAAAAAAGTCACAGGGTGACATATCGGGCGAATAAGGTTCCTTTTGGAGGCCAAATACTGGGACACGCTGAGGGCGGTGTGGCACGGCGCGTTGTCGTGATAAAGGATCCAATACGAGCGATGTCTGGGCGCACCCTCTTGACTCGTTTTCGCAATCTTTCGAGTACTTGGCGATAGTAGACTTGATTTACAGTTTGCACCGGAGGAAGAAATTATTTGTGGACGATTCCACGGCTATCAAAAAAGGCAATACTCATCGTCATCGAAACACCTGGGCACGACTAAGAGCACTATAACCATGCCCTTTTACAATTTTAACGTACGTTTCCGAAGCTGTTTCGCCCAATTTGGCGCAACGCGTTGCTCTTGATTTCGTTTTTCCATTTTCGTGACGAACACCACGAACACACGTTTACTCAACACGACACAGCAGGTGAACTAAACAGTCTAGAGTGATGGAAAATATATCAATGAAGAGGAGATGGATTCCGGGAGAAGGGAAAGGGATTTTCAAGGTCGTATGTCTTCAAAAGGCTTTCCTTGACCGTGGTTTCAAGATTTAGAGAGAGCAATGTTCTCTGTTTATGTGTTACTAACGGCTATAGTATTTTGCTGGTTCGACCCAGAGGGTTTTGTGAATTATCTATAATTCAGATAGATAAGGTAATCGCTATGTTATGAGAGTGGGACGAGATGTTAGGTCGGGTCTAAAGTATTATCTAAAAAGTTTTTAAAGTCGAAAGAGAAGCCGAACATTGCTGTATACCAATGACATCGAGGCCAAACTGTAGATTTCTTGCACAAGGAAAAATACCGATTAATGTAATGTAATATAGCTCTGAGCTTCCCAAAGGACTGAAAACTGATTATATCGAACAGAAACCCGTGAAATTTAAGCATGAATGCACATATGAGTGGGTTTTGTAGTTTGAATAAACAACCAGGGTATTCAAAAAAAAAAAAAAAAAATGGAAGTTCTACAGATCACCTATGACAAGGACAGTGTAGTTTCCTCTGAGCTTAGTATTAGTATCGTCTTATAGGTGTTTATATATCTTATAAAATGCAAAATAAGGCTATAAAAGTCTATCTACTTTTGACAGGAATATAGCCTAGAGTAAAATATAAAGTTAAACAAATCTAAGCACACAAAATTAATTTACTATAATGAACATCTTGTCTACTTCGATTCATAAAGGTGCACTAAGAAGAATTCTTATAAAATACGAAATCCTTGTTACCTTCATAAGTTTCCCTAAAATCCTCAAATCCATTAAAAATTTTTTGTTAAAATGGTTTTTTTTTTGTTTTTTTTTTGGAATTTTTTCCAAAAGATCCATCTTATTAGCCAACCTTTAATCGAGTAGCGTGACTTCTCTCTACGCTAGCACTCTTCCCTCAGTATTTGGTTGGAGTCGTGCGTATTTACAATTCACTTGCAGTAAGTAATTGCTCGGGCGATCATTAAATGTTTTGTTAGTTCAATCGAATTCAATTCATTTGCCAGATGACAGCACGCGCTACAATTGTAACAGCAGCAGCAGCAGCAACAGCAGCAGCAGCAGCAATAGTGGAAAAAAGGACTTTGGATGTTGTAATTTGTACGCTGTCTTGACCTTATGTTGCAGCAACACGCACTGTGGCACTTACAGACGCACACACATACACTCGCATGCATGTGACACGAAAGCAAAAACAGTAGCTTTTAACGGTTGTAAGTACTCGTATGTATGTATGTATGTTGTTTGTGCGTGGTGTTGAAAAACAAATTTAACTACATATTTAATTGTCGGTAAGTACCGTTAAAAAAAGTAGACTTCTCATTTGCCTTTCTTCTTCTGCTTCTTGCTATTGGCGACAAGCACGAATTAACATTTATTTCCACCAACCAACTGCTCCTTCAACATTTACTCAAAAAAATTATATTAAGTCTGTATGTATGTATGTATGTTTGTTACGTGTGGCATTCGATTGCTATTAGCGTAATTAGATCTTTTTTCATCCTCCAATTACTCTTCTCTTTCACGTTCTCGCCTTTGGTTGGTTAGTCCTTTGGCTCTTGATTAAATGCTTTTTGGGTACAATATCTTCCAACGTTTGAGCCCCGGTGGTACAGTAAGCGCTAGATATGTTGAGTATTAAGAGGCCAAACTACGTTACTCATTTCTTGTATACACAGAAAGCGTCGACCAAATATTGATATTGCGCTTGATAGGTCTAGGTGCCAGGCCCATTCCAATGAGTTAGTTCTAGCTGGTTAGCTCCTTAGGAAGTGTCACATAGATGATGTCTCTAGGCTGAAGTACAATGCTGTTTTTTCAGCAAATTGGATCGGGTATTTTGGGAATTTAACTGCTGCAGACTGAAGATATTGCAATTTATCCTAGTGAAGGGAGATCATCCTCTGACCCCTCCGCCAATCGCGCTCTATTTATTTTTTTTTTGCAGTTAAATTTGCGAAGCGAAGCTCTCACAAGGAAAGGCGTAGTTTACTTCTTCGATAGAGACCCCAGACTCCGAACTACAACCGGTTTTAGAGCTACTTGTAGGATAATATGTATAATTCCTGGAACGCAGCTAAGTGGAAATCTTGGGTAAACTAAAATTGATTATTTTCAACAAAAAGGAGAAGAGTGAAGTTAATTTTTCTGAACTTCAATAACGGTATTGCCAACATACATATACAAACTGTTTTTCTTATCCGTTGCATACTGTTTTCTTACCAACTAAAACTTGATGAAATGCCACCATTGCAAGGTAAACATCCTGACTCCCTCCGTATTTCAGCCAATATTCGATTTTTAATAGTGGAACCGCTCATCACCACCACCACCAACCGACCGCAGGATATGAAGGCGCTGCTACTAATTTCAGCTCGTAATTTCTTGTGCATACCGAAATTGTTACCGTTATACCTAGTTGCAATATATTTGTTGTTGTTGCTGCTGTTCTTTACCTATTGGAACGTGAGCAATTTGTTTACAATCAGCATAATTGCTCGCTGGTGTTTGTTGCAACACTTCTCGCTAAGTACGGACATATTTATATATACATATACATATATATATATAAATATATGTATTTACAATATGTATGTACATATGTATGTTGCTCGCTTGTTAGACGCCCGTTCAGCGCTTGTATGGTATGTGCGGCTGAGTTCATTTCGTTTTAATTTTTCCCAAGGGTCTGCTGGGTCAACCATTACAACAAGCACTTTCGGTGAATATTTCATTTAATTCTTGTGTTGTTTTTTGTTTTACCAGTTGGCGATGTTAGTTGCTCGCTTTTTTTGTTGTTTTTGTTGTTGTCGTAATTAACTAAAATGATTAACCGTTGCGTAGTGGGACTGGCGAGCGGTAAAGTGGTTGGCTGGTAATTACATTAACTTATGTCAGCGTACAAATTCCATCTGGTTAATCGAAGGAATGCTCAATATAAAATTACATGCATACATATGTACATATGGTATATACATATTGCAATTGTTAGTTTGAAATTAACATTGACTGTATTTATTTTAACACAATTTCGCTTAATTTGGCTCATCAGTTGCTGGTATTGAACTCAAATGTCATTCACAAACATACATACATACATACATACATATACATATATGTTTGGCAATCAATCATAATGAACACAGTCATTCTATGCTTTAATACCTACGTACAACACATGAGGGTAGCTCTAAACACACAAATTGGCATTTTAATGAGTAGTGCATCCAAACATTGGAAAATTTACTCTTGTAACAAAAGGAATTGTTGCTTTTTGCATTGAAGGCATAGACAATTAGGTTTCATAAATTTTTACAAAAACAAAGTAACTTTCCAAATTATAAAAATCATATCCAGGAAGTAAGTGTAATGAATTTATGTAGGTTTTAAAGATTTAAAAAAAAATACGTAATACTTTTGTACATAGAGTAAGTTATTTTTCGACATAGGCATCTTTCTTCTCTAGGTGGTGACGCGGGATATCAATTTGGATGCCTTGCTCGGAGTAATTTCCACCTTCGTCCACTTCTCCACCTCCTCTTTTACCTTCTCGTCGATTGTAAACCTTTTTCCACCCACGCGCAGTTTCAGAGAGCCAAGGAGATTATAATCTAGGTCGGAGCAATGCGTGAACAACTCAGAACATCCAATTTAAACGAGATGAGGCTATATCATTTATACTCACTCGTGCGGCTCATAGCTTCATCACCATATGTACTTTTCACACCATTATAAATCTCACACGGAGATTTTCCCTTTAAAACGAGATAACGGGAAACTGGATTGCTCACGAAGCGTGTTGTCGCGTCGACAGTTTTTCACCAATTGACCTCAAGCTTGCCTTGTCTCGCATTTCCTACCCAAATATTATTCAAATATCTTTAGTTTGAAGCTTAAATAGTTGAATTTGTATTTTGGTTAGCTTAGTTAAGAAAAAAATTATCAGTTGGCAACCCTTCTCAACAAATATCTTTTGTATGAGTTTTTATCTGACGGAGTAATTTCGATTCGAAAGTTGAGTTTCAATATTTTTACCAGCTTAAGAGGGGAAAAATTAATCAGGTGGCAACTCTAACGAACATATTTTTAAGTACACTTTTCCTCCAATTTACTTTTTTGCTAAAGAAATAGACTTACAGAAATATTTTACCTTTTAAACAATTGTTTTAATTTAATTTTTTTAAGGTAATTTTTAATATTGATATTTAATTTTTATTTATAAAAAAATATATTTAAAAAAATTTTAAATTAAGGTTTTGAATAACCATCTTATTTTACATTCGAATTAAGATAACAAAAATTTGTTTAGAGAACTTTTAGTACCACCCTATTGACCATAAGCTAATCCCTGTTCAAATTGTTTATAAAATCAGTTAGTTTTTAATGTAAATATTTTGTAATTACAATTAATGAAAGCACATACTTTTTGCGTTTGTGTATGCAAGTCTGTGTATTTGTGGCAATAATAACAAAACATCTGTATGTACTCGTATGTACGTGTATAGCGTAAAAATGTGTCTAGATTTAACATTAGCTATGATCGATCTAATTTGCGATTCGCTAACGTTTTTAACTGCCAAAACAAAGAAGTGAGCAGTAGTTAAAGCAACAACAACAACTATAGTCGATCACTTTCGCATAAAATGTAATTAAATCGAAATCAGAGTGATGGACTGGGAGCAGCGGGTCTCAACTGACAGTGATTGATCTGCTGGAACGTTAAATACACATACATATGTACATAGATATACTTACAGACATACATATATGTATATACAACCACATTTGTACATTATGTTTGCATATTGTTTAACTCTATTGTTTGTGAAACAAATGTAAGAAGGATCATTCGACCGCAGCATCCATAAAATTGTGTAGAAACAGATCGTTTGAGCCTTTGTTACTCTCATCTCATTTTATTTATATTTTTATTTTCTCATATTTTTTGTTTATTGTCTTGTCGTTGATGTTTGTCAGTTTGACAAAAAATGTGTCATATTATTATTATGCGATTTATGATCGATTGACATGCATGGCAAATGCCGTTTAGACTATTAACCACTTTGACGTGCGAAGATCAAAGCGACGTGTGTGGGTTCCGCAGGGGAAAAAAACGAAATTAGAAAAGAAATTTTGACAGAAAATTATTCATAAGTCTATTACATGTAACTGCTTTCTTTCTCTTAATTCTCAGGCTAGAAAAAAATTTCTATTGACATTCCCTCAACTATATCAACTATATAAATATCATTCTTCCCATAAATGGAGGTTTATAGGCGCAATTTGGAAAGAGAGGAAGAAAGTGAGAGAGATGGAGAGAGGTTGAGAGTGAGAGAGAGAGAGAGGGAGAAAAAGAGAGAGAGAGAAAGAGAGAGAATTCCTCGGAAAAAGTTTCCCGAACGAAATAGATTTATTGACCAAAAACTTACTCGGTTTACTTTTTTGTTGTGCACATTGATGCCTTAACTCGTAATGATAATTCTTTCTTCCTTTGTTGTGTTTTTTTTAATTTTTATCAACACATTATTACCCCAAAGGTGATTTCCCAACAAAAATCTGATTCAAAATCATAAAAAAATTCCAAATTGCATTTTAGTACGTTTTTTAACAAACTAATTAATCTCCGAGATTATTTTCCTGAAATTATTATAATTTTTTTTTTTTCATAAAATGCGTAAAATAATTTTATGACGCCACCATAAAACCGCCGCCAAGAACTCCTTCGCGGCAATAAAGTAACTCCCTTCACCGAAACAAATACGCCAAGCGCCAATTAAAAAGAAATTTCGACTGTAATAAAAGTGAAACTTACGAAAATTGTCATAAAATTTCAAATTAGTGTAGCGCCACACACACGGCTGCACGGCTGCTGATAAACAGCTAAAATAGCAACAACAATGCTGAGAATGTAAATGTTAAATATGCTAACAAAGTCATATGGCAGCTTTTTATTGTTATTATTATATTCCCGCGGCATATGTGAATTATAGTCACATGGAAGCACACATACACACACTCACATATTTACACATACATATGCCTGTGCATATGTCTTTGTGGCTGTACATAATTATTAGTGAGTATCTGCACGAAGTGGCAACATATTTTGTCAACTAAAAATACCGTATGCGCCACTGCCACTGCCCCTGCCGCTCCCACTGTTGAGATTGTCTTTGACGGCGTGAGTTAATCCCCCAACCGCAGCCAATATGATTTGCCGAGACGCGCTGATCACAAAGGAAAGGCAAGGAAAGACAAGGAAGAAACGCCACAGTTGAAAGAGTGGCTTCATAAGCTCATATTTATTTTCAATGTCTGTTATTTGCTTATTTGTTTTGGTGGGCTTTATTGGTGTTCTTTAGTACGAGTATGTATGTATGTATGAATGCATGAAGGTATCTGCTTTGCGCCTGTGAAGCTGTGAAACGTCAGTTGGCGCGTGTTTAACATATTCACTGCACTCTAACATATATTCCTTTGATTATCATAGCGAGTATTAGGGTGGTAAAAAATGTTCGCTTACTACCAGACCCATCTGCTTCGTCCGGAGGATGCAGAACCAACGACACGGCGGATAGACAGCGGATAGAAGAATGTACGTTCTCTGTTGAGCTCTTCAGATGGTATCAGCTCCTTATGCCTTAAATTAAAGAAGCAAAACTATAAAGAGACACCTTGTCGATAACTCTGTTTAGTACCGAATGGATGAGAGAGATCCCTACTGAACCTGACGCTGAGGTTTAGTATATTTTCAGGGGTCGTCATCAGTCTTGGAAGTTTTCATCCAAGGCTGCATTAGACCCATTATACCTATTTAAAGTTCTGAGTTTATAAATTCCGCTAGTTTCATATTCATAACTTGAATGATGTCAGGGCTCGGCCTATCGCAGAGTTGGGCCTAAGCCTACTTCAACTAAATGCAACTTTTCCTCTGTTCAACTTGGAATTAAAGGCAGGTAAAATCTCTTCATGGAAACCTGCACCTTGGATGAATTTTGGGTGGCATACAGTTTTGAGAGTAAAATGCACCGGAGACTGGAGTTAGGAGGCGTTGATATAGCCCATCTTATTAGTGTAGAGAGAATAGATTACATATCTCTGCACTTCATCTATGTTAAATAAAAAGTAGGTAGGCGGACATGAGTAAGCTAAGTCACCTCATCTACCTCTGTGCGGCTTTATCATGTACGCAACTCGGACATCTTGGGCCTTTGCAGTTCAGAGAGTTAAATTATGTCTCTAGCTGCCCTTGATTTTCGGTTTCTTTGAATATACCACTCATCTAACTCAGCTTCAAGAAATATGCTTAGGTCGTAATTTTTGGACAAATGATTTTGGACCACCCTAACATATTTCTACATCTCCATGTAAGCAGCAGCGCGTGCGTGAACTTGAGTAATGTGCACCTTATGCCGCAAATAGTTGCCACTGCCGCTGTCACTCTGCTACCAATGCGATTATCGCTGCCGCCGACGCGCATAGCAAGCACCTCCGCCGCTGCCTGGAAGCTGCCATTGATGATGCGATTAATATGTGCCGCTATATTTAATGACTCAAACAGCAATACAACAAATTTCATAAACAACTTTAGAGAATATACAAACATACGCATTGGTAATTTATACACCCAAAAAGGGTTGTTTGTTTATGATCTTTTCCATTTGACTTCAAGCTCTTCTCATTTCTCTGTTCGGTCTGATATTTATCTACATACGTGTACATAGATATGTGTGAATGAGTGTGGCTGTGTGCGTGCTGATTTTGTTAAATTTTGAAATTTTGCTTATTTGTTAGGGTTACTTACTTACTTACCAGTGCGCTGGCTGGTTTATTAAATTTTCTTCCCCTTTGATTGTTACAGTTAGATTACTTTATGAGCCAGCGTGGAACTTCTGAAGACCGTTTGAAAAGAAATCAAAATATTTTGATGGCATAATTTACACGCTCGGAATGAGATTAGAGTTGATTTGATTATGGTGGGGGGATTAAAGAGTATTAAATTTTTTAGTCGCCCATCAGTTCAGGTTGTGGGATGAGAGCGCGAGATTTCCTTGTTTGGGTTGAAAAATTAGGATTTTTGCAATTTTTTTATATATATTCTACGACTACGACTCTGAGTCATCAGTTTTTTGTGGTTTTGAATTTAAGCTTCGCAGCTTCTTTATTTTCTTATTAATTTGTACAACATATCAAAAGTATTATCCTAAATTTGCAAGCAGATCCGAATAAACGTTTCGGAGATACCATCTTGCGAAGGGGCGCGCTGGAAATCAGTTTGGCTCAGTGCATAGCGTTTTTAACGAAACTTCAAAGTCGGTTGTCAAAACTTCTCGAAAACTCATTCCATCCATGTCACGTCTCGATAAACCGAAGCTTCTCAATTTTTTTCGCCCAGAAGTTATGATTTTTTGAAATTATCACGAAAACGAAGACTTTTCCCGAAACAACATTTATAAAACATATTAAAAGCCATAAGGAATGCCTGTTCCAGGAAAAAATAGTTGATAATTGGTTCAGTGGAAATACTTAGCATAGCTTATTGCGACATGATATAAACATCAATTGGCAACCCAAAACAACTCAACCGATGTTCATGAAATTTTTCACTATTTAAAAAAAATTTTCAACAATTTTTACCAAAATTGGAATTTTTTATAAAAAAAAACTCACTTTTTTATTTTTCGCAGTCCAAATTCAAGTTTTTGGTTTCTCTCACTTCGGATGGTCCTGTCATAAGTTCTTCTGCCAATGCAGATGCTTCCGAGGGGTCACCGAAATAGAAATTTCGGAAAAAACGACAACGGACCGCACTGAGAGCTTGGCATTGCAGAGGTAATGTTCCACAGATTCCTTATCATCTATATGCCTGCAGCTTCGAAAGAAGTTGTTTGAAGAAGCAGCCTATTTGCCATAAGTTCCCTTCCCTGGAGGTCCAGTCGAGAAAGAGTTATGACTTGATTATGTTTACCTCGGTTAATGGTCCGATTTGTCTGGTCACATTGCACGCGTTTTACCTCTGCTATCTGCAGAGACTGGCTGTTAGAATTTATTGTAATAGGTTGAGTTATCGTATAAGAATCGAGCAACTATGAGGCGGCCAATGATATCGCGATTAGTCCCGCTTGAGAGACGCTGCAGTGGTCGGGAAGTCTTTCAGTGGTTCAGAGTAAACTCCACAACCTACTTTGCCATCTAGTTTAGAGCCGTCGGTGAAGGTGGCTAAGGATCTTTCACCCAGAATTGTTATATTTTCCTCATTCGTTCCTCTCTGGCATTTTTCTTTTGAGGAAATTTTTTCGAAGCAGAAGATGGAAGTGTTTTAGATCACCTCTCCCGAAAATGGTGTAGAGTTTAGTATTAGGGCGTGTTCTATGCTGTTCCTCCGTGGTTGAGTTGCTTTTAGTCTTAAGGCGTGGCAGTCGCATGAAATTTTCCGTATAGATCTGCCGGGAGAAGAAGAAGAAGCAGAATTTCACACACTCTAAAGAGTTTGGAGGAAGTCCCTTGAACTTTTTCCAGCTTGCTTCTATAAGTAGTCCTGTCTAATGCTGACCACTAGGTAATGACTCCGTAAAGTAATATGGGTGTTATTACCGTTTTGTATGTGGTTTTAATTCGGTCTTTGAAGAATTTACATCCGCACCGAACTTACTGCAGCAGATAGTTCTGTGTAAAGGGCGTTTTGAAGCAGATCACTTAGGGCTAGAGGTGATTTCCATTGAGGACAATGTTATCAGCGTATACCCCTGGTTGGTATGCAGCTTGCGAAGCAGCGTCTTGAATGTATAAGTTTGTATAAAATATTTTAATTTTTATTTAAAAGAAATTTAAAATATACCATGTTTTGCCCATCTAACCCATGTAAACCCCTGATTAGCTTAGTTGGCAATGATCTGAAATTTATTAAAAGCTATTTTTTTTTTAAATTTTGTTAAAAATGAATTATTATTTATCTATTTTGTGTTTACAGTAGATAATGAGTTGTAAAAATAATTTTCATTAAAGAGTTCGTTAATTTATTAATTTTCGCCTAATCAGCGTGCAATTTAGTGAAATTCATATAACAAATATTCAATCGTCTGACGAAAAATTAAGTGAGCAAAAAAAATATATATTTGAAAAAGTGACGGGAAGTTCTAACTCCCCAAGCATTTCAGCTAAGCCGCAATGCTACTAAAATATCAAAATCCCCAATTTCCCCAAAATGTTTTAAATTCCATTCGCATTTTCCGTTTTCACTTCAAACTTCTATACTCTCATCAACCTAAAGTCCTTTTGCTCTCATACGAGTCTACCTAACTGTGGCCAACTACTTAAAATTCCGTTAGCATCGTTTCACAACTTCCCAACTTTCTAAGCGCTCCATTGAAAAGAATTGAGAAAAAAAGCTAAAACGAAAAAGAGAAATCAAAAACTTGACGATAAGAAAAAATGTCGATGAAGTTTACTAACGAAATATGCACACACATGTACATACACGTATACACACACATGCTCCAATATGTGTGTGAGTGTGTGTGGAAAGTGAGCCAAGTGAGACAGATGGCAAATAAATGAGAATGCTCAACGCTCGTTCACACGAACGCTTACGGCATATTCACAAGGAGCTGTTGAAGTGGCGAATTTTCAACAAAAAAAAGCAAAAAATAAAAAAAAGAAAACAACAACAACAATGACAATGTCGCCAACCAACAATAAAGCGATCTCCGCAGCCTCCGACGACGCAGCAGCCACACTCACCCGCATTCATTTTGAATTGGCGTAGGGAACAAGGCGAGTGTTGGGATTTGATAAGGAGGAAGACAATTTTGAAGTCAACGAGTTAAAAGCATGAAAATGTCGGTATATACAAACATCTGTATGTATGTTATCAGTATGAGTTTGAGCGCCTTCAGGTATGCTTCGTTTATGTAGAAAGACAAGTTTTACTATGTATTCACGTAAGTATGTACGTATGCATGTGCACTTGCTATGGTCCAAGAACCAAGCAGAAAATGTGGAAGAAGATGAAAACGATTTTGCCGACAATGCCGTTACTTACAACAAAACGCAGACAAGTGTCAACACATACTTGGCCATTATAGGAGACGAGGTGTGTACAAAACTCACATACATACATACTTACATACAAGCATGGCGCAGAAGGAATTGTAGAAGCAAGTATTTGCTTTAAATACGGTTGTAAGACATCCTCTTGAGTTGAAAGCAATTTTCCAAAACATGATAACGGCAAAAGTTAGTCCTTACAGCTACACTTACATATATTTATATGTACCTAAATGATTGTAATATGGATGCAGCGGCCATTTTGGAAATTTTTTTCGTGTGTATTAATGGAGATATTGAATTTGGAAATATTTAGTTGGGGAAATAAAAGGGGATAAATGGGCATAATAGAAGATCCGTATTGATACCCATGGATGTATTTACAAAATTTGATATCGACCACAAACTATATTGAAAGGGGATCATGATACGCAGGACAACACAATCAGCCCACTCAGTTGCTTAGGTTCGGCCGCTAGAATTGCCAATACGGCTGATCCAAGACTGGAATGAAGACAACACAAAAAATAAGAACAATCGACTTTTGGTCCAGGAGCCAAGGGTTTTCCTGTTTTATTGTCGCAGGTATCGCTTTCACGATTATAACCGAGTCAACAATAGAACATTGTTTTGTCGTCGTACCTCTTATATCACTCATGCTTCCAAGATTGATTCGGCATTGGATTTCAGTGTAGACGTTGCTATTTATGATGACGCTGGTTCGAAGTTAAAAGTGACGTGGTAGCCAAAGACGAGTGGTGTTGGCAGTTTGGAATCTATTCCGGACAAGCAGATCTTACGATGCAGTTGCTGAGGCCGATGATGTTATATCAATATCTTAGGAGTTCGCCAGAAAATTAAAACTCTTTCGCTGACTTTGTTTTCTTAACATTATAAACAATTCTTTAGTAAATGAAAGGTGCCTAGTACTTTCTGAGAACCTTAAATCGACTCATACTACTTAGCTGTTTCAGATGCCTTTGCGGAGTAAGAATCCTGCTTCGAGAGGTGGAACATAAGGAAAAACCCAAAAGGCGAGAGAATGAATATGTTTGATAGGACAGATACTCCAAAATGTTCTTTCAGAATAAGAGGGCTCCCATAGCCAGTGTTGCACTATAAGTAAATTATAATAATTTTTACCAAACTTGTTTATATAAAAAAGGAACAGAATATTTTGACGAGCTTTGCAAATAAAGACGCCATTTGTAAGGAATCGCAAAAAAAGTTTTCAATAGGCAAAAGAACACATTATTCTAAATCAGCCGAATTAAATATCCGCCCAGGGTTCGAACAATCGGAGCATTTCAATTTGTCCCGTGCGACTTGTTCAAAAAAAAATTTATAAAACAAATTAAAAACCGTGAGGAATTACAATTTATTCAGTGGAAATATCCATATCCAACTGAAATAGAAGTACGGTCAGTAATTTGTTCTTGGCCACTGCAAGTGCCGAGTGGTTAGCCCTGCTTAATACTGTTTGGAAGATCCTCATGGGACCAACACCCAAAACCAGAGAAAATAAATTTTTCTAATTACGATCAGCCTTAGATGGGAATGTCATGCTCCCGAGTGTATTTCTGGCTTATAATACAAGGTTCTCATAAAATTCGCAGGCGACTCATAATAAAATGTAAGTCCCTCCATTTCTTGGTACACACCACCTACTGGAGTAGGAGAAAGTCGCTTCATCGGTATTATTAATAATTTTCCCAACACACCTGATTATCTCGCATACCCGAAAATACTCGAATATTTATGAACTTTGTGATGAACAGTACCTACTAAGTAAAAAGCTTGTAAAATGTCATTACCCAGCAAATGACTTTCGCAATTATGTTGTAGAGTGTCTATTAACCCATGACAACTGACATCATCATCAACAACAATAACAACAACAACCGAAAATGTTTTTTCTGTGAAAGGAAAGTAAAATATCTTTATTTCATTTTTTTGTTTTGTTTTGTTTTTTTTGTTTTTGTTTGTTTTCGTAGCAATAACTGTTATCGTTAACATTGTTAAACCCTACAACAGAACATAATTTCCGCAAACACTTTGTATGCATGGCTGATATCGTTCAACTATTAATGTTGCTTGGTTGTTGTTGTTGTTTTTGCTTTTCTTTTTGGGTTGGCCAAAATAAAGGTAATAAACTCAAAGTGAAACTTTCATTACCAAAATTAACAGAAACATTTTTTCGTTAACAAAATGGCAACAACACATACATACATACCTACATACGTAGGCAGTACAACAAGCGGCATTTTCACGCCCCAATAACAACAACCAACCAAAAAGGCAACAACAACAATGAGCATAACAAAAGTAATAGCGGCAGTCAAAACTTTCGCTATTGAAAATTCCGTTAGAGCAAAACGCCCATTTAATTACACGCCCAGCTAATTTCGGCAAAGCGTATGCTCTGCTTCTGTTGTCGGAACGGAGCGGAGCGCGAGTGGGGTGGAGCGATGGAGTGGGGCACATTGAGCATTGTTAGCAGCTCCGGTGTAATGAGCGCAAAAATGTCGTAAAACTTTTACCAATAAAATTAATTTTATTTTCTGCTTTTGTCAGTTGGCAAATTCGCAAGCGGCCATTTTACGAGCAGCAGCGGCGGGGGAAAATGTGGAAATTAAGTAAATTCACTGCCGTGAGCTCATCAAAATGTGATTTAGACATTTTCGTCGTTTTCGTCGTTTTCGTCATTTCGTCATTTCGTCATACAGCATAAAAAGTCTATTTGCCATAATCGAGTTATTTAAAAGTTATGGTGTGGCAACACTGGTGGCGCTGGTGGTGCTTTGTTGTAACTTGCTTCAGTTCTATTACAGTTAGTTATTATTTTTTAGTATTTTTTTGTCATTTTGCGATTTCTTTTGTAATTACTCATGACATTTTTTTCCGTTTTTATACAAAGAGTGTTTTTTCTAGAAAGTTTTTCGCTTGCTGGGTTTATTGGAAAGTTTTTACCAAGCTGTTGACAACAGTTAAAGCCTCCTCTTTGGTTTGAAGGGACCTAACCCGTCGATTTCGTTCCGGTAATTTTGACGTAAAAGATGATCCATGGCGTGGAAGGCCAATTGTCGAAAATGTCGGTAAAACAATGAAAATCATCGAGTCACACCATCATGCGGGCACTGTTTCGATTGCCCTGGAGCTAAACATTGCACAAAAAACAGTTTGGAACCACTTGAAAAGGACTGGATACACAAAGAAGCTCGTTGTATGGGTGACAGATGAGTTAACAAAAAAAAACCTCATAAAGCGAATTTTCATCTGCGAATCACTGCTGAATCGTAACGAAATCGATCGGTCGAGGAAGAAAGGCATTGAGCTGGCGCAACCGGTGTCCAAGCGAGGATTAAAGGACAGAAAGGTTTGGTGGGACTCCAAGTTGGGAGGTTATTATGCAACTATTGTACTTGATAGCCCGGACATCACAACGAGTGATTACCATCTGTTCTTGTCTTTGGCGAATGATTTGGCCTCAAGAGAAGCCTTCGAAAATCGATTGTCCTAAATCGAACAAAACGATGCATATGTATATCTATCTATGGTAAATAAAGCCTTCTTTTTTCAAATAGCAAATAATGGATTACTTTTACTATACCTCATATAGACTCGATGATTATTCTCAAAAGAAAGGAACAATTCCACATCCACATCGAAAAAATATCAACTGAGTGGATATACAGTCGCAAGAACGCTCGATCGTCTGACATGTACTCTCAAGTTTTCAAGGTAGAGCCTGGAACAAGTGTGGAAATGGAATTTGGGGGCCTAAAAAGGGAAAGAACATTCTTATCTCTGGGTCTACACTAGCCCAAAGGCAAGCAAAGAGTTACACAACTAAACGGTTACCTGGTAAGCTCCTGGTAGCTTCTAATGAGAGTGAGAGCGTCTACTCAAAGAGAGCGAAATGTATTTAAAAAGGTTTGAGAGTGAGAAGCTATTTTGCATATTCCACTCTTGAATGCTTAATTTGGACAGTTTTTAATACCTAAACTACTTTATTACTAAATCAAAAGTGTCTCATTCAAAGTTTTTTCTGACTAAAAAAATATTTAACTTGACCGACATTTCTGGGTCAATTTTGTAAACTCTTGAAACTGATCTATCGCCGCTTGAAATCTAGACCTTTCAAAAAAAAAACAAGCAACAACACAAACATTGCTCACGACGGGTCATCACAATGATACAGCAAATTCATTATGAAACACATTCACATGCACACACACATACACAAAATAATTACGCCGAAATATGAAAACAACATAATCACTTATCTGCATAATTCATGAAAACAAAGCGGAAATTTTCAGAAACAATAATTAAAATGTATTACAATTTTCATGCCACTCAGCTGACGCAACTCAAAACATTTGCCACAAAATTCACTGGTCAGCGACGCACAAAACGCAACATGATTTCCCGTTTACAACAAAAAAAAAAAACAAAAAGGCTGAAAAAAGGAAAAAAAATTATTGTAACAAAATTAAAATGTAATAATTTGTAACACTTTGCGATTGCGTTTGAATTGTTGTCATTAATAACAACAGACATTTCTGGCTGTCACAACGCCAGCGGCTGGTAGGGCGCCGTGCGTTCGTGGGTCGGAAGCCGTCTGTAGTCCAGCAGTGGAACAGACGCACAATGAATTGCCAAAATCGTTCGAAAAGAAATAGAAAATGTTGGAAAAATATATTTATCAATTTCAGCGCACGCCACTGGACGCTAACCTCGTGTTGCAACATTGCAGAGGCTTTTTTTTCAAGTAGGTTGCACGTGCCATTTCGGGTCGTATGTTTGTATGTACATGGTTATTTGGAATTTATGCTTGCTAGGATCAATCATATTCGGAAATCGTAAATTTGACATTTCCATCGGTTATTCGAAAGGAAGTTACATTCCAATTCTGCTCTAGGTGGCGCCACTGAATTTACCAAATGCTGATGTAGTTAACAAATTAGGCAAAAACTTTTTTAGGAATTCTTTTCTGACGTGATTTTAGACATAGAAAGTTTGTGTGGTTGTTTTATATTTTTTCTTATCAATTTGAGTAGGAAGCAGCTTCTTGGAATTATTGAGGCATTCACTGGCTGTACCGCGGTTGAGGTAGCTTCGCTTGATTTTTGGTAATATAGACGTACTTTAGACAATATCAGCCTTGAAGTCCTACGCAGAATGGCTCTTGCCAATAAAAGTCACTTTGGACTGAGTAGGTAATTGAAAAGCAAAGTGCTCTCTCGTCGAACAAAGCCAAAACTCTACAAGTCACTCACGAGAACGGTGCCTACTATAGGTTTTAAGAACTATTTATGGACATTTTTGCATTGGAAACGACGAATACCACAGACATTCTATACCAGGATGGCATTCAACGGAATAAGAGATATCAATGCCCCCTAGCTTTAAAAGTTTTCGATGCAGTACTCTCCGCAGAGATATATTGGATATTATTAAAGATATTATGGGCTGACATTAAATGCTATCAGTTTACCAACTAATAGTAAAATAGCTTGGCATACGAAATCCAACGAGCAGATCAACTGAAATGAAGAATTCACAGACGGCAAATAGCATCAACGATCAACGGATTCACTATAAAGGAACTATCGTGCTCAAAACGGCTTGGGACCCAAAATAAGTGGAATGCAACACTTACTCACACCTTTTCTTGGACTCCCTCTGCATATAAAGTGTAAAGAATATGGTATAATTAAGGATATTTCACAAAGGTCCTTTCGAATTTATGACCACTAGATATCAACACCCAATCAGCAAAGGCTTATTAGAATCGAACTTATTCGGATTTCGGTCTAAAATGACTTGCTTCGGCAATATGTTTGGTGGGAAAAGGACGAATGGTTTGATGAACCAGCGAGGCTCCATTTTTGATCAAAATAGAACTTAGCTCTGTGGAGAGTCAAAAAAAGACGTAACCGTAATGTTGCTTTTGGCCGTTTGGTAAGTTAGAAATTCTTACTTCAATCGTGAACTACGGCGGCTGTTGTGAACTCAGTTTGTACAGAAAACCATTTAGTGGTGCAGAGGCAGAATTTTAGTTGATTCAAATTCAGTGATTGAAGACTTGGTAAAAGAAGATTACGTGGTGTTCTGGGGTCTTTCGGGTTTTCAAAGCTGCTTTGTACAAGTTCCAGTTAATACTCCAGCCAGGTCTTCTTCCTCACTAAGGTATGGCTGGGTTTCTTATCGATACCTACATCATTAGTTTAGAAAAACAACTTCACACACACTCATCTATACAAATATCCACCTAAGCAAATAAGAAATTTAATATTTAACAAAGTGACCGAACGACCAAGGCTGCAATGAGATAATAATTCTGATGACCAAGTGAAAGAACCGAAAACTAGGAGCAAACATGTGTACGAACACACACATACAGACACATAAATATCCATAAACCTTAACAGTAACGGGTAACGAAAGCTTCCAGTTTTACACTTTCACAAAGCAAGAGATAAACAGAGTAGGAGAAAAGGGAAGAAGAATGTCGAGGGAAGACATAGGCAGAGAGCAGGAGCAGACAGCAACGATCAACACAGTGATTCACACCAACGAAGAGTCACTAAACTAACCAAAGTGGAGATAGACAGACACAAGCGTGTGTGTGATTATGAGTTTGTGAGTATGTATGTATTGTATGTAAGTGCAAAGTACATATAAAGTAGAAAGTATAATAAATATCTATATGTGTGCTCAAATGTGATTACTTAACGCCTGTGTTAATATATATACATATATATATATGTGTGTGTGTGTGCGAAAAATCATTAACGCCGGAGAAAATTTCCACACCAAAGCCAAGTGCTGACTGAGCTGGCGTATATGCGGACGGGCAGGAGAAAGTTATTTAAGCATATAATCACTATATACTTGCATGGCAAGTGCACACACATGCACATATGCACATATATATAATATATATACATATATATATTTATCAGCCATACATCCACCATAGTGCTGACACTCGCCAGCATACAGTTATACACCTCTACAAATGCCCATGCATACGAGTATGTTTTCATACATACATATATAACATATAAGCGTGTACTTGTATGTGCATTTGCCGAAGTGTGTGCATGTTTACCGTTGTGGCAGTAGTTAAATTACCGAGGCTTTAAGTGCGGCAATGAGGCACATTAACACCGTAATGTGCAAAAATATATGCGAAATAAGCACATACATACATATTTATAAAATCGCATGTATATACATAGGTGCATATTCCATGAGTCAAAGCTATTATGTGTGTATGTGCATACCTCAAACAACATGGCCGCTAAGGACAAAACGACTGAGCTACTGAGTGGCGTTAACAAACGAGGGAAGGTCTAAAGGTTGAAGAAAAAGAAACGTTTGCAGAGGATTCGTCGTTAGCATGTTACTTATGCATTTTGCGATCAGTCCTAGTATATGTATGCTAACATGCATACCTATATTTCGATAGCAGTACTTCCTTACGTGTAATTTACGCATAAACTTCGTCTTGTTAGGCCAATGCGAGGAATATTTTCAACACTCGCCCCTCGAACGTTGCATACATCAAGGCGGCTTAGCCGTTTGGCTACATAACACTTGCCAACTTGTGCTTATATGCACCGTCCGCATTTCGAGCGGCGTTGAGCTCGTCCGTCTGCTTACAAACGAGGTATTTACAAGCTAAATGAAAGTACGACTTTTCGTCTTGCAAAACTTGTGAAGCATAAAGAGAATGTGATCATTGATAATAATGGCAATTTTTCCGAAATTTCTGCTCTGCTATCACGTGTGCGATATTCTTCTGCGCTGTCGAAAAGTGTTAAACAAACATTCTTACTTAATTCAACTTGGCGAAATCAATGGAGAAACTTGACGAGCTCCTTAATTAGAGAAATGGTCGAGTAGTCCTGTGAGATATGTATATATTTATATATTTTTATTTCTGCCAGCAGAAATAACTAACTTTCTAAGTATAGTATTTTCAATGCTCGAATCATTCCTGTGGCTGCAGTCTTTCTGCAGTGAAAGCCACGTCATAAGAGTTTGTCTAAGGAGATATACGAGTAATTGTAACGAGCGTGGATAATAACACTCTATCCAATCATCGAGAGTAAATAAACCTTCGTTCCAGAATTCCAAAATTAGAGGAAATCCTACAAAGTGAATGATGAGTAAGAATAGAAGACTGGTCAGTAGATCCAGAACTGTACAATATAAAGTAAGATGATCTGCAACTTTTCCTATATATCAATATCTACCATCTCTATTGGCAAGCTCCTTCAGTAAGGATACGCTACAGATAGCGGACTGACAACCTTAATAACTAGAATTCATCTGAGCCAAGTGTTGTTTCAGTTCTCACGAATTGAATTGGTGTCACTTAAAAGAACATGCGTAGCTTAATTCAAACATAACTCAGCCAAAAATCATGAAGCTTTGTACAAAAGAACATATTTTTTTATACATTAAACAATTTTGAAGACTCCAGCACATATTTCTCCATATATTTGTACTTGCATATGTGCATAAATATGTTTGCGTGATTACCAACCAAACAGCCAACAAAATAAAGGTTCCCCATAAAAAAGTAGCAAAAATGAAAACTTTTCTTCAAACTTTTTTGCTTTTATTCCGCCATGAGAATTCATATCACAAATTATTCATGAAATTCAGATGCGTAACACTCAATTCAACTCAACTCAGCTCAGCTCAGCTTCAGCACAATGCAAACTCAAACCCAAACTCAAACAAACAAAACCAAAATCAACTTGGGATAACAAAACTGCGAGAGATGACTTATTGAGGTTAGGAAAGTTTTTATGAGTCCAGCGCACCAACGACAGACGGTGCAACTTGAAAAATGTGCGTAATGACTGATATAAACACACACACACACATTCACACACACACATAAATGCATGTCAGAAATAAATAAAATTTACTGTGAAGGCGAGGATTGGTGAAAGCGAGCATTGGAAGATCTAAGGAGCAAAAAGGCGGTGTCAGCAGAGCAGAAGGACTTTGTGGCGGCAGTTATGCAAATATACACAATATTATTGTTGTTGTTGTTGTTGTTGTTGGTGTTGGAAAGAAATTGTGTGTTTAGTTGAAAATTTGCAAAAAACATGGCGAATGTGGTGCGAAAAGAAAAGTTTGATTTATACGCAACGCAAACCATGCAAGAGACCATCGGAGTGAAAAAGAGCGGCTGAGGAGTGAGGACGGGTTAAGGGTTAAGCGAAGAACTTCTCATTGAGTTGAGTAGCAGACGGAAAGCAAAAAGTAAATTTATATATTCGGGCATGTTAGGCCCAATCTCACTTACAATATATGTATATCTGAGGTACCTGTAGGAACAAAAAAACTATTGTGAATGGACTTTGGTGGTAATATGACTGACACATGACGCTTTAATGTGGATTAACTGCTTAATGCTTGTTTATTTTATTTAATTTGGCATTTAATTTTTCTCATTAAATTAGTTAAGTGTTTCATTTTCTTCTCATTTTCTTTACTTACAAAAAGTTTATTAAAGAAAGTGTTCGTGATTTCAAAAAGAATGAATTTGGTCCGTTTATATTATTCCAGATTGCATATTTTTAGGCCTGATATTATTTACGAATAGGGTAAGTTAAAATTAAACGAATATAAAGGAACTTAATAGAAGAAAGGAGTAGAAATATGCTTTTTAAATATGGGTAGTTGTAGTTCTGCATTCACATCAAGATGAAGCTTTGGTGAAACTGGCAAGGAGCATTAAGAAATTGAAACATATTTCCAGGCCCCGAATCTTAGAACAAATTTCTTTTGCAAAATAAAGAATTTTTTATTTATAAATTCGAAATTAGTCATTAAGTTTCGTCAGTCATGGAACATTGTTGCCTTTTTTTTGTATAATAAAATATTATTTATTTATTAAATATTATTATATTATTTCCATATTTTTGTCTTTGTTTTAATTAAAAAAAAAATCATTACGCCAGACGAAAATAGTTCTAGCTGCGGGACTGATTGCTGGCATTGTTTTTTGGAATAAAAAAATCGGTTTTATTTATTGAAAATAAATTTTAAAAATGTTTGAATTATTTAAAAAATCTACAAATAAATAATTTTTTATTAAGACTAAGCCATAAAACCATGGCAGCTGTTTCTTATAACGTATATAAAGACTGTGTTTTTGCAATCCTTTATGAATTATGGAATTAAATGCTACGAGGACGAATTTCCATTCTTTTTATTTTTTTTTTGTTGATTTTCCTACTGGCATCCTTCTGCTCGCTCAAGTGTTAGAAACAAGATGACAGCTTTGGCAGAATCCACTGTAATTTATGTTTGTTTGGGGACTTTGGGATCGGCACACTTACGCCACAGGCGCATGAAGCTTCAGCGGCCATACATTCTGCATACAATTTGATATTAAGCTTCATGTGGTCGTAAAGTTTATTTTCGATAGAAAAGCCGTAAATGCAATTTAATGCCGTCATAAATATAAAATGGCGTTACTTGAGATATATATTTGGGTACCGTTGTCAAAAAAACGGAGCTTTGAATTGTCATAAAATAAAACTAAGCTCATGAAATTATAAATGTTACGAAGTATTGTGGTCATACTTACTTGACGAAAGAGATCCTCCTTATAATGTAGAAATCTCTGATTTATAATTTTAAATCAAAGTAAAAAGTTGGTTGCAGCGATATTTTGTGCTCAACCCTACTTTCAGGTTTTATTAATATCAATAGAATTAAGATTTGAAAATATTTAAAATTAAAAACCAAATTAAGAGATTCTGCTTTTTTGGAGAAATGTTTTACAGAACTTATATCCTTTTCTTTCATCTTATAAAGATTTTCTTATTTATTGTAGATTTCCGTGCGACTTTGACCATTTTCTTTAGTTTATCACTCTTCAAAGAGATTCTGCGACCCTAAATATTCTCTCTATATGATCCTATCTCTTATAAAAGACGCAATAGTTAAGAAACTGTTTTGTCCAATTCGGTTAAATTCGATATGATCTCGTTTTTACCGATAAAACAATCAATACACTTCTTCGTGACGAAAGAACGAGGAGTCAAAATTCGTAGGAGAGTCATCTTTCGTTAGCAAAACGAGTATTACTAGTTTTTTAATATATATAGAGGTAGTAAAAACCCAAAATTAATTTTTATGTGAAATTAGTTTTTTTGAAGAAGATTTCAAAGCGAATAACCCGCGATTTAGTTCATTGGGTTCTTTGTCCGATGCGAATCTCATGTTACTTTCCACTAAGTTAGCCGAAGTCCAAATAGGCAAAAAAAAGTGGGTGTTCGACGGAAATATCTATATAAATCTATTGAATTAAAAAATTAAATTCAGTTGGAGAACAATAATCACTTTTGGTAAAGACTCGCCAACAGCGCCATCTACTAAAACTCATTTTAGATTTTTGATTTGCCAAATAAACAGCCTACAACATTCAGTCCTCGCCGTCCGTCAGCACCATCCGCAGCAAAATTTTATATCTTCTGCTCCTCAATTTTCATTGCTCCTTCTCTGCAATTGCTTTTACACGCATTTTTTCTTTCCTTTCTTTTTTCCGCGCTTTCCTCGTGTTGACGTTACCATTTTTGTGGTACTTCAGCTGGGCTGTTATCAGTGTTTGTTGCTGTTTTCGCGCTGTTGTCAACGTTGAAGTTACCACCCCATGCACACACATGCACACATATACACATACATACAAACATACATATATATATATCTATACATGCCATGGCTGAATCGCGCGCCATTTCCACCCTTGCTAATGTGCAAATAAAAATGTTAAAAGGGTCCTGTAGCACTCAATTACACGCCCTGGTGACCATTTGCTATGGCAACGACGCTACTCAACGCCGAGCGGAGCTGCGTCAGAGCAGTGGAGAGGTTAGCGAACATGAAGGGCTTGACATTCAAGGAGAGAGGGGAGCTCATGCTCGGTGGGCGTTGTTGCCCTGTGAATAGAGTCGCGCGTTGTTGTGTATGTGTGTACGTGTATGTGTAAGTCATTTTCTTTTCTGCCTTCTGTAGCTCACTAACGAGTATCTGTTTTTACAGTTAGATGCCGTTTTATTTTTTTTCTGCTGCTCCATTTTACGCTTATGGCGCGCGAACGGAAGTTGCCATCTTGTTGATGGCAGTTAAAGATAAAAAATGTACTTTTCGTTTTTCTTTTCTTCCCCTTCCACCGTCGATTCACCAACTACGCATATACGTTATCTAACGGTCATGACCGCTTCTGTTATTTTAATGTGTTTCAGCTTCTTTTTCTTCTTCATTTTTTTTTTTTTTTTTGGTTTTTCAGACATTTTCGCGCATCAAAATCTGTTTGCCCCCATCTTCCGCTGACTAACACCGCCCGCTGCTGCTGAGTTTGTTGTTATTGCTATCGCCATTGCCCTTTTGGCCATTTGCCATTTGCCTTTGCCTCAGTGAGCGCTGCGAGTTCATGGCTGATGCCGGTGCTGATGTCGGTGTCGGTGTTGGTGTTGGTGTTGGTGTTGGTGTACTAATGGCGGCGGTGCGGAGCGGTGCAGTGGCAATGACAGCTTACGCGCTTCGTTGGCTTTAAATGCCACTTTCCGTTGACTTGTTTAACGGTTTTTGCATTTCTTCGACGAATTTTCTCTGCTCCGCTAGTTACTCGCTTGCGCAAGTTCGTTTTTAATGCTTCCATTGCTTTCTTTCCATATTTTTTTCGATGGCGTTTATTTGCATTTTTCCGTTGCCACATCTGTATGAACCGTTACTTACCCGCACCTTCCGTCGCTGCAGAGGTTCGTGGCTGCAGATGCTTGAGTAGTAGGGTCGCGCTGGGGGGAGGTTTCTCTTTTTATGGGTTTTTCCTAATTTGCAATTGTAAATAATTGCCTCGGAGCGGTTTTGTCATGTCGTTAGGAAATTGGGTGGCAGTGGTTGGCACATTATTTTTTTCATCGCATTTTCTGTTTCTTCTTCTTTGTTTTTTTTTTGGCAATTTTCTCTTTGCTTAACTGCTTTGCATAATTGCGAAAAATGTAATGTCAGTGAGAATGAGCTTTACATACATACATACTTACGCAAGTATTTACATTAACTTGGGTGGAAATTGCGTGTGGAAAAATATTTAATTCATGCAACACGGTGATTAAAGTTATTTCTTGTTTTTTTTAGTCTTAAAGTGAACGGTTGTGAAATGATTTTCGAAAAAAGCAAATTTTTATTATTCTACTATGGAGTCTTGGGATGGAGGCTTCCATTTATTTTATCGAATTTTGGCTGATCTTCTTTTTCGATTGGTTTCGATTGGGGTTTCTACCATTCATTTATTTATAAAAAAAAGTCTTTGTTCTGAATGACTGATTGATCAACTATGATGACTGATTGATCCTAAAGATGTGAAACTTAAAGTGTTGTTTCTGCGTATGACGTTTCTGATCAGAAAGGATTTTCCGAAAATTTTAACTGGGAAATCCAAATTATTTTTAAATCGGTATGTACATATGTAGCTCTGGGGAATGCCTTTCCTCTCAGGAAGTCATCATGGCACCAATCTTTTCGGAAAAACGTTTTCTTGATTTCGTTTTGCTTTTTTGGAATTAAGATATCTAATATGTGCCTTTTCTTTTTTTTAAACGTTTAGATATAATAATTTATACATTATAATAACATAAATAACGTAAAACCCAAAATTTCTATGGGGACGAAATCGGGGCGAACTCTATACTTTTATATACTTTTATATATATAAGTATAGAATTGGAACTATTCAAGATGTTTCTAAAAGACTCTAGTGAACTCTTAAGCCGGATATGTGGGAGTGGTTCCCCTAAAGATCCCCTCTCTTTTAGTCATTACCCAAGGTCCAACACTGGATGGTTACCGCAACTTACACAAGGGTTGCTCACGTTTCCAGACTGTGCATACCCAGAAGCCGAACCTTACCTTATTAAACCCGTCGGTTATAATCGCGTAAGCGTTGTCTACGCCATTAAAGAAGAAAGAAGATTTATATTACCTGACTAGAGCCAATGACCTTTAACGAATTTCAAAAAATGTACTGGCCCAGAACTTCAAGATTCGAGAAGTGTGAATACTGACCAAAAATTGAGAAAGAGCGATAAAAATGTCATCTGACGTAGGGAGAGGAAGCCAAAAATAATTTGGGTAGCCGTAGATCTCCGACTTAGTAGATACATCGCCTAATACGGAGTACGTAACTCTGTATTTCATCAATGCAATATATTTTTCGCTTGGATGGATCGCATAGTTTCGTCACGAGGAATAAATTTCGTTTTCTTCATAAAAATTGCAAAACTTTTCGAACGAGAAGATGGATGTTCTGGTTGAGACGTCTTAGCAACCCAACATTTCTGAGTTGGTCATTGATGTTAGCAGTCGTCTCATTTGTAATCATCACACTATTGGAAATTCTTTGTAATGACAAGTTTCTTTATACTTTTTAGAAAGTAAACTATGAATTTCACAAACTATTTTATTCATTTGCTAGAACTTTTAAAGTAAGTTAAGCCGATAACCAGCATTCTCATTGCCAAAAGTATTTCCCCTGGTTGGCAATTTATTACACATGCGAATGTTTCGGTTACGTTCAGCATTACTGGCAATTGACCGATTGAAAACGAATCTTCTGCAGTACCGCTTCTTACATATAAATAAATCTAAGGCAGCTCATCATCAACAAATGTGCAACGAAATTCAAACCACCCCTTGCAGTAAGTTTTCAAAAAAGCTGAGCACACATACTCGCATCCCAAAACCCCTTTATCATCTTACCACCTTTTCCCGGCTAAACCTCCAAACATCTGCCGACATCTTTCCTTCTAACCACAGACGTCATGCGTCTGCGGAGCAGATTCGGAGTGAGCGAGTTGAAGGTAACATTTTCGTTTGGGCATGACAAGTTGCTCGGCGGTTTGGTGACAAATCGTCTGCGGATACCACTGCAGACAGGCATATTTGACTTGTCCATTGCCGCCACACTGACTGCTCAACGCGAGCGCCCAAGCTACTCTAGTGGACGGCTGGCTGGCGAAGGCGGGTTTCAACTGTTTCCTCCATACAAATCAAATTAAACCACAAAAACGCACAAGCTCAGATTTAGCTTGTTCCACTGAAAAGGTGAGTTGGAGGTGTTGAACTCTTTTTGGAAAAAAAAATTTAAATAAATACATATATGTATGTATGTATGGCTGTATGTGCTGCATCAGCTCTTTAGATTGAATAGCTCTACGCTAAGTAAGTCAAATCTTTAGTTTTACTTTTTTCACACTCATCTTTAATTAAAAAACAATCGAAGAAACACACAAAATATGGGCATTTAATCCCCAACCGCTGACAATAAAATGTACATTTTTACAGCTCATAAACAAAACGCCTTCAACGCCTGTACCTCCCTCTAGCCCCTCAGCGAAGACTCTTGACTGCATCTCTGAGAGCACTGTTGGCTGTTGGCTCTGCGGTTTTGGAACGCGCCCGTGTGTCATATTTCAATATGTTATTAAAAATTCCGATGAGTCCGAAATCAACAAACAGCGGAGAGGTGCATAGTAAGTCGTAGTATATTGTTGTTGTTGTTGGGCGACGAAAACACGCTGTCTGACAGCGAAAAGTTAAAGAAAATCAATAAATTATAATTAAATTATACCGATTATGCTAATTTTATAACTCCGAGCTTCGATATCAGTGACAATGCTTGTGATTGTTGTTGTTGTTTTATTTTAATTTTTATTTTTATTTTACATTTATATCTAGTTATAGTTGTTGTTGTTGTTGTTTTAATCGTTGATTACTCTTTGTCACATTGTTTGTTCAGGAATTTCGCTTAATTAGGCGTTGAGATATTGAGAACCCCTGCAGATTTGGCTTAAAGGTAATATGGTTTGTGCACGCATACATATGTACATACCTTGCGGTGCAATATTGTTGCGTCGTATTTGTAGAGAACAGCTTTGCGTGGCTTGTGCTGAAGCTTAAAGCGAAAACTAAAGACAAAAATCATGGAATTCCACATATTTGGATTGAAAGAGGTCTTTTCTGTGGTAGTTGGTGTCTCTTAAAGAGAAGATATTAAGCGAAAACTAAAAAAATATAATTTTTATATTCTCTTAATTAAAAGAGCTAAAGCGGGAACTTTCTTCACTTTGGTCTGTTTTAATGTGTCTCTTAAAAGAATATCTTACAGTTTTTTTATATTGGCGATAGTTGCATGAACTTAACTGGGTGTTCCTTCACAAGTTATAAGATCGGAAGAATCCGTGCAAAGAATTGATACTACCTTTCTATTTCCATAGCTTCATGAGCTCTTTCTTTCGCGAAAGCCTCGCGGAACATCACCTTAAAGTTTTCGGCAACAATAACAAAACCAATCTCTGGATCACTTCTGTCCTGCATTTCTTTGGACTGAATTGCCGTGTTTTTAGTTCATTTTTAATTCAACTACCGTTTGTCATGTCTACCAGATAGTAACTCTGCTCCAATGTACCACCAGCCATTTCGGTTTATAGATGTTTCATGCTTGAAAAGTTTAGAGAGCAACAGTGGTATGTATTATATAATGTATTGCATATTTGTTGTTGTTGCATTGGAGTCTTAAAGGCCTTAGGTTTGGAGTCTAGAGAGGTATGCTCCGCAGATTTATGAGAAAATGTGGGAAAGTTTCCCATCAATATTTACTCGTGTATCCGTTCGAATATATCATGAGAGTACTAGCAGTATCGCGGCCGCGATAGCCGAGTGGTTAGCATTGCGTACTGACATTCGGAAGGCTCGGGTTCATATCCCAGTGCCAGCAACATCCAAAAGTTATGGAAAGTTAATTTAAATAAAAAATTAAATTAAATTTTCTAATTGCGGTCGCCCCTCGGCAGGGAATGTCCACCCCACCGAGTGTATTTTGGACATGAAATAAAAAAAAGCTCCTCGTAAAAAAACCATCAGCCGTTCGGAAGCGGCTTAGTATAAACTGTAGGACCATTTGTTGGAAAAACATCAAGACGCAAAACCACAAATTGGAGGAGGAGCTCGGCCGAAAATCGCTTAAGTGGTTACAAAGTGCCAATTATATATATAATAGCAGTAAAAGTGAAACACCCGAAGTTACCGACTCCATTTCACGAAGACTATAAAGAATTCCGAATAGTCATTGGCTGGTGGCCTATCGCATGAGCTGCTCAAATATGATGACGAGGTACTCAAAAGCATGCAGAATATAGTTTTAATGACTTGCGGAAACGCCAGGGTTATGTGCAATGGCTACGAAGGAAAACATACTAAATTCCTGCTCACGTCATATCGAAAGTATTGTCAGAGGGCTGTTGGTTTAATGACAGGTCACAACCTAAAGACTGGTTGAGTTATTGAAATTGGTTTCAAGGCTTTCTTAGATATCAGAAAAAGCGTTGACTCCCTTTACGACAACTACTTCAGTTCGAATTAAGCTGAACCTCCATCTGACGCGACAAAGTGCCAGCGGGTCTATGTAAGTCGTAAAGGTAGTCAGTTTAACCTAATCTTCCACGGTTTGTATAGTGACAGTGAAATCTATGGAAACCGTAAGTCTCTAGTATATTTGCATACAAACAAACTATTTTTGAAAAATGAGATTTTTTGCCTGCGATCTCCTTTTATTCCATCTCACTTCACTCCCGTCCACTTCATCACCTTTATTCGACATTTCCATATGCTCACAAAAGTAAACACCCAGTCAAACAAGGCATAAATTGATTTTACTTAATTTTGCATTTGTTTGCTTTACTTCACTGTCTATCAATTTCAAAACAAAAAACAAAAAAAAAACAAAATAGAAAAAACTCGAAACAAAACTTGCTTATTGTAAAACTGCTCAATTATGTTAATAAGTCACACGCCCTTCGAAAACAAACTTTTGCCAGAGTCGATTACACAAACAAATATGCAACAGCCACCAGCAGCGAGGTTAACCTTCCACCCCCAGAGGCAGACAGACAGACAGACAGACAGACAGGCAGAAAGGCAAACAAACAAACTCACCATTAGACAACTTGCCACTAACAAGCTGTGGCTTCCTCCAACAGCTTCCTGATGTACTTATGTAACTTCGCCTTCTAACAAAGCAACAACAACAACAGCAGCAACAATAGCAAGTATGTAAACAGCGTAGAAAAGCTGCGAAGGAAGGAAGGAAACATAAATTTTGTTTGAAAAAAATATACATATATTTATTTGTGGGCTGCTTTGTATTTATCTATATAAGTAATATATATGTAAGTATATTATTGTTGTCGGTGTTGTTCGCTGCTGTTAGTTTGTTGTTGTAAAAGTCAATTCAACACCAATTAGGGATGATCATCGCCACTTCTGGGGTCGCCTGGGGTGTCATTTGTTATTTCTCTTGTCGCTGAGTTTGCTTTTCCTCCTCCACCTCCTCCACCTCGTCCTCCTCCTCCACCCCATGTTTCTCCTCAAGCTCATGCTGCGTAAAATAAGAATGTACAGTTGTAATTGGGTTGTTGTTATTGTTTGTCGTGGATCAGCAGCTCAGTGCGCTCGGTATGGAACTACAAAGCTGCAGCAGGATAAATGTACTCCCGGCAACAGGATATGTAAACAATAAACAATTTATGGCAGCGCAGAAGTGTAGATGAAGTGACTCGAGGGTAGTTATAGCTGCTGTGGGGGGTGGAGCAGAGGCAGGGGGTAGGACTATGAGTAAGTATCTCCGTTGACTGCAGCATCCTTGAGGCAACAACAATAACAACAACAATTGAACAACAAAAGCAATCAAGCAATCGAGCGGATGCTGCGTGCGATAACACACAATGTTGGTGGTTGGCAATAACAAAAACAACAACACAAATAAGCAATAGCACAGCATTTTGTGAAAGTTAACAAGTCAATAGACCTCCGCGCTCACCACTTTCCTGCCTGCCGTCTGCTGACTGCCGTCACCTGTTATTGCCATCGAGGTAATTTTGGTTATATAAACCCACTGTTATCTAACTCACAGTCCGTGGGGGGTGGCCAAGGTGGATGGTGTGAGTTTAAACATGAAATATGAATTGTTATTGAGATTGATAACATTGTAACGGTTTGTGTTGTTATTGTTTACAGTCTTGTGATTGGTACTTAGCGATGAAGTGGTTTGCGGTTTTGGAAGGTCGAAAGTTTCGACGGATTGGCATTTTCGACTTCGGTTTTTGTACCTTCCTCCGTTATAATTCCGATTTATATATCTATAGTCTCCACTTTGTTCTACATGTGACATGGAGTTGGAAGAGACATCGATCTGGAACGTAAGGAGCTTTAAATATCCGTTTCGGATAAATAACATTCAAAACTTTGAATACAACACTGCTTCTCAACCGAGTCCCTCGGGTTAGTTATTGGTTTCGTTCTGAAAAATCCCCTCATCCCACTGGTAAAGCACTCCGAGGGAGAGAAAACTTCGGTGCTTCCAATGGAATCCGCAACGCCATTTCCAACTCTGCCACAGGTAAAATAATTTTAAGATTTTCTTTTTGGTTCCAGTAAGGAATACTTCTTCGAACACTGCATATAAATACAGAAATCTGGTGATTCATCAGTTGGCTTCTTAGAATTTCGCTACGGATTTTTATATAGAAGACTTAAAATGTCTTTGAAAAGTATGGAATGTTGATCAGAGGACGGCACCCACTTGCTTCTGATGGACCATTGGTTAATGAAGATAAGATAAGGTCTTCGGTTCAGATCTAACAACACTTTCGATTTCGTCCACGGCTCTATCTTTGATTTCGACTCTGACGCAATTCTGTTTTCCTCCGTTACATCTCTAGAACGAACTAAGTCCGATATTACTCACACGTCTACTGCGACTGCGGCTGATTTGTCTATTTGCTTACCTCTAGTATCACTGCTTGTAGTACATTTGGTGCTTATGTTTGGCGAATTCTATTGAAATTATGTTGAGTAATTGGTCACAGTAGGAGGGTTTGAGCTACACGAAAAGGGGTTGCCCGCCACCCTCAGTCTCTACCACATACACACGCTTAAGGGTTGTAATCTGTTGTTGACTCTGCTGGCGCTGATTCTGGCGAGGATTAAGTCACTTTATGCGGTTAATATTTATTGCTAACAATTGCGTCATACACACACACATACAAACACACATTTGTATATCCATACTCTGGTGGCAAACACATGCTGGTGCCGGTAATTATGTTTGTTGTAATGCTTGTAAGCAAATAGCTCGGTGTGCATGAAAGGGGTGGGTGGCAGCGGCAAGTGCTTCTGTTGTTTGTGCTAATTTGGACATAATTTGTGTGCATTTTGTATTTCAGAATTGAGTTGCTTGTTTTGGTATTACAAGATTAATGAGTTGGCAAATGGAGGATTTTTACATATGTTCACAGTATCGGTACTAGTTACCGTACAGCGGTACATACGCACAGTTGAATGAATAATGAGACAAAAACTAATGTGGAAGTGGTAAACAGGAAATATAATTTTTTAATCAGTAGACGGGAGATTGAGGGTTAAAGCTTCTCATCATAAAAAATTATCTGTCTAGTTTTGGTATAAAGACCTGAGTTTAGCAAAAACTATTGCACTTCCCTTACGAGTGGTAAATTCTTGGAGCCCCTAACCCGAAGAGGGTCTCTGTGCTTGTAGTGTCCTTTGCACCTGTAATTGGCCTCCTGAAACCGCACCGTCGGTGACTCTTAAAAGTTACTGCCACTCTCTTCTCAAAGAAAACCCTAGATTATTTAGATCTACGTGGGTATGTTGTGCTAAAATGTTGTTGACTCCGCTACTTAGCTCACTGGGGTGATACTCTGCACCTCATAGACTCTACCAAAACGAAAGAATACCTAGCTATTGGTATATTTATACATTAAATATACACGTATCGTATGCAACTCAAATCTCAAAGCACGGACAGAGCTAAAGCCCTTTTTTAATGGTTTTGAGTAAGAAGAAGAAGATACAAAAAATAAAGAAGTCTTAGAAACCTGTGATGTTAACGTCGTCTTTCAAGACAATCTCCATAGTCTGACGGTATTTGAACGCTGCGAAGGCTAAGTCCTCTCGGTCTTCTTATACTTTTAAATTGATTTTGGCTGGACCATTTCGATTTTATACAGAACAATAGAAAAACACATTAAGTCATATAGAAAAATTTATAAAATTAAAAAAAGGTACGCAAGACCTATCGGGTATTCATTTAAGGATTCAATCTCAATTCTCATGGCTGAAAAATTTATTATAGGAGGCTAAATGATGAAGTTTTCCGTTTTCATTTCTCGGTGACAAAGTTTATAGATAAATGTGTGTGATGATGATTATTATGGATTTTTGATCAAAAACCACATATCTGAATGAATCCCTTGTATGGTGGCAATATGGTATAGTCTTCCCATTTCGAGGATTTTCAGTGTGGAGGACACCAAATTTCATTTTGCATGCTTTCTTGAAGTATTACGAACCAAAACCAGATGACTGAAGGAATTGTTCGTACGGAAGCTGTCTATCAAAATCAACCGGACGGAGGGACGGCTGAAAAGACAGACAGACAATCAGAAACGGTTAAATTAATTCAACGTTTCATTCTGATCATATCAGTATACATTCTAATGAGTCTAACTTATCACCTTCTAGTACTTACATACCACTGCCAAGGATAATATTCCCTTTAGTATTCATGAAGGTTATGAGAAGAGGGAGGATAAAATGATTGAAAGTGAAGAGAGTAAAAAGTGGAAATCACAGGGTTAATGCTGGAAGGATCTATGAGAAAATGCGGGGAATTATATTAAGTTCAATGACCTGAATGAAATGAAACAGTGTGATTTTAGATATTTCATCATTCACCACACCTTAGAGAGCACGTGCAATACTAAACGAGGCTTCAGATAAGTTGACTCTCTTTCGTAACTTCTTCAAACTATTGTTGCCGAAAATAATACGAGCTAGAGAGCTAAGCTACCTCGATACTCGTTCTGCCTTCTACGAGCTAGACAAAGAATCAAAGCGAATAGTCCTAGTAGTGAACGAGAACAAGACGAAATATTTCATGTAACCAAACAAACAGTCAGAATTTGCACTCCCAGTTCACTGAAGTCGCGTTCAATTTCCACCAATAAGAAAGCCAGAATTAAAGTCCAACGCAGAATCACTCTCGTTAACAAAAACTACTTTCGACTGAGAAGGCGAATGAAAAGAAAGTAAGTGTAGTACTAAAATCCTCTCTCGACAAAGTTTGCTCAATTAACGGTTGAATTTAGCGCCATAAAATAAACGAGGTAGATGTGGGAACATATCACACTGAAATGAAGAGATGAATCGATTTGAACATGTCTATCCGTCAGTGCACTCTCTAACTGGAGTAAGGATTTAAAGTTGTATTTTTAAGAAACTTGGTTCACACATTTTTTGTGCGACAAGTAAGCACCGGAATGCAAATGTGGGAAAGCGAACCACCTCCTATAAAATAATAAAACGATGAAAAAATTTGCAAATGAAGTCATATTTGCTAGTGACGATCCCATTGAATGGAAAATATGAGGAGTGTTCAAATTTCTGGTAGGCGCGACACCATCCACCGTTCCAACTTCACTCGAGATATTTAAGGAAATAATTAAAAGAACTCTGCCAAACTACTTTTAATTAGGACTAAAGCCTAAAATGGTCCAGAAATAGGCCAGATATGTGGAGTCAATATAAATAACAGAACAGTACCGATCGTTGGGTTTCCCCGGAACTAGATCTTTATATTTGTTTTTAGTAAATTTATTTGTACCTTTTATTATTTGCCTCTGAAAATATCATTGTTCAGAATTTTATAACATAATCAAACCGAAGTCACTTAGTCATTGCCTTTAGAGCGTAACGAAAACCACACTTCTAAAATAAGCCCATTCTCCTTTGTATTTTAGAAAAAAAAACATTTTTTGATGCCATTGAAAGGGCTTAAAATATAAATAACCGATTTAGAACTGACAAAAAGAACATCTCAAAAAAATATTGTTCTAAATCTACTAACGGATTGTAAGTGTAGCTGCCACATTTAATAGACTGCAAAAATGTAGAAGAATTCGAAAATGTCTTAATTTTGTGTAAATAATAATAACCAGCGGCCAAAGCGATTAACAGCGACATACATACATATTTACATACATATGTGCTTACATACATATGTATGTGCTTACATATAATTCATTTATAGATTTTCTATTGTGTTGTAGTAAGCCGCTTTCGTATTCGCATCTCACTTTGGCATTGAAAAAAGGGCTGTTCACATACATACATGCGCTCAACTTGAAGTCTTTTATAAGCTCATGACGCCATAACTTCGGTATTTACTTAAAATATTATTTACATTTTACATACAATAAATAAAAATAAAAAATCATCTAAATTACTATCTTTACGAAAATAGCTGTAATAACTATATTTGAGCTCGAACTCCATTGAGATGGGCTTAATATGAGGTCTGCTCCATCACTTCAATGGATTAGCTATATTTTTATTTTTATTAGTTTTAGATTTCAAAACAAAATTTCGAAAATAAAATAAGAAAGAAAAAAAGCCGTAACAAATGTAACAACAAGCAGTTTACAGATTTCCATTCTTCTCTTCAATACAAAAGCGTTGCTGTCATTTGAATAAAACTGGTGGGTAAACAAAGGTGTTTTGTCCAAACAACTACTCATCAATACGCCTTAGAGCAGAGCCAATAAAATGTGTGACAAATGGATCGAGCGCGCAACTCATTAGTTCAACTAAATGTTCTATTTACATACATATAAATGCCGCCGAGCATTGGATTGAGTAACTATTTCGGGAGATGATAGCTTGGTGAAATGACGGAGAAAGAAGTACAAGCTGCTCAGCCACCATCGACGACTCATTAAATGACAATAAACACAAAAGCACAACAGGAAGTTAAACCGATGTGTTTGTATGTATGTATACATTTCGATTTGATGATGATCAAAATATTTACAAAACAAATTTTAAATCAACTGTGGAGAAAGAAAGAATATTTTTTTTAGTTTTTTTTTTTTAATCTTCTGAAATTGTGCTTAGTGAAAGAAGAAGGTAAGGCGAGTAAGATTTTTTGGTTATGAATGAATGAATGCATGAATAAATATTGTATGTAGACACGTTTTCATGTAAATGAATATTGCCTAAATCGACAATAAAGCAACAAAAAAAAAACTGAAAAATAACAAAAAAGAGCGAAACACACTCTACAACTCTCGTTGCTTGGGCGGGCCAATAACGCTTCAAAATCATTCGATTTGACATCGAGCAATTGCAATTGTTCCTAACTACCGAAACCAACAGCGCTCTTGTGTGCTGTTGCTGTGTGGCTTAGTTGAGTAGAAATACACGTAGTTCCTAAGCTCGTCACAGGTTGGTAGATGCATTTTATGACGGTTAAATGTTGAATGTGCATCATAAAATCATGGTGTGGGCTTTAAGCCTTTGTTGCACGGCTCAATAGCGCACACGCACATACATTGGCATACTCGTACATACACGCATGGTACATACACAATGACTACCCATGAATGTTAATCCAAATGAATAGCTTCCTTAATGGCCGAGTCGGTGGATGGTCGATCGATTTGGTCGTAGGCCAAAATGCACCAAGGAACGGCGGCTAGAAAAGATGTTGCAACAAAAAAAAAAAAAAAAACAACAACATCAAAAACTGAATTTGAATAACTCATAGCATGGTTGGTTTAAAAAAAGGTGTTTTCAGGGGAAATATTATATACGAGTATGTGAATTAGGGTATTCTGAAAGCATAAATATTAAAAGCGTTAGTAAATATTACCGTTTAAGAATGCTGCCACCTGTTTGGAGTTTGTCAATTAATGCAGTTAAAAATAATTGTTCATTGGTGTAGTCACCGCTTCCGCGTTCTTTTCTTCTTCTCGCTGTTTGGCGTAAGTTGGAAATATCAAGTCGCTCTCCTTTCAATGCTTCCAACAAGTGGAGCTCTTCCACTTCATCTGCTTCCACCGGCGCGTACTGAATCGAACATTTTCAAAGCTGGAGTGCTTTCAACCAGCGCAGGTGCTGTCTCTTTATACGTTGTTTTATGTCAATGTCGCCGTGTATCTCGTACAGCTCATCGGTCCATCGTCTGCGGTATTCGCCGTTGCCAATGAGCAAAACATTTCTCCCCAAATACTTCCAAAGCCAACTAATTGGTTGTTGATATTGTCCATGCCTCCGCCCCATATAGCAGGACGATGACGGACTTGCAGAGTTTGACTTTGAGAGAAAACTTTTCTTTTCAATCAGCTACTCAGTTCAAAGTATCAACAGGTGATACTGTATTGGATGTCAAGACTGACATTATCATTGGTGTTAAAGCTGGTTTTTAGATAGACGACACTATCTATTGCCTCGAAGTTATCAATGTCAGCAATGACGTGGACGCCGAGCCGCGAATGCCTTTCCGTCGTTCACTACCAGACCCTTACGCTTCGCTTCAAAACGTTTGACATCGGCAAAAACTGTTTTGAAATCGATAAAATGCCGATGTTTATCGATTATTTTCTCACGGGTCTTTTCCAAGATTTGGCACATGGTGAATATCTGTTTAAAGGTGGACCTACCAGGTAGAAAGACACAAGGATAAGGTCCAATAAATTCACACAATACGCTCCATAAGACCTTTTATGTGATATTAATGCTGGTTATGCCACTATAATTGGTGCAGACTGTGGGATCACCCTTTTTATGGATTGGCAGAGCTCTAAGGGTTTTAGGTTCCAATCGCAAAGAAGCTGATGTATGCACCTAGTCCGGTCTGCACCACCATGTTTCAATAGCTCTGCCGGTAAGCCGCCAGTTGCAGCCATTTTGTTGTTCTTTAATCGGGCAGTCGCTATTGGAACCTCGTAATAGTTGGTTACAGAATCATCTATCCCATCATCATCGATTGGGGTTCCCGTTTCACCATATCCGGTTGTTGCAGTTTTACCGCCTTCGGCCGACTGGAAAGGCGTTCCCTCCATAAAGCAGCTGTGCTCTAGACATCGATCACCAGATTAGCACTTTGGTTCCTTAATGAAATGCTCTCTAAAAAATTTTAAATACACATACATATGGTATGTATATCCTACATATTATATACAAATTTATATATTCATAATTCTTTTAATAAATGTTTGGAAAACGAGTTTTCAAGATTGGCATATCAACAGTTGAAACTCAATTTTGAAAAGAAAAGGTTTAAATATAATATCAAATAATCTTTAATGTCAAGTAAACCTCGTTTTTGAGGGATGTAGAAAAATAATTACTTTTGGACCACACTAATGTGCGTATACATACATACTAGTAAAAGTATTAGTAAAAACTCATAAACTCATGGGACATTCTCTATTTTTTCGTATTGAAAGGCGTAAACATAGATAGGAGTACATGCATATATACATACATATGTATTTTACATATAATCCTAACATACAGCACACTCGATTGCTGGTGCGTCTGCGCGTGGTTCTTCTTTTGACGCTGCCGCTGCCGCTGCCATTGCCATTGCTTGCTGACACTGAGCATCGTCGTCGTAAATTTTCAGCTTATTACCAATAATTTCAAGTGGCTTGTTAACAATTTAACACGTCTTAATCGTAAAATTTGTGTTTTGTGTTGTTCTCTCCATCATTCGGATTGCGAAGAAAAAACGCAAAAATCCGAGAACATCGAACAAACTTGGCAACAAGCTTAAATTGCTTGTTTATAAGTGTGTAAGTATGTAATCATTGCCATATTTGACAGTTTTGAAGGTGTGAATACGAGAATTAAAATGCAAATGCAATGCAAATGCTGAAAAAAGAAAAAGAAAATGAAAAAAACAGAAATATTTCGAACTTAAGTAAAACAAGAAGAAGCAAATCACAAAATGCATAATTTGGCTGCTAATATGCTTGTGGCAGTTGTAGCAGTTAAGCATTTCTCTTTTTTCGCATTCAAAAACATTCAATAAATGATAAGAAAAATCATGTTCACAACAATTGACAGTTAATAATGATATGCACGGCCCACGAAGGTTCTTTGGACGTACGTGTACACCTACGCGTCAAGTACAGTGGGTTGGGTCGGTGGAAAATTGTCATAAAAAATAATTTAAAAAAAAGTAATGAAAATCAAAAATAAATTAATGGATAGAAATAAAGGCGACCTTACTATTTTATGTTTCATTAAAGACCCTCCGCAGATTGGTAATACTTGTTGAAAGATAGTCTATCGGTTTTTGATAACTTCTGGTAACCTTATTCTTATTTTTCCAAAAAATATTGAACCTTCTCTAAAACACTGCACTGAATTGTCCATCATCTTCGAGCTTCTTGCTCAGCTGCGGAGTAACCTGCTGTTGGCTTCACTTTAGTTTAACCGTCGCCAGTCGCAGAGCCCCATCCACACTACTGAGTGACACGCTACAAAAGACTTAAGTCATAAACTTTATGACGCTTTGCTAAAATAACACGAAGGCAAATGCACAAAATTCCTTACTTACATATACACATACTTACCTAAATACATTATATATGTATATGTGTGCGGTTGAATGTTTGGGACTGGTGTCATCAACATAACAAATCGATTTGTATTTTGTATCGATTTGACTCCTTACCTCGCATCTGACTTTTGTACATATATACATACATATATATACATACATAGGTAAATATAAACATGCGTATATGTGTATGTAGGCACGCATCATTTGTATATCCATTTAAGCTTTTTATTGTTGTTGGTTGTTGGGTGTTGTTCACCGTTGTTGTTGTTGCTGTTGTTTCATATTGGATGGTTGCACTTTTGTTTTGTTGTTATTGCTGCCGTTTTATTGTGTGTCATTTGCATACAACACATCCATTGTGATCATTTTCATTTTAATGTCCGTCCATCGAATCGACCAGTGCCCACTGTGAGCTTTAACAAAAACAAGTATATGTATGTATGTAAGTGCCTCGTTTTTTGCTAGTAAAGCAGCAATTCTCAGAAGATTTTAATCTTCCACACGTTCACAGTTTGTTCGGCAATCAATGCGTTTTGCACACACTAAATTGCTGATTTCACCACAGCCCTCCTGACCGCGCCCCACCGCCACTTGTTGATGCTGTCCATATGAAGACCTCTTGCAATTGTCCTGCTAAGAAGGTGTTGTTGGTGTAGTTGTTCAATACCGATTTTTATGACTTGTCGTGTCTGATAATTTTCTGATTTTAATGTGCGAAATTAAACATCACATTTTTCAACACACCATCGCCAACAACACCAGCTCAAGCTTAAGCTGAAGTCCGTAAATCGATTGCCACAGAGGTGGCTTTAAAATGAGCACTGGTGGATTTTTTTCGGGTAATGTGATTTTTTACGAGTTTATTTCGTTTTCATTAATTAATTTTTTTCTGCATTATATTAACTTCATTTAATTAAATATACTTTATATTATGTAAGCATGATTCTTTTGTCATTTAAATTTTCGATTATTTTATTTTATTTAAATTAATTTTCTTGTTTTCCTTCTTTTTGTTCCATTTTATATTATTCTTTTAATTTTATTTTATTTTATTTTATTTTATTTTATTTTATTTTAATTTTCTTCTTTTATTTTAATTTATTTTATTTTATTTTATTTTATTTTATTTTATTTTATTTTATTATATTTTATTTTATTTTATTTTATTTTATTTTATATTATTTTATTTTATTTTATTTTGGTTTATTTTATTTTATTTTATTTTATTTTATTTTATTTTATTTTATTTTATTTTATTATATTTTATTTTATTTTGTTTTATGTTATTTTATTTTAATTTATTTTATTTTATTTTAGTTTATTTTATTTTATTTTATTTTATTTTATTTTATTTTATTTTATTTTATTTTATTTTATTTTATTTTATTTTATTTTATTTTATTTTATTTTATTTTATTTTATTTTATTTTATTTTATTTTATTTTATTTTATTTTATTTTATTTTATTTAATTTAATTTAATTTAATTTAATTTAATTTAATTTAATTTAATTTAATTTAATTTAATTTAATTTAATTTAATTTAATTTAATTTAATTTAATTTAATTTAATTTAATTTAATTTTATTTTATTTTATTTTATTTTATTTTATTTTATTTTATTTTATTTTATTTTATTTTATTTTATTTTATTTTATTTTATTTTATTTTATTTTATTTTATTTTATTTTATTTTATTTTATTTTATTTTATTTTATTTTATTTTATTTTATTTTATTTTATTTTATTTTATTTTATTTTATTTTATTTTATTTTATTTTATTTTATTTTATTTTATTTTATTTTATTTTATTTTATTTTATTTTATTTTATTTTATTTTATTTTATTTTATTTTATTTTATTTTATTTTATTTTATTTTATAGTTTGACTTATTTGATATCCAGTCAGTCAGTATATATATATATATAGGGACAATTAGATATTTGATTATTTCAGAATGCTTAGTTCGTTTAGCTTCTAGCTTCTGGGTACGTATCTCGTTTATTAATCAATTTCTACTTCCTGTGCCTATACGCACCCATTCCCAGATATTGATTCCACCTGAGGCACGCGTAATCGCTTTACATGCACACGTACACTCATCTGCACTCAATCGCCTTGCTGGAAGGTGTGACCCTTAGGCCGCCGGATATAGATTTCCATAATTGATAAGGCGAACAAACATAGGTTCGAGCTGCAGCGTACTGACAGCGCCTTGCTGTCTGCTGCAGCAAAATCGATCTGTAGACTTCTTCGATCTTCTTTGTCTCATTTTCCACAATGCTGCAGAAGAAGGGTTGCTCTTTATCATAACAACTGATTGGAATCTTCTTCATTCGTTCATACTTGTAGTAATAATGACTTAATATTGTGTGCTCTGAGTTGAGTTTTCATCCAAAAGACTTTTTTCATTCTCTTCTATTGACTGCATTTCTTCATTCATAATCGTTTCATATTTTTGTACTTAAGATTTTCTTTTCATATTTTTTATGATTTGTCTGCTTGTTATTTGTTCTTTTGTGGCCGATCGCTTTTGTTGCTGAGAAAGTGTAATATTGTGACACTTTTTATTGTTCGGAAAGGATTTACTTAGATTTTTATGTTTCAATTCCGGTCGAAAGGGATTCACTTGGGTTTGTGTGTTGGTATTGTGTTTTACTTACTCCAAGTGCGCAGTTGTTTGGTGCATTTTTAAATACATATACATGCATGTATGTACGCATATACTCGTATAAATAAATTTTATAGTTGCCCATAAAAGTGTGGTCTTTTATTGTTAAATAATCCTTTGAACAACTGCACTGAGTTTACTTAATAAAGGGATTAAAAATAGAAAATATTTTTGTTTGTGCAACTGATATGAGGAACTATCATAAACACTATCGCATTAAGCCTTTACGAAAGAAAAAATTATATTTGGAAATATAGGGAAGCACACACTTACTTTACACTGCTTTCAATGGTATTGAGAAGAGTAAGCTAATGTTAAACAGCATTAACTAAAAATTCGAAAATGGAATTGGTAGATAAAGCTCTTACCTGGCTACAAAACAGCGTCTTTGTAGTGACTTGTGCGAGTTTTTCGTAAAGGGATCTTTACAGGGCCATACAGATCCATAAACTAAAACAAATTATTGATAGATTTTTAGGTCACTTAATTAAATTAATTTTAAATAATATTTTTCAATTTAAGGAACAGTTAGAAATTTGTAATGGGCGAAGTTAAATTATGTTAATTTTTCTAAATGCGGTAGCCCATCGGCAGGGAATGCCATGCCCTGTGAGTACATTTCTGATATGAAATAAAAGCTCCGTATTAAAACCATTAGACGTTAGGAGGCGGCCCCGCATTCGTTGGAAAAACATCGGCAGAAAATCGCTTTAGCGGTTACAAAGCGGCAATTATATAAATATGTAAATACCCTACTACTTTGATTGTTAGTAAATCAGTCAGTAGTTTTAATCGCTCTTGGTTTCAGTGAGTCAAAACTATGGAATGATTACTAATTTAAAATTTCTACTAATTACATGTAATCTAATAACTAGCACACTCCTGGTGGTGGAGTGGTAATATTCTTGGTTTATATACCTATTTATGTAACCTTGAGAGTGGTGTTTGTTTTTCCATGAAAGCCTCTCTTGGTATTCTCATCAGGTTAACAGACCATTGCAGTGTTTTTCGGATAGAGATCCCTTCCGGCATGGATACAACAAACTTCTTTAAGGGGTTGCTCGGTTTGATTCTGGAGAAAAAAATAGTTTTATATAAAAAAATTTTTCAAACTTTCCACTGTCTTAAATATTTACATTTGAAAAGCAATTTCTGAAAATTTCTCGCCCTTGTGACGTCATTTCCGGTGACCCCTCGGAAAAAGGTGCGTATGGGTTGACAGTAGAACTCATGACTAGATCCTCCAAAACTTTTATTCGGATCGACCTGAAAAATTAAGATTATACACCAAGATGTTGTGGAAATCAATAAGACAATAAGAAAGTCAATTTCTTTAGGGACAGTCAGACAGCAATAAAGATACTTAATTCATCTATGATGCTAAAATTTTGTAGGTAGATTACATTGGTAAGTGTTTCGCCATGGTAGAACTATTCCTAAAGCGAGCTACCAAACTGGTGCTTTAAGAAGGAAGCAAGCAACAACTGAATGAATGGGAAAGAAAGAAATCAAGAGACACGGCCAGTATATGATAGAACAAGTAACTCCTTGGGGGTATGAGAACGTGAGATTCGAGACCATCTGCTCCCAGTTTGTAAATCATTTTCAATGTTTCAATGAATTTTCCTAATTAAATATTTCAGATTATAAACAAGTTAAGAATTTATTATTTTTGAATTAAAAAAAATTGAAGTTTATTATCGAATGACCTATCAATTCCTATTAAGCCAAAATAAATATTATTCACTCGCTAAAACAGCTTGATACTGTCAAATGTTGAAAATCACAAGCTAAATTACTCGTATTTCATTACAATTTGCTGAATAAATTGCAAATCTATTTAAAAACATATTGACAAATAAACACCGCAGGCATTTTTAGAGAAATATTTATGTACATATGTGTGTAAAGCAACTCGCATATATATAATATACAAGCCATGCAGCACCAGCTATGACAACTCGCTATTTCTAGACTTATATACGAGTATATACCTATATATATAATTGGCGCTTTGTAACCGCTTAAGCGATTTTCGGCCGAGCTCCTCCTCCAATTTGTGTCCGAAATACACTCTGAGGAGTGGACATTCCCTGCCGAGGGGCGACCGCAATTAGAAAATTTAACTTAATTTTTTATTTAAATTAATTTTCCATAACTTTTGGATGTTGATGGCACTGGGATATGAACCCGAGCCTTCCTAATGTCAGTAGGCAAAGCTAACCATTCGGCTATTGCGGCCGCCGAGTATATACATATATAAATAATGCATAAATACATACATACATAAGTGGATAAATAATAAATATATTAAATGCTAAGCGCTAATTTAGCGCATAAAAGTGACAAAAACTCACAGCAGATATGATAATAATATTGTCTAATCTATAATTAATTTACAGGCAATTTATTTATTTAATTAAAAGTGAAACATTAGAAAAACTATGCAAAAATAATTAAAACGGCGCAGTGGAATCACTTCACACGATCGTGGTAACTGTAATTTGCATATGAGATTTGTTCGCACTTTAGAGCTACACTTTTGCCATGGCAGCTGCGACCAACAATTGGCGACATAATTGAGTGCACACACACACACACACACACACACACAAATTATAAATACATATGTATATATAATTAAATAAAAAAACAGTAGTGCATATGAGTTTATGTCAATATGTAAATATGTACATATGTATATATGACAGTAAGCACTTTTGCGCTGGCTAAAGTCATTAAGTAATTATTTAATTTTTGCAATTTTATTGTCATTTGCATATTTATAATATATACTCGTATATGAATTTGAGTATATGTGTATGTGTGTGTGTGTTTGACAATGAACTTGTACGCTTTGCGCTGTCGATCAAGCGTTAAAACTGATTTGAAGGCAGCGGTGATCTTGCCAGAGCCGGTGTGCTCGGTACGTCCGGTGAGGTGTGCGTTGAAAGTAGTTTGATTGATGATGTTGCCAATTGACAGGCGACACTTAAATAATTCTCCACGTTGCACACCTGATTGATTTACACAACTTTTCTGCAAATTTAACTGTCTATATTAGCGTGGGCCAAAGAATCTTATTTTACTACTGAGCAAAAATTAAAAAAAAGTAAAAATGATTTACTGAAATTTGTATTTGAAAATTGCTCTATATTTCACGGTGTTAGAACTTTTAGAATGCTTATGTAAATTGTAGTTTAGCCTAGTTTAGGTTGGAGTGACTACAGGTGATAGCACATCGATTACATTTAAACCAATCCGAAATGGATATCACAATTTTAGCACCACTAGGTTTCGCTACCCAATCACTTTGACTTCCTGTTGTGCCTTATTAGGATCTTTTCTTTAATATCAGTTAGCCTCTCCAGCAACTTACCCGAGGAGCTCTCCACATTTCTTCAGCTCTTTTTGTATCCCATTTGCCCAGCTTAGATTTCTGGCAAGTCGTTGTGTGACTGCCCCTTAAAGCAGTTTATTCATAGCTAAACTGGGTAGCACCTCGCATGTTCCATTGAGTTTTTCATCAGTAAGGACCTGCCTGCCTCGTCTAGCAAGTTTGTCCATGTAAGAGATAGTTTCTTTGACCAATGCCCACGTCAAGAAATTTCATTGTTGTCTACCTGACACTGAAGATGAAGATTTCCTTATCTCTAAATGTTCTAACTTCCTTTGCTGCCCCTCAGCCTGACAAACCATGCAAAGATCTGTTACGTTTGGTTGAGAGCTCCATAGGAAGGAGGAAAAAGATTCACCATCTCTCAAGTTTCGATCCATTCGAGTGTATTTTCACACTGCCAACTAGAGTAGCAGTAGCCAACGGTCCATCGGTGCAGGATAACTTGAGGTCGCACAATCATGAAATTAAAAACTCATGCCAATTACTAATGATCCATCAAAAATCATATTTTAAGCATCAAACACTTGTCCAACTCATCCGACTTGGCCCCGAGGAAATGGTTCTGTTGGGTGAAATGCCTTCAGCGCTGTGAGAGTAATCATATATTAATCCTAAAACATGTCAAAGGCTTAAGGCCAAAGAGTGGCATCAAAATTTTTCAGCGATTTCGATAGTACTGACAGCGGAAAACTTGCCTAAAAGAATTTATATTGCATGAAACTAACGTAGTTCGAAAAATTTGTTGTTTTAGTGTCGTGTCTTTCCCAGGACACTCCTTGTATATGTATTTATATATGCTAACTAGCATTTAAAACATAAAATTCAAGTCATATTCAGTTAATTTCATTCCACGCAAAAGCTCTTGAATGCATATTTAATCAGCTGTTCTTAATTATAAGCCCGTCGTCCCCCTCCCCCCTCCCCGCTCTCAGTTCTGCTCTTGTTACAGACTTTCCTTTTGCTTATTTGAATTACTTAATTTTTACTGTAGAAGCTAATTAAAATCTACAACAATAACAACTGTCGTCAACAACATTCGCAGCTACCCACAACTGGTCTCAGCAAGCGAAGTATCGCAGCAACGCCATGCGTTGAGTTCTTCCATCCGCCTGAGTGCGTCAAATAATCCGGCCTTCATCCTTTTTAATTGAAAATGTCGTCGGTGACAAAGTCTTTTTGCAGTTTTCCACATTTCCACGATGTGCGATGCCGTTGACGCCATTGTTGCGACGATTGCCTTCCCAACACCAGCCAACGCAGCGCCGCCTTTGCTGTTGCTGTTGCTGTTGCTGTAACGAATTGTTGAGAAATCCTTGTTAATCCTGCAGTGAAATTGAAAACATAAAATGAAGCTATGCCGTCGGGCTGACAAAATTGAGGGAATATGCTGGAGATGAAGTAAGAATTTGACAGTGTAGAAGGATGTGCTTTAATACAGAGCCAAGGCAGAAGAATATACAGAAATTTGAACTGAAAAAATGGAATTTTGAAAATATAAAATTCGACTTCTGTCAACACATTTTTTTCACACAACTCAAATATTTTTTAGAATTATCTACATACGTGTATACTATATGACGAAATAAATAGTTGTTGTTACACGTAACAACAAGCTGACCAACCCTAATGCAAGAATTTAAAAATTGTAATTAAACAGAACTCTACGGAAGAGTGGAAGGTTTAATTAGGAGAAATGAGGCTAATACCCAAGTAAAATACCAACTGAGGAAGGGAAGAGCTTTTGGTTTCAACAGATCGTCCATGCCTCAAAAAATGTTTCTTAGGACTTATATCTATATGTTAATAATTAAAATACAAAAAATCTTAAATAGCTTAAAATTTGGAATAGAAAACCCGTTTTTCTGGAATGGGTCAGTTAGACGGTATGAAGTGCAATTTTTGAGTGAAATTTAAGGAATTCCGATCTTTCAAAAAAGCTATTTTTCCTTCAAAAAACTAGCTTTGGCTTTTGGTTTTGGAAAGACATTAGGACAATTCTCATTTTTGTATTGAAATTTTTCTAAGAGTTCGATTTCAGCGTGACGAAATTATGAAATTACCAAAATTATCTCAAAATGCTAAAAAAAAAGTTTTCAAATGTTTTCACTTTGCTTTTATTATTTATGTAATCAAAAAAATTAAGAAATAATCGAACATATTACAAAATTCCTTGCCACATGCTGCCAACTCAATCATAAGAGGTAATCACAACTAATGTTCTTTTAACGGTCGGACTGTTTTCGTATATTCTTCATACATATTATGCCCTCTTATATACTACATATACACACTCGTATGTCTGTATGTACAACCTATGTATGTACATGTGTTGTTTGTACATTATTTTATATTGCAAGTGGCTCGCTATCTAAAAATGCCAGCGATAACACTAATGAAAATGCGTTTTCCAATTTTTCTAATTGCGCATTATTCGAAGTGAAATCCATTTGCATGAGGAGTATGGCACGAGATCAACACAAAAAGTAATAGAGAATTCGAAAAAAAAATATATAAAATGAAACTGAGTTCTTTTTATTTAAATTGTATAATTTTTTATAATAGACCGAATTACAACAAGTGAAGCTTCTTACAACTTAACCTCCAACGTTACCATTCATATGTTGCTTATCCACTAATGGCTTTCAACTCAAGTGCTGCTTCTATTTATCGGTTTGGCGGTTTCAATATAATTTTTTTAAACACACACACACACAATTCAGGGGGAATTATATATGTGTGTATAAGTATTTTTGAAAAAAAAATAAATAAATTCACAAAAATCCCATCAACATGCTCATCATCAATTTAGCATAATTTTGATGACGCGCATCAAAGCAAACAGGCAACATTTAGCAATTTCCCATGTCAGCGTAATATTGTAATAGAAAACAGTTTATGAAAATTGAAATGTTCACATTTAATGAGGTCAACGCGTAAGTTAGAGGGAGGCACTAAAGGGGTTTCCTATTAGAGGTGCTGTTCCTGTAGATGTTACTTTTGAAGCTGAAATTTTTTGGCATTTCACAAGTAAAAACTACGCCATTAAAAAAACGCACTGAACTTATTAAAATTCGTTCGTAAAAAAACATTTTTAGCTCCTCGCGAATCACCTTTTGCAATCGGCCTCCGAGATCTTGTGGTTTAACATCTTGCGACTTCTTCATTTGAGGCCACGTGAAAGATAAGGTCTCCGCCAACAGGCTAACTTCGATTTAAGACCTCAAAGATGGTATTATTGAATCTATTGAGGGCATACAGTAGCCACTTTGCGGTTTGTTGATGGAAAATTTCATGAAAAGGATACGGCGTTGTAAGTGCAGCCATGAAGGTCATTTATCAGATATAGTTTTCCATTATTAATAGCATATCTTCCACTTTACATTGAAATAAACATTTTTTAAGACATATGATCGGAATATCTCAAAAAAAACTATATAAACACCTCTTATGGGTAAACCCTGTAGTATTGAGAATGATAGATTAACGCATCGCCACTTACTGAGGCAGAAGTGTGTAAATTGAAAATTGATTTAAATTGGTCTACACGTATACCCACCGAGCACGATATATATAGAGAGCAAAAAAATTAAATTAAATAATATGAAAAACAATAAAAGTATGATAAATTAAATAAAACCAAGTAAAATAATCTAAATAAATAGGTATATATAATATGTATATAGTATAAAGCAAAAATAAATTAAAGAAAATAAAATACAAAAAAATAAAGCAAAAGAAAATTTATTAAATTAAATTATATTAAATGAAATAAGATAAAATAAAACAAGACAAAATAATATAAAACAAACTAAAAAAAATTAATAAAAACTAAAATTTTCAAATGTTCTTTTTCTATTTCTGCCTCCATTAGATTTCTATGGGCACATGTTTGTTTATATCTCCGTACGTCTACGCCTATGTATCTCCATACACACATTCCACCATTTTTATTGACGCACCAGTGAACGCTATTAATTTTAATTTAGGCGACAAATCGCAAACGAAAATTGCTCCTTTCCATTTGCTATTCGACACATAGCGATTGTTTATTGCCATTGCCATAGCTGATGTTATTATTGTAGTTGTTATTTCATTTTGATTTTATTATGTACGTATGTATGTACACGTATGTATTTTTATTTGATTTTCGTATGACATTTGCACAATCTTTTTCAATTTAATGTCATTAAGTGCAATTTGTCACCAAAGTGCCGCAGCAACGCCAACCGCAAATTGTCCATATGGCGGGTGATCCTTTCCCCTTTGCAAAGACATTTAAAGCATTTAATATGCACATACACATACATATGTAGGTACACGTATGTATATTTGTGTACATCGTTTCAGTTACTCAACACCGCCGGTAGTTGTTGGCGGTAACAGTGATTACCTTCGTTTGCTTCGTTGCCTGTCGGTTCGTCTGTCTCTCTGTCACTGCAATCGCTGGTTGGCAGCGACTGGCTTTGTCGGTTGATTGTCATTATCGTTAGCGTTGTCAATTTTACAGTTGTTGCTCTCACCCCCAACCGCTACCCCAACTCACCTGACTTTGAGCTCCGTCCGCGCTCTTCGCGCCCCAAAAACAAAAACTCGTTTAGGCCTGCCATTTTGGCGCTACATCATTATTTATTTACATTTTTGTATTTGTTGACGGCTTCGTGACGAAAAGTGATTGAAAGTAAATAAAAGTTACAACAACTACAACAGAACAACATGCAAAATAACATAGAACAATCAAAAACGGTAGGCAAAGCGGTGTTTTGTGCCACCGTAAATACATGCCTACATACTCGTATGTACATATAAATAGAGAAGAATGTATGTGTGTTTATTTGAGTAAGCTAAGCTTTCCCGCACTTCTCTTGCTCGTTGTTTCTCCCTTTTAAGCAATTTTTTTTGCTGCTAAATTGGCCAATTGTGACTGCAATATGCGAGACAATTTAATTCAATTAACTGAATGTGGTTGGCTTCGTTGTTATTGTTGTTATTGCTTTCGTTGCTGTGATTCCAAATGGCAGACTTGTTTTAGCATCGTTTTTTTTATATCAGTGATTTCGTTGCTGGGCTGTGTGGGTAACGATCCTTGTTAGTCTGAAAGCTCTGAAAGTTCTCATCTCATCGGGGTCGAAAAAGTTGAAGAACAAGGTCAGATTAACCGAACTGGTCCAGAACCTTAAGTTTTTCGATGAGAAGGAGCAGCAAACATCTCCAATTTTCTATATCTGTTAACCAAAATCCCCTTTAAAGAATTTTGTTATAATTTCTGTAACATCAAACTCTTCCCAGTGATTTGTGAGGCCAACGACCTAGCTAAAAGGGGAATAGTCTAAACCATAGTAAATTCTACACACGAGAATAGGTCAAGTAGCCATGGAAATCTGAACATTGAAGTCTCTTCTACTTCTAAACAAAGCCGTCTTATGTAGACTTATGACCCTTCCCTACTTACTTCTCCCGTGACAGAAGTTCATGAGCATAGACGAGGAGAAGTCCAAGGGAGCATTACTTCTACACTACCCAGCCCTTAGTGCGGCTCAACATAATCGCGACTGCCTTGTAAAGCTGGCTCCAGCAAATTCTACAAACACTTGGGTTTCATTCAGCGCACTTCTTTCCACAAGCCCACCATAGTTACATACGAGTATAGTGAGCTCCGTTCCACTGAACCCACGCTTGAAAGGCAAGGTTCTTAAACTCTAGGCGAAAGTAAGGCCAAAACTGTTGAGATGATTTTTGCAATGTTAGGAAGATGATGACTGCCTCTACATCTTGGCGAGTTCTTAGAAAATGTTTTCTAATACTTTGATTGAAACTTTCGATTACGAGTTTTCATGAAAAATATTTGCGCAGAGTATGGAAATATAAAGAAGAAGAAGGGATCTTTATAACCTCTGGCATAGAGATTAACATTATATTCATACTACCCATTAGATCAGTTAAAGAACCTTATTCCGTGCTATTCTTGAAGCACGCATGGGCTAGAAGTTCCAGTGACTGCAGAAGAGTTTCTTAAGAGCTGTCACCGGCTCTGATAGTTGATTCCTCAGCACGCATAAGCCTACTGCTGTAGAAGTCGCAGAGATCTCTCCGGTGTCTCAATCTTCAATAAAATAGTTCAGTTAGTTGTACATTTAATTTAACGGTTTTTGTTTTTGTTGCGCGACAAATTAGCATAAGATGCGCCCAAGTGGCATCTTAACCACACAAAATCTGTCGCAAAGTGACATGCAACATTGTTAACGTTGACACTTTATAGCACAAATAAACAATAATTGCAACAACAACAACAACAACAACGAGAACGAGAACAAGAAAATAGGAAAAAGTAGCTAAAATCACCGAGTCAGTTTTTTTAATTCCAAACTGTGGCACATTGTACATTGATGATCATGTTGCACGGCGTGACATATGTAAATGCCACCAACACACACGCACACACGCACACATGCTCTTGCATAAGCGCAGCGAAGTCTGCAGCTGACAAGCGTACCTACATGCATACAATGGCAAAGCACACGACAAGCCTGCCACTTAACTTGATTGCCGATCACTCGAACAAATTTTACATACAACTACAACAACAGCAACAACAAAAACGTATCTCTGCCTCCCGTTTTCGTGCTGGTTGCAAATGAATTTCTTTACGGTGACTGCTGCTGCACGTCGATTTTGTCTTGACTGATGAGGATGTATTTAATTTTAGTGTTGATCCGCTTGCTGCCTTCCGCTGCCCGCGAGACTGTTCACCGTCAATTCTTCGCTACTCTCGCCGCACATCTTCATTGCACGCTGATCATTCACTCGCCGTTGTGCGTATAGGTATACTCGTATGGCGTGTTGCAAGTGGTGGCGACTGATCTGCAGCTGCGGCTGAAGTGGGGTTGCCGTGGTAGGCCGGTTTTCTCCGGTACGACAGAAGCTGCTGTGCCAAAGCGCTCTGCTGACTACTGATCTGATTTGCATTTGCTTTACCGTGCCTTTTCGCTTTGTGGTCTCACTGCCAACAACAACAACAACAAGTGACGGCGACGGCGACCTGTTGTTTTCATCGTCCTCAACGTCAACTCGTTTATTTTTATGCTGATCGGAGGATTGTCAAGTAACTAAGCAGTTGTTGTTTGTGCTGGTGTTGTTGTTTTTATTGCTGCCGATTGTCATTGAGGCGCGTGTGTGGCCTTTCAATTTGATCAGCTTGTTAGATGCTGAGTGACAGGCGCAACGACGACTTTGTTGCTGCAACATTTAAGACAAGTCTATGCAAATGAACATACATATTGTACATAAGTATATACGAGTATGTATTATATATGTATGTATGTTTGTTCATAAACACATTTGGCATTGTGTCATGTTACTCTGTCAGTTGTCTTGGGCTGCCTTGGTGTGGCGGTCGTGATAGATGTGCGATTAGACAAGCATTTAATTATTTTGTGAGTAAATTTGATCATGAATGATGAATTTTCGCTCGAGATGCTTAACGGTGAAATGGAGAAACTTGGAAAAGGAATAGTAAAAATGTTGTGGTGAAAAAACATCATCAAAGCGCAGCAAATGTGCGGTTGATTATTGGTATCACGTTCCCATTGATATGTCCCACGGAAAACGAGACTGTGGTATAAAAAATGGTTATTGATTTAGAATGATTTTTGGAATGCCATCCAATTTTGTGGAACAAATTACTTGCATAGAACCCAAGAACCCAACAAACGTCTTTTCCTCACTTTTTATCAATCTCGCTTATCGTGGGACGGTACTTATGTTGTAATTTAAGAAACAGTCTATCGGCGATCCTTATATAATGTCCGGCTCTTCCTTCTTCATATCAATCTGTTATCTCGATGCATGCATTGTTATTTCGATCTGTTCTTAAGTCGTCTATCTCTTGTACTTAATCTCCTAATATCAATTAATCCTTTTTTTAATTTTGACTAAAAAAACCCCTAAAAATAATCATAATAATCTCATTAATTAAATTAATTAATTCTGACTATTTAGTTTTATAAAAACTATTACTAAAAGGGTCTTAATCAATTAATCTGATTTATGGTTAATCAAAAACAATTAATTGAACTGCTTCTCTTATAGCTTTCACTACCCTGTTACCATTACTTTGCTCAAAAAATCTTCAAGCCTAATGCCACATCTCTCTTTCTCGATTTTTTATAGTGCTTTTTGGCACCCGGTGTGGCATGGAAATATGCGCAACCACCAACAAGTCTTTCCCTAACTCTTCCGGGTAATTAAGTGGCGTCTACGGATTTCACCACCCATCGTGCGGCACCGCAACAACACCAATAAAGCAAAGCCAAATCAAGAAAAAAATCATAAAATCATTGCAACAAATACGAGCAGTCAAGCATCAACAGCCACAACAACACAAATGACTATCATAATACCCAGGTAAGTTGGCGGCTTCAGAGCTAATCTGCGACTTTGATTGCAGCTCAGCCGGTTAAAGTGCCCAGCTCAGCTCAAGTTATCAGAAGTACAACAACAACAACAACAATGGTAGTAGCTGCCAGTTATCTTAAGCTTGACTAGGACCGAGTCAGACCACACTTGGACTCAAGCTCGTGTTGAGCTTATAAATAAAAGTAAAAGAGATGATAAATTAGGCATCAAAATTATTATTTTTTTATTTGAGGTGATGGTGTATGTGTGTGGCATTCAATGTTTTTTTAATGGAGGACCATAAATAAAATATATATGTATTTATATTTTTTTTTAATTCGTGCTTTATTAATAAATGCAGTTAAGCATAATGCTCAGCTGCTGCGTGATTAGGTTGCTTTGAGGAGCGGCTTTGCATACAGCCATTTCGGTGTAACACTTCATTTACTTTCCGAAAAATCGGAATAAAGTTGTTATGCTGTTTTTTGCATTCAATGTGCGCAGATTATCGCTGAGTACGTGTTAAAAGTGATTGGATTTTCGTGATTCAGAATGGGAATGAATGGAGCTCACGCGGCCGGTAATATGCAAAATGAGAGAGCCAATGGAAATTCAGTGTTGGAATGAAGCTCCTACCGGAGCTTAGGGCTGGTCGCGAAAACAAATAAAACAAAAAAAAAAAAATATTTATGCTTATGTTATTTTAATTATTTTAATATAATTAAACTTAATTTTATTTCATCATATCTAACGTCAATTTATCTTATTTATTTTATTTTATTTTAATTTATTTTATTTTATTTTACTTCTTTAATCTTATTTCATTTAATTTAATTTAATTTATTTTAATTTAATTTAAATTAATTATAGTTTTAATTTTTTTTCTGTTTTATTTTATTTGATTAATTAAATTTTATTTTAAGTTATTTTAATTTATATTTGTTTATTTTATTTAATTTTTTTAATTTTGTTTAATTTAATCAAATTTTATTTTATTTTATTTTGTGTTATTTTATTTTATATCATGTTATTTAATTTTATTTTATTTTATTTTTTTTTTTTAATTTAATTTTATTTTATTTTATTTTATTTTATTTTATTTTATTTTATTTTATTTTATTTTATTTTATTTTATTTTATTTTATTTTATTTTATTTTATTTTATTTTATTTTATTTTATTTTATTTTATTTTATTTTATTTTATTTTATTTTATTTTATTTTATTTTATTTTATTTTATTTTATTTTATTTTATTTTATTTTATTTTATTTTATTTTATTTTATTTTATTTTATTTTATTTTATTTTAATTTATATTATTTTATTTTATTTCATTTTATTTTATTTCATTTTATTTTGTTTCATTTTATTTAATTTATTTTAACTTCATTTAATTTAATTTAAATTAATTTAGTTTTAATTTTTTTTCTGTTTTGTGTAATTTAATTAATTAAGTTTTATTTTAATTTATTTCAATTTTTATTTGTTTATTTTATTTAATTTTTCTAATTTAATTTAATTTAATCTAATTTAATTTTGTTCTATTTTATTTGATATTATTTTACTTTGTTTTACTTTTTTTATTATATTCCATTGTATTTTATTTAATTTCATTTATTTTAATTTTATTGTATTTTAATTTGCTTTAGTTTATTTTATTAATTCAATTTATTGTAATTTTTTTTTAATTATTTATTATATTATATTATATTTTATTTATATTAATTTAATTTAATTAAATTTTGTTTTATTTATTATATTTTGTTTCATTTAATTTAATTCAATTTTAATTTCATTTATTTTAACTTACTTTAGTTTATTTAATTTAATTTAATTTAATTTAATCTAATTTTATTTTATTTTGTTTTATTTTATTTTGTTTTATTTTATGTTATTTTATTTTATTTTATTTATTTAATTTAATCTATTTTAAATTTAATTAAATTTTATTTTTTTTTAAATTAATTTAATTATATTTATTTTTTAATTTTTAATCGTTAGCATTCATCGACAACTATTTTTATCTGTGCGTTTTGCCTCGCTTTTGTCTACCAATACAAATAGACTTGATTAATCGCAAAATCTCAAATGCAACTTCTGAGCTTCTGAGGATAGTTCGATTGCACTCTCGTATTTATTCTTCTGCTGCTGAATTGTATGTCCGCCAACCACATTATTCGAGTAAAAAAGGAACGTACAAATTGCAAAGTGTCGCCGTAGCAGAGTCAAGTCGCCACAAAACGTGTATTTTGGCCCAACCCTGTGCCCAACCCTACTTCTCCTCCAACAGCTTGTAGAGTAGTACTCCTGCGGTTACCGCAGCTTATTAATTACGGTGATCTGAATGCAACACCGGCTCCGGCACCTCGCAGCTCCTTGCATCATTCACGTGGTTAGTTTGTGGTTTTTGCGAAGTACTCGGCGCGTGTCGTTAACGGCTCTTGTATGTTCTGCAGCGTCCAATGTCCAATACTGAGACTCATTGCTGATGTGTGGTGGCATGCAAACGAGGTCATTTCGAGGCGACCCCCATGAGTGTCAGCAACGTAACGCCATTTGGTAATCGAACTCGGATTTTCAGTTGACTTTTTGCATGCGATCAAATGAATGAGATGTGCGTGTGTGTGTTTGCAGTTGTTGGCCATTAATACAGTTGTGTTGTGCACTCGAGTGTGTATGTTCTTGTTGTCACTTGACGTAGGCTTAGGCGTGAATGCTGTAGTCAACAAGATCGCGCCTTAGTTGGTGATTTTTCTTGCAAATCGCATTCTCCGGGTCTTCGGGTCTCCGCTGCTGCTGACTAAGCGGTTTTAAGTTTACTCCGCAACAGCAACTATGCCGCTGTTGGTCACTTGGAAAAGGCGTTGAATTATTGCTGGCATCTGGGGAGATTTATAGGCACGAAAGGTGAAGCGCCGCGGTGGGTCACAAGAGAAGAACATTTTCTTAAAAGTTCATATCAAATAAGTATACAAATATAAGAATTTACTATTTAATCTACCTGAGAATTACAGCTTGTGACAGAGAGAGAACAATAAGGAAGTCTGAAAGTCATTTAAGTTTCTTAGAAGCCTATGGACGAGGCTAGGTCTGTCGCTAATGGTATTCTACTTTCTTTAAAGAACATTTTTGGTGCCCCTGAAGTATTAATTTTACGAGTGCTCTCTATAGAGGACACAAAGCAGAAAGCTTTTCATATCACCTTTTGCTTGGCAGTGATGTTCTTCTTCCCTATATTATTGGTGTTTAGCTCTTTCCCAGTCCTCCCCCGACGAAGATTATTACTCTTCCCATTATTATAATATGATTTTGCCTTTTGAGCTTGGGTTCCACAGCTTAACACCGGCTAACATGAATAATATTTTTTATTTCCCGTGTCCAAAGGTACATTCTTTGTGTGTCAATTATTGTTAGCTTTGGAGGTCTAGCGAATTGATGAAAGAGTCAAAAAAAAAAACTTTTCCGCTGACCCACTGGCAGCTGACATTCTCTTCTCAAGTGGTTTTTCACAGTTCTCAAGGACCTTGAAATGTGCGTTTACGAAAGGGGCTCAGTTTGTAGGTATGACTGCCCACATGAGCCGCCAATCAACCGTTGTTTAACTGCAAGTGTGCATTATTTCATTTTCGAAAGTGTTAAATTTTAAAAAGGCCAAAAATAAATGCTGAAATATTTAGTTATGTACATACGTATGTACACATGTTTGTTATTTTAGTTTCCCAATACGCCGCTCTATAATTAAGTTTTCTGCGTTAATTATAATGATGAGCGAAGTAAATTAGCCGCTTCGTCTAATTGAAAGTCGGCTAAGCAATAAATACCCAGGTATTGTATATATGTACATATGCATATGCACATGCATATATGTATACCAACCTACATACACATGCCTTGAAATTGGCTACCCCTTTTTCTCGTTTTAACTCAATTTTTGTAATTTTTTTTTCACACGCTCATAATCCTCCTTCATTGTTTTTGTTTTTGTATTTGTATTAGTCGGTTTGTTATGGTAAACGCCCTCTTTGTCGAGGTGTGGTTTTGAAAGTTAACAGTTAATATTTCTTCTCGCCGTATTATCAATGCTTAGAAGTGAATATAGTGTAATTCCGGTGTTAATTTGTTTGTGCCATCAATCATAGGCGAGAGAGGAGGATGACTTACTAAGTCGAATGGTCAGCGATGGGTCGTTGCTTGGCCGATTGGATGGTTGGTGGAGTGCGTTGGGGCTCCGACCGGTGTCGGCGGCTTAGTGAGGAATTTACTTAGTGGATGTCTTGGAATTTTGCCCACACACAAGCAATGTTGCCGCCATGGCTCAGGTGTTGGGTCGACAGTTGATTGTCGAGCATAATTTGTTATTTTGTTAAATTTCTGAAAAAATAAAATAAAATTATATTAGATGCCGTGAGAAGCTGCCAATATGCCGTCAGTTAGCGAAATATACTCATTTTCTTAATTATTTATCTTATTTTGTTTTATTTATTTATTTATTATTTTACATATTAGCTCTACTATTTGGGTTGTGTGAGAATTTTTTAAAAATGATTCATTAGTTATTGTAAAACTTTAGGTTTTGATTAATATATAATTTATTATTGACTCGGTTTAAAGGGCTTGGCGTTTCAAGGGGCGGAAAGCTTGTGCAAAGGGCCAGTGATTGGGCTAATACAAAAACTAATTTGTAATTTTTTCTGTTACTTAAAAATAGGCACATTGAAAAGCCAATAATTAAGATACTAGATTAAATAAGAAAGCGATTAAAATTTATGAACCACATATTCATATTCTTCTGGTGTAATTATATGTATTATATATATAATATATATGTTTATGAATATTCATTCTTTAAAATTCACTGTCAATTAAAAATAAGTTTCGAATAAAAAAAGTTTTAAAATAATATTAAATTAAAAAGTATGAAACAAAATGGTAAATTATATCATATTGAAAGAACAAAATTAAATCAACTGTAATAAAATAAATTTAAAATAAAATAATTAAAAAAAAATTCGGTACAATTATTTATTATAAAATAAAATAAAATAAAATAAAATAAAATAAAATAAAATAAAATAAAATAAAATAAAATAAAATAAAATAAAATAAAATAAAATAAAATAAAATAAAATAAAATAAAATAAAATAAAATAAAATAAAATAAAATAAAATAAAATAAAATAAAATAAAATAAAATAAAATAAAATAAAATAAAATAAAATAAAATAAAATAAAATAAAATAAAATAAAATAAAATAAAATAAAATAAAATAAAATAAAATAAAATAAAATAAAATAAAATAAAATAAAATAAAATAAAATAAAATAAAATAAAATAAAATAAAATAAAATAAAATAAAATAAAAGAAAATAAAATAAAATAAAATAAAATAAAATTAAATTAAATTAAATTAAATTAGGCGGTGTGATGATGATTTGTTCTTGCACATATGTACATATCTTTAGGTTTATGAAAAAATGTTCTCAATGAGCAAAAGGGTTAGATATAAGAGTCTCTTCAGGAAGTCATCTGGCGCTCGAAAAAGCCACTATTACATACCTACATATAATATGCGTATGTGTGTGAGTTCATAGCAGTAAAGCGAAGATCATTAACGCTTTTAATTTGCCGCCGTTGATTGTTACGCTTCAACAATTTGTCGATGGCAATCAATACAAATACAATAAATATTTTCCAATGCAGGAAAAACTAAAAGCGAGTATGAACATCTATATGTCTGTTTGTCGTTGAAAGGGTTAAGTCAGAGCAATAAAAGTGACATTGGACATTAAAAATAAATTACAACCGAGAATAAAAGCGAATAAATAATATTAACTATTGGCTCGCGCACGCTAACTTGCCAATATTAACATTCGGCGGGGAGACGAGGTACAAGTAAATAATTGACCTGCGTTTGACCTAACCCCTCTCCTCAAGCGAAGTCAATATCTACGAATATAATGCTTTTGATATTATTTGTCAGTTGTATGCAGTCTGTATGTGGCAATTGAGGGTGTGTGTGTGTTAAGGTGCGTCAACACTTCCGTTACTCGCACACAGTTCACTGTCACACTTTACTAAAGCAACAAAGTCAACATCAATGAAGCGCAACCAAATCAACGCATCAGCAATTCCTCGGTTCTCTTCATGAAATTACGGTAATACAATATAATAACAACTGTTTTTTCGGACATTGATGGGCAATGGGTACTTTATGGCAATTTCGTATACCTAATGACACTTGGAATGAATGCAACAAAGCCAATGTGGCAAAACGACTGTTGACTGATGAAGTGCTGTTTGGAAAAAGCGTTTTCAAACGCCTCTTAATTTCACATGATTTAAATGAAAGTATTCAAAAAAATGAGGAAGCACTAGTTTCGAGCCATTCCACAGTCTTTTTGCTTATAAGTTTTTAGTGAACTGAAAGCCTATTAGTTTGTATGAAATGAATAGTTGTGGTATACAACAAAGAAAAATGGTAGAGGTGACAGCTGTTATCGGAGATCACCACTTCTACCCATCAGACTTATTCTGGCAGGGATCGAACCAGTTAGAATTGATTTAAAAGTACGTTATGTGGATAGAAGGCGTGATTGATATTCCAATTATTCCACTTGTAAAGCCTTTTGATGGTTGCTTAAAGAAAGTGTGTCTGTTAGGATTTGCATGATTTAACTGAGTAGTTCTTGAGATGCATAGAGGTTCCAATACTGTCGCACGGTACAATATTCCAAAAAAAAAAAATAATATTTTCACTTAGAAATGTTAATTTTGTTTCTGAACAAAAATTAAAAACAAGAACGTAGAAGATATTGAGCTATAGATGATAAGTGCAACGCCCAATAATTTTAAAAATGATTGAGTTCAAGCTCCTATAAACATCCGTTAAATGAACAAACTTATTAACCACTGCGCACTGCATAGCTGGGAATAAATTGTTTGGTGGCTGGTGTTATTGACGAATTGGCTTGACAGTTGTTCTGTTGCCTTACCCTTTTAGCTTCCCCAATTTTTACGCTTTTTTATATTGTTGTTATTATTATTATTATTATTATTTTTTTCAAATGACAAATTTATTTTATTTTTGTTTTTCAAGTCACCAACTCTTTTACCCTGAAGCTCCCGTGCGCACCCTTCGAAAGCGCACTTTATTTCTGTATGAGTGAGTGTGTATGTGTGTTTAGTCAAAATCGTCACAGATGCGCAACTCTTCAAATTGAATGACTTAATGTGCAACAAAATTGTCATCAATATCCGCTTCAATGTTGCATAGCGTTGACCTGACGCCACACTTCTGTTGCCACTCTTTGTGTGTTAGCGATATGTTGCATACCTATATGCGTACATAAATACAATTGTTTATAAATTACTCTTTTCTTATTGTCTTGCGGAGTGCTTCCATCGATTTAGTTGATGTTGACTCAGTTGTTGTTGTTGTTTCCTGCTTAACTGTCCATGACAAAAGTGTGAATTACCCGGACTTTGCCATAAGTCAATCGGACAGCAGCAGCAGTAGCGTCAAGTGGCAATGAAAATTGAAAAAGGCAAATCGTAAATATCCAGTTTTGGAAATCGAAAATCAGTTGGCAAAGTGGAGCGCCAGCGCTCTTCCCGAGGGGGAACGTTTAGGGCGACCAACTGGTCAAGAAGCGTCAGAAATGCGCCGGTTCGCTTGAGTGATTTGAAGTTCTTTCACTTTCTATGACTTATGGTAACAGTCGGTGCTGCTGCTTCTTCTTCTTTTTGTTTTGTTGACAGCGTCATTGACACTTGAATTATGCTGTGGATTTCAACACCCCAATTTTTGGGACAGAGAAGAAAACTATGCGCTTCAATAGTTTGATCCACTTAAGTCGAAACACAAGAGCTCATACTCACACACACTGACTTACAAATCTGTACATAACGCAGCCATTAAATTTTCACTGAATAACAGTATTACATAACCAATTTACTATTCTTAATACCCGCTCCGCCTGCTTCATATCATTCACTTTGATATGCATTTCTTTCTTTCTTTCTTTCTTTCTTTAAATCATCTATCATTTCAAGGTAACCGACTCCAGCTCGTCAACCGCTTGTCAATTGTCAAAGTGCGCGTTGCAGTGCCAGTTCAATAATATATTTAATCGCACATTTTTTTCGGATTTCCTTTTCTTCTTCTTCATGATCTGCTATTGTACAATCTCTTGTTGTGCTTTATAAGGCCTTCCATTGCGTAGGTTTTTCGTTGAGTGCGAGGAATTTTGGCTGTCTTAATCCCACTGTAAGTCTGTCAAATTAGTAATGCTTAGAGCATTTGAAGTGAAAAGTATTTACTCTTGACCTTCTCAGTTGTCGCTTAGCTGCATAATGAGCTCAATCGTTGTTGTTATTGTTGTTTAGGGGAATGTGACTCGATGCCAATGTTGTTAATTCGTGGACTTAGCGAAGTGTTGATTGGCGTGTTAAAAGCGGTTTAGGACTTGTTTTCTGATATCGAATTATTTTTGAAGCTTTTTTCTTTTAATAAACTAATGTTCTCTAATGGAGTTTTTGAGATTTTTTTAATGAAAAGAAAAAATATTGGATCGTAAGCTGCTATTAAAAACCAAAAACAAGTTTTCCCATTAGACCCCTTCATCAAATTTATGTAAACCATAGGCAGTTGTGAAATTGTGAAATGTGTAAAGTGAAAATTTTTTATATAGAAAGCCAAGTTTTCGAAGTCGTCTGTTTTTCGGTTTGGTTTTCTGTTCCCGGAGACTGGTCTTGTATGAGATATTCAAGCCAAGACCCACAGAATAAATAAACTGGAGAAACTTTGTGAAGGGTGTTCTTTAGACTGCTGTTATCAATGGTCCAATATTTTTCGGAGTTGGTTTTTTTGACAGTTGCACTTGACTTACACTCAGTTTGGCTTACTATTTTATAATGCAAGTATTTACTCCGGAACATCGTTTTAAATTCTACATATTTAGCGCCAAAATAATGGTTGGGATCGCGTCCTGCTTTCAAAATTAGGGCAACATGATTGCCCAGCGGTGTCGGTAATTCTAGCAAAAACGGATCGGTTACGGACGACATTTATTGTAGTGGATAATGCGCACTCTACGATACCGAAGACCCGATAGAGCCCATACTCCATCGTGGGCAACAATTGCAGCGCGTCGCACTTTCGGTGAATGGGCACAAAACGGAATGGCCACTGATACCGATTTTTGGAGCGATGGGAATCCACAAACCATTGTTTAGACGCCTCATAGGTCTATATTTCTTCAAAACTGAAGCCGATCATAATGTTACTTTCAATGACATACGGGCCAAATAGCGTAAAAAGTGGTCGAAAATTGGACCTCTCGCTGCAGTTCATTCGATCACTTGCCCGAAATCATTTTCAAAATATAATGGCAAACCCTTGTCTTTGTAATAAAGCTAAATTCTTAGCATTAAATTATATGTATGTTTAATTGGCGCTTTGTAACCGCTGAAGCGATTTTCGGCCGAGCTTCTCCTCCAATTTGTGGTTTTGCTTCTTGATGTTTTTCCAACAATTCTGGGACCTATAGTTTATACTAAGCCGCCTGCGAACGGCTGATGGTTTTTTTACGAGGAGCCTTTATTTCATGTCCTCGGCTACCCTCTTTACCAGCTGGACGAAGGTGTACAGGCTTGAATTAGATGTGAAGGTCAATGACGTAAAAATTCAACCCGACAACCCAAAGATATTGGGAGTCACACTCGATAGCCCCCTCTCCCTTTTGTGCAATCCCATCGAAACAGCACGTTTCCTGGACCTTCCATTAGATGACCTCGGCGACTTAGATTACTTAAGCCTGTCCTAAGCGGGGCTAGTGAACCGCTACTACAACAACTAAAATAACAAAGGAAACCTTCACTTCGTTGGACCGATCAAATAAAAAGTGAACTGGTTCTATTCGTATTTCTAATGGGCGCAAAAGGCGAGGAGCGAGCTCTTTTTTTTTCGGTTGTATGAGCAATGGCTACGACAATTAATGAGAAGAGGAAGTGAAATTAAACAAACGCTACAAATTCTATTAGTTTTCCCGTCCATACCCAGGTCCTGGAGGAAGCAATTTGCAGAAGTAAACCTCGCATTGACTGCAACCCCATATTGGCGAAAGATCCAGAGGAGTTCGAACACACAAAACACATTCTGGCGCCCACCTACTGTAAGAACGTCAAATAACTATAACTACTATACTCAGAAATCTCTGAGATTAAGCACTCAATCTAAACAGCAATTGGCTTCCTTCTTCACGCACAGACACACAATAATTCTATTGATACAGAAAAACTAGCCATAAAATTGCGATTTCATGGTGATAATCATGAATCCGTGATTTATTTAGCGGAACAATTTGTCAGAACTACGGTATTGCCACGGGGCAAGGATGACGTGGATGAAAAAGCTCCGAAAAGGGGTTGTTAGAAACCCACACTGGATATACCCTTCCAACCGCCCACCGCTTGCAACGATGAAAACGAGCAAACGCCAGCAATAAGAGAGGGGAGGGAGTGAGAGACTCGTTTTTGCTGTTACTCTCGACCCCGGGCGCAACCACTGGCCACTGGACGGCCGCTGCCGCAAGCTGACACATTAACCGCCACCCTTGGCTGGTGCTTGCCACATACTTACCAATACATAGACACGCACTCGTTAAATAGTTGGAATGTGCGATTTTCGCGCAACTATTTCAGCAAACTGGCAACATTAAATATCTGTTATCTCTGGTCTCATTATCAGGCGGCGAGGCGAGCACCGGACGAAGGGACGTTGTGTTTTTCACAACTCGTATGTGTGTGTATGTATGTATGTATACATGTAGCTGGTGGAAGTGTAATCAATATTACTGGTTGTATTGTCATTCTCACTACCGCGGTGGTTGTTGTTGTTGTTGTTGTTGTTGTTAGCGACTCAATATCTATTGTTGCCGCGTTGGGCGCGAGTGTTGAACGTATGCAGTCATGCTGAAAATTAATTTTATCACAGTTGCACAATATAAAAGTCACACTTTGTTGCAATAGTTGTTGTTGTAGTTGTTGTTGTTTTAGCATCATTTTGTCACCGACAAGTGCTGTGGACGCGGCGAAAACATTGTGATGCCACCGACGATGATGATGCTGATGATGATAATAATGTTGCCAATGAGCATGTTGAAACTAGCGCTGATTGTGCTGACATAGCTGCAGTTGTTGTTGTTGTCACTGTTAATATCCAGACAGCGCTGTCGGCTGATGTGACATTCGCAATTAGAGGACGGAGGAGGACAATGTGAGCTGAGGCTGGTAGGTTACGCGGATTTTGGGGGTGTGCTGTCACCTTCGAACAAACACACACACACACACACACATATGCATGCAATTTTTATACATACAAACATATTTCATGGAGTGAAGTGCTGAACATTAAAAAAAATTTAATTCACTAAAAAGAAAAAAATAAATAAAAAATGCTGGTTATTGGTTTCGTTACACCGTTAAATTGAAATGATTTTGAAATTTGAAATGCTTTGTGCTTTTGTATTGACAGAAATTTTCATATGGTTTCTCGGCACGCGCGCTTCAGCGTGAGAATTTATTAGAGAGTGAGAAAAATGTTAAATTGAATCTAATTTCAAAATTTAATTTTCATGAAGTGTGAAATCCCACAGAGATTTCATTATTTGAATGAGTTGTGAGAAAAAATTCGATTGCTGAAAAAAAAATTATCAAATGACAAGTCTTTTCCAAAGACACTCGTGGTAGAGTGTAGAGATTAGGTAAGGTAAGATCAGGTAAGCAGGAGTGGTATCGGTGTGAGAGGAATTAGGCCAGCGTAGTCCCATTGCGCTACCACGATGTGAGAGCTCGTATATAAATAAATAAGTTCCTCAAAGGAGGGAGATTTGAAATATCTGATGTTCTCCGGCAGAGCTAAGATGAGAGGTCGTTAGGGTCTGACAAGACGCTTAAGGAGTTAAAAATTGTCCCTCTCTGAAAATAGTACATCTTCATTATTATTATCGAAAGAGGTAGCGATCCTATATAGGCTGAGTTTTTTAGAAGTTGGAAATCGTCTACCTGAAAGTTTCCCTCGTTGACCCTTTGGTCAGGAAAACAAGTAAGAGATTGGCTAAGGGATCTTGATTACTTCCTTACTAGTGCTTAAAATAATGATATTTTTGTATCCAATAAGAGCTGCCAGTGTAGCTGTCTGAAAACCCAATTAGTCTGGTGGTAGAGGGATACAATTAAACTATCTCGTCTCATTTTACTTTGTGTATGAGGTTAACTTTTTTCCCCTTCTTTATTGCCGGCCAAAACTGTGCCACACCGTTGAGATAGATTTAGATACAGGTTTGGTAAGCCTCCATTTCCAGCTCCATTTATTACCTTTATATATTTATAGAACCCAGTAAAAGCTTTTCAGTTTAGTTTCTTGCCCGAGGCTTAAATAAACATCATTGAGAGCTGAAGGACTTGTTGCTAGGATTTTATATCTCCTGAAAAATATCTCAGTATCACACCGAAAGATAACAATCCTTAAGTAAACTGGGTTTACGAGTTTTCTCTCTGTCATTTGGTTCTTCTTAATAATAAGTTTCAATACGCAATTCCTTTTCGTAATTACGAGTATACGAACAAATTAGATTGAGATGTGCTAAACTAGATTTCACAACTTTCCGTTAAATTCATTTACAAAACGTCAACTCGATTTGGCAGCTCTATTCCTTTGACCCGCAAAAACTGAGTCATTTTTTTTTTAAGTGTATCAAAGGAAGGACCTCAGATGAACCGCAATTAACTTTTCTCTCATTAATTTCTTCTTCTCCACTCAACCTTGAAATTTCGTCTTTATTTCTGAACAATCATGGGAATTTTTAATACATTTTTTTAATAATCTATTTGAATTTCTTTACAATGCAGCTCATCAGCATTTGAAATGGAGCTGCTTTTTCCTCATTCTCCAGCACCTCTTGACTCCTTCCTCCTTTCTTCCTTACAAAATGTTGCATCAGATGCTGATGATGCTGCACACCAAGTACACAGTCAAGTACAGAGTTGATTTGTTATGAATGTGGTTGTTATTGTGGTTCGGCTGGTAGTGCGGCTGGTGGTGAGATTGGTGATGTTGACAATGCTTGTGGTAAGGCCCAGGGACCAGTCGCTTAGTTATTTGCTCATTTAACGAGCTGACACATGAATGTCAAATCATAATTTCGTTTGACGTAACATCCCTGCGAGCGACCGAGCGAGTGAGCTCTGTCATAGGGATACTGCGCTGGGGCGTCTGGTAGCTCAACACTGTATGTTCATGTATGTATATGTATTTGTGTGTGAGAATGTTATTTGAATGAAAATACACGCTCTATTGCACTGTTATTCCTGTAGTCAAAGTCTCGCGTCAAACTGACATTGTCATCGTATCAAAATCGAATGACAAAAAATAAAAATAAAAAAAAAATACACAGAAAAAGTTGACAGCTAATCTAACGGCAATTATGTTGCATGTTAAGTGCTAACAATGCGTGTGCGCGACGAGAGAAAACCACGAAACCCACTAATTGGAGTTAAGCATGACGCTTTTGTGGAAAGAAGCTGCAGGCACAAAACGGCTAACTCTACAAATGTGTGAGTGTGTGATAAAATACTGCTATTGCTGCCTGCGGTGCGACTGGTGAAGGGTAGCATGATCGAATTAAACATATTCATATGTGTATTCGTGGAATTGGGCGGTCCGCATCCTTAGCTATGGTCATTCAGTATAAGCATGTTTAAACAGCACCGTTACTAACGAAACTGTCAAAATTTTGACATGACATTTCTGATTTCTTTCTCGCGATCTCATATTTGTAACTATTTTTACATATCACATATATACCTATATATATATATGTATGTTCATATGTGTGCACATATGATATGCATGTGAACTGATTCCCAAACTGTAATGGAAGTATTTCTAAGTAAACAAAATCACCAACTAAGGCTGGAGAAGTTAGAAGCGTGGCCATTCTGCATTCTTTTTCATGTATTTTTATATATAATTTGATTTAATTTTAATTTTCTTTTATTTTACTTTGTTTGCTTTTAATTTCATTTGATTTTATTCTATTTTATTTCACTTTATTTAATTTAAATTAATTTAATTTAATTTAATTTAATTTAATTTAATTTAATTTTATTTTATTTTATTTTATTTTATTTTATTTTATTTTATTTTATTTTATTTTATTTTATTTTATTTTATTTTATTTTATTTTATTTTATTTTATTTTATTTTATTTTATTTTATTTTATTTTATTTTATTTTATTTTATTTTATTTTATTTTATTTTATTTTATTTTATTTTATTTTATTTTATTTTATTTTATTTTATTTTATTTTATTTTATTTTATTTTATTTTATTTTATTTTATTTTATTTTATTTTATTTTATTTTGTTTTATTTTGTTTTATTTTATTTTATTTTATTTTATTTTATTTTATTTTATTTTATTTTATTTTATTTTATTTTATTTTATTTTATTTTATTTTATTTTATTTTATTTTATTTTATTTTATTTTATTTTATTTTATTTTATTTTATTTTATTTTATTTTATTTTATTTTATTTTATTTTATTTTATTTTATTTTATTTTATTTTATTTTATTTTATTTTATTTTATTTTATTTTATTTTATTTTATTTTATTTTATTTTATTTTATTTTATTTTATTTTGTTTTATTTTATTTTATTTTATTTTATTTTATTTTATTTTATTTTATTTTATTTTATTTTATTTTATTTTATTTTATTTTATTTTATTTTATTTTATTTTATTTTATTTTATTTTATTTTATTTTATTTTATTTTATTTTATTTTATTTTATTTTATTTTATTTTATTTTATTTTATTTTATTTTATTTTATTTTGTTTTATTTTATTTTATTTTATTTTATTTTATTTTATTTTATTTTATTTTATTTTATTTTATTTTATTTTATTTTATTTTATTTTATTTTATTTTATTTTATTTTATTTTATTTTATTTTATTTTATTTTATTTTATTTTATTTTATTTTATTTTATTTTATTTTATTTTATTTTATTTTATTTTATTTTATTTTATTTTATTTTAGTTTATTTTATTTTATTTTATTTTATTTTATTTTATTTTATTTTATTTGATTTTATTTTATGCTATTTTATTTTATTTTATTTTATTTTATTTTATTTTATTTTATTTTATTTTATTTTATTTTATTTTATTTTATTTTATTTTATTTTATTTTATTTTATTTTATTTTATTTTATTTTATTTTATTTTATTTTATTTTATTTTATTTTATTTTATTTTATTTTATTTTATTTTATTTTATTTTATTTTATTTTATTTTATTTTATTTTATTTTATTTTATTTTATTTTATTTTATTTTATTTTATTTTATTTTATTTTATTTTATTTTATTTTATTTTATTTTATTTTATTTTATTTTATTTTATTTTATTTTATTTTATTTTATTTTATTTTATTTTATTTTATTTTATTTTATTTTATTTTATTTTATTTTATTTTATTTTATTTTATTTTATTTTATTTTATTTTATTTTATTTTATTTTATTTTATTTTATTTTATTTTATTTTATTTTATTTTATTTTATTTGATTTGATTTGATTTGATTTGATTTTATTTTATTTTTTTACTTGCGTTTTTAATAACATTATTATATTTTTTATTTTATTATTTATTTTGCTGAACAATAACATTTCCGTTATGCAAATACTATGTAACCTTTTTACACAGTTTATATTTGAGAGCCATGATCTTGTTACATACATAAACTTAGACTTTACTTGCTGTATTCTGAGTTTCTTCAAGTCATCAGCAAAATCTAGAAACGCTTTATCAGTTGAGCAGGAGCTTCAACGAGATACATATAAAGGGATGCATGTAGGTATATATGTTTGTATTTAAGCACGCATGTACTCGTATTTATTATATATTTATGGCACGCAGACCATGAGTTCAGCATCAATATCGCCAGTTGTCTCTTGTTAAAATTTTACGACTCCTGTCTGTGGTAAAAGTAAAAACAAAAAATAAAAACAACAAATAATTCCTACAACATGTCGTACGCTCGTCATTTGCCACGATCTTAAGCTGATGATCAGCAACAAACGATCTTTCACTCACTCACACCCAAATACACACACCAGCGCTTGGATGGCTCTAACCGTGGCTCGATTGTGACATGATGGATTCGTACCACCATCAAATGTGCCACTGATGAATGGATTCGCGCTGTGGTACCATAACTACCTACAACCAAACGAAATCCAGCGCCTCCACACCGTCCGGCAGGCCATAGCTTAGGCAGCGATATCAGTGAACGAACGTTGATCAATATGGGATTTACGGTTTGACTCTGCAAACATCGCTTGTTGAGGACAGCTGGACGGACAGCCAGCTGGGTCATCAACAGCCAAGTTAAGCCAAGTCAAGCCGAGCGTGGGCTGTGCAGCAGTGAATCAGACAAAGTGTGCAGGATAAATATTGCAAATAAAATGGTGTAGATATTTCATTCGGCTTCTGGAATGCAATGCTGCTCCGCTGTGTTGCCCAAGATTAGCAGCAGCGACTGTCTGTCTGATCGGCAGATCATTTTTATTGCACGGCGCATGTAGAGAATTCTCCACACACGCACACAACCACATAGAGGTGCTGCACATACATACATACATACTCATATATATATGTATATGCATTTGGAAGTGGAATTAAATACATTTTATGGCATTATGACAAGCGTAATTATTACGGATTTTTTATTATCACTCTCCGAGGCTGTCTGTCTGCTCCACTCACCGCATAAGCTTTTAAGCAAGTGGCTGTGTTTCTGGTTGGCTGAATGCATTGTTTGTAACTGATCAGTTCTCGGAAACCACATTCTTTGTGAAAAGACAAAAAATAACAATAAAAACTGCGTGGGGTTTCAGCTGAATCTGGTGGAATCATAAAAGGTCTCATGCGAAGATGGATAATGATACTCCGATTCAGGGAAGGGTTTTTTAAATATTCTGCAGTTGATAAAACAATTTTGCACTAAGCTTAAAAAAAAGGCTGCTGAAAAGTTAATTTTTTTAAGAAAAGGATATTTGCACCTTCTCAGTTAGTCAGCCCAAGGTGTAATGGAGTTAAATACTAAAGTTAAATACTAAAGATAAATATTATTATTCAGTATAAAAGTTGAACAGAGTGGAGCGTTATTTGAAGAGTAGCATTTTTTTAAAAGGAATGTAAGCTCCAATATTGGAATTTTGCAGCCAATTTTTTAACGTTTTTTTAATAGATACAAAAAGGTTAAGGGCTAAAAGTTGGAAAAGACTCAAAAATTTTAAGGGATAAAATATTAGGTCACTTCCAGTAACAAAACCTCTTAATTTTATTCAAGACAAAAAAGCCTGCATTTGAGGTCAAATGGCATGCAAGGGAAAAGAAGGAGGAATAAATGTGCTCGCCAAATCGTCGTTCTTCTTTCTCTAATTAAGCTGTTTGGGATTGAAGCAGACCATAGGCATTTTTATCCATCTATGCAAGTACAAAAAAATTTACCTTTCTCTTTCAAACTGTTTTCGATGGCCAATACAAATAAATCTCCATTACATACATAATTGGCGCTTTGTAACCGCTGAAGCGATTTTCGGCCGAGCTCCTCCTCCAATTTGTGGTTTTGCATCTTGATGTTTTTCCAACAAATGGAGGGACCTACAGTTTATACTAAGCCGCCTCCGAACGGCTGATGGTTTTTTTATGAGGAAATAAATCTCCATTGCAGTCGCCATATATTCGATTGATTTAAATTACCGCGCTCCAAACCGCAACCGCAAATGTGTCAATCAGACGCCATTTTTTGTGGTGTTTGATAAAAGAGACTGCTCTTATTTGCAGGGCCATTGAACCAACACATAAAATCATTTATATATTGGTATACTCGTATGTACGAGTAGATATGTAATTTTGTCATGTCTGGATTTTCTGACCGCATGCAATTTATCTCTCCGGCTTGATGCTTTGCTCCCAACCAATGTTGTTGCTTTTTTACGAATATTTTAATTGAACAATTGAGGCCTCTCTATCTAATTTGATAGGAACTCGTAAAAGAATAGAAAGTCCTTTTCATCGTTTCTATGACGACTAGCTGGGAATTCAAAACAATCTACTATCACTGAGTCCTTGTTTGGGATTCCAGTCGAAAACCTTCGTCTTCCTGTCTGTCAGTCGAACCTCAATATATTTATATATTTATCTCATCGCTTCAAGAGCAATTTGATTATATTTTCATCCAAACTTGTCATCCAGGTATCATGGCAAATGTTCTAGGGCTATGCCGACTAAGCTTTCATCAAGAAGAGGTTAATTTTTGTTACTCCTATTCGTCGTCATTTTTGGAGTAGCCCTAGAAGCTGTTGTTAAGAGCTTCGTCTATTGCTCATCGTCCATTATCCAAATAATAGGCGAGCTTTTCCCTCGTCTTAATAGTTTTAGTTTGGTCTTTTCAACAAATAGAGGAACCTATAGTCTATTCCAAGCCGCCTTTGAACGTACGATGGATTTTTCTAGGGGGCTTTTTCATATAGGACTTCCCCTTGGAGGGCCTGACATTCTCTGCGGACGAGCAATAGCAATTAGAGAAGTAAAGTTTCTATAACTTTGAATGTTGGTCGGGCAAGAACTCGGCGACACTAATCTTTTTCATAATTTTGCCAAGGCCCGCATATGAGTGCCGGGAGTCTGAAGAAGTAATTAGAGAATATTAATTTGGTGATTATCGTATACGAGTACATATGTACTTATTCTATTATATTAATTGAAATTCAAAATTTTTTTTCTTTAATATTTTTCACACAAATTGATTAATTTTACACATTCACATATTTATATATGTATATGTATGTATGTATGTAGTAAATTAATTCAAATACCCCCACATAAATCTATCTATTAATGCTGCTTTCATTACTTTTCCACTCAGTTCAACCAGTAATTAGAAGGCTACTAATACATTTTAGAAAATTGAAAGAAATTCCTTTTAGAAAACCGCCACATTTCATCATTGACGTGTGTGCGCACATTTTCTTCAATTTTCGAAGAAAAAAAATGAATAAATAAAAATGAGTAAAACTCAACAAGAAAGGCATTTCAACAAAGAAGAAAAGATGAATTATTGCCTCAATCAAAATACCATCGCAAGCGATTTAAAATCGATTAACCCATTTTTTATAGCGGTGGCATTTGGAAGCCCTCGAAACACGAAAAAACGGGAAAAAAGAATAATGAAGAAACAAAATGTTAAACTGCCGCCAAATCTGCTGCTTTCAACGTCGCATCAAAGCGGCAGCCAAGTTGACTCATTATCAAGCTACACTAAATATGAGCCGCGGCAACGTCAGAAATACAGCAGACACCGTCGCACCACCGCCCTCTGCATTGAGTCAGGGCGGTTAAAACAAAAGATCATTTCACCTTTCGATCGCCGACAGAGCGTTCAACGTAGTAAAACGCCTCCGAAAGCAGTACTCAGCAACAACAAGAAGAAAAACATCTACATTTGCGTGCTCATTTGAGTACCTGCTGCACGTGTTAGTGATGTCTTCTCAAACCCAGGCGCAAGCACATGCCAGCTATCCGAGGCAAGTAGGTCGGGTTTGTGGGCGTTTATCGGCTGCAAATCACCAATACAATAGCAGCAACGGACGTCAATGTCAATGACGCACAAGCGTCTTACTCACATCAAGTCTATTGAAAGAGAGGTGAGACATATTTTTGATTAGCTTCGTTGAGTAATTCGTGGAAAGGAGAAGCCGTGAACTGTGATTTCGAAGTGACAGTTTTCGACTTATAACGTTGGGTCGACAAGTTTTGGCAAGGCAGTGAGTCAAACGTCTAACCTTTGTACTATCTTGCTTCCAACGCCAAATCCCCAAATATCATATTGCTTCCTCCAGAAGAGAAACCATCCCAAACAGTGAGTCTCAGCGCTTTTGTTGGCAATGGCGAGGGAACAAGCTGTCGCCTAGTAGTCAATGTGTGGCATGCGCTGACGGACTATGATGTTTCCACCATACTGCTAATGGAGTGTTGCTATTCTTGAATTCGCTTTAGCTGATCACTTCAAAGGTCTGCAGATTGCAGTTTTTGATATGTTAAAGGTCTCACCGCTTGCAAAATTATCATTGGTCTTTAATTATTAGTAATTTCAAATTGTGCTACGACATTCTCAAACTGGCCACTGATCACACTATCGCGTCTCACTTGATTATCACAGCTATCAGTCAATAATCTCAGTCGTCTTCACTTTGCCTTAGTGTTGGGCTGTTGATGCCGCGCGGCGCTGGTTATAAAGTTAAAGGCATTGGGGTAACAAAAGGTCGGCTTGCTGACTGACTGGCTGGCTGGCTGACTAATAATGAATGGCAATGCGTGCAAGTGCAGCAACAACAACAACAAGAACAAACGTATTGCCACGCCACCACCACTCTGGAAAACACCTCCAGCTCCAGTGCCAACTCCAGCTCGGTGGAAGGAAAAGGGGTACGTGTATGAGTACGAGTTGAAGCGGTAATCGGCTATGAAGTCGAGAAAGCAGAGGTGTTGCGGCATGTCTTCTGTGTGCCTCAGTTTGCCGCCCTGTAATTATCTCAGACCTAAATTAACCGTCGAAAGAGCGGTGATTTTTTTCTCCACTTTTACACGCCGCGCGGACATGCAATTGGCGGCGCGGTGGCTGCGGCCAGCCAACATCACTTGTTCTAGATCGAGCTGGTGCTTGATGCAAACACATATACATACATACATACACGCGATGGTATTATTGTATTTCTGCCACTTGATATGAATTTGTTGTTCCAACACAGTCGCAGGCCTCATTATTGTGAGTCTTGCATTTACCTCTCCCTCACGCTCCACCTTCTCTGGCTACTACGATCGCTCCTGCCGTCCGCTCTTGTTGTTTCTGTTGTGGCAAGTACGTGCTGTAGATGGCTAATTTATTGCTTGCTAATATCGACAGGCCAAGATCGGCGTTTGTTGGAGTTCGTTGCAGTAGCGGCTGGATCGGCATCTGCATCATTGATTATATTCAAAGCAAAAACAAAAAGGCTAAAGATAAAAAAGCAGGCGTTGGATAATTGTGTTGGACGGCAGCAGCAAAGCGACAACAACAAACGGAAAGTGGCAATTAATCTGCGGCGTATGAAAATTATTACACCCATAAGAAAATTAAATTACCAACTTTTGCGTGAGTTTGTGTGAGTGTGTGTGTGTTTGTATATGAGCTCTTGGTTGGGGAAAAGCCTTTATGCCGTAATGAAGTCTAGAACGCTTTTAGTGGACGTGATTGTCGCCTATTCGCACGTTGGGTTCTCGCGGGGATCTCACCTGGAGCCGCTGAGCAATTAGAGAATAGGAAAATGGTCTGGAAAGAATCGCACTGTCAAAATTTTATTCTAGTTCTCGAAATCGAAGAGACAACATATTCATCAAATCTTTACTGCTAAACGACATTCACTCTCATACTAAGCCAACTAACCTTCCCACCTTCATCCGAAACTTAGCTTCTACTCAGGAAGATGAGTAGAAACTTACCTTCATCTGCCTTGCTCTATGATTGAATAAAATACCAAATTTAGTATCGCTGAACTCAATACTGCAGCATGTGAGTTGGTTGCCTCTTTCTTAGCGCATCGCCGACGTTTGGCAAAATCTCAAAATTCAACTCACTTCATAAACAAATTGCGGATGATCTTAGCTAATCACTGACACCCGCCGCTTACTTTTCCTAGCACACGTGTTGCCTCAGCTCACTCCTCCGGCATTTGCAGACGAGGTACACCGCAACGGAAGGAAGTTCATTGAGGCAAACTGGAAATATCAATGTCATCTTACATGCCTTTGCGCTCGGCTTTCAGCGTAATGACCAGGTCACGTGGCCGCCTAATGTCAGCATCAGTCTCATTGTCAGAGTTGCTAAAATTTTACAACCAGCAACGGCAGTAAAGTGTTTCGACAACAAGACTCATGACATTATCTTTATTACGAGAATACCGAATCGATGGGGCGGAGTTGTGGTGGCGCTTGCACAGACACACACACATATGCCGGTACAAACAAGTGAGCTGGTGGACAGTAAAATGTATGAGGAAACAGTAATTGTGTAAATATGCGGGTACGAGTATGTGGAAACATTTGAATGGCATATTATTGCAGGTTTTAATTTCAGTGCCCCTTCGACGTATTTAAGATGCGAGAAAGGATTTGAGTGGCGAATGAGTGGCACATGCGGCTGTAGCTGCGGCTAATTGGAAAGTGAAACTGGCAATGCCAACACTCCAACATTGAGCTTGTGTTGAGTTGATGTCCTTCTGTGTTGGTGTTGGGGTCGGTTGAATGGTCTGTCGGGCGGTGGTGGTGGTGGATTATAGCAGTAAATTGGTGATATTACTAAGTTGTAAAATTAATTAAATTAAAATACAATATTACAAAAGAATTAATGCGGCATTTTACGACTTACATTTACATTACTTGTCCACTCAGCCGTAAAGGATTGGCCCTGCTGAGCGCGGTAAACGGCGAAGTCACTCGACACCTTGACACGAGTAAGTGGTCGTTTAAATAGTTTTTTGTAAAGAATATTTACGCGGGATTATTGCTGGTCAACACTTATGCACATAGGTATGTATGTATATGTATATATATAAATATATATTTGAATAAAAAAATTTTAAGAACGTTTACAACTGTTCAAAAAGGAGACAAAAATATTATATGTATGTGAATAATAAAACTTAAGGAAATTAAATTTAATTAAAAACATTAAATAATATAAAATGAAACAAAATAAAATATTATAAGACAAAATAAAAATTATATTAAAGTTATTAAAAATAAAAAAAAAAACCTGGAGTAAAAAATAAAAATAAAAATAGAAAAGAAAAGAAAAAGAAAGAAAATACATTAAAAAATGTTGAATAAATTTATAATAAAACAAAATGAATTAAAATGGAAATATAAAATGTGAAATATAAATATAACAACAAAAAAAGTCAAAAAAATAAAAGTAAATAAAATAAAAAAAAATTGAAATTAATATTAAAATTATATAAAATAAAATAAACTAAAATAAAAAACAATAAAAATTGTATATATAAAAAAATTTAAGGTTTATGAAAAAAAATATTAAATCAAATAAAAATAAAGAATTAAATAAAGCAATAGAATGAAATGGTGTGAAACTTATTAAAATACAATAAGCAACGCAAAAACAATATAGCAAAATAAAATAAAAAAAAAATATTTAAATTAAATTTCCTTAACTTAAAAGAATTAAAACAAGTTAAAAGAAACTAGAGAAATTCAAAAAATTAAAATAAAATAACAACAAAATAAGATAGATAAGAGTTAAAAGACTTTATTTACCATAGCTATAATATGCTATGTACCGTTTTTCTCAATAACTTTTTGCCCTCTTTGAAGGTAATGTCAATATGCCTCTTACGTTGAAACCCTTGTTCCTATTATCCTATGGGACTATCGGTTCTACAGGAACATAGGTATGGTATTAGTGCGAGGTCCGCATTACAAGGAGTATGCATAAGAACCTTACAAACCAAGTTCTGGAGCTTCTATAGATCCACTACCGATGAGTGTGGTCTAAAATTGTCTTGAGGAGACATATATCCCCTCCTGTTGACCAAAGTCTGACACATTTGGGTGATTGCTTCCCTCAGACGGTCCAGTTGCTCACAGGACAAGTTCGAATTAAAAGTTTGGTCGTAAGGGAGCGGCTCATAGTGGATGATTCCCTACCAACCCAACCAAATACACTGCAAAATCTTCATGCGATTGTGTGCGAGATACAGATCACTAAAGTCATGTACTACCTCTTACAAAACATACATTAAGACCAGAAAGTTTGCCAAAATTGCTTTTTTTTCGACATTCGCGGGGTCAGTAAAGAGTATTATTTGATCGTTTTGAGGCATCTGCGCGAAAATATCCATCGTAAACGCCCAGAATTGTGGACCAACAATTTCCGGAAATTCTTTCAATACCATCGATCGACCACCATATTCTCCGTGGAACCCGTTTCTTAATGTAAAACTTTAAAGAGAACTTGATATAAATTGATTCATATATTAAAATTCACGTTATGTGCTTCACTACAACTGTACTATCCTCGATTGCACACATAAATACTTAGATTAATTGAATCGAAGGTAGCAAATGAAATAAATATAGACAAACGTGTAGTTGAGTATGTAGCAATTGCATATCAATTACACTAATTTTCACAAAAAGCTGACTCATGTCTTCGCACTTCCTAACTTCTGTTTTTCTCCGACATAAAACAAGTCATTTTATGTAAGTGATCAAAAGGCTAAAATATACAGATTACTTACACTTACACTTACATATACATAAATATTTTAATAACATGTAATTTCACTAACGAGTCGCCAGTTATAGCCACGTCTCAGTACGAACCATTCTATTGTTTTTCAATTAGCCAAAAAAAGACCGAGCTCGTAAAGAGTGCCCAATGAATGCCCGAAAAACCGCAGAGTGTCAGCATGATAAGGCAAGACTTGGCAATAAACAATATAATTTGTGCATAGTTACAACTTAATAAGCGGCTCACAGTGACTTCACTGACTTTTATGGCTCATCTAAATTGGGTTGGTTGGTTGGTTGCGTATACACCTGACTGACGGCGCGTCGCACTGTTATCCTGATTAGATGATGATAAACAAAAAACAAAAAAAAAAAGCAGAAGGAAAAAGAAAGCAAACAGTTTAGGTGAAAATTGAACCATCCAACCGACTGACCGTTAACTGTTGAACGGCCGAGCGAGAGGATGGTCAGCGTGTGCAGCGCCCAAACCAACGAAGGGTAATTCATCATTTATTGGGGGAGATTTTCATCTAAGCAACGGGTCTTGTGTCCAAAAATTATAATAAATGAAAATAAATTGTTTCTTTGCTTGTAGTTGCTTATGTGGGTGTGCGTGTGTATGTTGGTGTGGCTGCAGAGCCAACCAAATTTTGACAGTACTTCATTGTTTGCTTAATTTATTTATAATTACTTGCGGTTTTCCAACGACTTGTAATTCGCTAATGATAGCATCGCCGACACGAGGGCTCACAAACGCATTTTGCCTTTGCTTCAGTTGGATCTTTCCTCCGAATTCATATCGGCTAGAGCTTATGTTCGCAGTTAGACGCCGCTGTGCGTCGGATCAATCAAATTGGGCAGTCGGAAGGCAACTCGTGCTCAAGTAGGCGCGGAAACACGTGTTCTCTGCATTTTTTTTACAGAACAATCAGCGGATTTCTGGCGCTTTTAAGCGGCAAGTGGGCGGTTGGTGTATTTAGCTGCGTAATTTGTTTATATATTTTTGTTATTTAAGGTGGGCATAATTTGTAAAATGTGACAAGCGGAGGTGTTTTCACGGGAAACTGATAACTTGGAAATAACTCAGAAGTAATGAAAAATATTAGTGACGTCAAATTTCAGGAACCCTTAACTTGATTATTGGAGAATCACTTTTAACATCTGTCAAACCAAACATGTTTTGTATTAGTCAAAAGTCAAGGATTTAAAATTGGTTAGCTCTACTACAATAATGGTGATTCAAACGTGGTCACATTTCGTGCTTTAAGAAGAGATTATGGCACACATAGTCGGCCAACTAATCAAGCAATTGGTAGAGTTTTAAAGAAACGTAAAGAGACGGGATGGGTTACAGATATTCTAAGGTACGTGGGTTATCGTGCTCCTTCCCCTCATATGTCGCTACTACAAGTGAAAGTGTGAAAGCGAAGACCAGAATGTGTCTATTTGTCGAGGTTCTCAAGAACTGGGACTTTCTTATGGCATATTATGGCGTGGTTTGGGCTTGGACTTACATTGGACTCCATAGTCCAGCTCACACAACAACAGAAGTCAGCAGTGGACGGCGATTTTTCGAACAAAATTTTCTGAAGCGACAAGCAAAATTCTTCGAATTCGGTGCTCCGAGAATCCTTTGGCCTGCAGTTGATGAGCACAACTTTGAATATACATGGTTTCAACAAGATGGTGCAATGTACTAAACAAAGCCAGGGAAAATAGCTTTGTTGCGAGAGGAACTTGGTCTTCAGATTCTCTATTAAATAGGTGAGTATCAGATGCTCACAAAACCCACATAAACTTCAACTAATTGGCAGCTTCGGCGAGTATTAATAGATAGTTCAGTTTATCAAAGCCCTGATTAAAGATGAGAACTTCCTTTGAACATTTGTATACTTTGCGCTGCGCTCATCATGTTCTTATTTTTATGGACAAAATCTTCTGTTAAGAAGTCCCTGCATGTTAGGCACCTTCTCTCTCTGACTCAAATATGTTCTACTGATTTACTGTCTTTGTCGTATGCATTACGACTTTAGAGCAGTGGACTCAAGACTCCTTTTGAAGCAAGAATTTTCTTTGAAATAATTTGTCTCATGTGTCCCTTCCCTTGCGTTTTGAGATTTTAGAAATATTAGCAATGGAATCCTTCAACCCATGGCACCAAGTTAGTAAATGCTTTGTAGTCGCTCAAACGATTTTCCGCCTAGCTTCTCCTCCAATTTGTAGTACGCCTCTTGATGTTTTTGCAACAAATAAAGGTATCTACAGTTTATATTAAGCCGCCTCCGAAGGTCCGATGGTTTTTTTTTTGACGAGCTTTATTTAATGGTTAATGAAATACAGTCGGAGGGACATTCGATAGAAAAATTAATTTCGATTTTTCGGACTAAGACTCGAAACTTGTTCTTACAAATGGCAGTATACAATGCAACCACTCGCTTCTCCTTAATTCCACCTTTTATTTAGCTCTTAACCAAAGCCATACTCCTCTCTGAGCCACATGTGGAGTTCGGCGAACACAAGTAGCAGCTCAGGCATCCTGCACGCGCCTAAAACTCTTCCGCCGAATCAAGAATGGACTAATTTCTAGTTCATTCTCCCAACTCCTGCTGTTCTGATCTTACTCGTGCGTCATTCAAAGCAATGACTATTTTCGAAATTAATTACAAAATATTTATTTATTTTGCTCTACAACAAATAATCTAGTGATAAATGATGGCATTTGAAGTAATGTTTCATGAGAATTGAAGGAACAACAAACAAACAAACAAACATACATACAATACATAAGTAGTAATACAATATAACAATAAATAATAGAAAACATCAAAAAACAACAACAACAACAAGGGAGAGAAAACACCTGTTGGCCACGAGTTCTCCACATTGCAGCTGAAACATTTTCTTCGGCAGCAAAAATGGTAGCAACAACAAATGTGTGTCTCGCCCTTTGAAAAATTACATTTGTTGTAAGGCAAATTATGAAAATTTCAACAAAATATTTAATGCTAAATTTGAGACATAAAGGCAGAGCAAAAACAAAAAATACAACAATTTCGCTTGATATCACATTTCGATTTGTGCATTCATTTTACGTAACTATACATATGTACATATCTACAGAAGGCTGTTGTGTCTACGATATGGGTGGCCCGAAAAGCTTACGAAACTATGTTTTATGTTTTGCCTAAATAATATTAAAATGAAGCATAAAAACAACAACAACAATTTCGATTGATTAATGAACTGCAACACTGCGCCAGCCCATTGCATACGCCCCATATGAATACATACATGTGCACATACATTCTGTCATATATGGTACATAAGTATATGTGTGTGCATGTCATACTCCGGACATACTCCGAACTATGCGACATTTAAATGCTAATGAATGCGTCGAAATTTATGACATTTCATGTTCGATTCGGGAGCAATTCTCACACTTCGACGAGCCGACTATAAATCGTTTCCACGGGCGGTTGCACATAAGAGTATGGTTGTGTGTACATACATACATGTATTAAATTGAAACAGTACATATGCAGACACCAAAAATTATAAAAATTTGATAAAAATTTCTCATTAGGGTGGAGCAAAAGTATCTACGAAAGCTTCATATTTGATAAAAAAAAGATGTAATTTATAAAAAAAACTTAATAAAACATTTTTTATTGTTTAGAATTAGAAATGTTGAATTATGCACCTTCATTAATATTTAATTTTTGATGGTTTGTTAATTCGAAGAAGATAATTTTCAGCAATTTCAATAATAAAATCAATAATTTATACTTAAATATTTGAAAAAAATATTTTTTCATAAAATAATGTCCAAAGTTGCTGATTAAATAAAAAGTATGTTGAATATTTATTTGTTTACAAAAATTATTTTTTGATTACTTTTTTCAAATATGATGTATGTATGTATATATGTACATAATAACAAAATAAAATTAATATTAATTTTTATTTCTAAAAAATATTTTTTTAGTTTTATTAAACTGTAAAAAAACACAACTTTTTACCAAATATTATTTTTGTGTTAATGTTTTTTTTATTTAGTGAAATTTTAAATATTTTTTTTTCTTTACAGAAATCCAAACACAACATTTATTTTAAATAATTATTAATTTACAAAAATATATTTTACAACAGCTTATGGCTACGTATTATAGGGTGGAACATGTTAGCATTATAGCGTGAAGTGTCAGATATTTAATTCAAGGTTTGCTTTTACCAAAATGATTAAGTTAGTGCTTGAAGAAAATTGGGAAATATTAAGAAAATAATAATCTCGCAACTACAAGAGAAGTGCCAATTGGCATATTTTTAATTGAAAATTTAATTTTAAATTGTAAAGAAGAGCACTTATTCCAAACTCCAAAAGGCAATTTATGACTTGGAACATGAAATGGGCCATAGAGGGCCAAACAATCAAAGTTTTATTTAAAAATTTGATCGAGAGGCAGAACGGGTTACTGAAAGCCCATCCAATGAATATGAAGTGGTATTCCAAGTGATATTTTTTAACCGGGGTGTTGAGGCATCTCAATGAAGACAAAATTATTGAAACTTATTTCTTTGTTTTTTTTTATTACACTGTAATTCCGTTCAAAAAGTTTTTTTTAATGAATTACTTACTTACTATTTAAAAATTTCTGGTTCTAGATACATAATACATATGTGTTACATTACTATAAAATTTTTAATTTATTTTTTTACTTTCATTTTTTTTTTTTTTGAGAATAATATTAAATAAAAATTAAGGAAATGAAGTGTGTTTTCTATACTTTCAATTTTATTTTAATTTATTGGACCACCCTAGTACAAATTCCACCGTAGAGGAGTTTGGAGTTCCTCTCAACTCACTGCTTATACTTATTATCTCTACCATTTCAGAGATACACACACATTTACACACAATTATATACACGTACATATGTATATTCGCCTCTGTATTGGTAAGCAATCACAAAATGTTCGTATTCTGTCGCGCGACCAAATCAACAATACGAACATATGTCAAACGCATTGAAATGTCAAACTTGGTTGACAATTAATAAATTATGGGGCGTTTTGTGGTGGTGGTGCTGCTGCTGCTGCTGGCTGGCTGGTGGTTGATGGCGTTGGAGCTGCTTAAGTGGCGCCAAACTACCGCACATTCATTTATTCTCCCTCCCGCCGCCGCTCACGAAAAATTCACAACAAACTCAGTCACTAAAGCGAGGGGAAATATCTGGTGCGAAGGCGATTTATGAGAAACTTCGAAGAATCTTGGAATCTATGTATGCTTGGGTGTATGTGCAGTTATAAGCAGATATTGTCTGCAAGATGTGAGTGATTATGTGTGGTCTTGTTGCAAGCTTGAGCGACTTGTGTTAAAGATGCTACATTTGGTGACGTTATAAGTTCCAATACTTATGTTAATTTGTTTGTGGCTGCGTGTATAACTATGTATGTTTATGTATGTTGGTTTGCTTGTGTCTGCATATTTTGGGGGTGTCATAATTAGCTGCTATTAAATTTGGGCTATACAACAATGTTTATACACACAATCAAACAAACACACATTTGTATATAGGTATGTGCGGAAGAATTTGTGTACTTAGCAGCTGGTACATAATGGATACATCATTGGCTGTTGGTGGGCCCGGTGGATCATAAACGCCCCGGATGTGTTAATGAAGTGCGCCAGCGATATAATGAATTTAGTTTTAGTCGAGAAAAATGGGAGTGGGAACACCAATAGAGTTAGAGAGTTCAGAGTTTTCATCTCCACTCAAGAAATAAATATTGGCTCACCCGTGTACCAACCAATCGCCCTTGGCACATTTCAGCCCCATTAGTGGAAACTGGGCCCTGTTCGGTGTATATCCTTGGGGAAAAAATCAGTGACTTCAAAAAGAGAAAAAACAAAATTAAAAAGATATACATTTTTTTCTTGTTTGTATTTTGCTTACTTTATGGCAACTATAGTTCCAGGACCACCCTCATTAAAAAAGTGTGCTTCACTTTGAGAAATGCGCAGACTACGGATTTCTGCTCCAATGAAATGTCAACGTGTTCACATGAGCACATATAAATTACAAAGCGTTTACGTATGTGTACTGCACTTAGTTACATACATATGTAATATGTAATTGAAACTTTGAAGTCGCGCATGATAGTTTTTTTAATTGCAATTTGAAGTAAAAATGCGTTGCGCCACTTTTAAATACATAAATACAGGGATATCCATTTTGCGATTTCGAAAATAAACGTAAATAAAAACCATTTGAAATAATTTTTTTCATAGGTTGCTTTTTTATTTTATAATTTGAGCGTTGACATTATATGTGAAATACTAACACTAAACAGTTCTCTCTCTTCAATTATTTGAGGATTCTCGGAGCCTAAAATCCAACAATTTTTTTTGAGGAGAAAGGATGATTAGCGCACCATAATCTCCTCATAAAGCACGAAACGTGGTAACCAAAACAAAACATATTTGTTTTGACAGTTAAGTTTGGCAGTTGTCAAAAACAGTCCTGTACTTTTGAAATCACGAAATGGTTAACCTTACGAGTATATATGCAAATACTAATTAGTAAAGGGTGAGACGACGATAAATCCCAGCATCTATTATTGGCATATTTAAAGGTTCAAAAACTAAATTTTTTTTTCATAGAATATTAATTGAACCTCAGCTATAGATTGTCCGATTTTTATAGTTTTTACTGTCGATTTTCTACCCGTTTCAACATATTATATTATATTATATTACATTATATGAGTGATAGAATAGCTGAGAGGTTAAAGTTGAATTAAAAAAAAATTTTGATTATTTTTTTAGCTTTCTTTTAAAGACACCTCACCTTTAATAAATTCTTATAAATAAAAAAAATCAGCACACCCTAATAGTAGCCGACAAATGTATTTTGGGGCAAGAACTGTGTGGCACTTACTTTTTCGCTACTCGGCGCCTTGTGAAATATGTGACAGGACCGCACAACAAGCGACAAGGATGTCAGCGCTTACATTCACGTGCATGCGTACATACATACATGCATGCATTAATACAAAAGTGTCGACTGAATGGCCGAATAGAGCTTAAAATAGATAGCAACCCAAAAGAAATGAAGTTTTTCTGCCTTAAACTTGTCGATTTCATTTCACAGAATGTTGTCAAATTCTCTGGCATCAACATGAAAAGTAAATAGTATACATACTCGTACATAGGCACACACACATGCACACTCTTAGGTAGTAATGTCTTGAATTAAACGAAATTAAAAAAAATGAACTTTAAATTGGCAAGGAGTGATTTAATTTATTTAAATGGCAGTGTATCAAAAATGAGCTTGAAAATAAAAATGTGGTAACGTTGTCACTTAGCCAAGACTAACGACGTCGACAATTGGTGAGAATGTAAAAGTCACGTCGAAAAGGGTGAATCAGCAAAAATACCACCCAAAAGGTGTGCGCATTTAATTCAAGGCGGCCAACAATGTGATTTTCTAGATTTGAAGGAAAAAAGCAGCAAACAAGGAAAATAAGAGAATAAAATAAAAAACAGCAAAAATGTTGTATTTTGCAAAAAGAAAAAATATCGCAGAAAAAGTAGCGGCAACAACGGCCACCGCGTCGTCAACCAAACCACACACTGTAACTCACACACACACACACAACTGCCGATTGACAAGTCACCAATTGTCAACGACATGTGACAAAAGACAAAGCAACGCGTCGACGACGAGCAGACTTATTGACAGATATATTAGTAGAAATCGTGTTGCGTTCTATTTTAGCGAAAGTGAGCAAAGAGAAAATAAACAACGCAAGCAAAATCGACGAAAAAATATGTTTAAAAAAAAAACATATTTATATACAAAAAAAATTAAAAAAAAATTGTTTAAAAAAATCTCTTTAAAAATGTATCTGTTATTATTAAAAAACAAATTCTCAACACTTGAAATATTCATCCTAATTTACCCAAATTGTATTTATTTCTTTTCTAAAATATCTTAGAGAACACTTTGTTTGTTTGTTTGTGCAGCAGCGCCCACTGACTTTGTTTTCAAGGGCTTTACTGCTCGTTAACAGCCTAAACTTCAATTTCTATTCTAAACAATTCGCACACAACGGTACACAACAACACACAACTGATTCATTACTTCTCTGCTGTCGTCCACTTCTTTTGCTAATCATTCACTTGCAACTCCACTGCTTTCTGCCACAACTGCAGCACCTTCACTCTATTTCCACCTCTTGGCTGCAATACCATGCCTCGAAATTAGAAATAGAACAACAAAATAGCAAAAAAGCCAAAATTTATATGCAACACAGCAGCATCGCCGTCACGAAGCTTTCAACATGGTCTGCCATTTTTGCAAGCAACGCCCTTCATCAAACGCAGTCGCGCTATCAATGTATTTGGGGGGGTGTGTGTGTGTGTGTGTGAGTGTGGGCAACAATATATAAACAGTATACAAACATTCATCTGTAGCATCACCATCCGTTGCTTGCCTCATACCTGGTGGCACATACCTGCCCGCCTTACTATTTTGGTAAGCTTGCTCCTTTTGCACAAATTTTCACTTCAGCAGGACGGAGACACTTTGGAATGTTATGCGCGCTCTCTCTGCGCAATTCCCAGAGTGCCAGAATTGACCGTCCATTCACCGGTGGCTTGGAATGCGCTCGCACTCTGAACACGCCTCGCTTAGTGGAAATGCCAAAATGGCTGCTGGTGCTGCTCGTTGTGGCAAGTTGTTGAAGTTGTTGGCTCTGAGTGTCTACTTTTTGGCTTTATGAGACTTGTTTGGTTTTTGCTCTCATTGCATGTGCCGGTGGGCGGTTAAGTTGGGAGTCTGGTTTGACGGGCTGGTATAGTTGTTGGTTTTACTCTTTTTTGAGTTTACGGTTGTTGGTTTTGCGAATTCTGTTTTACATTATTTTCGTAAGCATAGCTCGTGAGTTGCAAGTACTGAGCGGATATTTATATTTATATTTATATTTATATTTATATTTATATTTATATTTATATTTATATTTATATTTATATTTATATTTATATTTATATTTATATTTATATTTATATTTATATTTATATTTATATTTATATTTATATTTATATTTATATTTATATTTATATTTATATTTATATTTATATTTATATTTATATTTATATTTATATTTATATTTATATTTATATTTATATTTATATTTATATTTATATTTATATTTATATTTATATTTATATTTATATTTATATTTATATTTATATTTATATTTATATTTATATTTATATTTATATTTATATTTATATTTATATTTATATTTATATTTATATTTATATTTATATTTATATTTATATTTATATTTATATTTATATTTATATTTATATTTATATTTATATTTATATTTATATTTATATTTATATTTATATTTATATTTATATTTATATTTATATTTATATTTATATTTATATTTATATTTATATTTATATTTATATTTATATTTATATTTATATTTATATTTATATTTATATTTATATTTATATTTATATTTATATTTATATTTATATTTATATTTATATTTATATTTATATTTATATTTATATTTATATTTATATTTATATTTATATTTATATTTATATTTATATTTATATTTATATTTATATTTATATTTATATTTATATTTATATTTATATTTATATTTATATTTATATTTATATTTATATTTATATTTATATTTATATTTATATTTATATTTATATTTATATTTATATTTATATTTATATTTATATTTATATTTATATTTATATTTATATTTATATTTATATTTATATTTATATTTATATTTATATTTATATTTATATTTATATTTATATTTATATTTATATTTATATTTATATTTATATTTATATTTATATTTATATTTATATTTATATTTATATTTATATTTATATTTATATTTATATTTATATTTATATTTATATTTATATTTATATTTATATTTATATTTATATTTATATTTATATTTATATTTATATTTATATTTATATTTATATTTATATTTATATTTATATTTATATTTATATTTATATTTATATTTATATTTATATTTATATTTATATTTATATTTATATTTATATTTATATTTATATTTATATTTATATTTATATTTATATTTATATTTATATTTATATTTATATTTATATTTATATTTATATTTATATTTATATTTATATTTATATTTATATTTATATTTATATTTATATTTATATTTATATTTATATTTATATTTATATTTATATTTATATTTATATTTATATTTATATTTATATTTATATTTATATTTATATTTATATTTATATTTATATTTATATTTATATTTATATTTATATTTATATTTATATTTATATTTATATTTATATTTATATTTATATTTATATTTATATTTATATTTATATTTATATTTATATTTATATTTATATTTATATTTATATTTATATTTATATTTATATTTATATTTATATTTATATTTATATTTATATTTATATTTATATTTATATTTATATTTATATTTATATTTATATTTATATTTATATTTATATTTATATTTATATTTATATTTATATTTATATTTATATTTATATTTATATTTATATTTATATTTATATTTATATTTATATTTAAAGTTATATTTATTACTTTTCGTACTCATAACTTATTTCTTTATATATTATGTTAATGATGTTTACACATGACGTATATTATTTAAAAAAAGATATTAAATATAAGAAGGCGAAGAAGGCTGTTAAATGTGTTATTTACTTCATTTTTATTTTTTTTTTTTTTTGGTTAGAGCTATCTGAGTGTGGGAAAATTAAGGTGTGCTAACTTTTGCATTTTAGTTAATTTATTTTAGCATAGTCAATAACTCTCGTCAAATACCGCATGTTTTAGTTTGACGGCTTAATTGTATAGTTATCCATTTGGGCTGGTATACATAATATAACAATAAATAATAAAACTTATAATTTTATGCCTATATTTTCTCTCATATATTCACTTAATTAAATTTTGGTATTTACATATTTTATCTTTTTGCAAAATTGTCTTCGCGTCTGCCATTAAGACATCATTAAATTTCAACACCCGACAATCTTTCTGATCTCTGTTTTAAGAGGAGCGGTTGTTGTATGTATGTGTTTTAAAACATATATTTGTGTGTGAAGTTGTATATATGTATATTGAATATATATTTATAAGTATTTAAAGCTTTGATGTATTTGTTGTGTTGCACATAATAATATTTTGTTGTTGTTGTAACTATGAATTTCAGCCACAAATAAACTCATTTTATATGCAAATAATCAAAATAGTAATAACAACCAAACATTTTGTACTCACAAACATATTCTAAATGATTTCGTCGAAAGGAAATGAGATTGACTTGCAGGCAGACCAATCTGCAATATACAATGTAAATATGTGCATAAGTATGTGTATATGTATTTATATATATGCAAATTCAAATAAGAAACACTACTTCTACTAATTGAACAGCGCCCAGGAACCAGAATTTCACAAAATATTTTAACTTATTTTAAAATTTCAGCGAATGTAAATGAAAAAATTTTAAATTAATAGTTAAACAAAATTTTATCATAACAATAGTTAAAATTATTATTTGATAAAAAATTATTGTTGACAAATACTTTTATAATACTTTTTTAATAATAATAATAATTCACAATATTCTAAAAATAACTGAATTATATCGAATACTTACTAATAGTTTGTATTTCTAGTATTTTCTACAGTTAAAATTAATGTTTAATTAAAAAAATAGCAATAAAAATATTTTTAGAAAATTAAAAAAAAATGCAAACGTACTCTTAAATGGAAAAAAAGTTTACAATATCGATCTTAGAAAAAAAAAATTAATAGTTTGTACTTTTTTATTTAAAAATTTCCCTTATTATTTATTTACTAGCTTTTGTTAACTGGGTACACACAGCTTCATTTTAATTTTGTTCTATATATAAGCATTGCAATCACTAAATTGTTCAGCAGGTTTTTGTTGTTGCTTCATGCCTTCCTTTTGTCTGCTTGTTTCGCCAGAAAGTCAGCCAACGAACGAGTCAACCAAGCAGCTAGTCAGCCATTGTGGGCACAAGCTGCTACTCCCTCCATTCTTGCGGCCACCTACCTCCTGTGCCTTCAGCTACTTCTCCATCTACTTGGCTTTCTTCTTCATCGCTGGTTTCACTTCATTCTGTCACTTTGTTTCTGGTGTTGACAATTGAGAAATTTGTAGCTCATTGCTGTTGCTCGCCTCTGCTTTAAGGATAGCAATATCTATTGCTTGTTATTAAAGTTTTGTTGTTGCTGAAAGAGTGGGTTGTTAAGTTGTTGCTAAACTACAGGCAAAACGCTCACTTGGCGAGTAGAGCAGAATATGTGTATATGTGTGTGTATACGAGTATATGAATTGAGATTTGTTATGCTACACAAATGCTACGTTTTACATACATACATACATGCATACATACCTACATAGATACATTCATAGGTTTTTAGTCTTTGCATGGTAGCTTTTAAATTAAGCAACAAAAATAAACTAAACAAATTGTCTACGCAAATAATTGTTTGCTTTTTTTTCAAAAGATGAATAGAAAAATAATTTGGAGTTTAAATCATGGCAAAACCATTTATTTCAAAAAGGTGTGATCTGATATTGCGTTCTTTATAAATAATATTTTTTATTTTAATTTTTTTTTCGAGATTTCTTTCAGTTGCTTTCTGTTTCTCTTTCATTCTCCGAGAAATGATGAACTTAATTTCAAAATACCCATTTGCTTGGCGTCAACATCAAGCACATTATAATCAGGTGCGAAAAATATTTTTTTCATGGATCAAAGAGGTCTTGACATTTTAATTTATTTTCATATTTTCATATTTTTTATTTTACTTTTCTACTAAATTCAAAATTTGACACCGAAAAATGATGATATGAATTATAGTTTTAAGCACTTGACACTTTGGTGGTGTATTTGATGTTTTATACGCATTTATTTTTACGTACATACATATGTACATATATGCAGAAAGACATGTGTAGCAAATAAATAAATATAATCGTAATAAATAAAAAAGAACCCAAATCGCAGCTGTGAGGCTGTCAGTTGACTTCAGTTTTCAAATTGACAATTTTCTTGTGTTCCCCACCGCTTGAAGAGATACTCCGCAGTTTTGGACGAATTTTCGAAAAGCTTGTTTTTAAGGTGAATCTAATCAAACTCGGTTCCCAATCTAGATATGTATATAATACTTAACCACTATGTTGAGTAAAATATTTTTCGCAACTTAGCCATTTGAACCAAAACACCACTCATCCATTTAATTTTATTTCACACTGCACACTTAACGTTTCGAGCGGCCGCCGAGAAGCTCCTTACCGCCATGTCAGCGTTTCAAACAAGCGAAGCCTACATCACACTTCAACACAATCAAGTCACTTTCATCGACCAATTTGAATGGCGTCGGTGCTTGCTCAGACGATGGTGCTTGGTGGCAGCTGACTCGCTCTTGTGCCTGCACTGCTGTTGTTGTTGCAGTTTATTGACCCACCAAAGAGATTCCATAGTTGGGAATGCTATAGGATATTACTATATATACATACACATATGTACGTGTATGTATGTATGTGTATAAGCTATCCTTGTGTGTAGGTAAGTAGATCGTTATGTGTTCTTGCATATTGAAAGCAGACATGCCATTGCATTTGTTTGGTGAATATTGAAAATTAGCATGCAGAAGGATATGCTCAACATACATGACTACATACCAATGAGCGCACAGGCACATGCTCACACAAAGCTACACACACACACACACAAGCACGTATGTAGAAACAAAATGCTAACATGAGCTTTAATCGCCTTTATGTGAGCATATACACATACAGAGACACACACATGCACATATGTATTTAGTGCAATGTTGTGTTTGCCAGGCATATCCTGTATATCCTTTCACAACATGCTGCCAAAGTATAAATTAAAATCCGACAGCAGAACATGTCGGATGCACTTGCAGCGAAGCAAACTGGCGAGCGTTCGACCCCAAGCAGCCAGGCACACCAGCTGTGTAAGCGACGAGAGTGGGAGGGAGGGGCATAGGGGAAGGCGTTGCGGGTGATTTCATACAACAAAGCTTATCGCTGCAATTTGAATTTTAAATTTCGAAAATGAGAAAGCCGAATGTAGGTATGTATATGTATATGTATCTATGTACATATTTATTTGGAAATGCATCAAATGAATGGTAAATAGTTGTGCTTTAAGTGCTCGTGAACGATGTGAAAAATTATATTATTTTCTTGTTGTTATTGCACAGTGAAAGTGAAATAAGAATGTGAAAATGCTCAAGACAAACGCATACTCGTATATATGCATACAGGAAGAGTAATTAATTAAGTAATAAATGCGTACCTACATACGTGTATATATATATACGCGTTTGAAATCAAAATCGATGAGATCAAATCACGTTAAATTACAAAATTCTAGACAATTTGCGATTTGGTTTTCGAAAGCATCAAACACACTTCATTTTTTTTTTTTTTGGAAATCTTAACTTTTATGCATATGTATATGTATTTCAATCTTTTAGAAAAGGTCACTTATTGTAATAAAAAACATGAAAAAGTTCTAAATAAATTTTTAAATCGTTTTAAATCCGGGAGCTTTCACATTTTTTGGAATCTTTTCTTACGGGATTCAAAGTTTCTTTCAAAATGTAAACAAATAAATATTTAAAAAATAATAATTTGTTTACTTGAGTACCGAAACGTTTTGTATCATATATTTGTGCTCATAGTGATGAAATATTAAAAATATATTTTGTAAATACTACTTGACTTTACTGAACCACATATACGAAGGGGTTAACAAAAGTTCGCTAAGTTGACCAGAAAAAAAATCCTTTTGTATTTATTCGTAATCTTTGTACTTTTTTATCTTCTCTACATAATCGCCTTTGATTTCAATGCATTTCTTAAGCCTATAGGTCCACTTCTGAAAACGGACTTCAAAATCTTGCTTTTTTAGCTTATTAAGTTCAGCATTAACCATATTAATTATCTCCCCGTTGCTATTAAAGACCTTTCCTTTTTAATTTTTTTAATTTTTGGAACTAACCAGAAATCACAAGGTGCTATATCCGGCGAATATGGTGCTGGACATATTTCTTCAATCCCAGAGGTCGCAATAAAATTACTCGTTATTTCAGCGTTGTGGGATGACTCGTTGTCATGATGTAAAAAGTGGCGTCGCAAATCCTCTTTCTTCCTGTTTTCCAACAAAATTTTGAAAAATTTGGGGAAGCACTCTTCGGTGTACCATTTTGCAGTTACCGTCTGATCCTTTTCCAGTGGAAAGCAGCTACTTTTGCTGGTAATTTCTGCTACATAGATTTTTTACGGATGGGTTTGCTCCTGTTGGGCTCCAAACCATGGACTGCTGCTAGGTTTCTGGATCGAACTTATAGAACCAAGATTCGGCACCAGTAATGACTTTACTAAAGTTGCTAGACTGACCATTTTCGAATTTGGTTAGAAAAAATTTAACAAAATGCACTCGAGCCTCTTTTTGGGCCTTATTTAAAATTCGTGGTATACATCGACCAGATTTCTTCGTGTTTCCCATAAGATTACTTAATATTCGCTATACAACCATGGTATTCAAGCCCAATTTATTAGCAATCATTCCTTGTGTCAACTGTGGGTCTTCGGCAATTTTGGACTTCACCAGAGCCACGGTGACGTCATCAGTGGAAAATTTTGTTCGACCTCCTCGAGGCTCGTCCTCTCCGGAAAATTGTCCTGTCTGGAATCTTCAGTACCGAATATGTGAAAATTCTTTGGTCTAAATGTTTTACGTTTTCCACATCGGGAAGTGGACCAGGGACTGAATCGATACACAGGTAGTTTCTTTGCTTAATTTAGCTTTTCCTCCCGGAAAGTGGTATAAACATTTATGGTGTCATATTCTTATAAAAGCCGTAATATTTAATATTGGATTATGCTTAATTACGCATATAGGTATAACCCCGTTAAAAATCGCACACTCTTGGAGGCGATGCCACAGGCCCAAGTCGCCAGATAATGCACTTATCAAAAGTTTCCTTTAATAAATTGATTGTGTTGTAGGCTACATGGCAATTAGTGCCGTCTTGTTGGAACCAAAGGTGGCCCACATCAACATCCTTCAATTCAGGAATGAAAAAGCCATTAACCATGGCTCTGTAGCGTTCCCCATTGACTGTAATATTTTGGCCGGATTAATTTTTGAAGAAATATGGAAGAAATATAAATTCTTCTGACCTTAGAGCACACCAAACACTGACTTTTTGAGGGTTTAACGATGTCTCCACAATGGCTTGCGGATTATCATAGCTTAAAATGCGACAATTTTGTTTATTAACGAACCCATTCAGCCAAAAGTCCGGAAAACCGGTCGAGCTCTTCCTCTAATTTGTACTTTGCATCTCGGAGTTTCTTCAATAAATGAAGAAAACTACAATTTATTCCCGAAAAATATTCTTAATTTTTTTATTCAAATTAATTTTCTGTATTTTTGGATGGGAAACATTTCCTTTAGCATGGTAAGCGTAATGCTAACCCCTCAGCTATTGCAAAACATACATGCGGTTATAAAAGCAGATTGATAAATTAATTGAAAAATAGAAATAATTGTTTGTAAATTTAAAAAAAATGCTTACTTTTGAAATTGCACAAACCTTTCATCGATATAAATAATTGCCGTAGATTAAAAAAAAAAAATTTTAAATTTTAAATCGAAACATAAATTCGTTTAGATAATTAGATTTTTTTTAATTCTGGGCAATTTTTAAAATAAAAATTAATAGGACGAATGAAATATATGTATTTTAAGTTTTACATACAAACTTAGCTTATTTTTCCATTAATGTCAATATTTAAATTAGATATAGTTAATGTACGGTAGCAAACCTACATGAAATTTGTTTTTTATTTTTATATTGTAAGTATAATTAATTAGGTTTGGATTAACATTTTTTCAGTAAGGAATAAATTTTGCATTAAAAACGAAAATCTTCTTTGCGGCAACTCTGCTTGAGCATTTTGATACACTTTTCTCTGAACTTTAACGACTTTCATTTTGACTTAAATGGAAAAGTTTTAGATTATGGATTCAAGTATTCTTAAATAATATGTTAAGAACTTTTGGTAAATGTTTGATTTATTATTTCACAATAAAGTCTTAATTTTCGGAAAAAACCGCACGAATTAATGCATACACCCAATAAAAAACGTTTAAAATAAACATTTTTCGGGATAATTTTTTTAAATTTTATTTTTCCCAACAAAATTTTCACAAAATTTGAAAAAACACTTTCACAATACCCGCCTTTTTGTTGTAAAAGTACCAATCCGTGTGAAAGATGTATTCACCAGTTGGCAACGGTAGTATCTGTGTGGCCACATGGTTGACATATTCCACAGGCAGTTTCTCAATAACTTCGTCGTGCTAAAAAATTTAAAGAATCTTTAACACTTTTCTCACACTGCACATGACTAAATAGTGAGTAAACTTACCATGCCATAAGGACAGGTTCGATTCATCGTTGAATATGTCTCGAACCAACTGTGAAAATACCTCACCACAGGGTTGTTGCGTTTCTTTAAATATTTACAAACGTCGATGGTGAAATTATACAAAAACGGTTTGTAACCATTGGCCTTGCGCAGTAGAGCAAAGGTCAGCTAGAATATTTCAAAATGTAAATAGAATAAAAAATGTTCCAAGCTCTTGAAAAAAACGATTTCTTACCGAAATATTATAAAACGGTTCATTTCTTGGAAACTTTGCGCGCATCGTGAAATATTTATAGGTGCGATTGACTGATTTCAGTATGCAAATATCGAAATACATGTAAGAGGGATCGGTGGAGATACAAATTGCATTTCTGAAATCCACTTTTGGCATTACCGTTATCTAATGGAATATAGAATTAAGCTTTTTTTGTTGAACTACTCATACGAAAATACTCACAATAAAAACACTAAAAATTACTACACAAAAGAACGGTTTATTCATGTTTGTCGCAACTAAAAACACTTACTGAAGAGAATCACATTATTTTCAAATAATAACAAACAAACTGTATTATGCCTTCATGCGTTAGAGTTTTACATTTAGAAGCAATTGATTAGAATGTAATTACATCTAAATCTAAATTTTAAGTGGAGGTTAGGCAAATGAGCAATTATTGAGAGCCATGGGTATGTAGATATTTGGAATGGAGTAGAGATGGCAGGCAGAGCATTAAAAACATAAATTCTGCACATCCGTTGAGAGGTCGCAAGTAGTAAAAGAATCCTGAGCGCTAGACCTCTATTCATTTATTAAATCGCTAAGTGCATTATCTGTTAACTCTTTCGATTTGGTAAACGTATGCGGTCCGAGTCTCAGCCTCACAAACGCAGCAGAGTTCTGGATAAAGGGTATAATGATTCCATCTCATCTTCCAGACACCTCCGACAGTAAAGAACCGAAAAAGCCCGAAGCATTATCGCGTGAATTCCCATCGGATAACGCTAGATTTTAAGAAGTTTCGCCTGAGCAAAGCTTCGATCGTACAAGGAAGAGATCCCACGAAAAAGCAGATAGCCTGTCAAAAATAACACGCGAGACTAAGCTTCGCACAAAAAGCAAGTGATCTTTCCATTTAAGTGAAACGTGAAAGGTCCGGTTCGTCAGCACTTGTGTGAAAATTAATCATTTTTATTATTTATTTTTCGTAAAATTAACAAATTACTCATTTATATAAAACTGGCAGATCCGGAACGCGTGGATTATCTCCAGAGTGATAATAAAATGAAGATAGTCCAAATCTTAATGTGAATTATTTGGATGAGAGCGATAAGGTCATCTAGGGAACCCTTACATAAAATTTAAATAAGCCGTTTCAGAAAAGAAGACTCCATTTATCCTCAATTCATTCAAAATATTTGAAAATAAAGTATAACTTTAGCCACTTCCACATTATAAAAGTACCAAACCGTTCTAAAGGCATATTCACCGTTGGGCAGAGGTAGCACTTGCGTTGCTACATGGTTCACATAGCTTATGGGCAGTTTATCAACCAATTCATCTTGCTAAAATGAAGTACAGAAACAACAACTATACTTGCAATAAAAAGAATGCTGCAGCAATGATTAACTCACTGGTCCATATGGACAAGTCCGATTAATCGTCGAATACTTCTCGAAAAAGCTGTGAAAATAGTTGATCACTGGATTATTACGCTTTTTCATATACTTGCAGGCGTCGACGGTGAAATTGTACAGAAATGGTTTATATCCGTTGGCCTTCCGCATCAAAGCAAACGACATCTAATAATGGATCACACCACATTTTTATTTTTGACTTTCTAATGGCAAATAAAGAATCTTAAATAATACCGATATATTGTAAACTGCTTGTTTTCGTGGAAAATTCGCACGCATTGTGAAATATTTATAAGTACGATTGACCGCCTTTATGATACAAGTATTGAAGTGGACATAAGAGGGATCCGTGACGGTACAGATGGCATTTTTGAACTCCAATTTCGGGATTGCCATTAACTATATGAAGCAAAAGAGGTTGTTAAGAATATATGAAAAACATTATATTTTGGTGAAATATTTGGATACTTACAACAAAGGTACACACTATCGTAGCACAAAATACTGCTCTAAACATTTCCGCAACAAAAGTGCAAATGAAGTGATATTTACAGTACCGACATTAAAATAACACTAAATGATATGATACTACATATGCATGAAATTGATGCTAATGTACGACTTTTAAAGTGGTTTTAGTAAACCATTAATGAATAAAAAAGTTATGTAAGCGTAAATTTTAAAGTCATTAATTTTAAAGTTTTACATAAATATGAAATTCATGTTATAACTTTTGTTCATCATTTAATTCTTAATATCCATTCTTTATTCGAGTTTTTTAATTAATTATTTTTACTTCGCTATATTTTATTTAATGTTCTCTTTTATTTTAATTTAATTTAATTAATATTTTACTTAACTTAAGTTTTAATTACTTTATTTAATTTTATTTTTTTTAGTTTTTATTTTAGATACTACATTTTTTTAATTTATTTTAATTCATTTCATTTGAATTGATTTTATTTAATTTAATTTAATATAATTTAATTTTATTTCATTTTATTTTATTTTATTTTATTATATTTTATTTTATTTCATTTAATTTAATTTAATTTTATTTCAATTAAGTTTGTTTTATTTTACTTTGTTTTATTTTATTTTATTTTATTTTATTTTTCTTTATTTTATTGTATTTTATTTTATTTTATTTTATTTTATTTTATTTTGGTTTATTTTATTTTATTTTATTTTATGTTATTTTATTTTATTTTATTTTATTTTATTTTATTTTATTTTATTTTATTTTATTTTATTTTATTTTATTTTATTTTATTTTATTTTATTTTATTTTATTTTATTTTATTTTATTTTATTTTATTTTATTGTATTTTATTTTATTTTATTTTATTTTATTTTATTTTATTTTATTTTATTTAATTTTATTTAATTTTATTTTATTTTATTTTATTTTATTTTATTTTATTTTATTTTATTTTATTTTATTTTATTTTATTTTATTTTATTTTATTTTATTTTATTTTATTTTATTTTATTTTATTTTATTTTGTTTTATTTTATTTTATTTTATTTTATTTTATTTTATTTTATTTTATTTTATTTTATTTTATTTTATTTTATTTTATTTTATTTTATTTTATTTTATTTTATTTTATTTTATTTTATTTTATTTCATTTTATTTTATTTTATTTTATTTTATTTTATTTTATTTTATTTTATTTTATTTTATTTTATTTTATTTTATTTTATTTTATTTTATTTTATTTTATTTTATTTTATTTTATTTTATTTTATCTTTTATTTTTTTATTTTATTTTTTATTTTTTTTTTGATATAATTTAATTTAATTTGATTTAGTTTATTTTAATTTAATTTAATTTAATATGTTTTAAATTAATTTAATTTTATTTAGTTTAATTTAATTTATTTTTATATTAATTTATTTTATTTTTATTTATTTTATTTTATTTTATTTTATTTTATTTTATTTTATTTTATTTTATTTTATTTTATTTTATTTTATTTTATTTTATTTTATTTTATTTTATTTTATTTTATTTTATTTTATTTTATTTTATTTTATTTTATTTTATTTTATTTTATTTTATTTTATTTTATTTTATTTTATTTTATTTTATTTTATTTTATTTTATTTTATTTTATGTTATTTTATTTTATTTTATTTTATTTTATTTTATTTTATTTTATTTTATCTTTTATTTTTTTATTTTATTTTTTATTTTTTTTTTGATATAATTTAATTTAATTTGATTTAGTTTATTTTAATTTAATTTAATTTAATTTGTTTTAAATTAATTTAATTTTATTTAGTTTAATTTAATTTATTTTTATATTATTTTATTTTATTTTTATTTATTTTACTTTATTTTAATTTATTTTATTTCATTTTATTTTATATTAGTTTATTTATTTATTTTAATCAACTTAACTAATTACTTCCCACTGTTTTTTATTCAAATACGTATTTATAGCATAAGTTTGTGTCTTTTAATATTAGCATGGTATATGCAAAAATCATAATGTCAGAATACATACATTTGAAAGCTAACCATGGACTCGCCGAGCTCAGTTCTGAATATCACATAGTTTCAGTTCGAGTACCCTTGAAGATTTTTATTATTTTCCACGAAAAGAAAATAGAGCCGTCTAAATTATTAAAGCTATTTAAATGAATTAAAAACAGATTTTGAAACTTTCACGTTTCACACTTTAATCAGCCTAACATTTAATTAAAATCTATTTTCGTTGGCAACAAATTTATTTTGCAAATTAAATAGATAATTATTTTGCATGGTTAACTCCAATTACAAACAGAATTGATTCGCAAAAAAATTGATTCGCGAAAAAATTGATTTTTAATCATCTTTCATTATTTGACGATTTCAAGCAATTTTTCAGTACAGTAAAACATTCCCGAAGCGATGATCAAATTGAATATTTTAATAATATTATTCGGAGTTGCATTTCTTGTAAGTTTTTTGACGGATAAAATTTCGGCGAAACTTAAGCACAAACATACATATTTATAGGAATTCCAGCTAAAAGTCAACTCCTTGGTGGACTTTACGAATCTCAAATGTACAGATGTCGATAGAACCATTATGTATTTCGATGTGTGTTTTCTAAAATCTGTTAACCGCAGCTACAAGTATATAACTATACACGCGAAATTGCCGAGACGTCAACCCACGAATGATATAAAGGTAAGAACTAGGGGCAGGAGTCACATTAAACTAAAATTCATTTCAAAATTCAGGTGAATTTCGCCTTACTGCGTAAGGAGAACGGCTATAAGCCATTTCTGTACAATATCACTGTTGACGCCTGCAAATATTTGAAAACACGCAGTAATCCCGTCATACGCTACGCTCATACATTTTTCGAAAAATATTCAACTGTGAATAGAAGTTGCCCCTATGGAGATGTAAGAATTCGTAAATTTATTTTATGCTTCACAAGTTTTTTTTTTTTGCTAAAAACTTTCAGCGCGATGAAATGCTTGAGAAGCTTCCTGTGGGCCACATCAACCATTTGGTCACCGATGTGCTTCCATTGCCACGGGGTGACTACGCTTATGTACTGACGTTTTATTTATTTAAGAAGAAAGCGACCATAGTATCGGTATTTGCTACACTGAAATAAAGGATACGGCTTTAATGCCATATATGATATATCTATATGAAAAATGCAAACATGCAACATTAATTAATCAACATTAATTCGAGCTTTTTAAATTTTCTATTTACTTTCTAATTATTTTCGTAATTTTTAATTTTGAAAAATGATAGAAATCGAATCACAAAGAATATGTGCACTAAAAATACCAATAAAATAATAATATTAATAACAATATTTACGTTGTTTTTGGTCAAATAATCGCGTACAAGACGAGACGTATGAGCAACAATTTTGGAACAAGTCGAGCAGACACACGTCTCATGCCCAAAACATCGTGAATAATGCTATGAGCGGATCCATTTGATATGTTGAGCTCACTAGCTATCTCTCTTTCAGTCACACGACGATTTTCCAACACAATTTTCTTTACTTTTTCGACGTTTTCTTCGTTTATTGACGTTGCTGGACGACGATCATGGGGCAAGTTCTCCAGCGATGTACGGCCGTCCTTGAACGACTTATACCAATCAAAAATACGTGCACGTGATAGGCAAGACTCCCCATATGCCTTCTGCAACATTTTCATTGCGTCCGTCGCACTTATTCCATTGGAATAACAAAATTTCAAACAAACTCTTTGCTCAACGTTAATTTCCATAGTAAAATTCGAAAAACACACTCGAGGTTGACTTGTTTATAGTGCCGTAAAAAAAAAACTATGTAACAGATCGCGCTCAAATTTGACATGTAAACATATAACAGTCCTGCCAACCTAAGCAAAAAAGTATGGCCATATGTCTTGTCCTTGTCGAGTTATGGATAAAGTCTCGTTTATATTTGAGCAGAAGGTATAAAGGAAAGAGATAAACAACAATCTATAATATTCAAAAGTATATTTCTATTTTCATTCTTAAACTTCAATTTGTAAGAAAATCATGACATTGTGGTGGATAAATATATTATTAACACGAGCATAATTTCTGTATCCTTTCTAAAAATGAGTTTTGGAAATAAATAATTCATAGGCCCGAGCTAATGGTCAGATGAAGCAGGAGATAGAGCTCCGTTGAACTGTTTCACCTATTTATAAGCATTTAATTAACAATTGAGAAAGTGGCAGTATTTGAATCATAATTTTTCGAAATCCAATTAACTTTCCGTAAATGTATTTAGACTTTTAGTATTGAATAGAGAGTAAATATGTATATATATTTATCTAGACTAGCTGTACCCTGCAACGCTTCTCTATGGCACATACTCAATTAATGTATGATTCATAATTTGATTTGCTCAATGGCTGTGGGTACAAACATTTTGGATTTTCCATCGGCCACGCAAACAGAAAGGTTATCTGATTTACCAACCCTAGAACATGCAACATATGTACCATTATCCTTGTGCTAAGCAATCCCTATATAAACTTAGACCACATAATTCCATAGATTGACCGTGAGTTTTGTTGGTAATGAATGCTAGTCGAACAGGGAACTGTAGCCCCTTAAATTGAAAGGGAGTATCGAACAGAATGATAGGGTTCCGAGGTGGTTAGTTTGAATGAGGAATTTTTTGGAATATACATATATACTAATATCGAGTTATATTAATTTGTCATACTGACGGTGATCCCTTTCCATATTTCGACCAAATCGAACTTGGTCTCTGGTCTGTTTCCAGGAAATAAAAGTATTTCATTTTGGTAAATCATACAAAAATTTAGCAAATGCAAGCCATGCATAATTGTAATTAATGAAAAAAAAACGAAACACTTCCCGTAAAAAAATTTCAAGCCAAAGGAACTAGTATTCGTAATACGATAAATCGGGCCCTGGCCCACTTTTGGAAATTCTTTCTTCCCAGGAACTATACAAGTTATCTGACATGTTTTCAATTTAATCGGTAGGTAACTTTTGGAGATTACCGGAACTTTATATAATATATAGACAAGTCGGTACTGAAGGCCAGATGAAACGGAATATCGAAGCTGCGTTCACACAAGATAATTAATTGACAATTAAGACAGTAGAGGCATTTAAATCATGTTTTGTTTTTGACAAATAATAAGTCATAAAATATGTTGAAAATATTTTGGTTTAACTTTCACCAATCGTACAATATGTACCATATATACATAGGTATGTATATATAGATGAAATAAATGGTTCTGACTGTGGCAGTTAATTTAGAATAATGATGAATAGAAATGTGTCTCAGCTAATTGGTCTACTTAAATGATTGAATGAGTTAATTTGTTCTGCAAGTCTCTCCTTCAAAGGGTTTCGGTAATGGAACATGTGACTTTTTATATTTACCAAGATAATAATTGGTTATTCATATATAATTATGTCATTTACATTTTAACCAATGGTATATTATTTAAATTAACCCACTGCGTAATATCTATGAATTTTTGATTAACTTTTGGTGTAAAAATATTTTTAATTGGTCTGAAGCCAATGCGTAGCCTATGTAAATACATACCATACATACATATGCCCTTACAGTTGTGTATATGTGCATAACTCCGCAGAACATATTTAATTCCGAAATATACTCCATTCACATCAAAGCAGCAATTAATTGTGGCCCACTGACTTACCTCATACTCTGCACTCCTCCGAAATTCAAAAGTCCACCTAACCCAGTCATTAAAAAACAGACACCAGAAAATAAGTTTCTTCGAAAATGTGTCACTTTCTCAACAACGCAATTAAAAATTCAAATATGATTCAACAAAAACTTGGAAATTAAGTCATTTTCTTGGACACTCTTAAACGATTTTTAATTGCTATCGAAATATGGTGGAGTCATTCGGTGGGTGGAGAGGGTCTGGGAAGGTGGAGAAATTTGAAAAGCGTTAAATTATCTAAGTGTTCACTATTATTATGAGAACGTCAACGACATTTGTAGGTGAAAATTAAGTTATTAAAAGCGCATATATTTAGGCATATATAAACTTGCATACATATATAATATGTAAATATATTCCACATGCCTATATATACTATTATGGCATGAGTGTGTACTGTATGGAAAGTTCAATGTGTAATTAATAGTATTGTCAAAGTTATTATTAAACAGACAAGTTTACACACACATTAATACGTGTGTATATGTGTAAGTTAACTTAATTACTGTTAAGTTATAGAAAAAAAATAAATTTTTCTGTGCTTTCAGCACATGTTACTTTATTGAATTCTAACTTAGGACTGAATTACAATTTTTACTTCCTTAACATTAAGCATCTGTATCACGTTGCGGGCACAGGTGACAGTTTACGGTGTTGGCGAAATGGTTGCGCGTGTACGGGCTATATGATACGTTGATCCGGCGCGGCAGACATGGCATCAGCATTTTACCTGTATTGTTGCTGTGGGTGCGTTTCCGTACCGTGGGAAACATATGTTTGGAGTTTTTAAATGTTAGCAGCGTTAACTCCTCCCTCTTCAAAAACGCTTGTCCTCGAGCGTCTGAAAAATTTGGAAGGTCCTTGTTTCAGGAATAGGAGCTTCAGTGGTGATTTCTTGAAGCTGGTTGTCCTCAGAGCTGGATTCTGTTGGTTTTGTCGACTTCGTTTTTTTATGAAAATAGTTTATGGCGCTGGCCATCAGGATAATTACCATAAGAAGAGTAATTCCTGAAGAAATTCGATTCACGGTTCTTTCTATTTGCAGTGAATGTATTTCTACGGTGTTATTTACGTTTAGCTCGCTGAGCGCTTCCAGGGAGAGAGGCTTTGTAATGCTTTCTTCTATTGGTGTTGGTTGCGCAATAGCTGGCATCACTTTCATTACTGGTGATTCAAAGTTCTTATATGTTCGCTCATTGATGGTAATCGATGCGTTTCATGATAGTCGTTGAGGAAAATGATTCCGGGCGTGATTAGCTCGTGTCTTGGTATGTGGTGAGAGTTTACCATGTGACAAGAAGAGTTTTGGCTTTTTATTAATTTCGATATACAAAAATCATTACTTAAATCTAACAATTCTTCTTGCTTACAAATACTAACTTTATTATATTTTTTACATTGGTTTTTAATTCCATATATTGTATTTTTGTTTTTAAGTACATTGTTAAATTTCAAATTTATCATAACATCATTTCTTATTACAGATTTTATTATATAATTATTATAAACTTCCCTTGTCGTTAAGGGTATTTTCAAAATATATAAAATTGTTGTTGAATTACTTAATACATTAATATCTGCTAATTCTAAAGCCTCCTCTACAGTATTGAAGGGCATCTTTTCTTTATTAAATTCTTTTACAAATGTTTCAATTTCCTTTTTATTTAAAATGATAGTATTAACGATTCCTAGTCTAGCCCATTGTATGGCATATTTTATATTTATGATTTCTTCTTTAATCAATCTTAATCTATTTTGTAAATTTAACGCTATTTCGTTTGCAATCATGTTATCATTTTTAATCGATTGTAGTATGTTATTAGTTATTTCGGTTAGTTTATTTATTTGGTTTTTAACAGCATTATTTATAAAAATTTGATTGTTATTATTTGTTATAAGTTTATCTAAGTTGTTATTAATCATGTTCAAGTCGTCGTGATCAGGGCTTCCTGCTAGGTATTTCCAAGCAGTACCAAGGATATCAAAGGATCTTCTAATTCTAGGATTCTGGATGGGTTCCACAATTGCCAACATTTCTAATGCTTGTTGAGCTTCGTGTTGTAAGGTAGGATATATGGGATTTTCTGGTGGGTAACTCTTTTCTATCATGTCAGTAATATTTTCTAAAACGTTCCGGTAGGCCTGAATGTCGATGATATGGATAAAATTTAAGGTACCGTCCTTGATTTTGGAGTAGCCATTGTCAATGGTTATTAAATGGGATGAGGAATAGTCGTGGATTTGTATGTCTGCATAAGACATGCAGATGAAGAGACTGAAAAAATTAATTTGTATATATGTCCTTTAATGACGATTCGATTGGTTAATGATTTCTAGGCTATTAATTAATCTAAAATCGCACCGCCTATGGCATTTTGGTCGATTGATTTTAAAACTAATTTCCTTTATCTCCTATTTGCTAAATTTTATTTATTTCTTACTTAATGGCTTTTTCCTTTAGTATTTTCTTTGTTTAATTGCCTTAATTATATTATAAAATTATTTAGTTTAGATTTCATTTTATTAGTTTTATTATTATTATTATAGTTTTTTTTTTTTTTTTTTTTTTTTTTTTTTTTTTGTTATGAAGCCTTGATTTAAGTTGGGGTAGGTCAGCATAACATCTCTTGAAATTAACACGTTTTTTATCTTTTCTAAAGTTGCAAGTGCTTCGTCGCCTAGTGTTATGTGCGCTCTAGCTGATTGACTTTTGGACACACGTCCTTCCTCCCCTCTTAAAAGGGCTGTCAGGGGGGGAGCTGCTGTTCTGGGTGCGGATGCAAGCATCGAGGGTCTAATAATGTCGTTATGTGCCATTTTATTTAATTTAATTTAATTTTTTTAAATATTTTTAATTAACTGTCTTTTTATTTTAATATTCTCTGGAGGGTCCCCCTTTATGGAGTGAATCGCAGAGATATGGTTATGTTATAAGCCGAAAGCTTTAGGGTTTGTTTATTTAAGGATGTACAAGCCTTTAATATTATCTTTTATGCTTCAAAATTGTTTTATTATGGTCCTTATTCCTTGATTTGAAACAGTATTTTTAATTTTTTTTTTTTTTTTTTTTTTTTACAAATTTCCTCTTTTCCTTTTTAAAAATGATTTTTCCTTATCTTAATTTTAATTAGTACTTTTTTTTTTTTTTACTTTTCTTTTTTTACAAATTTCCTCTTTTGCTTTTTTAAAAATAATTTTTTCCTTATCTTAATTTTAATTAGTACTTTTTTTTTTTTTTTTTTTTTTTTTTTTTACAACGTTATCTATATTTATGTCTTAATCTATTTCTTACGTTAAAATCCCACGACGCATTGGGAATTATCCAGTTTGCTTCCGCTACTATGGTTCCGGGGTGATGCGCCTTCTGGTGGGTTTGGGTTATCTTCCACCGAAGTTTACCCGTTTTGGTTCGTCCTGTCGCTTCTACTTTGACGGTAGAGTCCTTTACGTACGCGCACTGTTCACTTAGGTTCGCGCGTGATGCACTATGTTTCGAACGTATGCACTATGTTTTTATACGTATACCGTTCGCGACTGGAGCGTTGGGCGCCAGTTAACTTAATTACTGTTAAGTTATAGAAAAAAAATAAATTTTTCTGTGCTTTCAGCACATGTTACTTTATTGAATTCTAACTTAGGACTGAATTACAATTTTTACTTCCTTAACATTAAGCATCTGTATCACGTTGCGGGCACAGGTGACAGTTTACGGTGTTGGCGAAATGGTTGCGCGTGTACGGGCTATATGATACGTTGATCCGGCGCGGCAGACATGGCATCAGCATTTTACCTGTATTGTTGCTGTGGGTGCGTTTCCGTACCGTGGGAAACATATGTTTGGAGTTTTTAAATGTTAGCAGCGTTAACTTGTACAAACATACATACATATATATGTAGGTACCACATAAGTTTTGGTGCATGAGTTGCAGAGGATTTTTCTATGACAATTCCTAATAAAAAAAATAAATAAATATAAATGGAATATATATTTATTTTTTTTATTAGAAATTGCCATACAAAAATGGAATATATATTTATTTTTTTTATTAAACTAGAAGAGCACTCGTGAACGAGTCTTTACTAATACTACGAGCTCAAGTCTTTCCAAGGCCGGAATTGGAAAAGTTTTGAAAGAGCTTGTGTTCCTAAAAAAACAAAAAAACTCTAGTATTTCTAATAAATCTTATTTTTGGCATAATCCACGATTAAACAAGAAAGAAGAGCTGGAACAGCTATACCAAATCTCACGCTTGTAGATACTCATTCGCAGACTTTTTACCCTAAACGTCATATCTCAACAAATCGATTGTTGAATTTTAATTGGTTAAGGAAAGACAAACATATGCGTTATGAAGAATAAATAAAACAATTTTTTAAAAATTTTAATTCTTGATTTTCTATTTTTTTTAACCGTCCAGCAGCAATCGGTTCAACCCTGATAATGTTTTTTCTTCTTCAAAATGTCCCATTGGAGCGTTTCATCGTCGTTTTGTGCGTCGAAATTTTTGGGAAATGAAATCTTTGTGGGAAACTAGAAAATTAATTTTAAGTGACATATTGCTCTTTGATTTTGGCATCACTTATTTTTGCGATCCATCAGAATTTGTTTAAGTGCTAATTTGTGACGGCAGAAATACATTACAATAGTTTACAAGTGGTAAGTGCTGCACATTCTTCTTTCCAGGAACTAGAAAATTACACACAGGTTATATATATATTTTTTTCTTATAGTGATATCTACTTTCTGTCTCATTCGTTCACAATTAAACAGAACATACTAAATGTGGGAACAATACATATCTTTATTTACACATCACATATTTACTAGCGCTTCATTAGCTCACAAGTTTTTTTCTTTTAAATTAGTACTCGCATATTGCCGTTATGAAAAAGCTCATAACTAAGTTTGTATCATTACAAAAGATCATCTTGAGAAAAAGTTACGTGAATAAGATATTGAACAACGTGTTTTGCCTTTGAATTTATGCCTATTATTGGAGTGAGACAGAAATAGTAGTTCGAAACATGAACTCTAGTCTCAGCCCATATCACGGGAATAGCAAAGAGCATATTATCGGATCTGTTCATCCAATTAGTTAAGTATTATACCTATACCAGTTGCGAAACATATGTATAGATGGGGCCGAAGTCTTTTGTTAATAAGCCAGTATGAAACTAAAGTAATTGCGGAAAATGTGTGGAAAAGATCCGAAAAATTTAATTTTTGGTTTTTAAAAATAAGCTCTCCACAAATATAGGGCAGAAAGTAAAAAAATCATTTATACAATTTCTCGGCACGTTTGTATATCACGAACATTTACTAACACAAACCAAGATTGAAAAGAAATTGAAATAATTGAACAATTATGCAATACCGAAACCGAAAGAGGGTGATACAAAAAAATTAAGATCATTTTATACTTAAAAGACGTATACCTGTCAGAGTTCGGTGCTTTGCATTAGCACTCCTTCCCATATTGCACGGGAAATGCAAATTAGATAATTTTTTTCAATAAATAATTAAGTAATGTGTGTTTTATGTACCTATATACCTATACCATTACTGTAAGAATTGTTTGGAGGAGGAGTTATGATTGGCAATTTCGTCATCATCATCATCAGCTAAAGAAAACTATATATCATGGGTAACCAATCTTAATAATTTGTGTCTAACCTAATGAATTCATCAGTGCAAAGGTCATCAAAATTACGATTTGAGATGGATAATGCTTTTTTTTTAATAAACTATTTAGTTTTGGAACAAATTAGTTAGTTTGAAATAGTGATCTTTGGTTGGTAAGATATCTTCTTCTATTTTTGTCCCATGCGACTATTATGTCCTTTGCCATAATTTTGAAACGAAAATTATAGAAAAGTAGTCAAAAGAAAAGATTTTTCATCAATAAGAAATGTGATTGTTGACGACGTTTGTTCAAGAAAGTATTGAATTGAATAATACTTAAAATATCAAGCCATAACTGCTTTTAATTTCTTTGTTACTTCTTTCAGAAATATTTATATATATTTATGTTAAGTGATTTTTGAAAGCTCTTTATTTTTTTATAATTTCATATTTTACAACATTTATTTTTTACATTTTTCCATTATTATTTTTTATAATTTTTCTAAACATATTTTGATTTTGCATTGCATACATACATACATAAATTTATTAGGAACATATTATACATAAAATACATACAAAAAAATACATATGTTTTTTTACATTTAAATATAAAATAACTAAAATAAATTTAAATGAAATTTGATTTTTACATCGCTTGTTTTTTTTTTCAGATTTACAACGATAAGCATTCGACTAATTTTAATACTGTAAACGCACATATACATACATATGTACATACAAACATAACTATTCTATAATTCACATAATACAGTTATCCGCTGCGCTGAACAATTTCATTGTACAAAAATTAATAATAAATAAATATTTTAGATTGCACATTGCACATTTTTACACCGCGTCCCTCCGCTGCTCGCACTCTTCACCTCATAGAGGCGGTGGCGTACGCGTTAGCGGCGTTTGCTGCAGCTGCTGCTGCGGCACCTGATACGGACTGTAGCGCTGAAAGTGTCTTATGCGCATATCCGGCGACGCTGAACCCGATGACGAGGGCGTGGTCGCTGGTGGCGGCGGTGGCACACCGACCATTATTGACGACGGTGGCGGTGGCGGTGGAGTACGGCAGGCATTCGCGGCTGCAGCAGCGGCGGCGGCGGCCTGTGCGGCTGCTGCCTGTTGATTGGCGCTCGCTATGAAACCGGCGGTTAGTTGGGGCCACTGTTGTTGCCACATGCCGAGATTGAAGGCGTTCAGCACGGGCGGGCGTTGGTAGAGTTGCGGCAACAGCATTTCCGTATACGGCGTGCGGCCAAACAATTGCAGATGCTGGCGCGCCTTCTCGATGAATGCCAGCGAGGCGGCGTCAGCTTCCTGGGGTGAGAGCTGTGCCATTAGTGGGTCGGGAAAGAAACGTAGCGGCGAACGGAGATGTTGTTCGAGCAGAAAGGAGTCCATCGGATCGCTGTGGAAGAGAGAGAGAGAGAGAAAGTGAGAATATATATATTAGAATGTCGTATATATCGGAATAATTTGGTATTATAAGCGCAGAAAGGAACTACAAGAGATCGAAAACCGAATGGTGGAAAATATTCGTATTTATATGGGAGGTGCGACCGCTTGAAACAGAGTTTGACATTTAGATTTGAGATTTAATACATGGAATCTTTAAAGTAAAAAAAAATCTGAATTTTGCGAAAAAAATTAAGACAATTAATTTGAGATATTTTTAGAAATATTTCTGTAGAAAAAATCTGTGAGTAGAGCTGCCAACTTTTGAAGTCAAGATGTAAAATACAAAAAAAAAACTTTTGGTTGCCATTTTTAACCATTTAAAAAAAAATATTTCAAATAGAAACCAATCTTCTTAAAAATTTTTTTTAATAAATATACCGACAGTTAATAAAATGAATCGAAAAAATGCTATTTTAAAATATAAAATATAAAGTTGTTGAAAAAAGCTCGCAGTAATGCCAATTTCGTCACATTGTTTCGCTATTATTTCAAAAATGAACTCATTGTTATCGTCACATTTGCAATTTGCAATTAACAGTTGGATAACATAAACAACATGAAATCAAAAGGGCGCAACAACAACAACAACAAGTCTACTCTCTATAAATGGAAATAACATTAATAAAATGTGAATGAAAAAAATTAAACAAAAAAGCATTTTATTCATTTCGTTGTTGTTGTTGCTGTTGCTGTTGTAAAAATAACATTGTACGTCATTACTGGCTGGCGTTTCGTTAGCTGATCATGTTCGTGTTGCATGTTGTACGATTGCGCTTCAAAGTTAAATGTGCCGACCTATAATTTTCTCGGCCAACCTAAAACTGCTGCCGGCCGCTGCTTAATTGTGTTGTTGTACGCGTGTTAATGCATAGCTGAATAAGTGTATTAATGTACTCGTATGTACCATATGTCTACATATACTAAATACATACATACATATGTATGTAAGAGTGCAATTTGTTGTTGTTTTATCCACCGCGTACAGTGGCAATATAAGTTTTCTCCTTCTCTCTCTCTTTTTTGTTTTTTTTTTTTTGCAATGAAAGTGTCGAACAATAAAAAATGTGCCAAATATCTTAAAAACACTAAAAGAAGAGAAAAAAAATCTCCGATTCCAACACTTCAAAGTCAGATTTTTTTAACAATTAAGTGCTCGTCTGCAACATTTTTGCCAGTTTATCGTTTATTTTCTTCTTCTTTTTGCGGCAACACGACATACTCGTACATTCGAAATTTTATTATCTCTCAATTTTTTCCTTTATCCAAAATTTAGCAAACTCTCAGCCAAAATGTTTTCGCCTTTTATGATATGCGAGATATGTATGTATGTATGTATTTTTGGTATTTTTAACACTTCATTCGCCACAGCGCATACACGCACCGGTCATAAATGTACTGATGAGAGGCGAGACGAGTTGGAGACCCTTTCCCGGGGAGTCGGCTGTTTTGTTGTTGTAGTGCACACGCAACATACGCTGCCAGTGAAATGCGTAATTGTTGCTGAAAATTTATTTATTGCTAAATTGGTTTGTTGTTGTTTTTGCTGTTGTGTTTTACCTTCACTTTTGGCTTTATTATTGGCCTACGGCTGGTGAGGTGAGACAAGAATGTGAACGTATTTTGACAAGCGTCGAATGCAATTAATCATTTTCACTACCGAATATTGGCAGAAGACATGCGAAGAAAGCAGAATTTGGTCAGATATGAGTATACATACATATGTATGTAATGGCAAAGCAATTTGAGCGATTTTTTGTTCGCCAAAAGGAGATAAATTGACGAATGGTCAGTTGAAGGCAGGACTTGAAGGTTTGATAAAGAGTTGCCCCTCACATAAGTTTTTGAAAAATTATTTTGTAAAAATAATTCAAATATTTGAAATATTTTCTATCGAAACTTGGGATTTTATTTTGTTCGAGGTACTCGAAGAATAATGAAATAATGTAAAAAAATATCTTATTATTAACTTAATATACAAAAATATGTATTTTTGAAAGTTAAAGTCATAAAGGATTCTGATATTTTTGAACTTTGTAAAGTTCGAATTTTCATTTTTTTATATTTTTTTATTTTTCATTTCTTAGAAAAACAATTTCAATCTAAGTTCTACCTTTTTTATTTAAAGTAAATTGAAGCTGTTCATTAAAAATAAAAAGTCTATTATTTTTATATAGTTTTATTTGTAATGAGATGCCTTTACTTCATTATTATGAAATAAATATTAATTATAAAATTCGAAAAGTATATTTTTTGCGACTACATTTTGAATATTTTTGAACTTTTCGTAATTAAAAAAATTAAACAAATGTATAATTTAATTTTATTAAAACCATCTGAGCAACAATTGAAAGTAAGTAGTGATCAGAAGTTTGAATTTGGGTTGTTAATTATATTTTTCTACTGCTGAAAAAATATAAGTTTACAAAAACTCTTTAGCAAAAAACACTAGACTTCGTTTAGAATTAATCACAATAATGACTTTCAAACAAAAAATAAAAATTTCATTAGTTATAATTACAAAGCGCAAAAAAATATTTTTTTTTTATCAAATATTAAAATCGCATAAATAAAAAATAAAATGTTTTGAAAAGCTGTTAAATTTCCACAAAAGGCAGTGATGTGTTTTTGCGCAAATTTTTACTGCTTTTTTTGGAATTGAAAATCTCTCTTTTCGTCTTTTCAATTTTCATAGCTCGTAATTATTAGTAGAAATAATTTTAGAGTATTTCACTATTGACAAATTTACCCACCGATCAAAATCCGTTAGACGTGATGAGTCCCGAAAACCTTTTGCAAATGGATTCGAATCGATTTTCAACTTCGTAATCAATTGATTTTGATACGCTGTCACAGCTGTGAATACAGTTTCGGGGAAAACATATGTTTTATGATCTAGTTCCTGCAGATCCTTCGGATTCGTAGGTATATTTTGACCATGAGCGAGTCGCACCAGGTGTATGCGCGGTTGGTAACGGTGCATGGAGTTCAGGACGATCTAAGAGAAAAATGAAAGTGGACAAAATACTAGTAACAATTTAATTACCCATGGAATTGCAATATTTTTTATATATTATTTTATTTTTCAAATTGTTTCTACAAATAAAAAAAAGTTAAAATAAAAACTTTAGATTGAACTAAAACTGTAAATTACGTATTTAAGTCTAAAGTAAACAAAAGAAGGAAAGAGGTCTGAAATAGTAGACATATAACATTTTATTGTGGCACTGAATGTAGAACCAAATTTAAACTAAATAATGTAGAGAAAGTAAGAAAATTGCCAATTCAGTGAAAAAGGCAGAAAACATAAAAAAATAAATAATAAAAAAATATTTATTGCCACTGTTGCCACCTTTTAAGATTTCACACACACACTGTTCTTCTATGTTTTTGAGACTAATGGCTTGAAATTTTAACTGTGCAAGGTACCACAACAATAACAAAAAAAATATTTTAATAACTAAAACTTTCTTTTTCTTTCAAATTTCTTTCTCATTAAAGTACATTTGGACTTTGTTTTGTTTCCTAAATTATACATAACCTCAAATTCTAGAATCAAAAATCATTTCTACTAACCTGCCCATTTTTATCCATTTCGTTATTTGTCAATTTCACTTTTTCAAACGAAACCACTTGTTTTCTCAACGCTTCCACACTGATGGGACAATCCGGATGTGGATAGAGTCGCGCTGGTGGCGGTGGATCCGCCTTACCTGCTACCAGCCACGATGAACGGTGATAAGCGTAGCGATAGCGTCGCGAATCCATCGGCACAACGTCCAACACAACAGCATAACGATCGGGCGGCTGTATTTGTCGCAGTGGACCGGAGAAACTAACGCGTACAGTGGGAAACATGCGCCTGTGGAGGGTTAAGGAAATTTGAGTGAGTTTTTAAAAGAGCTAAAAATATTATAACTTAAAATATTTATGTAAAAAAAAGTTTTGAAAATACTACAAATTTCTCACAAGGCCTTGCAAACCTCATTAACGGTTAAGTGCCATTTTATTTATAATTCCCCAAAGCAGTTGAGCAGAACTGTTTCATTATACGATTTCATCAAATGGGTAAAAGTTTTTGTTATTAACTCGAACAGAAGAAAAAATAAAAATGAAAAATAAAATTAGAAAAAAAAAATTCGAAAAAATACAAGTAGTATATGTATGTATGTATGACTTTCTTAATGTGAATTAGCCGAAAATGTGTAGCTGTACAGTAATAGAGTCGTTTTTTACCGTTAATAAGCTGTGAACATGCAAAATATAAAGGCTAAATAGTTGTTGTTGTGCCAAGTTGTTGAGTAAATGACAAGTGGTTGTTTCATTGCCGAGCTCATAAAATGGTGGGGCGCAAAAAGGAAAACAAAAACACACAAAAGGAGTTAGTAAAGAAATTTGGAAAAATACAGTTGGAACTGAAGAAGGAGTTAATCCATTATAGGAAATGAATTGAGGTAATTTGTGAACTCATAAATGTTTTATTCATCACAAATATATATACATATGTATATATATATATTTTTATATTATATTTTTTTTTTGAAATTTTTTTTAGTACGAAAAAGCAATAAGGAAGTTGCAGTTGCGAATAAATTTAGGTTTATATTTTCTTCAAGAAAATATATTTAAATAGTTTTAGGAAGATTTTAATTTTAAGCAAATTTTATGCAAGTAAACGATTTTTTTTTAAATTATTTAGTAGAAATATTTTTATACAAAAAAATATATATATAAAAAAATAACAAAAATTAAAAAATAAAATTTTTTAATGTAAGCTAATGTATTTACCGATAGTTTCTCTTTATAATAAGACTATCTGCGAAGATCCAGGTACAAATCGAACTGCACAAAATAATAAAAATATTTTAATTGCACAAATTCGAAACTCGACCATGAAAATATCTTTTAATTTGTAAAATTTGTCATAAATTAGCATATCAAGCCAACACATCAAGAACTAATGAAAACTTTTATACAAAATATCCTCAGAAAGTACCGACAACGTAGAGGTTTCAAACCTTAGACCAAGTAAACGAATGCAATAACATACATACATACATTTTTCGAAATGTGAGCGCAAAAAAAAATGTTCAACAAAAAAAAAATACAACAAAGAAAAGTTAAAAAAAAAATATTTATTTTTATGACTTAATTAATATTTAGTGAAAAATTCATTGGACGGCGTGTCAAACGGCAGCTGAACTAATTCAAAGGACATTTATCATCGCTACAACAACAACAAGAACAGAAGCGGTTGACTTTCGAATGCAGAGGAAATGGAAAGAAGTATAGTTTTTAGTACCCTCAATGGACTAATCCGACTCAATTGAAAGTAAGACAGGAGAGCACAGGAATTAATAACTAGAAAAAACGAATGAAATAAAAAGACAAAACCAATTGTAACGGATAACTGATAGCAAGAAACGTGCAATAAAAGCGTACTTTTGTCCGTATGGAAATTTAGAAGTGGTGGTGGTGTGTCAAAAGATAAAAGGAAAGAAGAAGAAGAAGAGTATGATAAAAGGAAGACGCGAATCGCCTACACCACTGACCACACGAAGTCAGTCATAAATGGAGAAGGGTAGCTCATGCTCTGTTCACGGGTTTAGACTAATATACAGATATACAAGCATATGTATGAAAGTACGTACGTGTATGTTAGCATTTTTTAAGGAAGGAATTATGAAATTAATAAAATAATAATAACAATAAAAGTGAGCAAATGTTTAAGACAGACATATTGCTATCGTTGTTGTTGTTGTTGTTGTTGTTGGCGAGGTAATAAACAGCAATGCGCACACCTCTTATCGACTAAAGCGATAAAGATCGCGTGTGACCGCTAAGCAAAGCCCGGCATTAGTAGTTTATTATCCGAGCAAATGTGTGTGTGTGTGTGTATGGCAAGTTGCAGTTTGCAACTGGCTAAGCTGTACATATGTATATACTTCTACATTTGAAATTTTATAACCTGGAAAGTTATGAAATTATTGGTGGCAAAGCTGCAGAAAATTTGAATTTATGTGTTGAGTTTTCATTAAAAAAAAAAAACAAAAAAATTGGAAAAATTAGCATTTTATGTTTTATTGCATTTTCAGCTTCAGATTAACGCTTATTTCGGAGTTAAAGTGTTGATAATGAAATTGCTGAACGTAAAAAATTGTGAAAGTTTATAGCTAACTGCAGCTCATGTGCGGATAATGGGGAGATGTGAGGTGACGAGAACAATATGTTGTTTTTTATTTATTGCAACATTTAATTTTTGGTAAAATTGTAAAATTTGTGTTAACAATCATTTTGTATTTAGTCATATTTTGTGTCTCGCCATATTTTATGTCTCACCATTTTTCATGTCTCGACATATTTTATGACCCACCATTTTTCATGTCTAACCATTTTATATGACTCGCCATATTTTATGACCCACTATTTTTCATGTCCAACCATTTTATATGACTCGCCATATTTTATGTTTAGCTATATTTTTCGTTCCCTATAAAATTCGTCTTAGCTTAACACTATTTTTAAGTTATTTTATTTCCCCCTTAAGAATATAGAATTTTGCTAAGCCCCTCGCAATCGGACAGAAAATATACTTTGACCTACATTTCGAGCCAAAGTAAACTGCGCTACAATAGCAACCATAACCAACGACAAGTGTGCAACTGTCAACAAAATCAATAAACAACAATTAAACTAATAGTGAAACGACAACAATTGTCATGGCTTGCAATAGTCATGGCGGATGGCATGGCATAGATAATTTATGTTATTGCAAAATCATTAAACAAATAAAGGCGTGCTTGAACAACCATATTCGCTTTAGAAAATAATTAAAAACCTTTTGCGTTGACTATTTTTCTATGTCACTTGTAAAAATGAATTTATGATGTCCACCCACTGCCAGCAAACCAGAAAACCGGCAAGCAGCAAGCAACAGTCACATAAACACACACACACACATACACATACACCTCAGGAGGCAACAATCTACCGCTCGGTCAGAAGCTAAGTAGGCAATGGTCAACAGTTGTTCCCGTTGTTTGTTGTTGTTGTTGCTGCTGCTGTTGGCTATAGTCGCCGAGTATTTGTACAAGAATTTGTTTCGCTTTCAGCGCTTCGACCGAACTGAGTTGTTCTTTCTGATGGGACAGACCGCATGCGGCATGCCACAATTAGCACCATTGTAGTCGCGCATTTATTAAAATATAACAGAAAATGTAAGAAAAAACTAAAATAAAAATAAAAACAGAAAAAAACTTGAATTGCAATGAAAAGCGCTGCGAACGCTTATCGCTTGCTTACATCTTTAACACGAACAACTAATACAACAACAACAACAACAGCGTACCTCATCTCAACACTAATGAACTCAAATAATGCGACGCGAACGCATTTCGTGGCTCAGCGCATAACTCATTTGTGTGCATAATTTTTAGAAATGTCAGAAATACTTCATGAAAAACATATCGTGTTGAGTTATAAGGCCTTGACAAGCGAGCCCAGTCAGCGAGCCAGCTAACTGACTAATGGCCAACTAGAGGTGAGTAGCAGTGGGAAAACGGCTCGTTAAGCTGAGCAGTGGGGTTCGTCGTAAGTTGTGGGGGACTGCGTGTTGCAAGACAAACGAAGAATTTTGTTGCACTACCAAAATGAATTAAGCCGTTATAACGGCAGACATACCTAGAACTCAGTAGATATGGATGATATGGCTGATTCCAAAAAAAGACGGACCAGATAGCAGCTTCTGAAGATTGTATAGATTCTAGTAGTCAAATTATGCTGCAAACCGGCTCATAAATCGAGCATGAGAACTGGGCTTAGTTACAGAAGATTGTTCGAGGTGTAAAGATCCAGCAAAGAAAGCCTGCTATGGGTTAAAGTCTCTTTTATCTCTCAGCCTTGCCCGAGATAATAAAATCGAGGAGCCAGAGTAAACTACTTGTGAGTACTTAATAAAGACTGAGCAATCTTTGAAATTTAAATAGTTCCCAATGATCCAACACTATTGGATTCTGATGTTTAGATCAAGCGGAACTTAGAGAACGCGAATGTTATGGGTTCTTTCCACGGTTGAAGTAGATGTGTATATTAGTGACTAGATTTGAATAATATTCGGTTCTCTTAACCTTTTCGATTTGTAGTTTAAGGTGTGAAATTCGTTTCTACTTTTATTTAATTAATCCGCATGAAGAAATCGAAGCAGAAGACGCCGAATTATAATACCGAAATGGATACGTATGCTGCGTTAAAGACTTCGACATGGCATTTAAAGAGGCTCCCTAACGAAGTGCGAACAAAGTGCTTCGAAGATCCATCCAAACTTTCATTCACAATTGGCAACTTCATTGTACTTTCTTTGGAAAAAATAATAACCATAGGCAACCCTGACAAATGTTTACGACTGCGGCACAAATATGGTATACGTGAGACTCGTGTGAGACTAAGTGCAAAGAAAAGCAAACACTGCTTTATTCACTCACAACAGCTCTGTTGCCTCAAGGGGTTGGGAAAAGCAGAAAATTTGAATAAATTCATATGACGATTGCTTTCTCGACGCGCCAACGCACGAACGCTCGTAAAAAAGCAGAAAAAAATGAACTGGTGAAAGGGGAAAAGCATTGGATAAATGACGGAAAAGTCGGGAGTACGCGGAAGGGGTTTCTTACTTACTCGCTACACTTTGCTGCAAGGCATACATACGCCAGTGCACTAGTGGTGCTCGTGCGTAGGGAAGGAAAATCGTAACGGAAAATCGTAAATCATATACAGTCTTCACCATTTACATTTTATGGACGGTTAGCAGTGTGTTTAGCTAGCTTGCAACACTAACTTATTTACATACACGTACATACATTTACAAGAAATTTTATTATTATTTTTTAGTTACGACTACATACCATAAACGCCAACACTTACACTCATACATATTTTCATTGAGTGAGTGTGAAAGTCTAAATCCGGCAACGGACCACCATCAGCACGCCGCTACTTACATACACACTCACATACACGTACATACATACATATCACACATTCAGTGGGCGGAAAGTGGCAAGTGTCGATTTTATGGCATATATTATGGCGAGAAAAACTAGTGAATATCAGCAAATTCGTAAAATAATGAAATAAAAGTGGGAGGAAAAATGGAAAATAAAACTTCGAAGTAGTGCTATGTGCATTAGGGTAGTTCAAGTATTTTAAAAATATTTTATGTGTCCTCAATATCGAGATTTTTTTGATATTTTAAATTAAAATATTTTTTTAACCCGGAATTTTTATTTCGAAATAGTCGAGCTTTCCTTGAAACTTGAAAGGCATTATTCTGAATTTTCCAATATCAAAAAAAAAAAATAACTAATTAAATTTGTACAAATATTTTGGAACTCAAACAGGGGAGTGGTAGATAATTGGGAAAATTTTTTGCAGCTATGCTATTTGGCTACAAGGAAGTTAATATTTTTAATATGAAATAATCTTCAAAAATCTGTTTTCAATAATTTTTAAAACGAAATTACTTTTTAAATAATTTTTTATAAAAAGTTTTCGAGAGAAGATGCATTTCAGAGCTGTTTTCCGACACTATATTTTGGTCTCTGCTATTAATTCGTGACTATATGAACTGTAATTGGAGCGTAGCTTTTGATTTAAATGTTCCAGAACCTCCTCCAAATCGTTTAGAAAAGTAAAGGAGGCTCTTTCCCAAATCTCTCCATAGAATTGAAAACCATCAATACTCTATTTCTTTCGTCCGAGAAGATAACCATTACAACTAATAAAATCACACAGATGAACCTTAGCCTGTACACGTGTTCTTCTGCAAATCGTTGTTGTTGTCGTTGTAACCGCAGAAATATTCCTTAAATTAATGTTGCGGGAGTGACTGTCCTTGGCCGGATAAAAAATCCGGGTCGTTCCGGTATAAAGACCCGACTGTCGCGGGAACTATTGGATTTTAGTCGCCTCTTACGACAAACATGCCTTACCGCGTGTAAATTCATGAACCCCTAACCCGCACGGGGGGAGGGTTTCTTCATCAATTTAGATAACCTCAAATGCTTGTAGCGTTACAGAGTATTTATAAATGCTATTTTTGAGACTTTATTATCCACAGCTGCGGCCAAGTTCCTTATAATTCCTTGGGCTCTGTAAGAAACCTCGCACCTTGCACCGACCTCTTGCAATTGTCCGCAGCTTGAAATATTACTAGTTCAGATTCGAAATATGTAAGCCAACATTTTGCCACGTTCTGCACTTGAAACCATAAGAAGTTCGGCCAATGAGTACTAGGAAGAAAAAAATTATGATTTCATATGTATGTATATTTCAATTTTTGTTGGAAAACTTAGAAAAACGCGTTCCAATTGCTTAATATGTTCCATAGAAATTTTCCGAAACACCTTGTTTAAAGCAAACGCCTGGCACACACCTTACCAACACCAATTGCATGCGACCTGATAAGCGCGGCGTTTCATTTTCGAATTTTACCGATTTTTCGTCAATCAAAATTTTGTATGCACATACATATGCATGTCTGTATGTATGAGTATTGTATGCCATCAAAGTGGATTTTTATTGAGCTCGCCAAGGTGTGGCGTGCAAATCACAATTTTCAACGCTGCCACAACACTGTGGCAATTAAAAACAAAATGCCACTTTTGGCAAAATTCAATTCACCCAAATTCATTTTCAATTTCTCGGAAATACAGCATGGGGGAGCCAGCAGCTCCGCTTTTGACTGTCGCAGCAGCTACCGTTTGCCCGTTTGCTTGCACGCTCGGAGCGTATAAAATCGAGTGTTGGCAAACATTTTGGCACCTACAAAATACTCTGAGGCGTTACTTATACATACATACATTACATAAATATATGTACGAATATATGTATATGTATGTATATATGTGTTGGAAATGCATCATTTTGGGCTGGCACATTCGTATATTAAACGAAAAGCATTGCTAACTCGCTCAACAATAGCTGGAGAATCTTCACTGGGCAACCGCTGCGACCACTTTTGCTACTGTTGCATGCCTCATTTTGCCTCATTTTGAGTGAGTGAGCTGGCAATCGCCGACGGTGGCACTGCTGCGGCCACTGACGGCGTAACAAAAGCCTGGCTGACCACGTGTTAGGCCGCTGCTCACCGCAACCAAGTTACGCTTTGTGTTTTCTGTTTCTGTTTCTGTTTTTGTTTTTTTTTTGTTTTTTGTTTTTGTTTTTGTGGCAGTAAGCAGTGACAAAGCGACGCTGTGGTAAACAGTCAATATGCAAACTTATACGAGTGTGTATGTAGGTATGTATTTATATAAGTGCATATATATGTTGTTGTAATCTTTTTTGCTTAAGATACAGGCATAATTTCGCAATAAATTCAAATTTGCATTTATTTATTTTCTTTAATTAGATAAGCATTTGCTGACATTTTCACATTAAAAAATGCATTTTCTTCTAATCCAAAGAATCTAAATTAACTTGTAGACATGAAATTCATTCAAGTATACTTTTTTATTTATTCTTTCACAACTTTAGCAAACTTTTTTCATTTTTTCCCTGACATTTATAAAAAAATTTCTCTTACGCATGCGTATTTGCATGTCGGAGGCTCATAGAAAACCATCAGTGGAGCATTTTGTGGCAGCAACAAGCATTTAATAGCATAGCGGCACGTTTACTATGAACTGTTGCGTGTGAGACCAGTAGCGGCACTGTGCAGGCGGTAAAACAAACATTAAATTCAGGTGAGTTCATAAGGAAGATCAACGAATTCCCGACTCAGAAGAAAAGTCGTGGCCACTGTGTTGTCCTGTACACAACTTAGAGTAAGTGGCTAGAGCAACATTTGTCCCTCTGGGTAAGATAGTCTTAAAAAGTTTTTTTTTTTAATTTAAAAATTTTAAATATTAAATTAATTTAAATAAATTGTATCCTATATAGAATAAACTGGAGGAGATAGATGGAATGCAAACATGCCGGCCATAAACTGTCATTACCGTCGTCGAAGAAGTGTGTTGGTAGAACCAAGGTCAGAACGGTGAATTTGTGAATTCTACTACGACGTCGCAAATGGCTCTCCAAAGATAAAATAGTAAGACTAAAGAAAATGCATTTGCTCACAATCATTTGGAGTTATTGGAGCTTTTGATTTGGAGATGGATTGAAGTGGCATCAGCTCACTTAGGTCACCAAACGGCACCATTATGATACCACTGAGTATCCTAATGACCCCCACCCGTCAGTCAAACCATTGTGTGGAGTTTGGAATACCGAGCAATCGTCGTATCTTTGCCTTAAAGATTGCCGCCCCTAGAGAATTCAACCTACTCCTCCAAAGTGGTGGGCATTCGCGAGTAAACTTCCTTAGGGGTTCAGCTTCGTCTTCTTGTTTGCAACTTCTGCAGGAGTCGTTAGATGGTATGTCCACCTCTCTGCATGCCTATCCAATAAAACATACTCTTTTTACCCCGTGCTGGTCCCATTGTCCTGGTCACATTGCACACATTGAGACTTTTTCATCTTGTGTTAGCAGCTTTGATTGATAACTCTCCTATTGTGAGCTTATAAGTAGAGAGAGGTATGCCCATGCCCTTCCATGATGGCGAAAGTGGACAGTAAGACCCCTGGTCGTCGTTAGCCACCTTATTAACTGTTATGCTACCTTGTCCAGGTACCCATATTATGTTCAAAGGGAACTTCTTAGCTACCACGTTAAGTGAACTGCGGCAATGCTCTACGGTTGTAGATTTTACTATTCCACATTCCAAGATTCTTAATACGGTCCGGCTGTACGAAATTTTTGCCTAAAACTCTATAAACCAACAGAGAGTCAAATTATGTAAATCTCTTAGGGATATTTAAAAAAAAGTATCATTTTATTATATATTTTAGTGAAAAAACTTTTTAGATTTCTAATTTATTAGGTGGAAAAAATATGCCGAAGCAGAAAAATGTGTAGATAAAAGAAATTATTTTTTTTTATTATATTCTTTTACAAAAAAAGTTACTCTCAGTTGGGAGCCTTTCAATTTAAATATTTTTCTCTCCAGACATCTAAATTTATTACAGTTTTTTTAAGGAAAAGGAGTTCAAAACTGTCCCGTTCACAATGTACCACGCGGCTTTGTCCATATTGTCAATATTTGAATAGCTATATATATGTATCGTTGAAATCGATGTTAAAGTTTTTGATTAAAGAACAGATTTTGTCACTTGTCCCGTGCGAATTTCATTTATTTGGCAATTATATCTTAAACTGAGTTTCAACACCATTGGAATGTTTAAAGGTTAGAAGTGTTGCCAATCCGCTTAGCTAAAATTAAGAGCATGAAAATTTTAAGTTAAAAAAAACGGAAGATATAGAAGATTAAGGCTTAGACAGAAGGGTTTTCTTGCATATAGCGAATTTTTCGTCAAGTTTTTCATATTTTTTTTAGTTCAGTTTGAATTATACAATATTTATTATTTGGAAATTTTAATTTATTTTCGCCTTAATAGACAATGTGTCGAAATGAGTACGCCCCAGTGCCACTCCTCCTACACTAACGTCAAACAATTTGCATTGCAATTATTGTATAATGAATATTGCAAAAATATGAACAGTAACAAAAGCAACTAAACATTCTGAACTAATAATAAACGAAGTGCTGACATAGATTCTTATCTTCAAAGTGAAGCAAGCGAAAAGCCGACTTACAAGAATACCGGAGGAGCCTAACAAGCATACATACTCTTATGTACATATGTATGTACGTACACGTATACAGCACTTTACGCTTGTCATGTGTGCGAGTTTGTGTGTGACGAAAGCGCACCCACATTTTGACCAAAAACCCGAAAGGGTAATTCCATTTATTTGCAAAGTGGGCAGCGAAGCAAAGCAGCTAATGAGTGACCCGCTGAGCGTTGTGACAACAACAAGTCAACATTGTTTCGAAGTCATTTGCATGCAACTGTGACTTGTTTGTGTGTGTGTGTACCTGTGTGTTTCATACACAGTTGTACATGGAAAATGCGTGCGAATTGTCGTTGTTGTCGTCGGTGTCCTTTTCGTAATTACAGAGCAAAGGATATTTGTGCAAGCGGAAATAACAGCGTCAAGTACTTGCATAGGTATATACCTATAAACATATTCGTATACACAAACATATACACAGTTCTGCGATGGTGCTGGAAAATGCAGTAAATATATCTGCATATATGTACATATGTGGCATGCAACGAGTGCTTGCTTCGAACGGTACTTACAATTGGAATTTGTTTACTTTACATTATTACATAAAATGTACTCATATCAGATATGTATGTAGGTATGTATGTGGGTATACACATGTATGTATGTATATTCATAAGTCAAAATTTTTAATTTTTTAATAAACTGAGCTCGAAGATCATTCTGAGCTTTTGGAAGCATAGCTAAAGATGGAACTAATTTAGGAGGTTGCCACCTTATTAAAAAAAATGGAAAAATTAAAAAAAAATCTATTTAATATTACAGTATTGGTTTCAAACTGGAGGAGTTTGGCTAAACATATATTTTTGATTAGGGTTGCCATCCGTTTATGTCTTAATCTAATTAATCATATGATCGAAAATTTTTAATATGTGAGCCTAAAATTCAATCATTTCAAAATGGATTTCTTCGCAGATAATTTTCGGGGAGAAGGGTTCCCATCCATTTGGCTACCATAAAAACTCTCTGTATGTTACTTTAGCCAATTATAAATCGTACTCACCTCCCCGTCTTCGTTATGATCATCTCTGTGCCCAATTCGTGAAATTTATCCCACAACTCCTTCGTCTCCAGGTGACACTGCACCGGCAGCAGTTCATCACAGTTACAGGAGCCAACAATTTTCGGCGCAGACTGTCAACAAAATAAAAGCAAATTAATCGCAAATTTCCTCGCGCTTAAAATTGGGGGGTTTGCTGACTTTGCGTTTTACCTGCGCTGGCTCCGGCGACAGGCGATCCTCGTCATTCGCATTTACGCTCGCGGGACTCTGTGGGGAAGTGCGTCCGCGACTACTGCTACGACTCGATTGTTGTTGTTGACCTCCTGAGCCAGCCCCAGCACTACTCGAACCTTGCTGATTGTGCGAATGTGTGTGTTGCTGGTGATGGTGTCTTTGCACTTTATGCTGTTGCGTTATTGATAGATGTTGGTGTTGTTGTTGCTGTTGCTGTTGCTGTTGCAGTTGCAGTTGTTGGCGATAGTGAACACGCAGTGGACGCGCCGACGGTGACTCGGAGTCACTGCAATCGACAACATCAACATCGACGTCGACATCATCATCCGGCTCGGGGTAGGGCTCCACGGAAACGGGACCTGTGTATGGCAAGCAAAGTTGGATTAAGTATAGTCGAAATATATCTAGAAGACTGAATATATTTAAGTGCTAATTTCTACTCAGTGCAAGAATTTGCTATGAAATCTAATTTGAATCAAGCAACTGTATCGGTAGAGTGCTGCTGACAACAAGCCACTCCTTCTGCGCCCCTCGTTGGGGCTCACAACTCAGAGCTCATTTCGCTTGCTGTCAACTTGTGCTAGTACAACGCTGTGACAGCCAGGAACAGCCCCTCTGTTATCGCAATTATTTATATGATCTCATACACACACATACAGACATATGTACACATAAATACATACATACGAGCATATAAGCAAATATGAATGCAATTCGAAAATAGATACTGCAGAGCATAGTCACACTCACTGCCGCCACCGCCGCAGCCGCCGCTGCCGCTAATGTGACACAATTTCGCTTATATATGCTCAATTAAGTTGGCGACCGTTATGACAGCGCCAACAATGTGTGGCAACAATGCAGCAGTGCAACAATGCAACAATGCAACAATGTATGTGTGCCAAGTGCGCTGTGCGTAACTGTTGGTTGGTTGGTTGGTTGGTTGGCCGTCGACGCGTGATGCATATTTCAGATAGTGAATTCAATTATTTGTTTTATGAAATTATTTTATGCAAATGACTTGGCCAATTGGCATTGCAACAATTTGCGGCAACATTTACACATATTCACAATTGCAGTGGATGTTGCGGCATGTGTGTGTGGGGGTTCTTCATTTATGGTATATTTATTAAATATGTATGTGTTTATGTTATTTATTAAAGCATTTATGTTTACATATATACATATAAATACTTGTATATATATACATCTATGCATATAAATATAAATGATTTAGTTAATTTCCTCGATATGCAACTTTTTATAGGAATTTTTGTGCGCATTGATTTTATTGAAAATGTGCTGCTGCAATTATCAGCTCATCAAATTTTGTTCATTTCCATCATTTGTGGTCTAATTAACATTGAAATTAATACATTTTATGTGGGACTTTCTTCACTAATTATTGAAATCAAGGTATTTAGCGCTAAGTATGAGTTAATTATGTCCATTTGAACTGCTTCTTCTGGAGATACTTAGCTTTTTTTATAATGAACCCAGCATTAACCACCCTCAACTCAGTCGACCGAGGGATGTGCCTGGGTCGAAAAACAAAAACGTAAATTTAACAGTCCGATAAGCGAAAACTAGCCGGACTGTAGGCCCCTGAATCCGAGACCAAGCTCGATTCCACTCGCTTCATACACTGAATAGCTACAGGTTTGCTCATCAGTTGCTAGAAACGATGAAGAGAAATGAAATAACAAAATTGTTACACAAACCTCTGAAAGGGTCATGAATTTCAAATTTGGTTTTGTATGATGAAAGGGGCATAGAGTGTAGATGATCTCAAAGGAATGCTAAAATTAAGCTCGCTAAATAGGAGTGGTTAGCATTGCGTACTACCATTCGGATGGGTCGGGTTCAAAAACCGTCAGCCGTTCAGAGGCGGCTAGGAATAAACATGTATAGATATGTACTTCGAATTTAGTTGATTTGCTTTTTTGTTTTAGCATTTTTATTTTCATTTTAATACATGAATTTTCTTGTTTATATATTTGGCTGCTTTTTCGCCTTGATCGAAGAAAAATTGTAAATTTAGCGAATTTTCTCTTTGGCTGGTGTCCATCTTTGACGAGCGCTCACAACGGACTGAGTCATTCAATCGAAAAACTGTCAAAGACATACCTTTAGCACGAATAAACACGTTTTCAGCGCCGTATAGTATGACATGATGCAACACGTAACACTAGTACTATGGACAATAACGTCATTTCTTAGTTAAAAACCGAACGAACTGATTACTTGACCTAATATATACATAGGAGAGGACTTTTAGGTGTAGGCGGATTAATATACTTTAAACGACTTTTGTAAGAAGAAAGATTCTTGGGCACACCCCACTGAAAACTCATTAACGCGAGTATTAGGAAATGCTTTTATCACAAATGATTATTTAAAAAAGGACCTAACGAGTGAAGTGAAAACCGACTCGGTAATTAATGGGTCATTGAACTCCTTAGCCCACCTTTTAATGAAACCTAACAATGATTTCACATTCTTATCACAATAGTTGGAAAAATTTCTAATATCTAGATGAAAGTCCATTGCGTTACCAGTCAGTAGCTTGTTCAACATTGTAATTAAGTATCATATAGGCGAAATATTTGAAAAATTGTCTGAGAGTGCCAGAAGTCTAGGGGTTTCTAATATGAGTTATTAATATTTTTTGGTTTGTTTTATTTTGGCACACTTGCAGTTGCATGCTGTTCTAAAAGAACGGCTATTTCATGGTGCTCGACGTCTTTATTCTCTGTTACCCAATAAACTCCTCTATACTGAGTTTTTTAACAGCTATCTGCCTGTCTACACAAATATGTATTCCGTTTATGGGTAAGACTGCACCCTGCGATTTTTGTAGCAAATATTTCGGCTCAAAGAGATTGGAGTGGCCTGGACTTTGGCTAGGATAAATAGTACCCACATCATTTTCATTTTAGAACCGTCTCTAAAGATATGAGAACTTAAAGCATCCATATATTATATAACTATTGTATTGAGGTGTAATTAAACCTCAGTTAGGCTTGGTGATCGAGTGTATTCAATTCATATTTGATTTTTTAGAGTCTTTTCGTCAAAGCAGTTATAAATACATACATACATATACATGTTGAGCGCATTTGAAATTGCTGTTATTTTAGTCCAAAATTTTAAACTATCAAACCTTTCCGTGCTCTAGATCGGCCAGAAAGACTTAAATCTATCCAATCGAAACGATGAAGCATATTCTGAAACTATATCTGTGTATAACCTGCAAGCGAATACCTGAAAGCCTTAAAACCTATTTTAAGGATAAGAAGCGGATCCGAAAGTTTCAAAAATATTAAGTTTTCTTGGAGTCTTTTTGCAGATTATTTCTGCTTCAATATATTTTTTAGTTAACATCGTTTAGAGGAAAACAAATTTTTTTCTCCCCTTCATTGCATATATCTAAAAATGTGCTTCAAACAACAAAACTAATGTTAAAAACTAAAATTAATCTACAATAAAAAATCTACAAAATAATCAAAATATTCTGAAAATAGTTTCAATTTATTATGTGTTGCAAACTCATTGCCACATAAATTATGACATTTTACGCGTTGCATTTATAATTTTCCTCGCTTTATGTTTGAATTTAAAGCACACACACACACACAATTATATGCACACAAAAAAAAACTGAAAATACTTATACATATACTCGTATATATACAGATGTATGTGTGCATGCGGGAACGTAAGTTTGTACGCCGCGCAAATTTATTGGTCAACTTTGTCAGTTCTCAACACCAGAAGCATAGAAATGTGAGCAGCAGCAGTAGCAGCAGCGCAAGCACAAGAAGTCAACGAAGAAGAAGAAGAAGAAAAATCATAATAAAATGTTGAAAATTTGCATTTCAAACTGAAGTGTACAGCTGACAAGCATTCACACACAACTCACTTGCATAGATACATATATGTGTATGAATGGGCGTATGTATGTATGTATGTATGTTTTATAAGCATACTATTTAGTCATTAAAATGATTTCTTCGAAAAGCCCAAAATGATTCGTTTCCTCTTCCTTTCAACGATGTTGAAGTGTGAAAAACATTTATTTGCATGCGCTGTCGGCTGTCTCAGCTGTCTCGTCTGTCTCAACGCTTGGCGGCTGAGCTGACTGCTGCCTGCCTCTTGGCTACTAACATACATACATACATATAAATAGTCAAGCATACATAGTAGCATTTTGTTTGTGATATTTGCAAGGCATTTTCACTATTAATATGCATAAATAAATTCATACAAATTACAAATACAATAAATGTGCACACATACATACTCGTACATATGTATATTTGTATTTGCTCAAGTGTATGACTATATGTGTGTTTGTGTGTGTGTGGTGCTCAGCATATAAAAATAATTATTTCTTATAATTTTTATTTAAGCGCCTGAAAATTTTCTTGCCGTTTTGCCTCACTGATTTTCAAAAGTCTGCATATTTGCATATAAATATTATAATAATAGCAGATATAAGGTTAAACAGAAAATTATTATGTTTTAATGATTGAAAGAAAAAAAGAATGTAGCTTAAGCAAAATTATTTCTAGTCATGGCACACAGATTAACATACTAATTAACACTTTTGGTAAATATTTGCACACATATACATATACATATACATACAAGTATGTATATATGCATATTTGTTTGTTCTTGAACAATTTCAGAGTAAAGTTGTTTGTACACTGATGGTCAATATTACAAATATAAGGCAGAAAGACAGCTCAATTAATCATTTTTTTTACTCACTTCACAATTTAAGAAGTCTTTGGTTCAATAAAAATAAATTGTAGCTGTTAAATTCCCAAATACTGCATGAAGAAATAGAAAAAAAGTTGACAATGTGTAAGCTAATTCAGAAACTTTCCACGTATTTTTCTCAGAATGGTGTGTTTTTCAAAGTCGGTGTTTTCGACTTGTTAGAAATGGCTCAGCCGATCGGTCTAAAATTTTTACACAATCTTCCTGGATGTATATCAGAGGAAGTGAAGGAAATAATATAATTCACGAAATTTATTATTACATTTTTCTTAACAATTGGAACGAAAACTTCAGTCGAAGCGAATTTTGTCTATAAAAAATTAAAATTTCATAAGTTCTGCATTGAAAGACGAATTTAATAAGGACAAGTTACTATGACTACAAGTTATTATTTTTCCCTTAGCGAAGAGATAGATAATAAAATAATAAAAAAAAATTCTTTAGTTTATCAACCAAACTATATTAACATTTTTTTTATTATTTATAGAATTTTATATGATTTTCTTCTTCAAAAATATAGATTTTCAATCCTGCGATTTTGTGTTAGTGATTTGTACGATAATGTAGTGAAACCGGGAATTTGTGCATTTTTACAAACTTATAAAATTTCCAAAACTATTTATTTATATTTATCTACTATCCTAGTTTTCCAAGAGTTCGAGGAAACCGTGATAAAAATATCTGTAAGGAACAATAGTTCGAAAATTTATTCACGTTGGCAAGTATTTAAAATTCTTTTCTTTCTGAAATCATTCCAATTTTTTTTTCTTTCAGGTCAAATAGATTAATAATATTTCTGTCAGAACAAAAAACAAAAAAAATTAAATATATTAACATCGAAATTAAAAATTATTTGGCAAAAACTTTGAAAAATATTATTTTATCTGTTGATTTTTTTGACATTTCTTTAAATGCTAGCAAAAAAATGGAAAAAAACCTAATCGCGAATAAATTGATATTTTCACCAGGGCACACATATTAACATTAAATTTTTTAGAAGTTAGTTTTGTTCAGCAAGTTTTTTGGCTGCCATTAGTTTTCTTTTAAGAGTCGTTTGGCTGGATTGCGGAAAAAAATCTGGTGACACTCTTCACCTTTGAGAGTTCGGCTTAATTCGATACCTACATTATGCGATGGTTTGAAAATATTCATCAAAATTTTGTATTTCCAATATGTTCAAACTACCGAAGTAGAGATACCACCAAGCGCATTTTTTTGAAGGTCGCTCTAGACATCATCTGCAGGAGCGGCGCACATTAACACAATATTTTTACATCAGAGACACGCTATTGTATTCTTAGAAGTCGACTCTGTTTGAAAATACACCTCTCTAATAAAAAAAAAACTATTTCTAAAGAAATTTTTTTTTATTAAATTACTTCTTTGAGTAGGGGCTCTTATTTGAGCTGTGCAAAGTAAACTTCCTATTCAAATTTTTATGCAATGATTTTAATACTAATTTCTCAAGTATTCATACATTAACTTTTTCTCTCTAACTAACTGTTTATCCCTTTTTACATCCTTATAAACCTATCATTGTTCTGTTCTACGAAGTGCTGAGAAGCGATCATAGAGATATATAATTTTAAAATCAGTTATGTTAGCTTGAAAACTTTAGTTCTATGAACGTAAAAATCACCTAAAACTGCAGATGAAGAGCATAGGGTATAAGAGCATCATAAATAGAAAATACTTACTGTAGCTACATTGCGAATTTTACCGGGTAGCATATAAAATTTAAGGTGTCTTTCAGAATCATTACACTTTAATAATTCCACTGTATATATAATTTGAAGTTAATAAAAACAATATGTTTTTTGACATTTTTGCATTATTGTACTTCGCTTTAATAGTGGCTACAGCGAAAATTGAGATTTATTTCAAGTGTTTAACGATTTCTCTACAAAAACCGCAAAGTCAAATGTTATCAACTAAAGAAAAAAATGCAAGAAGTTGGTGCGAGGTACTAAATTTCTTCCAGAGCCCAAGTAATTATAATATTTTAAAGGCAATCGGGAGAAAATTGTAGCTTTCTTTGCCAAGACACGGCGCCTCTACGATCTCATGATGAGCCACATGGTTTTCAGTGTTATTGGAGAGATCTGTGAAAGAGCTTTTCTAAACGCAATTTCAAAGGAGGTTCCGTAATGATGTCGAGGTCTTTTATAGTACATCAAAGGCTACGCTCGAATTACAGTTCACATCGTCTCGAATGAATTGCATAAACGGAATTCAAATGTTGGAAAGCAGCCTTCTTCGATTTGTTGGAGCTTAAATGGTGTTAACAATAAATATCCAACAGGATATTGCTTGCATTCATGTAAGCAATCGAATGAAACGATTTTTTTTACTGATGGCTCCATAGAAATCATGTAAAGGCCAGTCTGCTCTCCGGGCTTAAGTCCCATTGAGAACGTTAGTAAGAAGGTTTTATGCAAGTAATCGTCAATATGACAATACAGATGATATTAAGGGGCTGTAATTATTACCGAATGGTCTAACTTGGTTGTCAATCTGTTTAAGAAATTGATTGAATCAATGAAAAAAAAATTGCTTTGCGTTGCAATAGCTAATGGAGAATATGTTGTTGAGTAAAAAACGCTTTTGTTAAAGAATATCTCTATTACATAATAAACTAATGATTATTTTATTGAAATTTGCTGATTTTCTTCAAAAAACCTTTTTTCCAAAATACTACTTTCCTTACTTGTTCAAAATTTTCATAAAGATTTTAAGCCTTAAAATTTAAAACGCTCTTCCTACAGCTTTTAGGGAAAATAAATTTATTTAAAGCTGAAATGGGTTGAGCGCCTTCAAAGAGGTATCTATTTGTTTTATTTGAATTCAATAAAAACTATAATTTAGTATTTTTAATGCTGAATGAAAAATTCAAAACTCGAAAGTAACATTTATGTACTTTGACTAGTTTACATACATATATGTAGGTAAATAACCTAAATAAAACTAAATTTGTCTAACATAATTAATATTTTACTTTATATTTGCAAAATTTATTAAATATCAGCTGTCTTTCATATGTCGGCAAACTATTTGAAATGGTTCAAAATTAACAAAAAAAAAAAAAATTATCAAAATTAAATTTTTTATAAAAATGAAAAAAATTGTTGAGTTTGGAAATTTTTTGATTGTGTAAAATTTTATATTGAACAATTTCAAACAAACTATTATTAAAACAAAATCAATTAATATTTTAGAAAATTTATGTTAATTAATATTTAATTAAAAAATCAACAAATATAGTTTTTCTCCGAAAATGTCGGCTACAAAAGGACTCTTCTCCATATTTCAATAAAAAGTGATCTGCTGCTTAACAAATAATGATATAAATATGTGTATATGTAAAAGTATTTACATTCATACAAAATTTCTCTATTTTTTCAAACTCATTACCACTTTGGTGAACAGAAGCAACAATTTTTACATACATATCTACATATCAACAAATACTTCAATATCATGACTTTCGACAAATCTACATATGTATGTAAATATATATGGCTCAAAATCTCAATTTTTATGTAAATAAATACATATGGATGTCTGCATGCACGTACTCGTATATATGTATGTATGGAAGAACGATAAGTACATCATCATTACTCACTCAAACTCCTTTCGGATGGTTCACGGCTCGAGGCATTTGCAGCGCCTCGCGCCATTATCGCAGCAATTGAGAAATCCGTGGCGCCGGCACAGGAATTACTGTTACTGTTGATATTTGTTCTTGCTACAGCTGCTGCTGCTCTTCTTGTTGTTGTTGCTGCAAATACTCCACTTTGATTTAGCAACAATGTGGCAGCTGCGGCCACTGCGGCGGCGGTGGCGTTGGTGGGTGTTGGTGGTATTGTTGTTGTTGTTGTTGCTATTGTTGTCGTTGATGTTAGCTGTTGGGACACGTTAGCCGGCAAATAATTCAGATTCGGTTTATCGTTAAGGTAATAGTAATTGTTGTTGTTGTTGTTGTTGTTGTTGTTGTTGTTGTTGTTGTTGTTGTTGTTGTTGTTGTTGTTGTTAATATTATTATTATTGTTGTAATTTTGTATTTCCTGTTGACTATGTACAATCAGCTTCTGTTGCTTGAAATGCGCTTGTGGCAATGCTGGTGGTGCTGTTGGTTCCTGTTGTTGTTGTTGTTGTTGGAGTTGCTGTGTCTCAGTTGGTGTATTCCTCAGCAGCATTTTAGCTTATTGCTGACAATTTAAAAATAATACTGCACTCAACAGGCGACTGAGGATAATGCAAGCAATTTGTTAATTTTTTTATTTTTTTAGTTGTTGTTGGTATTTGTATTGTGTTTATGGTACTTTAAAATTATTTATTTATGGTTTATTTATTTTTGAATATTTTTTATTGAATATAAATTTAAATTTAATAGCTGAATTTTATTTGATTTTTCTGAATTAAAAAATATTTCAACACAATCACAATCCATTCGAATATTTTTCAAATCAGTTTTTGATTCTTTTCACACTCATCAGTTTATTTCAACACTGCGTTGTTTCGAATCGTTTCGCGTATTTATTTTCGTCCACGCGTGCAACACGCTCCGCGTACGAGTTCGCAATGCGTAAAGTGGCGACGGCGACAACTCGAAAATCCGTTAACACGACAACCGCTCCATTGTCACGCTGACCAATGAATGAAGATGCCAAACTGCGGCTGTTGGCGAAATGTCAGGTGGCGCCTGCCCGCCCCAAGACCACCGTGCGCGTCTACGAGCTTATGGCGAACGCGGCGACGGCAGCAAAGCTTAGGCACAGCACAACAAACGCGCCGCAAACAGTTGTTTCGAGGATTTGGCAAAAAGCGGCTAAGACACGGTGATAGTTACGCAGACTGCGGCGGTTGTGAGACGAAAGCGTCGGCAATAGACAAATGGAAATGGAGTAAGCGTCGCCGCCGTTACTGTGCGATTGGAGACGACTGTGCGAAACGCACTCGAGTGGCAAGCAAGTGGCTGCGGCAGCAACGGCAACAGCAACACCAGCAGCAGCAGCTGATCAATGGAGGCGACAATTGCCTGAGCGACGAGCAAACGGCCATTCACAACGAGCCAACAACAAACAATAGCAAAAGTAGTCAACAACAACAAACCACATGTATGTATGTATTAATGTATTAGCGAAAAACAACAAAGGCAAAAAAGCTCACAGGCACACAAGCGTGCGAGCGGCACAAACGAGTCGAGAAGTCGAGAATCTAACGAGTCGACGAGCAGAGAAATTTATCTTTTCAACACTTGAAGCAGCCGACGTTAAGCAAACGGTCAGTTGATCAACCAGCTGGGTTGGACGATGGAGCCACGCAACACCTGACGGAGCGCCGGGCGAAGGCAATGAAATTGAGGAATAAACGCAATGGAAACCCTAAGCAAAACAACAACGGTCAAGCGTAGGGAAATTGCTTGCTGGATTTCTGGTTCCATACGCTCGCCATTTCGAGGCAAAAACAAAGCAGAAGACACTTTGCGTGGCTTTGGAAGAGTAAAGAGGCCTTAGGGCGCTTCCGAGTGAGCAAAGACAGCGCACAGGTTATTCTATAGCTCTCAACAAAGAAAGCGATCTAAGAAGGCAACACGCCAAGTGAGAGATTAGAGCAAGATTTTCTTCTAAATACATACATATACACATACAAATATGTATTGCATGTCTATGCTGCCAACCGCCCAACCCATTGTGAGCCAAAGCTAATACAAAAAAAGTGGAATAACAACACATATTATTGGCATTTGTTAGCAAGCCAGCGAGAGCAGCGAGAGCGTTTACTACAAGAGAGCACTTTGTGGAACTTTTGCCTTCCAATTCAACTTAAATTCAAACCTTCGCGACTCAGGCATCTGCTAGAAAGAGATAAACCAATAACTTTCCATTTATTTTCGAAATTTCCGCAGTACTCTGAAGAAACCATGCGCTTCCAATTGGAATATTTCCTCTGCACACCAACTTACTCACTTTTTGCACTGCACGAGAAATGCAGCCAGAGCGAGACAAAGCTATGCGCTGAAAATTCCTGCTCTCCTTTGTTGTTGCCGTTACATACCACCGCCCAATGTAAATTCAAAAATGTCGTCTGCTCTTTGTGTACGGTTGCCTAGCTGAAGTCGGTGGGTAACATATGAGCTGTCTCTTTTACTCACTCACATTGCAGCCTACATAGATTCGTCATTTTGTTTTTATCTTTCAGTGAGTGGTTTTTTTCTTGAAATTTCGGCTGCTGACAGCTGAGCGGTTTTGTTAATATTTTATTTATTGGTTTTGTGCGTGTGTGAGAGGGAAGAGCCACATTTTGGGTAGTGGGTTTTGTTTTTGTTTGGAGTGAAGTTTGGTTAGGAGAATATTTCGGTTTTCATTTGTCTGCCATGGTTTGTTGTTCCACTAATTTCCACCACGTTCCTTTTGTTGAATTGAGTGAGTGTGAACGATTTGAGCGAGTTCATTTAATATGAGTGGTTATTACGAAGACCATGTTGCTTGTAAGATTTTTTTAAAATAAATTTAATAATATTAATATAAACTTTTTTCTTAATTATGAAGTAAATAAATGTTCCAAAATATTTCAGTTGAGTTAAATATCCATAATAGATACATATGTATGTATGTATATTTCGATGTTCATATTTAATGGTTTGTTCCTTATAAAATTCTATTTGTCAGCTAAAAATTTTATAAATAATTAAGCAAATATCCAATATTATTTAGTCGTTGTAATTTGTTTGCTTCCGGTTGAAAATGTTGCTCCAGGCTAATTTCCACAAGCAGTTCCGATTCTCGTAAATTTGTATATGTATGGCTTTTATGTATTACATGTATGTATGTATGTATGTTATAATTATGAATTAACTTATATCGACTAAATTTATAATGAATGTTTATATGTAATATTCATGTATGGTTGGAAAAAATTTAAACAATTTGTAATTTTAATTTCCTGTTTAAAGAAAGTTATTGTTATTTTTTTTTATTTAAAATGTTTAAAGATGTTTTTTTCAGACGAGGGGTTTTCAATGAGATAATCTTTTTTTCCGAGTTGATCTTTTTGACAGCTGTTTCTTCATTTATACTCAGTTGGGGTTTGCCATTTCAAGAATTGAAGCCGAAAGACCATTAAACGCCATAATACGTTCGGTGAGACCCAAAAGGTTCCCTTTTTTCCCAAGAAAATTTGATTTGGTCTGCCCTATGGGCAGAGAATAATCGGTTCACATATCTTCAGAAAATATGTCAGTTTTAATGTTCCAATGGCAATGGGGAACGCTATAGAGCCATTATTAATGACTTTTTCTTGCCTGAAATAGAGGAAGTTGGCATCTGGTTTCAACAAGATGGGAAGTCGCATGCCTACGCAGATAAGCCCAAGAATACTCAACTCGTTATTGCTGACGAAAAGTGGTCGAAAATTGGGTCTCCCGGCTAAAATTTATTCCAGCCTGCCGCGGCGGTCAATTGCCCGAATTCATATTTAAAACATAATGACAAACTCTTATATTTATATTAAATCTAAATTATAAAATTATTTGCATTTTGTTTCTTCTTGAAAACCAAATGTCAGAAAACAATCACGCTTTGTATACACCGTAGAGCAAAAGGCAGCCCAAAAATCATAAAAAAAAGAAAATGCAGAAATATTATTTATTCTACCTAACTTTTTTTTTTATATTAAAAGGAGGAGATTTGAGGTTCAGGAACTTAACTCTCTAAAATGTATAAACTGAAAATGTAATCCAGAAACGAAACCTAAAATCTGTTCAGTTTTGCATTGTGTTAAATTTCAAGGTATAAATAGACGCAATTGATTTATTAGTAACTATATCCTCCTTTTCTTTCCAAATAATAGTTTAAATTCCGCCTCATAGGCAGCTCATCGACACTCTATGGTTTATAAACCACACATTTTCTATATGATTGAAACACGTATTTGAGATGTGCACTTAATCCTTTTAAAATTTTGGGTTTTCACCAATTTTTACCACCAACGACAAATGTGTGGCATCATTACTGGAAATAATTACTTTCTCTTCTGGAAACTCCATTTGATCCAAGGCTCCTGCATATTTTTGCAATCATATCATATTATTTCTCACTACTATCTCCCGCGATCTCATGCCAGAGTGAGAGAGGCACCCAAGATCTTAAGCGAGACGCCACCATGTTTTATGGTTTCTATTTATTTATGACTTTAGGTTGCTTAGCATGTGTAGAACCAAAAATGCAGAACTTTATCTATGCATATACCATTAATGTTGTACTCATCTGATCAAATCAATCGTTTCCCACCTTCTATGGTCTAGTTCTGGTAGGCAACAAGCGAGCCTTTTTATCATTGGCAGATAGTTTTGGTTTTTTTTCATCTTAGCTACAAAGCATTTTCTTTGCGCCCTATACTTTCATAATTTTTTTTTTTTTTTTTTTTGGTATAATAAAGTTCGATCAATGTGTTTTGCACGTTGATCAGATATACTCTTTCAGCGGCCAATTTCACCTTTAGCCTTGCAATTTTTTTTTTAATTTTCACCATTTCCAAATTAGTATCTCATAAGTAAATTTTCTTGACGCCTTCTTTTTCCCCTGTATTTTTACGATTTTTCTTCCAAAATCATTTCTTTATTTTTACAAATATATATATAAAAAAATCATTTTTTATGCCTAGTCTAGAAAAGTAGGGAAATTATAATAATTGTCTTCATTACTTTCGAAAATTTTAAAATTGTGTGCATAAATCAGAATATTATGTTGACCAAGACTTTAAAATCTGAAAATTTAGGCCAAAACTTTTTCAATATTTTTTTCAATAGATTTTTTTTCTCAGCATCCATCATGAATAGTTCTTTTTTCCAAAATTTCAACCAGTCTTGACCACCGAAACTAGTGTAAAGCAACTATTTTTACATATCCATTATATTTTCTGTGCATTATTACCAATAAAAGACACCATGAAAATGTCTGTGTATAAAATTACGGTCTACTATTAAACCATCAATTGGCACATGCATACCCATAAATTTATTTATGCCTTAATAAATGTGCAACGAAATAATTGAAAATAATTTCAAATTTACGCCCAAAAATGTTTTCCAATTATACAAAATCAAAAAACTTAATAAAGTTCTCAGCGAAACATATGGATTTTTGCTGTTGTTGTAACAAGCCAAAATGAGACCTGGAGTGAATTTGAGTGCAGTGGAGTGGGTTAATTTACATGCAAGCGAGAATTTAAATAAATTTACGTAGAGACAAGCACAAACATACAGTCAAATGCATGTAAAAGCGTTGAAGCCACCACCACCATCACCATCACCACCGACCGCCAAAGACCGGCATCAACACGCCACCAAAAAACTGTCAATGTGACATTACAAATTTATTACTACCACCACCATCACCAACAACAACAACAACAACAATGAGAGGAATAGTAACAACAGCAGCAGCAGCAGCAAACACTTCAACGCAATCATAGTAGAATTGTGGCAACAGAAGCGACACATAAATTTATTTATTTATTTATAAACGCTCTCCTGCGCCTTTCACGGGCAACCCTGCTAGGCCGCCAACGCCTGCGCGCCGCTTTAGCAATTCGGTACGACTCATAAACAATTCACGAATTTATGATGTTTTCTCATTTGTTGTTGTTGCTGTTGCTGTTGTTGCGTTTTTGTTTGTCTTACGATTGCATAAAAGTTGCTTCAATTTAAGTTTGGCTGTCGCCCCGGAAAAAAAGGAAGAATTAAGCTCCAATTTATTGGTTTACTACGTGCATACAAACATATTTATATATAATATATAGGTAAGTAGGTACATATGTACGTATATACGAGTATATTTATTTATTTGATTGCGTATGCCTCCGCTATTGTCTTATAGTAAGTATCCCGTTATGCAAGATGGCGCGAGATGTTTGCGTGAACTTCATATTTTTTCTCTTCTTCCGCAAGACCTTTCATCTGCCTCTGCTGCAGTGTGCTGTCGCCGCTTTGCCTTTCTTCGGTCGAATTGGCCAACTGAATGGCGTGTGAAAGGAAACACAAATTACGGTACATATAAACGAAAGGAAGTTGTTGTCGTCGTTGTAACTCTCCGCCATTGCCGTGAAGCGAATTTCTTTATTTTTTCCTGGGCATACATATATACATATTAGGGTGATTCAACAATGCAAACAGGATCTTTAGACGGGAACATTTTTTCAATATTTTTTATTTTAAATCAAAATCCAATTTTTTTTTTGGTGTTTAATGAAAAATAAAAATTTTATGGTATGAAAATTCATTAAAAAAATATATTTTTCTTTTTAAATTAAGTTTTAAATAAATTTAATGCCTTTTAAATAACAGTTTTATGGATAACTCTTAGCTTAAGTTTCAGTGCTTTATTAGTGCCGCCAGTAAAACGGCTCTTGATCTCACCCTAGATTCTTCCGGACTAGGAGGTTTTTGGTGAACATTTCCTTTCGGCTCAAGAATACTTCAAAAAATTCTTGATGGAAACCGATCCCTAGAAACCGGTTCAGGAACCTGTGCATTGCGACCCGGGAGCTCTTCTTGTTTTTTACTGGCTATAGGTACATTCCTCCAATTGGAAATACCTAGCTGATCTTTCTAATGGAGTGCAGGTCTTCCTCTTTTTCTGCTTCGACCGGCGAGTACTACATCGAAAACTTTCAGAGCTGAAGTATTCTTATCCATGCGGACCACAATACATAGCCAAGATAGACACTATCTCGTACAGCTCATCGTTCTATTGTTTTTCATAGTTGGAAAATTAAATATTCATTTTCACTGCCATTTAGTAGGCTTGAGAAGTCTTTCTGGCAACTCCACCGCAGGAAATTTCTACACGCATGCTGCGGTCAGATAACACAGTTCTAAGAGTTGAGATCATTAAGAAGATATCTTTCTACAAAGCTTGTAGAAGCAAGTTGCTTTGCGACTTACCTTGCTACAAACTAGGTCAGACAGTCTAAAAGCCTGAGATCAGCAAAGCAAGAAGAACTTTTGTGAAAGAATGTCACCTATCATTTAAATTTAGATTGTTACTAATGAAAACTCTACTCTCATTGATTATCTAGGGGGTGAGGCTTCTTCGATGCTCACTTTCCTTGTAATTAAATAGTAGTTATATAGTTTTCGAAGGTTTTTTGAGTGACTTGGGTGACAAACTTGTTTAAACCCTTCAAGCCTCCGGTGTCTAATAATCTTATACCAGCGCAGTTTCAAAATGTTTTTTGGATCACCTTAATACTTTAGCAAATACAGCTTTGGTCCTATGCATATCCGCGTTAACTAATTTCAAATAGGTTATTTTCAAAAATTGTCAGCTGCGTTCGCGACATACAAAGCACGCATACATATGTACATGCAGGCATGAACATATGCACACATGTATGTATGTATACCAACAACGATATTAACTACGATTGCTCTGAAAAAAAATTTACATACTAACATTGCCATAATCGAATGACTCCTTGCCATGTATGTATGTAAGTTTATGTGTATGTGTGTAGTGGCACGTCAGCGCGCCTCCGGTTCCTTGCTGTTAGTGCCGTCGCGTATTCCCCCCGCTCATGTTCGTGTTCATTCGCTTTCGTCTTCCGTTGCGGTTTCATTTGCATGCAATTTATTTGTGGTGGCACCGTTGATGTGGTTGGTGACAGTGTTGACGATGCTGCCGGCGGTGACATTGTTGGTAATGATGGCTTTGTTCGCGCACACATACATACATACATACACATCCGCATGCATATGCTGTTGAGTGTTGTTCTTGTTGGTGTACATATGTATACACATGTGAACCGGTAATGGCGGCGATGGTGGCGGTAATTGCAGTCGTCACTGTGGGCTTTCAACCTAAGGTATCCTGCAACGCACACACACACATTTATTTCCATGTAAGTTTACATTTTTTATCGCTTCATTGTATGCTTTATTATTATATTTTCATTTTTTTTTTGCTTTTGCCGCCTCACATCGGTGACAATTCTTCAATGATTTGTTTCCTCATTTACATATTCCACCATATTTTTTCCTGCGCTCCGTAGCTGCTGCTTGTTTGTCTGTTTGTCTGGAGTGCTGCGAGGTGGTTGTGGCCCGTCAGCCATGCAGGACAATGTTTGTTGGTCTTTCTTTTTATTTTTTTCTGTATTTTTAATTTTTTTTGTTATGTGTTGTTTATTTAGGGCTGACAGGCGTATATAATGAGGGTGCATACGCATAATTACAGATATATGTGAAATTTATTTATTTTATTTTTTTCAAAGTTCCATAATTTCCATAATTTTATTGCAGTAATTTTGTAATTTTTTCTGATTTTGATGAATGTTTTAATTTAGAGAAGGCAAGAGTTGTATAAATACATACATATGTACATCCTTTTTAAATATTACATATGTACATAGCGTAGAAAAATAGCTTAAGAAAAGCTCTCATCAAAGTTATTGGCAATATCAAAGCACCATTTCGTCCTATGTGTCCTGTGTGTCCCCTATTAAGACAAACCTGACCCTTAATCATTTCCTAAAAACACTTTTTCAAATAATCATAAGAGCGGAGATCACGGACTGCAACAATTTTTCAGCTCCTTATCTTAATAGTTCAGATTGTGGATCAACTGCTCCTTCCACCACGTGGTTCTTTAGGCATTCAATCGCCTGACGAGTCATTTTATCCACTGCTTTCGATTCCTCCCATTCTCGGCTATCCTATTGGAGCGTCTATTAAAGCTGTGAAAGAGTTTGCTCAATGTCCTCAGTGTACTCTAACCGTTTCTCAGAAGAACGTTTTTGGGTTTTCTACATAAATTTCGCCCAGGTCTAGAAACCTTCATCGACGATCGACACATTGAGATCCCACATGGTTCGTTTTACGCCGGATTATAACCTTTCTTTCGAAAAAAAGTTCCTCATATCTTGTTTTCATTGGGTCTCGCTGGTTACCAGTAAAGTATATATATTTATACGTATATTATATGTATTCTTCGTTTTCCAACAAATAAGGGATCCTACAGTTCATTCTAAGCCGTCTCCGAGCAGCCATTCGATTTTTTTGAGAAGATTTTATTAACTTCCGTAAATACTTTTGGAGAATTGGGTCCTCAGCCAGGCATCGACCGCAATTGTTGACCTAGAGGAGGTTAGGTCGTCGCCGAAAAAGTAACAGACTTTGGCTGGATAAAATTCCGATCAACTCCTGTGCGTAGAACTGGTTATCATGGGATGGACGACATACTAAGATCCTCTCATCTAACACCTCTTTCATTCCGGTCGGAATCTTTCGTTATAGCTTATTTCTGAACTTCTCTTTAGACGCTTATGACGACATAGACTAAGTTTGCCTGTTTCTAGGTGGCGTAAGAGAGAAGTTTTGATGAAGTTTGAAGATTTTCGGTGTGAATATTTATGGTTTTATGTGAGTAGAATGCCAAATTTTACCCTCTTAGATGCTTTTTTTTACGTATTTATGATTCAAAATCTAAAATCGTCGGTCGTAAGGCTTAGTGGTTCGACTTAGCCTGTTCGAACGGACATGATTAAATTAAAAAAGCTAGGCATTCTTTTCATATCGATACAAATTTTGATGATTTTGATTTATCTCTACTCCTTCTGGTACTAACACACTTCGGACCTACTACTACGTGCTAGTGCGCAAGCTATCCTCTCACCTAATTCTTTTTTTTTTTTTTCATAGGAAAATGTTTTCAAGTATTGGTTCTAAATCAGACTTCCATTTTCTCTGTTTAGATCGCATTTCAAAGGATGATCAATATTCCCATTGGATATATGATCTGAAATTGTGATATCCTTCACCTGATATCCGCTCTCCTGGTGACCTGGTATTCTGAGGATAACTAAAAATTTCAGCAAAACTGAATTCCACAATATGAAAACTAACGGTTATTGTATGAAAAACAAAGTAATTTTCTACAACCAAAACAAACGCATTGGGCGACATATGCTACTAATGGCGACCCCACAACCTCTGTCCTGCGATGGCACAACAACTATTGATGGCAATAAAACTGATATATGCTTGTTTTGCGGTAAAGTAAGAACCAGGACACACGCAGTCATAATGGCGCACACGAATATTGGCAATTTGGAACATGTTCATATGTGGATAAATGCGACTCCGTTTTTTCTATGCGCCTTTCAGCTGGCTTCCAAGTGGTTTTAAGTGCGTAGGCAAAAAACAAAGAAATAAAATTTAATAGCATCTTGCCACATGCCACATGCCGCATAATGCATACACTACACACAAGAGAAGCGTATGTAAGCAATTTAGCAAAAAAGGAAAACAAAAACAGCAATTGCAACGAGGAATGGCACACGGCAGCAGGACATTTTGAATGTAATAATCCTGTCAAGGCATAAACAAATTTTCAAACTACAAACTGGCGCAAATCTTTTGTGTAAATTACGCTTAAAAAGAGAGTGAGAGGGAGAGACGAATGAAATAGTGTGAGCAGGTGTGGGCGATAAGTGGCATATAAATGGGTAGGGAAGGTAAGCTCGTTCAAAAAAAAAAAAACAAAAATTAAATATATTTGTGGAGAACTGCGGCAAATTCATCTAAATTTCAACTTTGATACTTCGGAACTTAATATTTTAATTTAAATAAATTTAGAACGTGTACAACTGTTCAAAAAATAAAAAAAATATATATGTGAATAATAAGGCTTTAATTAAAAAAAAATAACAATTTATAATGAAAAAAAAAATAAAATATTATAAGACAAAATAAGTTAAATTAAATTAAATTAAATTTATTAGCAAATACCTTAAAAAAAAATAAAAATAAAAAAGAAAATAAAAAGAAAAAAATATATAAAATAATATAGAATATATATAATAAAACAAAATGAAATAAAATGGAATAAATATAAAATATAACAACAAATCATAAAACCAAAACAAATTAAAATAAATCAAGTAACAAAACAAAATTTAATTAGAATTATATAGAATAAAACAAAACTAAAATAAAAAACCAATAAAAAATGTAAACATGAAATAAAATAATATAAAGTTAAATGCTAAAATAATGGATTTCTTTTTACTACACCTAATATATTAGGTAGAGTAAAAAAGTTCGTTCGGTTTTTTTTTCAAAATATGATAACTTTGGTACATTTGTCCGTTTTGTTCGTAAACTGGTTGCCGACGAGATGCCAACTTCATTATGCCCCTCTCGTAGAAGGCTGCGTCCCTATTGGCAAAAAACTCGGACAGCTAATTTTCACAGTCCTCTCTTGAGACCAACTTCTCACCATTAAGCGCGTTCGCCATGGGCAGGAAAAGATGGTAATCACTTGGTGCCAGGTCCGGACTATAAGGTGGATGCATTAGGACCTCCCATCCGAGCTCCTGGAGCTTCTGGTACGTCACCAAAGACGTGTGTGGCCTGGTGTTGTCCTGATGGAACACAATTCGGCCTCTGTTGATCAAAGGTTGCCTCTTCTGGATGAGTGCTGCCTTCAAGCAGGCGAGGCTTGGGATTTTTCCGGATCCCTTTGTCGCTGTTATCTATTCACTTTCTTATGAACTGCAAGTCAATAAGAATTGTAGCTCTTTCTTCGTCACTGTGACCAGGAACCTATAGACTGTTTTTTACACTCATCTACATAAAATAAATAATTAGCTCGAATGACATTTTTCAATAGATGGCAACCTCTCCGGAAAATTTCTTTGTCGAACATTCTTTTCACATCTTTTTGTTTGGTTTTCCCGGAACATTATTTTATATGTTTAAGAAAAATTTATTTTATAAAAAAAACTATTTAATGCATTGGAAACCCGTTTTCTGATAATTAGTTTATATAGTCATTAATTTTTGTTTTAATTGTTAGTATTCCTACTCTAAATTCTTTGCAGTACATATGTGCATAGATACATATGTATACATAGCTCACCCTACTTTGAAATTCTCAAGAAAAAAATTCAACTCAATTAGAATCTCGATCGCGGATCTCCTTATGTACTTGCCTCATGTGAAACCATTTTCCGACCCACCTGCGCCGCTGTGAAATCGGCTTACATGTGCAAACACAAACTAATATGCATACAAATACACATACCTACATATGTACATAGGGACATGCAAGTAAGCGTCTTGAGCTGTGGAGGCGTGTCGGAGCAGCAATTCACATCAGCAACATTAACGTCACCATCGACATCGCGCCATCAACGGACATTATCAGCGCCGTCGATCTGTAGATCTCAAGCAGCATTAACGATCAAAACATCAAACAGCGCACGGCACCAAATCAAAGCGAGGGAAAGAAAGAAGAAACGTGGATATCAAAGCAAATGCCGACAGTCATTTCAACGCTTTCTAGTTGTTCTCTTCTTCTTCTTTTTGCTCTTCTTGCTAATATGCACACACACACACATCTAACCACTAAATATGTAAGTATGTATGTAAATCTGCGCAACGATCTTGCCGATCTGCAGCGAAGGCGTTTACAAATTTCAAAAATAACAAATGTGCCGCAAAATGTAGCAAGAATACATGCCTTACACACACACAAACGCAATCACATATATATGGTATGTAGTAAATCCTTGCCAAAAGTTACACCGACTATATTGGCGGCGTGGCTGGTGGAATAGCATTCAGCTGCTGATCGCGCTACGATCTCGATTCGATTAATTTTCGCATTAAGATTTTTACAATGCCACAGTTGTTGTTCTTTTTGCTGTTGCAACAAGATTTGGCGCTGCTTTTCGCGAATGATCAAAACAACTCCGCCCGCCAACGCCACAGCCGGCACAGAGGGCAGGGGAAGGAGAGCAAGGCAGCGAACAGCAAATGGGCAACGATCACCGATCACCGAGATCGCTAATCTCGCCTGCAATTCGTTGTGCGCGGAAGCGTTTGTGTTCTGTAGCGAATGCTACTAGCCAGCCGGCTTAAGAGCGTCGTGCAGAATTGTGGGCGCGGTAATGGAATCAAATTAAGCAAGTGAGTGTTGCAGCCTACCAACAACTGTAACGAACTGTGCTTGCTGCAATAGTTGTGGCACGATCGCTGACTGCGTTCGCTAAGCGTAAATGATAATACGAAAGATGTGTACATATATATATGGGTGTGTGTGTGTATGTATGTATTGTAGTAAAGCTACGAATTGTAGGAGAGATAAGAGCTGCAGTTGGTTGGTCGAGTACATATGTATCTGGTGGCGCAGTCGTTTATAGTTGAGTTTGAATAATTGATTTCGCTACGATCGATATTGATCCGATCAAGGTGATCTTGTGAACTTGTAGAATGGCTTTAAATGAACAATTGCGTTGGTTTTTTTTATTTTTCGTTTATTAGTGAGGGAGATCTCTATACTATTTAGAAGTGAAATACCTTTAGGCACAGCAAAATCGGTTGACCATATCCTAATTGCGTCACACTTGGTGAGGGCCATGCAGGGCTCCACTATAGTGAAGATACAATCGATTTTAACTTTAATTTTTGGAATTGGAAATATCTTAGCACAACGGATTACTGATGAAGCTGTAGAGGGGATCTATCTTGCTAATAGTGCACATAGAGGTCATTTCGGATGTTGTAATTGTTGTTTGCAACCCTTGATGTTCTGGCAAATCTGCGCTCTGGACCACTTTACAGCCGAAACTAAGCACTAAGAGCTAAAAAGCACCTTGTTGCGGAGACTAACTGTGGAGTTTGTAGGGAAGAAGGCATCAGGGGCCCAGCATAAATGTAAAACGAAGTTGGATTTTTGGACTTTTGGCAGCTACAATAAGGGTAGACATTTAGACTCAGGTTTGCAGAAAAAGCAGTATATATCTTTACAGATCGTTCTAAAATGAACGGTTGAGTGAGGGTGACAACAGTTTACTGTGGTAGAGCTACTGCAGAAAACAGCCCAATGCATAAGACGAGTGCATATTTAAGTAGAGTGACATTGTAGGAATCTACTTTAATATTTGTAACTTACAATTTTTATTTTTTCAATTTTTATGTTACCGAATTTTTAATTTCAAAAATTTTCATTTTTCTGAATTATAATATTTTTCATTTTGAAGCTAACAAGAAGTATTAAATAAATTTTAATAAAAAATAAAAATTAATCTTAATTTTTAATATACAACAATAAATATATGTAATCCATATAGTTTACATGTAATCCATATAATTGGCGATCCTGCTCATCGAATTTTCTACAAGCATCAACGTATCATAGAAATAAAATAACATACATAATTCAATTTTGCCAATCCTCCGGAGCTGTTATATAATATATGTGTATATCAAATATAGTGACTAATCTAATTAAATTAATTAAACGAAATTTTTAAAATTTAAATTGTGAAAATCTTTTAAAAATACAAATTTATCTATACGGTATTCAAAATTTGAAAGACTTGTTATTAAAATATACGTGTATAAGGAAAAGAAAACGTACAGAAACAAAGGAAACCCGAAAAATGTTCAAACTGAAATAACACCAACTTATGTATACTAATTTCTGTTGATATTAGCAATTCCATTTGAATGAAATCAATATTGCAGTTTAATTGGAGAATTTAACTTCTATCAAAGTCACGAACTACAACAATCAACAATATTATCTAACAGAATAAATCAATATCAGGTTTTTATTAATTGTAACAAATTATTATTTATCTTTAAATTTATATATATATATGTCATTTAACTTTTTAAATTAAGTTAATTAATTTAAATCTTAATTAATTTTTATCAAGTTTTTGTAAACTCTTTCTCCAAACATGCATAAATCACCCATTCGCACACGTAATTTTACAACAACAGAAACACAAAATGAAATCACGAACTCTAATACAGATTTAAATACAACACAAAATTTAACACAAGACATTCATACAAATAATTTTAGACCGAATTCTAATTCCATTAAATTACCTCCGTTTTGGAATGAATGTCCTGAAGCATGGTTTTTGCTTGTTGAAGGACAATTTGAAATTAACAACATTTGTAATGATAATATTAAATTTCAAAATGTTTTAATTGCTCTTCAACGAGAAACTATTTTCAAAATTATCGATGTTGTTAATCCACCTCCGTTGTCGAATAAATATGAAACAATTAAAAAAGTTCTTTGTGAGAGATTTTCTCTTAGTGAAGAAAAGAGATTAGAACAATTATTTTCAAATACTGAACTTGGTGATCGTTCACCTTCAGAGCTTTTTAGATATATGAAATCTTTAACTGGTTCAGATTCAATTGTTAATCATGAATTACTTTTCAAATTATGGATTCGTAAACTACCTCAACAAATTCAAATTCATTTAACTTCTTCTAGTAATCAAAATAAAGATGAAATTATTATTTTGGCTGATAAAATTTTCGATTTAATTCATAAACCTCAAGTATCTGCAATAACTTCAACCTTTAATAATAGTAATAATATTTTAGAACAATGTATTAAAAATTTAACTGATTTAACAACTGGAATATATCAAACTTTAAACAAAATTACAGAAGATATTAATGAATTACAAATTAGATCTAGATCTAGATCTAGAGATAGATATAGATCTAGATCAAGAAATTCATCAAGACTCAGGAATAATAATAATCAAAATAATATTTGTTGGTATCATCAAAAATTTAAGAATAATGCCTTCAAATGCGTTCAACCTTGCAATTTTAAAACAAACACAAATATTTCAAATGCAAATTCTTTAAACTAAAACGTTCCATTATGACGGTGGCTGATAATGGAAATATTAATAAACTTACACGTCGCCTTTTTATTTTCGATAAATTTAACAAACTAAATTTTTTGATTGATACAGGCGCAATCGTTTCAGTTATACCTTCTTCAAAATTCAAATCATTTAAAAGAAATTCTGACCTTAAACTTTCAGCTGCAAATGGATCTAATATAGAAACATTTGGAACAAAACTTTTAAAACTTGATTTAGGTTTAAGAAGAGATTTCGAATTTCCATTTATTATTGCCGATATTTCAACTCCAATTATTGGTGCTAATTTTTTAGAAAAATTTGGAATTTTAGTAGATATCAAAAATAAAGAAATAACAGATTTAACAACAAAATTTAAAATTTCTGGATCTACTGGTTTTTGCGACATTTTCTCTCTTCGAATTCCCATTATTGAAAATAGATTTACGAATATTTTAAATGAATTTCCATCTATTACTTGTGAACCAGATTACACTAAACAAGTGCAACACCATACGGTTCACAGAATTGAAACAAAAGGGATTCTTCCTTTTTCTAAACCTCGTCGTCTTGATCCTATTAAATTAAAAATAGCAAAAACTGAATTCGAATTTTTAGTTAAAACTGGTATTTGTCGACCATCAAATTCACATACTGCATCTCCTCTTCATTTAGTTCCCAAAAAAGAACCAAATGATTGGAGACCATGTGGGGATTATAGAAGATTAAATTTTATATCTATTCCAGATCGATATCCTTTACCTCACATTCACGATTTAAATATTGATTTAAAGGATAAAACAATATTTTCAAAAATTGATTTAGTTCGTGCATATCATCAAATACCAATGGCTAAGGAAGATATACACAAAACAGCAATAACCACTCCTTTTGGAATGTTTGAATTTGTACGTATGCCTTTCGGACTTAGAAACAGTGCTCAAACATTTCAACGATTTATTAATGAAGTATTTTCTGGATTAGATTTCGTATTTGTTTACATCGATGATATTCTAGTAGTTAGTGATAATGAAGATCAACATATTGAACATTTAAAATCAGTATTTAAAAGACTTGAAAATTACAATTTAAATATTAAACCTGCAAAATGTGTTTTTGGAACAAATAAATTAAATTTTCTTAGCTATGAAATTTCAAGTGAAGGGATCAGACCTTCTTTAGAACGTATTGAAACAATTTTAGATTTTGAAAAACCTCTGTCGATTAACAAATTACAAAAATTTTTAGGTATGGTAAATTATTATCATAGGTATATTAAAATGTTAGCAGCAGAATTAAGTCCTCTGCACGAAATGTTGACATTTACAATTAAAAATAAAATTAAAGAATTAAAATGGACAGATGAAACCACACAAGCTTTTGAAAATGTTAAAAAACTTTTCGCACAAAAAACTTTATTAACACATTTTGACAAAAACGGTCAATTATCAATTGCAGTAGATGCTTCAAATGTTGCAATCGGAGCTGTTTTACAACAAAAGAGTAATAACACATTAGAACCGTTAGCATATTTTTCGCGAAAATTAACTCCAACTGAAATTAATTATTCAACATTCGATAGAGAACTTTTGGCAATATATAATTCAATTAAACACTTTAAACATTTTCTCGAGGGTAGAATATTCACTGTTTACACTGATCATAAACCACTTACACATGTTCTAAATTCTAAAGCAGATAGATCTCCTCGTCAAATCAGACATTTAGAATATATTGCCCAATTTACTAATGACATTAGATATATTTGTGGTAAAGATAATAAAATTGCTGATACTCTTTCTCGTATCCCAGAAATTAATTCAATTACAACAAAAGACATTAATTTCCAATACCTTTATGAAGAACAACAAAAAGATGAAATACTTAAAAATATTATTTCAGATCAAAATGCTAATAGTAATTTAAAAGAAATTAATGTACCTATTATAAATCTTAATATTTGGTGTGATGTTACACAAACACCTTTTAGACCATATGTCCCTAATTCAATGAGAAAAATTATTTTTGAAAAAATTCATTCTTTATCACATCCAAGTGTTCGAACAACTCGACGTCTCATTCAATCTAAATATTTTTGGCCTAATATGCGTAAAGAAATTAATAGTTGGACATCATCTTGCATTAACTGTCAAAAATCTAAAGTTACTAAAAACATTAAAACTCCAATTCAAAAGATTAATATTCCTTCTGGACGATTTGAACATATTCATATGGATTTAGTAGGACCTCTTCCAGTTTCAAAAGAGAATCGATACATATTAACAATCATTGACAGACATACTCGTTGGCCGGAAGCATATCCACTTAAAGACATTTCAGCTGTTTCTGTTGCAACTACATTTATTCAAAATTATGTTCCACGTTTTGGTATTCCACTTAATATAACGGTAGATCAAGGAACACAATTTACTTCAAAATTATTTAATGAATTAACAAAGTTATTAGGTTCTCATAAAATACACACTTCTCCATATCATCCACAGTCAAATGGAATGATTGAAAGATTTCATAGAACTTTGAAAACTGCAATTACAACATCAAATGATTCAGTTCATTGGTCTGAAATTTTACCATGGATTCTTTTAGGTTTACGAACAGCGATTAAAGAAGATTTAAAATGTTCTTCAGCTGAATTAGTTTATGGTCAAACACTGAGGCTTCCGGGTGAACTTATTGTTTCCAATAATAATTATAATAGCGAAATCGAAAATACAAATGAAATTCTTTCTAAATTAAGAAAACATTTCTCACTTGTTCGATCGAAAGTAATACATCATAATAAAGAAAATAGTTTCATTCCTAAAAATTTAAGTACTTGTGAATATGTATTTGTTAAAGTTATTCATAAGTCTAATCTTCAACCTCCTTATGAAGGACCATTTAAAGTTATATCCAAACATAACAAAACTTTTGAAATACAATATGGAAATAAAATTAAAACAGTATCAATAGATTTACTTAAACCTGCAAACATTATGTCAACCACTTCTTCACGAAATACAACTACACTGTTAAACACCAAACAAAAAAAAGTTACATTTAACCTTAATTAATATTAATAAATATGCGTTTCACTGGAGGGGGAGTAAATGTAGGAATCTACTTTAATATTTGTAACTTACAATTTTTATTTTTTCAATTTTTATGTTACCGAATTTTTAATTTCAAAAATTTTCATTTTTCTGAATTATAATATTTTTCATTTTGAAGCTAACAAGAAGTATTAAATAAATTTTAATAAAAAATAAAAATTAATCTTAATTTTTAATATACAACAATAAATATATGTAATCCATATAGTTTACATGTAATCCATAGACATTAAGGTAGACGTGGACTTTCAAGCTACTCCTAGAGAAGTGAAACCTGAATAACAGTCACTTCTGCATCGTCAAGTTGATAAAATTTGGAAACGCACAAGGGATGCAGGAGCGAGAATTATGACGCGTTGCAACACTAAAAACATTTCTTACTTTCACACCTTTCATATTGATTTGGCGACTGTTGGTCTAATGCTTCTCTACACAACTTGTTTCGATAATGATCTACAAGTAACAACAAGTATTTTTGAAATTCCGACTGTTTATAATATTTATGGTATAAGAAAACTGAAAGTCACAACACAGCTCAATCTCTCTACATACCCCCACACCATAAAATATTTGAAGTCATTCGTACATAAAAAAGTCCATGATCACTCGCTACAGATAACAGTGATAAGACCGTCATAAAATCTCTATTAATACATCTTGTCAGCAGATCTAGTGAGTTTTCTTTTAGCTTGCTCAGGATGGCAGTGAGGTATTCTTTTTTCATTTGAAAAAAGGCTGTACACACGATCAGCACACCAGCTTATACCCTCCTCAGTGTAGGCCATGCACATAACGACAGCCGTGGAAAATCGATTTCAATTCCGTTGGCAAAGTCCCAGTAAAGCGCAATACTGAATATCAAACATTTCATTTAGTGTACGCGCATTGGTTCGACGGTGATTAGGCGTAGCGAATGAACGAGCAAAATCGAAATTACAAACAAATCCTGCTGTGCAATCAAAATTTTATGGCTTTTATTAATAAAAATGTGAATTGAACGATTCTGAACCAAAAGATTTTCCACGCACACACAAACACACACACACAAATAGTGATATCACCAAATTTCCAATGAACCAATTTTTTTTTTGATATGATTGTTTGTCTGTTGTGTGTTCACTTCTTGCTGATCGTGTTTGTCGATAAGATCAGCAGCAATTCGAGGGCGACCCTCCTCGCTTTCCACATCGGTTCCACGCTGTCTATTGTTTTTGGTCCGAGTAGTTGTGACAAGATTCCAATGAAAACAAAGCGACTCAATCATTTTCCGTTTTTTTTTTCACTGTTTGTTGTTTTTTCTGTGGTGGTGATCTTCATTGATTTTCAATAAGCAGCCAAATCATAGCCACTCTGTCTGATCTTGGTCAACTGACTTTCTTAAAAAATGCTCCTTTTCTATTTGCTGTTAAATTACAAGGATTCCTTGACAAATCGCATTAATCACATGACACTTTACGGCCGTTGACGCTGGGGAGGAGGGTTGCGGAGGAGTTTAACGTTCAGCACCTTGCGCGTTGATCGCCGAACAATGGCACAGCTATTGTCCGAGTATTTTTCTTTATCTTGTGTAGAGGGAAAGGTGTGATTTTCAATTTTAGTTGGTACTCGTGTAGTGATCGAGGATCAAAGCCGAAGGGAGAGTGTGTGGGGAAGTGACAATTGTCAACCTGTTTCTGTTTCTGCCGCTTCAAGGTGCGTTTTTTTTACTGAGAAAAGTGAGTCTCTCTTTTTCGTATGTGCTTACTCGTATGTACATACATATATGTGTAGGTATTTTTTATTCAATCTTCGTTTATGATCGGAAACAATGGTGGCTCACCCGCGCGTTTTGTTGATTGCTGCCGAACAATAGTTTCTTTTCCTGACTTTTATGGGAAATTATGAGTATTCTTGTTGTTATTTTTGTTGCATTGTGAATATTATTATTATTTTGATATATATATAGATATATGTACATATATGTTGCATGCGTAATATTATATTTTCGGTAAAGTCTATCTCGAGCCTCTACTGTTCTTTTATTGAATTTTATTACTTTTTATTCATTTGTTGTTTGCTTTTTTATTTGCTTGTAATTTATTAATATTTAATAAACATTGCATTGTCACTGTATTAATGAAGATGTTTATCTGTGTTGTTCCCTTTTGTGTTTGATCTCACGGTGGGTGTTGGGTGTTGGCTGTCTATATGGGTGTGCGTACCAAGACAATACCGGCGTAAGCGGTGTGTGGTCCAAAGGTGCGGAATTCATTCTTGAGTTGGTTTTCCGTAAGTAATTTGTTCAAGTGAGTTTCATTTATATGTGTGGTATGTATGTACGTTTATAACTATACAGTTTATTATTTTACAAACAGATTTGAATCTGTGTCGTCTTCTGTAAGTCTTCAGGCTTCTGGAGGTAAATTTGTCTCAAAAAGTGTGCCTCTAAAAACCTTACTTGTATGCACAACCCATGGAAAGAGTTCTCAGTCACTTTTTGGTACATAATTTTTTTTGCAGAATTCTTCAAATCTAAAGAAGTAGACATGAGCGCCATCAAGGAAATGCGTTAACCAGGACGAGGACGGAAGCATACACATTCCATTGATTTTTGTTAGGGTGCGTAATAAAGAAACATATTTTTGTTGTGAAAGAGGCTATCTCGTATTTTCATCCGGGTGAACTATTGTTTAGCCGCAAACCGCAATTCGCTTCAAAAAATGATCCATCAGCTGATTTGTGAGCACCTTCAGAGTGACAGAGACAGAACATACAAGGGAGTACCTGCCACGATATGACAATTTTACTTGACGCCTTCATAGACAGGACGGGTGAAGATGGAATCTTTGGTACAGCTGTCGAAAAGTTCAGCCATTCGCGTGCTAATTACTACAATAAAGGATCGTCGATGGAAAACTCCTATTCTATCTCAACAAACAGACAAACGGGTTTCTAATCAACTCGTCAACAAGTTGGTATAAGGAAACAGGCTCCATTCGTCTAAGAAACAAGTGGTTTTACGCAATGTCAAAAACAGAGCTGGCGCGACGAGGATTACCAAACTGCAGCTGAAAGAAAAGAGACTGCCTATCTTCCAAATCACAAATCCAACCGTTTGCAGAAATTTCATAAAAAAATTGGTAATGTGCGTGCACTCAACTCCATGTTAAATATCTTATTCTTCTTTATGGCGTTGGCGCCGCTGATGCGATTATAGCCGAATCAATTATAGCGCGACATTCTTCTCTTCTTTTCGCTGTCTGGCGCCAGTTGGAAATACCAAGTGGATCCAGGTCACTCTCCACCTGATCCTTCCAACAGAGTGGAGTTCTTCCTCTTCTTCTGCTCCCACCAGCGTATACTGCATCGAATACTTTTAAAGCTGCAGTGCTTTCATCCATTCGGACGACATGGCCTAGCCAGCGTAGCCACTGTCTCTTCATTCGCTGAACTATGTCAATATCATTGTATAGCTCGTATAGCTCATCGTTCCATTGTCTGCGGTATTCGCCGTTGCCAATGAGCAAAGGGCCATAAATGGTTCACAAAGACTCTCAAAGCCGACTGGTTATTGTAGCAGGTTAAACTCCTGCCTATCCAGACTCGGCCCCAGCATACCCAACGTATGTCCTGCACCACCTCTTTACATGCCCCCTTAAGCCGACACATCTAACCTCCCTCTCCTTTTGGTCCAATCCCGTCGAAACAGCACGACCTCCCATTAGATGACCTCGGCGACTTAAATTAATTAAGCCTGTCCTAAGCGGGGCTAGTGAACCGATACAACAACAACAAAAACACTACATCCCATGATTCACCTTCAGAAGTTTTCGAGAAAAGAGGGCCCCTTTACTGCCGGCCTTGAAAGCATTCGAGAAAGAAGAAGACTGCTTAAAACTGGATATACCAAGTGGAGAAAGACTTGACTTGCTCTCGCCAATTGCACGAGCTTTTAAGCAAGTTATTTCAAGATTTCAATACAAATTTCACTCATTATCTTTGCATTTAACATAAATTAAATAATAAACTTTAATAAATATTTTTTTTTTTTAATTTCCCTCACCTTCGCAATTTCCTGTTTTCCACCACTGCTTGCTATGACCATCAGCCGCATCATTATTAGCCTCATAAAAATATAACGTTTACCACCACAAACGTTTGTATGTTTGAAGTCACCCGAACATCGTTTCTACTGCATTTTCTTTGCCGACTGAGCGTCTGAGGTCGTTTATGTAGGCGCTGGATTTGTCGTGTCGTTTGACGGTTTCGCTGCATGCAACGCCGCGGCGGCGTGTGATCTTGATCGCGGCTGCTTTGCCGCTTTTCATGTGGTTTGGCAACGAGTGTGTTTAGATTTCGCTCGGTGAGACAGAAGACTGTTATGCACAGGCGAGAAAGTCTAACACATCTGATGTTGTTCAACCGTTTGGCGTATGAATGGATGGAGAGGTGAAGTCAACACGGCACACCGATAATTTATTTAGTGATTTTTTGAGATTCTTTTTAATATTCATGCCGTTTTGATGTGGTCGCTTTGACGATGGATATGAAAACAAAAATGGGTAAATACATTAAATCACACTAATGAATTGGTGTAATAAAATCACTAAAATAATGACTCATTTCCAAGAAAAAAGAAAATTATTCCCAGAATTTGAAAAATTCACGCTTCTGAAGGCCTTCGAGCCGAGTAATGTGGCGCTTATTTAAATTTTTAAAGCGTTCGCCTAATCGCCTGAAAATATGCCTTCCAATTGCAATTTATCGACCGACATGTAATTTATACGCTGCCATTGATACGTGTATATCTTTTACGGAATTTATGTCTATTCCCTGTGCTTGTTAGTCCTTCAAGCATAACTTGGACGCAGTAGCAGCAAATCCTTAGCTCTGCTGTGAAAAAAGCTTTGCTCTAAATTACAATTCTTTTCAAATACAAACGCCTACAGGCGCATCAAAAGTGGCAGCAAAGCAATTAATGGTTATGCAGTAGTAAGAAATATCCTTCGAAAAAAATGTCCTTCGAAAAAATTGCATTTAAGAAAAAATGCCCTTAAAAAATAAAGTAAAATTTGAAAAAAACCTCTTTATGTGCCTCTAGTGTTGCAATCTTCACCGACACTTTAAAGCAATGATACCCAAGTGCGTTTCACATATGCCACATTTGTATCTCTTTGTTTCTGTTTTCGTAAAAAATTTTGCCTCTTCAACGTGCGTGTATTGCTAAATCTCATATGTTTATGCACAGTTGTGTGATTTTCTCATTTGTTTCCTCATATCAATTGCTTAATTCGATTGCCTACAAATGTTGGTGTCAATGTTGGCGCAACAAAGGATAGTTGCGCACAGCTGCTAACGGTAAATGAGTGTCATAAAGGACGTTCTCACTGAAACTAAATGAAGAATATTAATTTTCAAATTGAAAATCTTGGCAATTTAAACTATGTATTTGCATGGGAAAATTTACATAAATTAGGGTGATCCAACATATTTTTTACTGCACACAAAAGTGTTAAATTGTAATTATTCGTCAAGTAAATTGCATTTTTATAATCGAATCAATATTTCAATATCAATGAAATCATTTTTTTGTTTTATAACATAAATATTTAAACAAAAAAAAACTAGTGAACTTTTTTTGGAATTTTAAGGTCTGAAATTAGTCAATATCTCGTAATTTCGCCAGAATATTCCTATGATTTTTATAAAAAAGTAAGTTTTATTTTAATAAAATATCAAGAATCTACAAAATGTAGGTATCATGTTTATTTCTTTTGGATGGAAAAATCAACATTAGTAAATATTTTGCGCTCCCCTAATGTGTAAATATGTGCGACAAGTGCAAATGCGATTTTCTGGAATATGTTGTGCTGAAATTTTAATAAAAGCGCGATCTCTTAATTTGAAGTGAAACTGCAATTGCTGTTGTTTAGCACATACAAACATACAATATTTACAAATTTTCATACAAACGCGCCACTGTGCGGCATCAATCACGACAGCCTGCCACTAAATGTCCAATGGCTTGAAACGCACCTATCTTACCGCGTCCAACTGCACTGCCGCGTCACTTGCCACCGACTTGCCACCGACTCGCAACGCAGCCAACCAGGCGCATCCAAAGGCAATTTACAGTTAGAGCAGCATACAGTTGAGGATTGTGGATGCATTCAGTGTGTGATTTTTGCAATCGACTTGTCGACTTTGAAGTGTTTTTGGTGGCATTTACCGCTAATCTTTTGCAAAACGCCGACGTGTGACAGCTAATGACCGTCAAGCCGATTCGATTTGGGCCTCGTGCGTGGGCGCTGTGTGTGTGTGTGTGTGAGTGTGAGTTTGGAAATTATATTTATTTAACTCCTTGCTGTATTTCATTTGCATAGCTTCCAACTCTCGGGCTAAAAAGTCGCTGTGGAGATTAACGCGTCTGCCGCGGAATTGTCAAGTTGACAGTTCGCCGTTTGACAGTTGGCGCCATTCCGCTGGTGGACCCATAATTTGACTGACTGTGGGCGTTCGCGTTAATTGATCTCTTCGGTGGGGTGCTTAAGTTCCAATGTGTTTGTTGTTTGAAAGTGGCACTGAAATTGGGGAAATTGTTAGTGTTTGCTGGCACTGAGCCGCTAAATGTCAAACGAATGGCATTTAGTGGCATTTGGAGATATTAGAAATGGACTTCGCGAATATTCGAATTCCTTTTTTACAGTGACAGGACAATTAATAACTTTTTAACCCTCTTAGCTCTTTCGGTTCCCGAAAGAAAGTACCTTAACGCTGGTGGATTCGACGTTATTCGCAATCAGGGACATTTGGAACTTGAAATAAATGCATAATGAACATTTTCTCCTGAGTTTTGAGCTGCTGCAACTTTTTTCGCAAGAAAGTTTGCGGCAGTCCTTGTAGTACTTAAATAATTCTTTGTTTGAAATTTTTTTTCTGATGATCTTTAGCTATCTATGGCTTATAATTTCCATAACTAGTGAGGGATTTATGCGTTCTTTAGCTGGTTGATGGGAGGCTCAGGGGCACTTCACCATCGGAATCTCAAGGGCCAAGATCCGCGCCAAAACACCTGATTTGCCTTAACTCCACTCTAAATTTGATCACTGCTATATGCACATAAGAATATATATGTAAGCATAGTGATTGAAAAAATCACAGTTTTCCTTTGAAAATTTTATCACCATCACCAGGGCTGGGCGTTATGTTGCATGTGTCAAGGTAACTGTCAAACAGCGACAATTACCACCAGACCAGCCATGGCTGCCATAACATCTCCGCCCACTCACTATAATAGAGCTTAAGCAAACACTTGTGATGACAAACTCATACATAAATATGTGCTATGCACACTAGGGTTGTCCCATGGAAAGCAAGACTAAATTTTATTTGGTCAAAATTACACATTTTTTGGTGGGATTCTCACATCGGCGTAAATTGTGTGTGATCTTCCTTTCACGATAGTTTACATATCCTCTTTAGAAATGATCTAAACTTGAAGTATTATATTTTGTTGCGGTAGTTTCAATATGATCCAACATCTAAGTAAAAATGTACATCAATTTTGTGCCAAGACAATACAGTAGCCCACAGACATTATCTTTAGAATGCTTTATACGCAACGTCTTTCTTTGTAGGCTCCTAGTCATCCTGTGTAATGCAATGAAATTTAGAAGCTTAAGCCTATTATTGGGATAAGTGCGATTGCCGTTGAATTAATGGCCATAGCCCCGTGTTAAAGCTCTGCGAAAGGTGATACTTTGAAGACATTTGACTCAGCTTCGCAAAATTCATATAATAATTTCACCGGTCGGGCAAAGGAGTATATTGGCGCAGGGAGGGACTGCTTTGGATGAAATGAAAAATCTTTTTAAAATAAATAAAATAATTTGTTGTCTCTTTCTCCGTGGGACGGAGTTCGCACATACTTGGATGCATATAAAGTGCGCTGCCGCCAAGTCAACCGCTGTCATTATGAATTCATTGTATTTGTATTTTTTAACGCGGCCGCTGATTGCATCTTTTGTCGCATTTTCATGTTTTGCTCAGGCCATATAATTTCACCTCAAGTGTGTTGTTGTTGTTGTTAAGCACGCAAGCAGTCGCGTTTTACATACATATGTACATACATATGTACTTAGGTTAGTACATATCAAAGCTGAGAGATCAGTCTAGCAGCAGCCATCGCGTGTCACATGTCAACATCATGCTACAGGACACACACACATACACATATACACATGCACATGCACATATTCATATATATATAACGTATAATGAGTGTTATGTATTATAATATACCATATATTTTAAAATACATATATATGTACATGGGCAATTACAACACGCTATGAAAATGTCGTGAGCATGAGCTGAGACGCCATTATTTATGAGAAATTTATTTATTTCTTAGTTGTTGTTTTTGCTTTTATTTTATTTGTTCATTTTTAAATTAAAAATGGCTGAACGCTTACCCTTTTCTTGTTGCATAATTACAGCCTGCTGAATACCTACTTGCCTCAGCCTACTAGTGGTTTTACCACCTCAATGTACACGTTTGTGTGTATGTGTGTATGTGTGTACATTAAATTTCATTTAGTATATGTTTAAACATGAAATGTGGCATGTTATATAGAGTTGTTGAAAAGGCGCAAATGTGGGAAGGTTTTTTGTTATGTTTTCGCATTACACTCGCTTAATAATATGGAAGTCTGCTAAGGAAATTATGTACTTTTGGATACCAGTTGTCAGAAGTTCTCTTAAAAATATATATTTATATATGTACTCGTATGTACAAACAGAAAACATAAAGGATACTAATTTAAATAACTGCAGAATGAAATAACTAAAATGAAATCATTTTGTTTTTAATGCTGGCTAGGCCATGACGTCCGTTTGAATGAAAGCGCTCCAGCTTTGAAGGTATTCACTGCAGTACCTGCCGGTGGAAGCAGCGGAAGGGGAAGGGGAAGGAAGACCTCCACTCCGTTGGAGGGCGAAGGTGAAGAGCAACCTGGTTTCACTTGGTATTTCAAATTGACGCCAAATAGCGGATAAAAGAAGCGATGCCAATATAGAAGAGGAAGAAGCAGACCCAGCCATACGTTGCTGAGGCTTGAATAATTTTTATTATAAATAATATTGCAAAGAACTATAAAATAGGCTACTTGTCAATTTAATTTAATTTTTGTTCTGGCTTTAGCATATTTGTGATTCTTAATTAAAAATAAAATTAATTCAGTAATGATAGCATTTTTCATAATTGAAGGATTTTTTTCTGTAACACACGAAATCGACACAAATTTTGTTTCGAAAATGAAACCGATATGCAAGTGTAACCCCTTAAGGGTTTAAAATAAAATCCCTGAATATATTATTGATTTAACCACAAATTTTTGTTAGTGGGTCACTTTTACGTTGCTCGAAGTTTTCCAAGAAAATGCCAATATGAATATCTCGAAGTCAGCCAAACGCACCAATGGGATCTAGGTTTATTCATACTCAAGTTGAACCCTCAGTCGCAAAATAATAAAAATGCGAAGCGAACAAACCTACACACGATCTATGCTTATATCCAAATCATATTAATTTTTGTCAGTCTACCCAAATATGTCAGTCATTGGTCCACTTTTACTTCATTATTAATAATATTTTTATAGATATGCTTTTGTTGTTTAACATGCATTGCACTTCACTATTTAACTGTAAACATAGGAAGAGCTTTGGATCGCAAGGATTACGCCCTGAAATGATACAACCTCTGCCATCCTCCTATGGACCTATAAACAATCGCAAACGAGCTTCTCACTAAATGAGAAGAGAAGGTATGCGAGCTAATTGACTATTCAATTGACCTTGATGAATGACTAAAAACGTGATGAAGAAGGTTTAAAAGTAAAACATCGAGGGCGACAGTGGCGAACTTAGAGCTAAATGCCAATAAAACGGATATTGTTCCTTTCACGAGAAGATACAGTATGCAAAAATGGAAATCTTCAAAGTGTTGAACTAACAATTTAGGAAGGAACTAAATAACTGAATTTTGAATAGTAGGTTGATGTGGAAGCTCAATGTGGAGGATAGGGTGAAAGAGGACTGTAGCGCACTTACGCATTTAAAAAATGTGTGTTAACGTACACTGAGTTTCAGTCCACAAGAGCATTGTGGGGAACGAATGATGAGATTGCTGAAAGTGCCATCCATCTGGCAACCGATCAGGTAAAGGAAATACGAAGGTCGCTAAAAGCTCTGGGCGTTGTAAGTTCCGATGGGGCAGAAAGACAAAGGTGAGATCGAATACCTTAATGGCATACTAGGTTCATGTGCAATGTCAGCGAATAAGAGCACTCCACCTTTTTACCTACACAATCTCGAAAGGACTGTCGACCCATGCTCCCACCCACTGGCTTCACACGCGAGTAGAATGAGCATCTCTAGCCCTGACACAAGTAGGAAGTGCAGGGAGGAAGGTATGAGTGAGACGGTGAAATGTTTCCTCAGTTACTGTCCGGATGTATTTAGAACACACATTAGGCATCTAGGAGCTTCGCTGCTCAGAGGGCAAGAAAAGGTTTCAAAATAAAATATTTAACCCCACTTAAAAAAAATTAAGTTTTTAAATTTTTTTACAATTAGCTTGAAAATTTGGAGATTTGATTATTAAAAATTATTGGAAATTTCTTTATAAATAGTTTTTGTAAAATTTCAGTAAGAGAATAAATAAAATTTAAAACAAAAGAATTTCTTATTTTCTCTTTCTTGCATTTTTTCTTTGTTTATATAAATTGCTCTAACCCAATTTTTTCAGTCCTTAAGAATAACAATACCAGAAAATCCACATCTGTGGCCGATTTATTTATCCAATTACCACGATGGCAATTTTAATAACAGCGTAATATCAGAATAAATCCCTTACACACCCCCAACTCTCAACAAAGCGCTTACCGCATGGCTATTTTTGTTGTTGCAGGTAAATACATACCTAAATGTGTATGAATGTGCAAAACACACACATACGCACAACAATAGCAATGTTTCGCAAAATTTAATCAAATCAGGTAAATTTGTCATAAAATTATTTCCTTTTCCACTTCAACTATTACAGAAGTATTTCAATGTTTTCCTGACAGAAAAAAAAACTTTAATAAAAAGTCAGAGAAGTATAGTTTTTGTAAAGGACATCAGGCATTAGTTTGCTAACAACAGAGAGCCAAGAAAAAAAAAAACAAATTTTGTAATGTTATACAAATGCCGTTTCGAAAAGGACAACTCACCCATCTCCACCCGCTCATATCTGGAGCAATATGAAGTCTAATCTAAAAAATGAAGAAGAAGAAGAAGAAGAAGAGGAATATGAAACTAATAAAAAGTGAAAGACGAAAAACTTTTCATATGCGCATATGAAATTTTAAGGATACTTTTGCAAATTATGCGAAGCAATTTCATAAATTGGGCGATGCGACAGCAGTTGCCGTAAGTTAACCTAAGAAAAAAGCGAAAAGTTCTAAACAATATCCAAAGATGGGACAGTTACAAATGAGGTGGTTCGAAAAAGTTCCAGCAAAAATGCGTGGCATAGACACATTTGAGAGTAAAACCTATATAAAGTGACATCCCTGTGTGAGAAAAGATAGTGGAGATCAGATGCATCTACTTAGTAAAAAAATTAAAAAGTCTAAAATTAGGCTATTTATATGTTAAACAAAATGTTATAGTAAAAATTTTAGTTTTTTAAAAAGTATTTTTGATTAAGCGTGCAAGTATTTCAAATATGTTGTAACATAAAATATGTGCTAACCAAAAATATGGTTAAACATGAAATATGGTTTACATAAAATTTGACTAAATACAAAATATGGTTTCATAAATTTTCATTCGAAATCAATCCGAGTTAAATATGAAATTAATGTGCTAGAGTTTTGCATGTTTACCAAAATATTGGGGTAAAAACTTCGATTTTTTAATAAGTGATTTTGATTAAAAGTAAGAATATAAAAAAAATAAATCTTAACATTTACAATGTCTTAACAAAAAATATGGCTGAACAAAAAATATGGTTGAACATAAAATATATCCTAATGTCAAACATCAGTGATTTTGATTAAGCGTGAGAATATAAAAAAATCAATCTTAACATTTAAAATATCTTAACATAAAATATGGTTAAACATGAAATATGGTTGAACATAAAATATGTCCCAATGTGTAACATGTTTAAAAATAAATTTTCGCTTGGCATAATTTATTGCAGAAATCAATCACAGCTAAATATAAAGCAAATATGCAATAGTTCGGAATTTATTTCGATATCGAATCAAAAGGTTTTTAGAACCACCCCATTGTGGACACTGCGGCTAATTTTGACCACGTTCGCACAAAACATGCAACTCATATTTGCAAAGACACATCTTTTCCAAATAAAACACAAATAAATCGAAACTTTGCATTCTTCTTCTTCATGTTTCCATGAATTTCCCAACTTCTGTTGTTGTTGTTGTTGTTGTTAAGTTACCTAATATTGCAAATCACAGTTGTGTACATAAAAAGGATTTGCCCCAACAAAAAAAAGGTGCACAATGAGCACTAAAAGCCTCAAAGTGTGGAGAAGGGGTTGGGTGTTGCGTTCTTTCATGGCATAACAGCATCGGTGGAGGGTAGCATTAGTTGCATAATAACCAATAAGATTTGCCGCAAGCCACCAACTACTGCTGCAGCTATCCGCCCCGCCGCTCACTTGCCAATGGCCGAACGTGATTTGTGAAACTTAGAAAATTACTTTTTTTTACTACTTTTTGTGAGACCGCAAAGTTTCTTCGGCTACTTTTACTTCCACATTTACTTTATTTCTTATTTATTTCGGGTTTTGTGCAACGCATTCACTCAATTTCAGAATTGTTCTCTTTTTTTTTGTTTTTTTGGTATTTCATTTATTTTGTGGCTGTCACTGTGCTACTCTTGCGGCTTATCTCATAAGGATTTACATATGCAACAACTTCGGACCTTAATTTGCCTTATGGCCAGTCCCCCAAACAGACCGCCCGCAATCCCGCTCGATCCGCAACTCCGGCACACGCCAGGCGCCTTGGCTCCTTGGCTCCTTTCGCATAATTTAACTGAAATGCTGACTGTTTTTCTTTTCTTTCAAGTAACATACACACACACATACACGTTTGTCCACTCACTTGCGTGCAACACTTGCCACATGAGTCTGCTGCATGCATTAGACAATAGTTGTGCTTGCGGTGGTAAAGAGAAATTTCGTAAAAATAACGTAATGGTCAAATGACCAAAGAAAGGCCACATTTGCAATAAATAGGAAATCACATTAAGTTCCCCGCTTACCAGCCAAAGTACAGTTAGAGAGATAAGAACTCTAGTTTATGGTTATAATGTTTGTGAAAGTTTTATGGATTTGTAAATCGTGCATATTTTGCTATGAAAAGCCAAGCGGAAAGCCATTAGTAATGCGCGGGGGGTGGGAGTGGTACCAAACGAGTTTTTCAGTTTGAAGGATTTCCGAGGTAAATGGTTTAATTTTTAATGAAAAAATATATGTATCTTCAGAAATAGATAGATTTACTTTGATTGAGCTTATTTGGAGAATTGTGAAGATAAGTAATCTCTCAAAGGGTTCATGCAAAGAATATGATTTAAATAAATAAAATGAAATGACTAAAGGAATTTCGCAATTCTAATTACAAACTTTTTGACCAACCCTTGAAATGCCTGCTTAGATGGACAAAGCTTGGGTGAGGTAGATGTGGCTACTGCTGTGAGAGCGTCAGTCCACTTAGACCGGAGTAGGGACAATGTGACACATGGGGTCTGTCGGTATTCCTTCTACCTTTGAAATGTCCTTCTTTCTAAAATAGTAAATTTCGCAACTCATTTTCTGATTCCACATCAGCTAAGTTTGCCAAGATTTTCTGCAGATGGCGTGTGATGGGTAGACAGCATGTAGAAGACCCATAAATATATTCCTTAAGTAAAAGTTTACATGTAACAAATGACATGGTGTTCTTATCAATAAGAACCTACTAGGTCGTGCCTTGACAGGCAAGTTAGTGTTTGCCAGTCTGTAGAATAATTCGGCTAACACCTTGGCCTCCGCAACTCGTCCAACCCGTCCGAAGAGAAGAGATAAACCAGCCTTTTAGAGAAAAAGGATTTACCAAAGAATATGACCGATGGCGAATACCCGAGACGATGGAACGATGAGGTGACATAGTTCAGCGAATTGAGAGACAGCGCCTACTCTGACTATGTCAGGTCGTCCGGATGGATGAAAACACTCTAGTTCTGAAAGTATTCGATGCAAAACTTATTGATATTAATGCCCACATTTGCAACTAACGGTGAAGAAAAGCATTTTGTTGGTAATTCGGGTATATTCACGCAAAAGTGTCTACGCTGAAAAGTAGAACAGGTCGATGAAGGCATTTCCCTATATTTTACCAAAGCTATCTTCTCAGTAAACGAAAAATTCATAAATTGTTCCAATTAAAGTGACTCCATTACGAATTAAACGGCAATTGCGTCATATTTCTATCCATCAATTATAGAGGAATAAAGTTGCCACTTATTCCAAGCGATTTTCGGCCGACCTCCAAGTCCATTTTGCAGTTTGTGTCCTGACGCGTATAGAAAAAAATGTAGTGACTTAAAATATTTTTCCAAGCCGCTTCCGAACGATTGGCGGATTTTTAAGATTTCCACGTCATAAATGTACTCGGAGAGGTTCATATTCTATCGGCTGCAATTAGAAAGTTTTCTTATCATTTTGAATTTGTCTGGCAAGTATTTATGACCCATGCCCCTCCTCGTTCTACTTCACATTCCCTACATTTCTATGCATTTTTCTATACATACAAAAAGCAATGTTTTCAGTGGCTGACGGATCAGCTCAGAATGAGGAAAAGGAACCATTAAAAACATTGAAATGCATATGGCTTATGTGCAAACCTAATTTTCATATATATATTAGGTCAAAAAAGTTCGTTCGGTTTTGTTCAGATTTTTCAAAATATGATAATTTTGTGTACATTTGTCCGATTTAAGTCAAATATGCGACGTTTTGTTTGTAAACTTGTTGCCAACGAGATGCCAACTTCATTATACCTCTCTCGTAGAAGGCTGCGTTCCTATTGTCAAAAACTCGGAGAGCCAATTTTCACAGGCCAACTTCTCACCATTAAACGCGTTCGCCATGGACAGGAAAAGATGGTAATCACTTGGTGCCAGATCCGGACTATAAGGCTGCATTAGGAGGTGCATCCGAGCTTCTGGCGCGTCACCAAAGACGTGATGAGTGCTGCCTTCAAGAGGTCCAATTGTTGGCAATAGAGAGCCGAATTGAACGTTTGGTCACAGGGGAGCAGCTTGTAGTAGATGATTTCTTGCCAATCCCACCAAACACACAGCAAAACCTTCCTGGCCGTCAATCCTGGCTTGGCCACCGTTTCCGCCGGCTCACCGCGTTTCGACCACTACCAATTTCGCTTGACGTTGTCGTAAGTGATCTACTTTTCACCGCCAGTCAGCAAACGCTTCAGAAATGGGTATATTTTGTTGCGATTCAGCAGCGGTTCGCAGATGGAAATTCGGTCCATCATGTTTTTTTGCATTAGTTCGTGTGGCACCCAAACATCGAGCTTCTTTTTGAATCCAAGGTTATGCAAATGGTTCCAAACGGTTTTCTGGCTTTCTTTAGTTCCTCAGCAATTAAATAAGTGCTCACGTGACGGTCTGTTTCCACTATTTCCACGATTTTATCGCAATTTTCGACGACGTCGGGAGCCCACGCGTGGTGGATCTCTGACATCGAAATTACCGGAACGGAACCTAGCAAACCACTTTTGTGCTACACGTTCGTTTCCAGTATCGGGCCCATAAACTAAATTAATTTTTTCGGCCGCTTTGGCTTCTTTTTCGCCTTGCTCGAAGAAAAATTGTAAAATATAGAGAATTTTCTCTTTGCTGGTGTCCATCTTTGACGAGCGCTCACAACGTACTGGGTCAATTAATCGAAAAACTGTCAAAGACAATCTTTTAGCGCGAATAAACACATTTTCAGCGTCGTATAGTATGGCATGATGCGACACGTAACACTATTACTATGGATAATAACCCCATCTTTTAGATAAAAGCCGAACGAACTTTTTACTTGACCTAATAAATTATATAATATGAGTATCGAGCTGAAGATTTTAAAACAGTTTCCCATTTGAGAGCTTTAGTATAAAATGTATGCAATATGGGTACTAAAAAGAAAAATTTAATAAAGATTTTGAAAAGTATGTTGCAACCTGTTCAAATGTTTTTATATGAATGACTCAAGAAGCTTCCCTGAGAAATATATTTTTAATTATTCCATCCTTGCCACATGTTTAAAATATGACGTTGGGATTTTTTCCAATATTTGTTGCCGGGTGCAGTACCGTTAGCTTTATTTAAGAAGGTTTAAAGGATTTTATTTTACGGAATATTCAAAGAAGACAGCTTATTTTAATAAAAAGTGTTTTTTGCATAACATTATAATTGAATTTTTTGTTATTTTTTTATATGTTGTAATAAATACCATATTCGTCAATATATACCTACATAATTCGCTTTTATATGCCATTTCATAGGTAATTACCTTCGCCCACACACTTTTAATGGGAGAAGGAGAAAATTCATTTAACGCCTAGCGTTCATTGACTTCTGGCTGGCGTTGTCACTTCTGTCAATCGCTAGGATTAGCTTTTCCAAAGAATTGCTCTGTGGCTTGGCAGTAACAATGGCAATAAAACAAAATTGATCACTTTGAGGTTAACGATGATCCGTCTTCTACACACGAAGCTGTCATTTACATATCTCGCTGTCTTTCGAAAGTTTTCTTTATCTCTTTTTACGCTCCTTTCTTTTCTTCTTTTTTATTTACAAATATTTCACTTCAACATTTTCTTGAATTTTTATTGTTGTTGTTGTTGTTCTTGTTTTTGGAGCAATTCATTTTCAAAGCGTATCAACTTTATTTTTTTATTAAAAAAATGTCATTTTTATTTACTCCTTTTTTCTTCTTTCTTTGTAGTTTTTGTTGTTGCTGCAGTAAATGTCAAAAAGAGCTTAAGTAAAAGTTAACAAATTCACGCCAAGTCACACAGTGATAACAAACAAAGCCCAGTCGCTGAACTCAATCCGTTCCAGAGGCCACCCAAAGCGTTGCAATAACGCACCAACAACAACAACCATAGTACAAGAAAGGCAGCAGCAGCTGATTGAGTGAGCGAGTGAGTGACGAACTGGCGCTGACTGAGCTTTGCCTCCACAGCATTTACAACAACTGCCAGCCTGACTGCCTGGCTGTAGCCGCGAGCGATCATTCTTCGCCTTTGTCATTGGCTTGACTTGGCTTGGCGTGTTGGTGCGAATGGAAGGAGACTTGGTGGCAGGCGGGGTGACACAAGCAAGCTTTTGCCGTGTTACGGTTGGGGATCGGTGTTTGCGGTGGCAGCACTACAACCAACAGTTTGCCCTTGGCTCATTCGTTACGCGGAGTTAATGAGTTACCTTTTTGAATGCCTTTTTTGTTGTCTTTTTTGCGTTGATTTATTAAAATTTTTTTTTTTCATTTAATCTTTTATATTACTAATTGTTGTTTGTGTATAGCTCTGTTTTTTTTTTTTTTTTTTTTTTGGGATGACGCCCGAGAAGAGGAAACTCTCATGAGTACTGTTAAACCGGCCTAACAGTATGCACGACTTGCAACCTCACAGTTGCACCTACGTACTAAATACCTCTCCCCCAACTACCACTCTCCCCGCGGAACTATCAATGAAGTATTACTTCGCGGGGCTGGTAAGCACTATGGCTCTCACTCGTTACTGCGTTTCAGCATCATACTTTACTTAACTAGCTGGCGAGGCCAAATCTCCAGCCTATTTTCTTTTACAACGGGCGAAAAGTCCTAGTTTCCGCTCCGTGATTCATTAATGCGATTAAGAACTTGGTCGGAAAGGACTAGTTTCCGATCCATATTCCCATCGTTTATAGTACCTCGAATCAAAGTAGGGCAGGCGGAAAGTACTTGTTTCCGCTCCACTCTGCTATTATGCTACTAAGCGTGGTCGGAAAGAACGAGTTTCCGATCCAAGCTAGCATGACATTTTCTACATTAGTCGGCGTGATATATGATCATCTACCCTAAGTCGCTTCATTATTTCTACGATAACTTCTGCGCATCTCATCCACGTACATTCTTCAAGAATCATTGCCTTCAAGAGGTTTTCTGGCGTCAATGTGCTTCTTATACACTGCTTGAGCTGCATGCGCTCATCTTCAAATCGGCTGCAGTATAAGAGAATATGCTCTGCGTCTTCTGTCTCTCCACTGCAATGCAAACAATAGGGAGTGTCTGCGTGCGTGTACTTATGCAAATATTGACGAAAGCAGCCATGCCCTGTGAGGAACTGCGTGAGATAATAATCAGTTTCACCGTGCTGTCTTTCGATCCATTTGCTTACACTTGGGATCAGCTTCTTCGTCCATCTTCCTTTCGGAGACGAATCCCACCTTTGCTGCCACTCATTTATGCATTGTTGCATGATTTCTTTTCGCTTAGTAGGATTGCGCCTAACTTCCGAAGCGGCTCTGGCTGCTATATCTACTGGACATCTTCCAGCCAGCAGGTTTGCGGCTTCGTCTGACACTGTTACGAACGCACTACATACCCTTAGCGATGTCAATCTATGTACCGCAGCTGGTGCTCTCAGATACGCCGGCACCAGAGTGGCATTTGCCCAGATTGGTGCTGCATACATTAGAATAGACGAACTGACGCTCGCAAGTAATTTTCTTCTTTGTTGCCTTGGCCCTCCTATATTGGGCATAAGTCTTGCGATAGCCGCACCGACCTTACTTGCTTTTTCGCTGGAGTATTTCAAATGCTCCTTGAAGCTAAGTCGGCGGTCCAGAACGACTCCGAGATATTTAATGGTTGGCCTGGATTCTATTGTGCAACCACCTACTCTCACTTGTATGGCCTCTACCTTTTTCCGGCTGGTCATTAGCAAAGCCTCTGTTTTGTGGTCTGCTAACTCCAGTCTTACTGTTAGAAGCCATGCTTTCACGGACGCTATGGTTTCGTTGCACATTCGTGATGCATCAGCCAATTGTTTTGCTACCACTACAATAGCTATGTCATCAGCATACCCCACGATGGATACGCCCTCCGGTTTTTTTATTTTAAAAATGCCATCGTACATTATATTCCACAGAAGCGGTCCAAGGACCGATCCTTGTGGTACGCCTGCTGTTATTTTATATTTCCTCGGGCCCTCGTTTGTATCATACAGTAGCATTCTTTCACTAAAATAATTCATGATTACACGTATTAAATATCCCGGAACATTCATATTTTTTGTTGCCGTTATGATTTGTTGCCAGTTGGCGGAGTTAAATGCGTTTTTAACATCTAACGTGATAATGGCGCAGTACTGCTTTGTCCCTTCAAACCATCTTTTGCCTTCAAGGGCTTTGCGAGCTATGTCGCAAACAGCAGCTACAGAGTCAATTGTAGAGCGCTTTTTCCTAAACCCGTACTGCCAAGTGGAAAGTCCCTGGTCTCCTTCCGTAGTTTCTTGAATCCGTGAACTCAATACTGCCTCCAATAGCTTACCTGCTGTGTCTAACATACACAGAGGCCTGTATGATGACGGCTCTTCTGGTGGCTTTTTACCTTTGGGTAGCAGGACCAGCCTTTGTCGCTTCCATTTTTTTGGGAAGATGCCATCTTGGACACACTTTGTAAATAACTTGCTGAAGAGTTCTGGCTTTTTCTTAACAACATATATGAGAACAGCATTCGGGACACCGTCGATGCCTGGGGCCTTTTTTGTCTTAATGTTTGCTACCGCTGCGAGCACTTCGGCGTTGCTAATAGGTGGTATTTCAGCAACATCCACCGCTGTTTCGTTTGGTGCACTATACTCATCGTGTTTCGGGAATAACCCCTCCACGATGTGTTTCATCATTTGAGGACACACTGGTTGTTTAGCGTTGCTTACTTTTAATTTTTTGAGTACAACGTTGTATCCGCTACCCCAGGGATTATCATCGACGTCCCTTATCAGTTCTTGAAAAGCCTCCCGCTTGCTCTTCTTGATAGCTTTTTGAAGCTCATCCCGCTTGCTTTTATATAAGGTCTGTAAGCGTAAGTATTCGGGACTACTCCTTGCCCTTTGCCTTTGATATTGTCGCCGCAGCTTAAGACTCTGTGCGCGCAGCTCCTTTATTTCTTGGTTCCACCAATAGACTGGGGCTCTTCCATTTCCCTTTGTTTTCCGTGGCATTGATGCATCACAGATCTTAGTAATGTAATTCATTAACTCATTAGCCCAGTTGTTCGCACTAGCGTTTGTACTTGCGGCAAATGAGTCTGGCAGAAGGTCTGTCATGTATCTAAGCATACTGCTGTCTAACATTTTTGTTTTCCAGCCACCTTTTTGTACTTTTTGGACTCTGTTTTTCAACGCAATACTCCGGGGCGGGTGTACCACGATAGAGATTGCAAAGTGGTCACTATACGTGAAATCGTCCAGTATTTCCCATTTGATGCGATTGAGTAGCGCGGCGCTGCAGAAGGTTAAATCAATGATCGACCCTGCGTTTCCTTTTTGAAACGTGTTTTTTCCACCTTGGTTGAGTAGCACTATATCGAGGTTAACGAAGGCTTCAAGTAGCGCTTGTCCCCGCGCATTGGTCTTTGAGCTACCCCATTCCACCGCCCAAGCATTGAAATCTCCCGCAATAATGACCGGCGATTTTCCGGCAGCATCATTTACTAGTCGCCTTAGCATGTTTTTAAAACTTTCCAGTGACTCACTTGGTGGAGCGTAGCAACTGTAGAAATGCACACCCCCAGCTCTTGCATGAGTGAATCCTTCATGCTGGCTAGAACAGGTTTGTTCAAAAGGGAGATCGCCACATGCCCAGACTGCAGCTTTGCCCATTTTATCCTGTAGCCAGCTTCCCCCCGAGGGTGGACGGTACTGTTCACTGATCAGTGCAACATTAATCTTTCGTTCAAAGATAGTTTGCTTTAGGAGGTCTTGAGCCGCCTCACAGTGGTTCAAATTGATTTGTAAGCCTCTAATCATTGCTTAAGATTCGTGATCGCCTTTTTATATGCCGGACACCTAAAACTGCCAGTGGGGTGGTCTGTACCATTGTCATTTTTGCATAGCACGCATTTAGGTGTTGCATCGCAAAGCTTGGCAATATGACCCTTTTTTCCACAGCGCAGGCACATCCCACTGCGGTCTTCTGTGGATTTGCAGTTTCTTGATATGTGTCCGAATTCCAGACAACGGTAGCATCTGGTTGGGCTGACAACTTCCCTGACCCTGCAACTCACCCATCCTATACGGATGCGTCCCGTCTCCACCAAGATTTTCGCATCTCGTATAGGGAGATTTAAGGTTGCAGTATATGTGTCACTTCTAGCTTTCCTCAGTGACTTCAGTATTATAGTTTCCCCATTGTTCAACTTAGGGAACTGGTCTCTTAACGCGTTACTGACGTCCTCGGCCGTTGTAGCCATGTCTATGTCCCGTATCTCTACGGTTAGACTGCTACTCAGCACAGTTACACTTGCGTTAGACTTAAGCAGCTCGGTCGCTCGTTCCTTGAATTTGCTTGCAAGTTTGCCAGTCTTATCGCGGAGTTGAACTAACAGGTTTCCACTTGCTGTTGTTGATATTTTATTGACATTGTCGCCAAGCTCTTTCATATCCGGCTGTTGCTTCAGTTGTCTCAATATGTCAGCATATGTGGTTTCACCCGTCTTTGAGATAACAATCGCATCAGGTTTGATTGTTTTTCTCGCGGTCTTACTCAGTGCTTTCTTCCTTTGCACCAGTTTCCATTCATTGGAAGGGACTTCGTCTTCCCTTTTCTTATTTATTGGCCGATTGTCCTGGGAAGGGACTTCGTCTTCCCTTTTCTTGCTCATTGGCCGAGTCTCCTTGGGGGTCTTCGTGGTGGAAGCAGGTTTTTTTAAAACGGACTTGCCCCTATGATCTCTCGTTTGTACCCCGATGTTCACTGTACGAGTGACGTTTTTAACGGTGGCTCCTTTTTCTTGCGGTGTTGTTTGAGATCCTATACTTTTAACCTCTTGCGCCTGAGGGTATAGGATCTTCTCGTATAGCATTGGTAGCTCTGCTATGACGTCACGCATCGGTTGGTGGATGGATCTTCTCTTGCCATCTTCCAACATTCCAACTAGCTCTTTTATCTTGAGCCCCAATAGCTTCCATGTATCTACTTCGCCTTGTGGCCGGTTACACGGAGAGCTTACCCGTGCTCTAGTCGGCGAGCGCGCCATTTTACTAGACTTATCAAACGGGCTAGGCCCGCTTCCATTATCACTGCCAACCTCATAACTTGGCTCCGTGATGCTCAGACGCCCAGGAGGGGGCGACCTGGGAACACTCATGGTTTGATGGTGTAATTTCTTATGATTTTTTTATATATTATTAGTGCTTTATTATTATTATATATTTATTTATTGTTGTTATATATTTATTATTATTATTATTATTATTATGTATTTATTTATTATTATTATTATTATATATTTATTTATTATTGTTATATATTTATTTATTATTGTTATATATTTATTTATTATTATTATTATTATAGTTATTATTATTATTATTATTATTATTATTATTATTATTATTATTATTATTATTATTATTATTATTTTTATTAATATTATTATTGTTATTATTATTATTATTACTATTATTATTATTATTAATATTATTATTATTATTATTATTATTATTATTATTATTATTATTATTATTATTATTATTATTATTATTATTATTATTATTATTATTATTATTATTATTATTATTATTATTATTATTGTTATTATTGTTATTAATTTATTTTTATTTTATTTTATTTTTGTTTTTTTTTTTTTTTTTTTTTTTAATTCTTATTAATATTATTTTGTTATTTTTTATGTTATTATTATTATTATTATTATTTTTATTATTGTATAATTATTTATATTGATATTATGTACTAGTTTTATTAATATTTATATTTTTATTACTATTATTATTTTACCGACTGGTATTTGCCGAGGACACACCTTATTAATTGTTGGGTTGCGTCTCGGCTAAAATTGTCGCACTTTGTTAACAGCTGTTAAACTGTTCCCACTTTGGGTGACAAGATCAGCTGTATTTGTTTACTTTATTTCAGAAATGGATTAGATAGAAACCTATCTCACTCACTTTGCAGTTTAAGCGAGAAAGAATAAAATAAACAGGTAAATATATATACTATTGAAAACAAAATGTATACTTATCAGATTTTTCAATAAATTCCACTTCAGGTGTTTTTTTAACCATACACTTGATACACAAATCGAAGAAGAAGTGTGCACGCTCAGGTAAGGGCCCCTCAGGTACCTTTTGGTTAACTTAAACCTCAGTTTTTTTCTTTTTTTTCAGGCGGCTTCTATACGTCCACCTTTCCACTTTCACTCTCACTTGCGTGTGTATAGCTCTGTGCAAGAGTGTGTGTGTGTGTGTGTGTGCAGCTCCTGTGGCTATGAAACAGATATGACTTGAACGTATTTGAAAAGTTGTTGATGGCAGGCGGATCTCATAATGTTAAAGATTGTTGTTGTTGTTTTTTGGTTTTTAAACTTGTTATACTCTTTGTTGAGGCTTCTACACGGATCTGCTGTCATGCTCGGTGACAGTTGACATATGGCTAACAAGCTTGAGAAATTCCAAAACAACGGGAATTGGACGTAATGAGTCAAAAAACAGTTCTGCTTTTGGGGATAGAACAAGAAGGAGACTCAGAGTATGGCAAAAGATTAAATAATCATGCCTGGTTTTAAGGCGAAGTGGGTGTTAGGCATGGTAACTCTGCACATTACTATACTAGGCGCGGAAAGTCAGGGTTCAAGTTCCGTCCCGAGCAGCATCCAAATTTATGGAACATTAATTCTTTAATTGCGGTCGCCTCTCGGCAGGGAATATCGAGCCTTCCGAGTGTATTTCTGGCATGAAATAAAAGCTCTTCAAAAGAATCCATCAACCGTTCGGAGGTGGGTTAGAATGTATTTTAGGTCTTTTGATTCGTTGAAATCAGATTTGGAGCAAGATCTCAGCCGAAAAACATTTCATCGGCTTAAAAGCTCTAGTTATATGGTATATACGTGTATATGTATATACAATAGGTGTGTGCAATATATAAGTGTAATGTATGTGTGCATGTGTAATATCCTTTATGCGAACTTCATATATATATATTTTTTTAATTTCACATTAATATGCAAGCTCCACAGCCGCGCTAAGTAGCAAACTGACACATGAAATTTCGAAAAGGGTTTAAATGCTAAATCGCGCGCATTTCCATGGCCCCGCCGCCTGGCAGCCAGCTGACAGGCAACGCAACTTCTGGCACGCATCAGCACAGATGATTTTTGAATTAAAAATATTAATCTTGCTCATTTACAAAACATTTCCAGACGGACAACCGTACATATGTACATGTATATATATACAAACATTTGTAGTTGGCCAAAGTCAGCCAACATCAGGCCCAGAAGCGCATTCATCAACTCAGCATGGTGTACGCCTCCTTTCATGCCATTTCCAAGCATTTTAATGCAAAGTGAAACAAATACATACATATATATATGGGTTAATAATAAATACAAATAAAACAATTAAAAAAATTATTATTGAAAAAAAAATCAATTTGAATGCAACACAACGCAAAACAGTTGGCATTCGGTTGCTTCGGCCGGCTTCTGCGCCGAGTTCATGCATCTCCGATTTAAATGTGTGGCATGTCTGTTGTTGGACGAAATCTTTCACTTTAATCGCATATTAGTCAACAGCATCAACATCAAGCGCGCCCAGCCAAAGTCAACAAAGACAACAGTTAACACGCTTCAACGTGGCGGCGGCTGCTGTTGGCCACATTTACTACACTGCATAACTCAAAATGCGTACTCACACACACACACACACACACACACACACACACACATATGTGCTTACTTATGCTCCACTGCCATTTAATTTCCGCTTAATCACTGTCCAAAGCCTGCACATCGCAATGCTCGCTACCTCCGATATCCTTTTAATATGACAGCCAAAACGGCTTTAGAATTAATACGCGCACACAAATAATCACGCACACACATACGTGGGCACACACTGGCACGGCTGTCAAATGAAAATTTCATTAAAAATTCCAACGCTTTTCACATTCCTTCCAACCGCTCCTCCCGGTTGGTCGATCAATCCTCATCCTGGAGCGGTGACTAAAGCAAAAATAAAAGAAAGTAAAGGAATTTAATACTCATATGGACTAAATATGAGTAAGTAAGAAGGCGACAACGCTGACTTCAGCGGCACAGGTTCTATACCCCTCATGAGTGAAGCATTATTTATTATTAAATAAAAAAAATATACGTTTACATATTATATATAACTTTGATCAGTAAGTATGAAAAATACCGAATTTCCGTACTGTTGGATTGCGCTATATACCTTAACCTGAAATCGAACTTTTTAAAAATCCTTGTATGGCAGCTATAGGTTAATACAATCGGATATGCATGGTTTTCAATGTGCATAGTCTAATCATCGCCTCCATCTTGTACACCAAATTTGATAATTCTAGCTACAAAAGTATAAGAGTAGCAGTCGAAAATAGCGTTTTCGAACGGTCTTTTGTATGGGCGCTAGAGGTTATGGTGATTGAATATCAATAAATTTGAATTGGAACAACTCAATCATAACTTACAGGCGAAATATCAAATTTGAATCTCTTAGTTACTAAATTGGAATAGCTACAGTCAAATATATCGTTTTTGAACAGTTTTTACTATTGGCTCCTGCCTATATCGCAAGGGAATATAAATCATTTTCACTGTGAGCAATCTTAACACGATCGAAAGGAAGTGAACGAAATTAAAAAGTTGTATTTACAAAATTGTGGAAGCTGCAGCCAGAAATCGCGTTTTCGAACACACATTGGTATGGCAGTATCAGAAGCTCCATCTCCAAAAACTACTTAAAGGTTATAACGCTATTTCATGTTCGTGAATGGTATAAAAAATGGCAACCCCTGAGAGCAAGTCGAATTTTGACTAACAAAAACAAAACAAAAAAAACACTGGCTGCTGCAACTAAACGCTAACAAAACACCTTTCGCGCTTCCAAATAGTTAAATACCGTTCCTGGTTGTGTAGTTTAGTTCCCTTTTTTAATTTCTGTTTCCACATTTGTTTGGAAATTCTTGTACTTTTTTTCCTTGGACGCTGCTCACATTCCGCACAAAAACGTCAATTGACAAATTAGCCTCATTTGTCTGCGAGTCAAAACAACATCAAAGCGATAAATATCGCGAGGTGTGTGCGCGGTGTGCCCGAACAAATGTATGTGTGTAGGTGAACAGCAGGAGCAGGATGACAAGTGTGTGTGTGTGTATGTGTGTGTGTGTGAATGCGTAGGTGTTGTTGTAGGCGGGTTAACGCGCATGCGCGGTTGCAAACTGAGTCAAGAGGGCAGCAAATGATAGTGCCACTGTTTCCCTGCACCTTTTAATTTTAGAAATTTACTTAATTACTACGAATTAAAGAATTGCTATGCTATTGGGGCAGTTGTTCATTTTATTTGTTGTGGAAATTAAGGTTTTTTAACAAACAATTCTATTTCATTATATCCGTAGAAGTTTGTTGCTTCAGTCTTTAGTTTTTGGAAAATATTGTTTGAACAAATTCGTCTGCGAAAGGCAAAACATCCCAATCATCCCTAACTGGGTTCAGGCTTAGCGAGTTCGCTGTGGCCCGAAATGTGGCTGTCGGTAGTACTAGATTCCAGCACAAGCAAATTTATCTAACTGCTTGGCAGGTTCCAGATCGAAAATTCACCACCAGATTGATCATATGCATACACTTCGGCGACCCAACATCTACTCGGACCACTATCTTGTTGCAGCAGATATACGCATCTGCCTCTGTGCAGCGAAAAACGCTCATCAATAAACACAAGGAAGGTTCCACGTCGAAAAGGTGCAATCACAACAGATAGTCGAATGGTTTTCTACTCGACTTGTATTCCTATTCCCTAAGAGCACTCATCAGCAACTCGATGTAAGGAAACTTGTGGGATAACACTTCGGGCTTTCTATGAACAGCTGCAAATGAGACTTCTGATTTTCGGAAAGACCAAAAAATTAGTTGGTACGCCGGGTATTGTCATACAGCACTGGAGAGAAAAAGAAAGCCTACCTCGTATCATTGCGATCGACCTAGAGAACATGGCGAACCAGATGAACCAATCGATGACTTGGAACAGATGTTTTATTTGCTGACTATAAAGAAGTTCGAATAGTAATCGCCCGCTTGAGAAACAATAAACTAGCGCTGGCTGAGGGACTGCCGGCTGAGATATTCAAATACAGCTGCAAAGAACTGATAAAAGCATGCCGGATGATTGGGACCTAAGTGTGCCAGGTGTATACCAGGTGTGTTCGTTGAAGTGTGCCGGTTTTACTAGTAGATGTCGCTAGCAATATGTATAAATTTCTATGATTTGGCATGTATGTAATTTTTTCTATTGACATTAACCTACAAAAATACACAAGTCACATTCCGCCAAAATAATATCGTCATATTTGTTTACCTCAGTGAATACCTATGTCGAGTTTCGTTCCAAGTAAATCACATTTGCAGCATTCGTTGCTTTTCTTATTTCATCAGAAGAAAAAAGCAGCTGAAGCACACCGGTTGCTGGTAGAAACTTATGGTGAACAAGCTCCAGTGATTAGAACATGTGAGACATGGTTTCGTCAATTTAAAAATGGAGATTCCGATTTGACAGACAATGAACATGGAAAGATCCAGAAGTATGGAAAATGGGTGCCACACCAGCTGAACGAAAATCGAAAAACGCTGCTTCAACGATTCGAAAGGAAATCTTTTCTGCATCGAATTGTCACGGGGGACGAAAAATGGATTTATTTTGAGAACCCAAGCGAAAAAAATCATGGCTTTCCCCTGGTGAAGCTGGCCCATCGACTGCAAGGCCAAATCGCTTTGGCCGTAAGACAATGCTCTGTGTTTGGTGGGACCAGTGTGGTGTGGTGTACTACAAGTTGTTAAAACCTGGGGAAACGGTGAACACGGATCGCTACCGACAACAAATGATCAATTTTGTTTTCTTTATCGAAAAAACCGACAAATTTCAACTAACACACATAATATAAAGTCTTATCGAGCGAATTGTCTGAAAGATAATAAACTGATTGGACCTTATCAGTGGGAAGTGGACCAGATATTTACTATGCGTCAAATTTTGGAAAATATCACTAAAAGTAGAATCGACCTACACCACCTCCTTCGTCGAATTGATGGCAGACTAACACGAGAAGGAGCTGCTTCTGCGGTAAGAACCAGTCGATACCAAAACAGGATTCAGATAATGTTTCCAACAATTATGGAGTTAAATTGTGAATTAGATCCGGATGGATAAAAATACAGCAGCTTTAAAGTTATCGATGTAGTACCAGACGTTGGAAGCAGAGGAAGTAGGATACCTGCATTACGTTGAAAAGACCAGGTGGAAAAGGACCTGGCGGTACTTGGTATATCCAATTGTTAACTCGACTATAATCGCGTAAGTGGTGCCTACGCTAAGGATGAGGAAGAAGAAAAATTGACAATCCTCTCAAAAGACGGGCACCACTTTTTGTTTTTCTAAAAAAGGAGGGAAATTTATTTTAGGCCGCCTCCGAGCGACCGATGGATTGTGGCTGATGAGGAGCTTTTATTTCTGGTTTCACGAGAACTCGAGCCCACGACCTTCCACATTGTAGTAAGCACTGCTAATCACTTGGCTACTGCGGTCGCCGAAGTGTATATTTGAAGCTATTATACTTATTTTAATTTAATTGAGCTAAGAAAAACATACATAAAATAAGTAAAGTATGTAAAATCACTCCATGCGCTGGAAGGTAGGTGCTTAATGCACTTTCGTTACGATGGACCAATTCTGCTAAACGAGTTTGACAAAACTGTGTCGAAATGGGTCTGGAAGATTGCTCTTTACATGCATACATACAAAATATATATATATATATTATTATACGAACATATACACATACCTCCCTCTCTTGTTTACCCGAAAGATCAAAGCATACGACAGCTAATTACAAAAGTGCCGAGGCCCGAGGGTACATTTTTTTCCGCCGCAAAATCGCCATCAGAACCAATCAGCCACTCGACCACTCGACCGCTCGACCAATTAACAGCAATTCAACGCAAATTAAAAAGCAGAACCCGCAAATAAAAACAGGAAGCGCCAAACTGCACACCAAATTAAGTTGTAAAATTTTATGCCTCGACGCTGGTGGCGGCGGCCAAGAGAAATGCATTTGAATGAAGCGAAGCTTGCCACTGAAATTCCTGTAGAGCGATGCGACGGCAGCTTTTGGCATAAATTAACACTGAGGTGGCCCAGGCCAATTGAACGGACGAGGCTCACCCAGAAACCGAACACACACATGCGCACACAAGAGCATACAAACACAAAAAAAATAAAAATAAAAAATTTAAAAATTATAACAAATTAAATACAACAACAAAGGTAAAAGAAAATCAACAAACTTAACAACTGGGAGTGGGTCCGTTAGTTTGCTGTCTCACTTGGCGACAAATTGTTGAAATGCGACCCACATAAGAGGCATTTAGTAATGATCATGGATGGACACACACACACAGACAGATGCACACACACGAACGCCACTCTCCATCTCCACCTCCATCATTAGACTTCACCCCTCCCCATACGCTTTGTGGGCTAACAAATGAGGCTGTTGCGGTTGTTAGTTGTTTTAAATAAATATTTCACCTATAAATACCAACACATCCACACACACATACGCATACGCACTTCTAGAGCGTGCGTGCCTGCGTGGCTGCGTGGCTGACTATTGGCGGGTCTGGGCGGGTGTTTGACTGATTGGCTTTTAACATGCGTAGCGCGACAAACTAACACCGCAGGGCCGCAGGGCCGCTGGACAGCGCTAACATTTTTCTTTTGGCAATTAATTAAACTTTCAGGCAGCGACTCGACGCGGCTATGAGACGCTTTTTATCTATTTATGTATGTCTGTTTGTGTTCGTATATCGAAATGTGTTATTGATACGGTTGTTAGTGTTAATCTTGTTGTGGTCTGCGCTCTGGTGGTGTTGTGGTGTTTGTTGTATTTGGTTTTGAAATTAATAAAGGTTAAACATTTTATCATTTTGTTTTTGTTTTTGTTGTTGTTTTTATAAATATGTATGTTCGTATGCATGAATATGATCTACTCTTTGCGTGTTGTATGCGAGGCTACACTTCTGGGCTGGTTGTTGGATGGGTGTTTGTGAAGCAAAATAAATGTTGGCCTATTAATTTGCTGCTTAAACGTTTCTGATTCTCATCAAACTGAACATGAGCATCAAAGGTTAACAAGCTTTGTTTGCTTTTAGTCAACAATTTTTCATTAATTAATTAATAAATGGAGAATACAGATTGCCGTTAGTGTTTGGTGCTGTGTAATTCCCACTCTTGGTGGTCCAAAGATAAAAATGAGTTGAAATATGTTTGAAAATCATGACATTGAAGTTGGAGCTGGAAGAGCGATCAAAGCGCTTTAAGCTTTCAGAGGGCTGCATTAGTGGAGTAATTAATGGTGGTACGGCAGAGGTTCGTAGCTCCGTATCCTGACCAGACCAACGTTCAGGGTATAAATATTTTTCTACCGACTCACTGACTCATACTTTTTTATGCTCTTCATGAGTACAGATTTTCTTATTCTCTCTTTGCTAGCAGTTCTCTTCTTATGTCGACGGTACCTAAACAGCATTAGTTTTACACCTGATTTAGAATCTGTTCATAGTTTCCCTTCATTTCATTGCAATATTGAGAGTGGTGTAATACCATTGAAGAGACTTGATGGCAACTTGGCTATTCGGCTTGTGGTTTGGCGGTCTCCCGCTCATATCGATTGAGAGTGGCGCTGAGTGGAGCATACTTTGCCTACGAATTTTGTGCCGTCGGTTAAAAACTATTACAATTTCCCCTATCTCTCCCAAATTTGGTGCAGAGTTTAATATTTATATTTTTATTTTTCATTTTAAAAAACTTCCTCACAAAAATCCACCTTATTTTCGGAAGAGGCTTAGAATAAAATATCGGAGAATAAGATCAGCCAAAAACTGACTCTGTATTTATAAAGCAACAATTATATAAAATATATATATCTATAAAGTGATTAATATTTCGAAAAAAGTTTGTCTAGAGAGATCCCAGAAATCTTGCCATCATACACGTTTTTTCACCCTGCAACATCATAGCCGCAGCTTTTATCAAATATTTGCATTACTCTTAGTAGATGATCCTTGACTGTCACTCATTCAATTATACATGGCTTATATATATATTGTAAATATCGCATACAACTATGATACTTAACACACCTTGCAACAAAATCGCTAGTGCAGCTGCCCGATGGCATTGTGTAACGTATGACAAGACAAAACAAGGACAGCCAAGGACTGCCCACTGAGCAAGGATGCAAACAGGCTGCTCTAAAATAAATTGAAACTATTGTCTTCAGAAAGTCATAAGCAAGACAGACAAGCCCAAACTGCAAGGCACGGCTCTTCACAGTTGATTTATATTTCATAGTTTGTATTTGATTTCAAATATTTTCCTATAAACCACATCAATTGCACTAATTAACTGGAGTATTTTGAAATCTAAACTCAGGCACACACATACGAACATTCATATTTAGGGTTGAGTTTTAAAGGTAACGAAGCGTAGCCACATAATTAGGGCATCTTATTTCAAAAGTAAACGAGAATAGTTATGAGTGTAAGAGATACGGAAAAAAGAGAGCGATCAGACGAGAAAGGCGCGAAAACAAACATCAGCAACATTAAATCAAAATAAAATATTTGTTGTTATAAATTAAGGACACCATACTTCTATACAAATACAAAAAATCATAATTTATGAGCAACTGGATATAACACGAGCTGATGCTGCAGAGAGCGCGCCTTTTGTCACTCCTCTTTATATTTTGAGTGAGCGTGTGTGTGCTCGACGATGATCGTTCCTACTTGCGCCCTGCACATACTTTCATATAAATAATAATTTTTAGGCTCTGAATCTAGAATATACGAGTATGAATGTACGTCTGTCCCATTCGCCTTTTATGTTGAATGATGTTTATTTTGTGGCATGTTGCATGTCATTTATTTTTTATTATACCAAATGCCTCATTGTCATTCGCACTGCCTTTCATTACGCAGATTGTCACATTCACAGCTTGCGATCACTCGTGCGATCACCTAAAATAACCAGAATGTAACTCTGTGTGCCGTGTGAAGATCGAAAAATAAATAAAAGAATAACAAAAGCAGCCGTTGGACTTTGGGTATGCCCATTTTATGCAACTAGTTTCAGATTGTAGGCACAAATTATCTAGAGATGGCAAAACGTATTTAATTTAATTTAATAATTATAATAATATATAATATATTTCTATCTGATTTAATTTAATTTAATTTAATTTAATTTAATTTTATTTTATTTAATTTAATTTAATTTAATTTTATTTTATTTTAATTTATTTTATTGAATTTTTTATTTTATTTTATTTTATTTTATTTTATTTTATTTTATTTTATTTTATTTTATTTTATTTTATTTTATTTTATTTTATTTTATTTTATTTTATTTTATTTTATTTTATTTTATTTTATTTTATTTTATTTTATTTTATTTTATTTTATTTTATTTTATTTTATTTTATTTTATTTTATTTTATTTTATTTTATTTTATTTATTTTATTTTATTTTATTTTATTTTATTTTATTTTATTTTATTTTATTTTATTTTATTTTATTTTATTTTATTTTATTTTATTTTATTTTATTTTATTTTATTTTATTTTATCTTGTTTTATTTTATTTTATTTTATTTTATTTTATTTTATTTTATTGTATTTTATTTTAATTTATTTTATTTTATTTTATTTTATTTTATTTTATTTTATTTTATTTTATGGTATTTTATTATATTTATTTAATTTTATTTTATTATATTTTATTTTATTTTATTTTATTTTATTTTATTATATTTTATTTTATTTTATTTTATTTAATTTTATTTAATATAATTTTATTTTATTTCATTTTATTTTATTTTATTTTTATATTTTATTTAATTTTATTTTATTTTATTTTGCCTTATATTATATTATATTTATCAAATTACAATAGTTCCTTAATAGTTTTCAAAATTTTAAATTTTCAATATTTTCTTCCTTTTATGTGTGTGAAAGTGCTTTACTGTCACTTTTTTTTATTTATTACACTCATCCAGAGGTTCACTCATTAGTGTTAATGTACCAACGCCTTTGCTTTGCTATCCATCGCCATCCCTCTGCCGGTATTCAACTTTTGTGTGCCCATTTCGTTTATTTACTTAGAGTTTCTTCTATTTTGGTTTGTGGCCGGTTTTGTTGACATTTTCATGCCATTGAAATGCAACCATTTGCCTAAATACTTTCTATAAATTTTTTTATTGTCCCAAATGCCTCACAGCTGGCGTCTAATGCCTCACAAAAGGTGTTAAATTGGCAAAAATGTTTGCTGAAAAGTCAAATGATTTTCTTTCGTAAAATCAAAAATTTATTTTTATTTATTTAGTTTTGTTAATGTGTCCCTGGGGCTTGTCGCAGAAAATGTTTTGGCTCGAGTTAACATATTTTGATCATTACTTTTATGGATGAATGGTGAATTTCACAGCTGTCACACAGTAGGAATGCTGGAATGAGATCATTTGTTATAATTGCACCAACGTACATATATGTATGTATTGTACATTTGTGTGTCGAACGGCAAGGTTCGTACCAAAACAAGGTTCGTTTTAGTCTAAAGAAAGAATTGATTTTTGGAAAATTAGTAATTTTGAACTGAGAATTATTAGCTTTTAAAAGGATCTAAAAGATGCCATGTACAGTTTGGAAATTTATAGATTTGTATTTCTACGATTACTGTGGATTTGATGTTCGTGTTTGACAACAAGAGCTTAGTAGGTCTCCTTGGGCTTTACCAGGGCATAACTTGTTCCGTTATTTCTCCACTATTCAGCGTCTAAAAGCGTGGAAATAAAATGGAAATTATATAATATATGCCGGAAACTCCCATAACGACCGCCTTGACGACTAATTTCAGTGGCTACTCACTGTCGTAAACTTCAGAAAACATATACAAACATATACCCACTACATACATACATACATACAGAGAAGTACGAGGCAACGCCTGAGTGGAGTGCAATTGTACGCCCACTCGTTGCAAATGTCATGTCATCGCTACATTTTATGGCCACAACTAATAATTTCGTACTAAGTAATTCACATTGGCTGATATAATCGTCGCTACTCACTTACGTATGTACGTACATACATACATACCAACATACCACCACTCATAGGCTCTGCAGTAACCCCATTGCCATTATCGCCAATCAATTTGATGAAAATAAAAATCAAGAAATATTATAAATAATCATATAGTTAATATATACTTATAGTTACATGTACACATGCATATGTACATACATACTTATATATAGAATAGGCACGACAACATGCCACATGCCACTTGCAAAAACAGCAATAATAGCAATAACAACTGGCTAACGTAACAGCCAACTTGCAGACCGACAGACAGACAGACTTGCCACCATAATTTACGAGCCAAATGAATTGCCAATTGCGCTAATAACTGTACGAATGGCTGGGCGGGCGGTCGGTTGTGGTTGCAAAATGGGAAACAAAAACAGAACAAGTGCTCGTATGTATGTGTGTGTATGTGTGTGTAAGCGTGTAAGACAATTGAATTGAATAAGAAATAAAATTACATATTTCTACTTGAGTTGTTTGCATTCAAAATGCAACTCACCGCATACATACATACATACATATACTTAAAGGTAAGACTATATACATACATACATACAATATATGCATCTGCATGTATGCGATAGCACGTGATTATAGGTTATGATTGCAAAAACCAAAATGAGAAGAAATATATGTATATTGTATATGTATGTGTGCAACTAGCAGCAAACGTGCCACTTCTTGCGATAATTTCCAAATGGACTCGAAAAGGGTTTGGCCACATCAATGGTAAGCCATATTTACATACGAGTACATACATATGTGCACCTGACAAAACTTCCATGGAGTGTGCGGGTCGTAGGAGATTCGCAACTCCAATTATATGCCATTACCATGTCAATGTAATGCAGTGCAATGCAAATATCCACACGTTGAAAAGGACAATCGCCGAGGCGCGCGCGCATCCCCAGTAGCCGACGTAGTAAATAAATGTTTATATATTTATGAGTTTACGAAATGCACTGTGAATGCGAGCGGCAAGAGGCAAGAGGCAAGGTGTTGCAACAATGGCGGTCAATAAACATATATTTAAGTGCAACATAGCAATCGCCAATTTAATTACTATCACAAAGCGGTGCACATAGGTACATATATATATAGATATGGTATAAAATTGTACTTAGCAGCTTGTGAGCATTTTTTGGATGAGAGAGCGTTGATTTTTAAAAAATGAATCCTTGAATTCTTGTTTTATGAAAATTTCCTTGCTTTTAACTATCCTTTTGGTATTTGGAAACTTTAGAAGCCTCTAAAGAGCTTGGTTTTGTGGTCAGTAGATATATTGGTAGGTGGGAGTACCACCCGAAGGCACGCTAGAGGCGCCAAGAGACCTTAGTATTTATGCCATCAATTTTTAACATTTCACTCCATCCCAATGGTCGTGTAGTTAGCAGCGCGTGAGGATATTCGGTAGGCCGGGGCTCGAAAATTATAGAAATCTTTGTAATTACGGTCGCCCCTCCACAGGGTCAATGTCATGTTCCCCGAGTGTATTTCTGATATGAAATAAAAACTCTTCCTAAAAATCCTTTAGCCGTTCGGAGGTGACTTAGAATAAACTGTTGGTCCAGTTTTGAAAAATCATCATGACCCAAAACACACACTGGGGGCGGAGCTCAACCAAAAATCGTACAGCCGGTACGATCTGTCTGTAAGTTAAACTGTTAAACGCACTTAAAGCTTTCTCTTAGTTGTTGACGACGCTGCAGGTCTTTTCAAGGGTGGACGTACGTTTTAGGACTTTTCATGTGAAATAAGGCATTTTGGAGTTATTTCGGATTTGTTTGGTTTTTACATGTTTTCTTCGTTCAAAACGGTCGACTCTTGTTTTATCTCCAGTGACCTCAAGAATGAAACGGCAGTCCGAAGAGGAGATATACTTACCTAAATTTACACCGATCGGATCAGAATTACGAGTGAATTTAGTCACATCCGTCACATGTGTTTTTATATTTAAGCCCTCGTTTGTGGGAATCGTGCAGGTCGGAGCGCTATAACACATATACCGCTGATATTTCAGATTTGAGATTTTGGGTAAAAAATTCGTCAAAACAGGATCTAAGAGCATAAAAGTTGATAGTCTCCACATATAAATAAAACCTACCGTTGACGATGGGACAGCTAACGTAAGGTCGGATCGACAGAGCTTGATGCTGAGAAAACTCGGTCCACGATGAAGTCTAAGACTTATTCCAAATTGTATTTGTGAGCGACTGACTGTTTCATATAACTCTAATCATCCTCACTCCTTTTTACTTTCCCTATCTTGAGGGAAGTTGTCTGAATGTGACCTCGGCTTGTGACCAGCAAACTAAAGTCTGTTGGCTCATTGCTAGTGCTGTAGTTACCGCAGCGATGCATTCGAAGTAATATTTTCGGAGAAAGTCGTATAACGTCGTACTTAGTGTGGAGGAGCGGTAGGAGATTTTTCCTCAATCAGGTCACGGCAAAATTCATTGAAAAAACGTCGTTTTTATTTTACCGTTACATTACACAAAGTCCGATTTTTATTCTAGTTGTTATACTGATGGAGAAATGGTCTATAAAGAGTAGATGTATTGACCAAGAATCGTCGAACACTGACCAGATCTTCCTAGCAACGTTACACTGGATTCATTCAACCACATGCTGATGTCATATGGTGATGCCCTACTGTTGCTTGGGTGGCTTTACTTGATTTGCTGTGTGAATTTCTGTTTTAACAGTTCTACAGAACTATACTAGAACGTATGAAAAGAGAGCAAATGTAGCTTTGCTTTAAGCCCTAAAAGTTTTTAACAGATCTATGTTCTATACGTCTGTGCTTTTGAGGGTGCCGATTTGGCCGAAATAAACCAATTTTGACAGTGCTTAACGCGCCCATTTAGTCATACAAAGTAAAACAAAGATGGTCTGCAGTCTCTATGTCGTCTTAATTTACTTGGGAATCTGTTCAGAAGAATTCTTAATGGTAATGTACACATATTTATTCCAAGAAATAGGTCCCTAAGTCACCCCTCCTCCACTGAGTATGTATACGAGTTTTTGATAAGACTGCTGAGGATTCTTTGACCTTGAGGAAATACAATAAAGCTAGAAGAATGATATTTTTATAAATAATGGTGCAATTTGCTGGTTTACATTAATTGGCTTTACTGAGTTCCACTCCATCGCTTGCTGTAGTACGCATATTTTATTTCTGAGCAGGGAACATTTATTTATTTTGAGTAAAATCACACGAGTCCGCTTCCACTTCCACAATGTTTCCTATTTCCATCTCCTCACTAACTGTTTATTAAATGCAAATAATTTCAAGTTTAATATCACTAATTGCGAATAATTAAACTACTTTCAACACAACTGTTATTAACATAATGGAGTGTTTACGTTTTCGAGTGCATGAGAATTGAGAGAAGTGGCGGAATAATAAAAGAAAACGTACACTTGCACATATCATCGTATCTGCAAAGACATATCAAATCGGCGTAGTAATACTAGTTTAATACTAGAATGAAAAAACACTAGTCTGAAGTTACCATATCGATACTAAGTGCAAAGCTTCTAATGCCTAAATTCGAGTGATTTTCAATTTATTAAAAATGTAATATACTATATGTATAAGGTAATTTATATACATATACATATATGTATGTGTATAAATAATTATACTCGTTAACTGAATTTTAACGAATTATTTGGCTATATTTTAATTTTCTAAATTTTTCATCACATCAATATTTTTGTGATTAATTTCTTCACTAGTACACTTTTTGTCCTTTTTGAACTAGTATGAGATTGATATATTTCTTAATATATCAAACTTATCCATTGATTGTATGTAAAAAAGGCACCGCTTGGCATACCAATTTCGAAGTAGTTGTTGACTAGTTCTTCTGGCTGCAAAGTAACAGCGCTATTATTGTATATGAATGTAGATATTGAAACAAAAGCTAAATACGAGTACATGCATGCACGTATGTAGCATAAATGCATAATTAACACACATTAAATGCTTAAAGAACGTTAAACTCCGCTGCCATGCAACTCTGCGCATCAACTCCACTCGACTCAGCCCCACTTCACACAAGCATTTATCCACAGAAGATGCCACATTTGTGTTTTGTGTTCCGCAGCCACCATTTTATGATTGCATTTATGCATCTCTAAGTACTTACGTGTATGCATTTACGTTTGTGCAAATAAAGTAAGCGAAAAGCAGATGAGCGACCGCAAAAAACAAACCAAAAACCAAGAAAAAATTGCAAGCGATTATTTAACAACTCCACAAGCCGTGCAACACCTGCGTTCGGGTACTTCGATTGCCAATGCCGCCACCAGCCTCCATAAACCAGTGAAACCAGTGCAGTAAGAGCTTCCTGCGCCACCGAGCTGAGCAAGCGAATGTATTGCAATAAAGTTCGCTTGTCAGTTTAGCAGCCATTTTGCGGTTCACAATGCCAGCGACCCGGGGCATGCACTCACACCACGACATTTTTGTGGTGGGCACATACACACGTACTACTTCACGCTAATAAAAATTGTGTGTTTTTCCATCCTCTTCCTGTATTTCGTTTATCCGCAATTTTTTCCACGAGTCATAAAAACTTTTTATGACACTCCGAAGCATATCCTCGTGATAAATCTCCTTCAATTTGTTTACTCTCGTTGCTGTCACTTTTATGCCACTTCCATACGCCTGCCGCCTGCCGCCTGCCGCCTACCACCAGTGGGCGGTTGCTCAACTAATTTTCCCCACGTGTATGCGTGTGTGTGTGTGCTTGTGTATCTGACATGGAATTATTTTGTGGCTTATTGCGGTTATTTAGCGATTTTCTTGTTATCTTACCTTTTAAGGATTTTTCCGCTTTTCTCCTTCACTTAGCTTCTCATTTAATCCACTTTTTCTGCACTTTTGTAGCTTTTACCCATATTTTTCTTACATTTTTTTTCTACAATATGTGTATGTATTTCCTTGAGGTTTCTGCTGCTAACACATCACAAGGACCTAACCTCATATTGTGAGTGGTTTAAACGCTTTAGCGCTGCTGTAGCTCATTAAACTTCCTCAACAGGTCGGTATGTGGGCAAGAAAGCTTAGAAGACACAGTGTTCAAAAATCATGGAAAACTTAAGAGCTGCGTATTGAAGTCTAGTTTGGTGAGGAAGCTTTTGGGTAGATGAAAGGCATTGAAAAAATTATATTGAGGACAGCTGAACTCTGAAGTTTGCTAATATTCTGACTTGAGTCTCCTGTAAGCCTAAATGGTGTAAATTTTTATTTGTTTTTAGTCAAGTGCTCAGTAAGAATCTGTTGATATTCTACATATAATCTGTTAGGGTAAGGAGAAAGTCTCGGGTTCACCAGGAGTAGTCGCTTAGCGAAGTAGGGTCTAGAATAATTTAATAAGGATTAGATCTTTCCCATGTATGTTCTGAGGTCCCAATGAAGTGTATTTGTTGACCTCAATACTGAATACTGCTATGGCGAAAGGTCTTGGAACTGCTTGCCGACAAACCAAGAAATTAGACTCGGACATACCTATTACTAGAGCTATATTGAGGCTCCAAAAGCCGAGCGGTTAGCAGTGCGTACTGCCATTGAAAAGGTTATGGTCCGATCAACATCAAAAATTATGCAAAATTAATTTAAATAAAAAATTATATAAATTTTTCTAATGAGTATGTATCGAGCGCTCTGTCCTCGCCTAACCCAATCTGATTCAGAGCCTGATTTCATAGTTTTTCCCAGAGTGAAAAGAAGGTGATGACACTGAGTAGATCTAAATTGGTGTTCTGATAGTGTTTTGTCCTAAATATACATTTAATTTTCATTCTCTCGTTCCACTGTTCAGTACCTTTAGCTGTGCGTACGTGCGTGTGCGCGCATCATTTAAGGATTTTGCTTTATTACACTTTAATTAAATTTTTTCCACAGATCACTCGCCCCTTCGACTACACGCCTAACGCTCACACCCCCGCAGCGAGCACTCCAATAAAGCAGATATATTTTCTGGCACCGCTGCTGCTACCGTTTACTGTTTACGCCGTTGCATTAAACCAATTACGTTGAGTTAATCGTAAAAAAATCCTTGCACTGATTTGTTGCAGCTGAAACTGAAGCGTAGCAAAATATCAAGAAGACAGGGATGGAGTAACCAACCAGCTTGGATGGCTCATAAAAATTGCTGCTGCTGATCACCCCTGAGTGCTTGCGAGAGGGGCAGGGGGTGCGTGCGTGCACATCCTTCATCCTTCAGCTACTTGTTAGCTTGGCTTTGCTCGGACTGGATGACTGGATTGTCTCAGGTGTGCGCATTGGCGAGTTGATCCATTTATGGCTTTCGTTTCATTTTCATTTTTATTTATTTACTACTTTTTTCTTTGCACCTTATAGCCGGTTCGCATTGTCCTTTCTTTGTCGTTTGTTTATGTGGTTGTTGCATGTGTTGCCCACACAATCCCACAATGGTTGGTTGGCTGGTTGATGCGGCTGTGAAGTATCGGCTGCCGGAACATGACCACAAATGGGAGCGAGTGTATTCATTTGCTCGAGTTGTGTGCATACAAAATAAATAAATAAATAAAGCAAGTGAGTGTACAACAACAAAAGACATGAGTACAAGAACATTTGCTGGGAAGCGCATAAATAATAAAAAGAAACGCTGCGGCTGCTGCTGGCAAAGCACTTTAATTGCCCACGGATTTATGACCCGAAGTGGCAGCATCCGCTTTGGCTAAATCATTAACCGATGTGTCTATTTTTATTATCAACGAAATCCATACGGAAGCACACTGGAAAATTACTTGTGATTTCCCGGAATTTCCCTTTTACTATTTTCTTTTTCTTTTTTTTTTCCAAAGTGCCTTAATGAAAACATCAACGCAAATCCTTTCAATTAAGGTTTTTTTCTTCACTTTTTATCGCTCGCTCTCAGCTGCATTAGTCAAAATTGCTCGTAATTTTATTTAGAAGTGATTTGAGTGTGTTGTGTTGTGTTGTGTGCGGGGGAAAAGCAATCAAAACTATTTAATTCATTAGACAAGAACGTCACGGCAGTAAAAGTGAATAGAATTGTAATTGGAGGCTCTTGGGCGCGCAGGGTGGGGAGAATTCATTCAAATTCTGATTAAATACAACAGAATTGCTGAAATTGTTGGCTTATGCTTATTTGCAAAACATTCATTTATTGCTAATTAATCAAACAATCGTGTGATGGAGATATTCGTAAGTGAGCATACTCAATGAGCAAATTTATTTTAATGTTCATACATACACATTAGGATTAAGAGGAAGCTATGGTCGCAGCAAGAACCTAAGTAATCTGAGGAAAGAAGCATTACTTTCATGGGAAACTAATTTTTTTCGCATTTTATCATTGTACTATAGATTCACACACAATGAAATAATTAAAAGAAACTTATTTTCATACTTAAAAAGAGGTTCTCATATGAAAAAAAAAAATAAATAAAATAAATAAATATATTACCATTTTTTTATAACAAAACTATTATTTACCTGAGAAGTTAGAAAGTTTAAATGTAATAACCAAGGACTGGAATTGTGGAAAGATGGTGCGTAAAGTAATAGTCGTCTTATTCCTCCCTCTTCTTCTTCTTGTATCTTCTTCTACATATATAAAGGAATCTTTCTCTGTGTGTCGTTATAGATTCCGAAACCACTCAGTCGATTTTGTTAAAATTTTCAGCATTGAATCGTGAAGTTTTTTCTCTGAGAAGTTGTCTGAGATATTGACCGGCAGTTGTATACTTTTCAATACCAAAATCAAACATTCGAATGCAAAAACCTTGAAGTGTTTCTCAGAAGAAGTAGAAAATTTAAAGATCAGATCAAAATATCACTATTTCTTGACTAATGTAGGGACATATAATGAGTCAATGTAGATTGGACCTTCGTAGTCTGAAGCTCGAGACGTTCAAGTTCAACTCACATATTGTACAATCCCTCAAGCAAGAGTCCGTATACTTTCTTGCTCTCTTTTTTTTTAATAGGTGTGGGCCCTATTGACGCCGAGTCAATGTTAGCGCTCAGTAAACATGCTCAGTGAGCGCTCACCATATTTGTGAGCGTAACATTTTTATGCTACTTGCTGCTGATCGGTCAACTGCTGTAAATCGAAGAAAATGAATCACGAAAATTTAAAGATATTTTTACTTCAAAGTGCTTGTGATGACAATTTACCATATTTTTTGGGTTGTCAATTAATTTTCCTCGGCTGTCACTGGCTCGAAAAGGACCATAAAACTTTCGAAAATCGCTCATTAGAAAACTTCCGACTCATTGAGTTTGCTCATCGTCTCACATCGGCCAGTAATGATGAACCCCTTGTATAGTTTGGCCTTTGTTTATTGTCGTCCAAAGTGACACCCTTTGGCAATCGTAATTTTGGGTTGGATCTCGAAGCTAGCAATATTAATGGTGTTAATACTTCCAAAGTGCTTGTGATGACATGATTAAATAAAATTGTCAATAATTCAAAATTACGACTATGCCGAAGAGGTTGTGGATTCTCGGATACTTCCGTGTTCTGAACGCAGCTAACAGTGTTAAGGTTTTCAAAATAAAAATGCCCGCTTGCTTGATCTGTAATAAGAGTCGATACCCGACGTCTTCCAACCCTTTCTTGAGAGCGATGTTAAAAGCATTCTAAACTGCTGGCTGCGTAACCATTGATCTTATCTAATCTCATCTTTTCAATGTCAGATGAGATGACTACCACTAATAAAAAAATAAGTTTTGCTCCATCGAACTGTCTCTGACTCAGTGGTGATCTCTTTTTCTCTCTCTCTCTCTCTCTCTCTCTCTCTCTCTCTCTCTCTCTATACTCCACAAATGCAACAAGCAAAAAAAAACAGAAATAGAGAAAAATATTACCTACAAATCTACAACCGACGGAAGTAATCTCTGAAACAACCTAAGAAACTGGTATCCTTGGAATGTACGCTTCTATTAATACATACATAAAATAATTATTAGATACATATACCTATATATATGTAAAATATATATGCAACAAAACAGCATAGCAAAATAGTCAGCATTAAATATTCGTGTTGTGCGTGATTTGAGCCTTAAGGATAATTGAAGGATTATGACACGAAATGCGATTGCGTTAAATGCGAACTCAAATGGACTAAGCGTTTCTAATTTATTTCAATATTTACTCACTCATACATTAGTTATTAGCTTCGTTTAGAGCGCAATGAGATCATGATGAAAGGGGCGTTTTTACACGCACCCCAACAACAAATACCCACCAACCACAATTCGAAAGCCACATTTTCATAATAGTTGTCAAATTGATTTCATTTACACAAACCGTCGGGGAGGCAATTGGTGTTAACTCATCACGCAGCAGCGAAGGGTAAGTTTTTGAGAAACAGAAATATTTTAATTTATTTATGCAAATTTCGCTGCTATTTGCTGTTCGACATTTTGTTTGGTAAATAAATATTGTGTGAGGCTGACTTGGCTTCTTTGCTTATGCAAATGAGCTGTAAACATCGTTGGCTCTATACACACGAGTATCCTTCCTTCACAACTTTCCGCCAGATTTGGCTGCTAATCCTTTTGTTTATACTTGACTTTTGTTCGCGGTCCTTTCGTTCGGTCGTTCGTTGGCTTCGGTTTCGGCTTGAAACAGCCTTTCTGTGCTCAATGAAGTTATGCCAATATGTTTGGTTTGTCAGAATTAAATTCGAAATATGACTCGGCGAGTCATTGGCAAAGCGACGCGTGCAGTTTATTTTAAAATTAATATAATTGTTTCGAAAGTGATTTACATATTTCACAGTTACTTTGGGGTATTTCGTCACTTACTCGTAAATCATACACAAATATGCAGTGAGACAGCAATAACAACAGCTGGCAGACGAGAGAGCGCAACATCGAAGACGATAAGGTGTTCACGAAGTGAGGTTTGGTATTTTTTCGGATTCGTAAGCTATAAATTGTTTGGAGAAAAAGTCGTCTATGCATATAAAGGGTGGTTAAATTTTGATGTTGATTTTGAATAAAACACAAACTATTTAGGAAATTATTGAAATTTTATTTTATTATGATATATTGGTATTACTCAATTATGTATGTAACAAAATATCGGCCAAATGAGCGCCGCGACCTCGGCGGCACACCTCCATACGATGGTCCAAATTTTCGATGACGCTGAGGCATAATGCCGTTAATGTGCCGAATTATCTCATCCTTTAGCTCTTGAATTGTTGCTGGCTTATCGACGTACACCTTTTCTTTCAAATAACCCCAGAAAAAAAAGTCCAACGGTGTCAAATCACATGATCTTGGGGGCCAATTGACATCGCCATTACGTGAGATAACACGGCCATTGAATTTGTTGCGCAAAAGAGCCATTGTTTCGTTAACTGTGTGGCAAGTGGCACCGTCCTGCTGAAACCACATATCGTCCACATCCATATCTTCCAAGTGTGGCCATAAAAAATTCGTTATCATCTCACGATAGCGAACACCATTCACAGTAACTGCCTGATCGGCCTCATTTTGGAAAAAATACGGCCCGATGATGCCGCCAGCCCATAAACCACACCAAACAGTCACTCTTTGTGGGTGCATTGGTTTTTCGACAATCACTCTTGGATTCTCATTCGCCCAAATGCGGCAATTCTGTTTATTGACGAATCCACTGAGGTGAAAATGTGCCTCATCACTGAAGATGATTTTCTTCGAAAATTTTCATAATAAGTCTGGATAACTTTAACGCGTTGTTGGATTGTGTATCTCTCCATGGTTCAAATTGAGTAAGTCTGAAATAGAGAAATGTCAAATTAAATTCGGAAAAAAACTTGGCGTTTAGGTGTGGTTCACATTCAACATCGGCCCTTACAATTTAACCACCCTTTACTATATACAGACTGTAGTTTGACATCTCTCAAACTAAACTGTTAAGCCAAACATATTTTGTTTAAGTTAAAAGTCAGGCAATGGACTTCTTAAAGTCTTCTACAAGAGTGGTTATTTGGCTCTAAGATTATGGTGCACATAATCGTCCCAAGACCGTAAGGTCCGTGCATCATCAGTTCGGTTCGCATAAGTGAGAGTGTAACCGAAGACCCGAATATGTCTTTTCCTCAACGTTCTCGCTGGGACTTTCTTACAGCACATTATGGCGTATTTGCACTTGAGCTTGAACCTACATATGTACATATAAACACCACCTCAGACAACAATTGAAGTCAGCTGACCATTCACAACGCTATCTATATGTCTGTTGGATGCTTGAGCAACAAGCTGTAGACGGCGATTTTTCTAAAAAAGTTTTCTTCAGCGGCGAGGCACATTTCTCACTCGGGGGATCCGTAAATATAAAAAACTGTCACATTTTAGGCTCCGAGAATCCTCAAATAATCTTACTGTCTGGTGTGCTCTTCAGTGCGGAGTTGCGATTGGACCTTACTACTTTGAAACCGACGATGACGACAGACTGCCACTGTCCATAAACCTTTCGGTGCCAAAAATCGGTAGAAAATTACCTCAAACGGATCGAAGTTCGCAAAAATTCACAAGGTGTTCATAAGAACGATGTAGGTTTTCATAAATGTATACGTACGTGTATGTATAATGCCAAGGTTCAAACTTTATAATAAAAACCGAATTTCATGGAAAAAATTATTTGATATGCATTTTATTTATTTATTTTCGAAACCGCGAAATGAATATCCCTTTTTACATATAAACTTAACCTAACTAAATCTAAAAATCAGTCCATGCGCTGAGTAGATGAGTCGGCCTGGGTCATCATAAAAGGGGTCGTAAATTCCGCGATCTAGTCTCGGCAGCTATAAGTCTAACTTGGCACAATGCCCTGGGTAAGCCAAGAGCGGTTCTAAAATAATAACTCCTCTCCCCTTCTTCTAAAATCACAAAGCTTTCTTATAACCTTCGACCTCACTCAAATTTTTTCCAATAATATTTTCATATTTTTCCCAAAATTATGTAATAAAATCAAAATTTATGTGCAAAATTTCTAATAACATTTCCTGCCATTTAAATCATCACACCGCCATTGACACGCCCACCTCACCAATACGCAACTCGCAACTCGCAACAGCCCACTCGTCAATACCGCCGCTTCTCGCGACGTTCCACATTGCCGCCGCCGCCAAACCAATCTGAGCAGTTCACACCTTATTTATTGAGTACTTTTCACGCTTTCGGCATTCGATTTGACGGCTGAGATAAAGTCGAGTCCGCTTTATTGGCCGCCACAAAGCGTTCAGAGAAGCCGCGAATTCTTAAATACAACGCGAATCAGTTTCTGTGGCAGTGTTGCATGCTGCAAAATGATTTTTGCCCACCGATAAGCCTGAGCTGTGGAGAACAAAGCTCAGGAGTACAGCTGTTTAACTCCTCGGTCAGTTAGCCGGGCAGCCGATCAGCAGCAACTGTAGCAACAAGCCCCTAGTAATTGTATTGTTGTTTTACGCCGCTTATGCGCGTCTGTTGCACGCTGTATGCTGGAGGCCCTCAGGATTTGAAAGCGTTAATGTGAATTATTAATAAGACAAAAGGATGCGCTTCTTTGAAGCAAACCGACGTCGTGTTGGCTCATTCAACCGTCATCCTGCAAGTACTTACTTACTTACAATATGTATTGTGTGTGTATTGTGCAGCTCAAAATAATTGCTTGTTGTACTATTAGTGTTTGGTGTTGTGCCACAATCGCGATCGCGACCGCTTTGCAGCTTTCAAAACTAATCAGGCGGTGAGATTTAAAAATTTTCTGCGCCTCAATTGCTCTGCAGCCATGGCATGTTGGCGTTGCCCGCTGTTGCAAGCAGTAAGCAGGAAAGGAGCACTCGCTCCGTGTTGTAGCGTGGCTTTTGTGGTTTATACAGGCGCTGCAGAGATAAGCAACACATTAAAAATACATAAATCAACGCGATAAACATGATTTGCCACAATGTTTTATTGACTATTGTTTCTACCATAGTTGCCTCTAAACGGTGGGTAATGGCAAGATGCATAAAGCCGTAGTTATACATACATATATATATTATATATAGGTATACTCGTACTAGGGTGATCGAAAAAAAGTTAACCTCAGCTTTGTATTTTTCATTCGAAGACAGTGTGTGAACGAAGCCTAGTCGGGGAAAAGATTACGACTTCTTGTTTCCAAGCAAAGTTTTGAATTTGAAGATGACAACAGTTTGGAAGAGCTTAGAGCTAAATTATTTGAATCTTGAAGGCTTAAGATTCTTAAAAAAAAAAGACTCAAAGCTGCTCTGCATTCCATTGGTTTTATATGCTACCATTGTTATTGATCATTCCGACATCTCAAGCATACGATGATATTAAAATTTGGAGCATGTTGCTTGGACGACAATATGGGTTTGCCAAATACCTTTGTATTTTGTGTCTAAGAAATAATAGAGACCCGACAAAGAAAAGTGTTTTCGTTAGACTAGATAAAAGCTTTTTTTGTGGTGTAGTTTTCACTGAGGCTGTACTTCCTTTCCTTTTTCAGTTTGGATTGCAGTTTAATAATGAAAAGACTTACTCTGGAACATCGTACAAATTTATTATCAAAATAATGGTTCGAATGATCATCAAGCGCTTGCCACATTCGGAGAATGGACCCAAATCGTAAGGACCATTTTGCTTAGCAATGAAGCTCACTTTGGAGTGAAGCCATTGTTGGGACGCCGACACATCCTCAAAAAGTCATTGTTTGGCGTGGTCATTGGTCCACATTCCATTCAAAAATGAAGTCGGCCCTAATGATACAGTCTATAGGGAACACTATAGAGCCTTGATTAAGGACCTTTTAAAGTATGGTAAAAAAAACACCGAAAATTCAAATATACGAGTATATTTATTATCAAACAAAGAATATTCTTTGGCATTTATTTCTTACAGATTATCTCTTTCAAATAATGTCCACGGTTACGTCTCAGATGGTCCATCCGTTGAATGCAATTTTCAATGACTCGTTCGAGCATTTCGACTTGCTCTAAGGCCTGAATCGAAGAGGATTGTCTGCATACTCTTTAGACTTTTCATATTCCCACAGAAAAAAGTCTAACGGTGTGATATCACATGATCTGGATGGTCAATCGACCGGCCCAAAACGTGAAATTTGCTGCTCACCGAAGAGTTCTCTCAATAGATCCTTTGATTGATGTGATGTGTGGGAAGTGGCGTCGTCTTGTTGAAACCAAATGTCGCCGAGATCACGAGCATCAATTTCAGGCATCAAATAGTCGGTTATGATGGGCAAGAACGGTTACGTTCGCAACATGATGCCGGTAAGGAAATATGGACCGATGATTCCTATGGCCCACAAAGCACATGGTTTGGTTATGGCAGCTCTTGAATCTCTTTAGGTTGCTCTTCGCCCCGAATGTGGCAATTTAGCTTGTTTGCATACCCAGTCAGCCAGAAAAGAAAAGAAATGGACCTCCTCGCTGAACAAAATTTGGCTCGAAAACGTCGGATCTCCTTAGAACGTTTCAAGAGCCCATATATCGTACCAATGTCGCTTGAAAAGTTGATTAATACGCTTTCATTATTTTTATAACTTAAATCCCAATTTTTCATAAAATTTTTTTAGTTGCTCAGATGAGTTTTCAAAGTTCGTGTGTTTAATTTACTAAATCAAAAATATCTAGAATATGTCTCAAAAGCTAGATATAATGGAACAATTTTACAGCTATTTTTTGGAATTACGCTTTGGACTCAAGGACAAAAAAAATATTTCATGAAACAAAATATAATTTTTCCAACTTTCGTTCCTCGTATTTTTGGACTTCCCTGTATCTGGTATATTTATTGCTTTGGATGATACTTTTTTTGCCTTGCGAAAGCGGATGTTTTTCGCTGCTGAATACACTTTTGCAAAACACATATAATATATGGTACATATGTATATACATATATATGTACATATATCGGTACGCAACTCGAAATTTCAAAATTGTTTCAAATAGCTCAATTTTGGCGTGGAAAACTTGATTTGTTTTTCTTTCAATTTGCTCAACATAATTTCCAAATTTTAATTTCTTTTCAATTTAATTGACTCATAAATTTTATGATCATCATTAAAAAATTCACATGGAATCAAAGCTCCACTCGCCATTCACTGCCTCTGCCGATCTACTTGCTGCACTGTTATTTCAGGTTTGTAGGCGAGGAAATCGTGAAAGTAAATCCATTGAAAATATTTATTAATGAATTTCGTTTATCATATACAAATTAAAATGGTTAAGCCAAAAATCAGAAGGAAATAAAAAGTTTATTAATTTGTTATTCTTTATGTCTTTGTGCAAATTGTGCAGCGGAGTTTGTGAAGCAAGGTATGGTAATTTTGTTCTTATTAGGAGGATGGAGAAGTTTAGAGAAATTTTTTTCTTTATCTTTAATAATAATAAGTGGCGTAGACATCTTCAGGTCCTTCTCCATCTGCGTGGAGGGGTATTTCTTCCTCTGCTTCTATCGGCGGGTACTGCAAAGAAAACTTTCAAAGCTTGAGTGTCCAATTGAGGGTCGTTGTAACTGTGTTTCCCGTCAGACAGTCATGCCATTTTTAACCCATTTCCCCTGATTGAACAATGCCAGCATCCAGACTAAAAATATCCTGCTCTATTTATTGTCATAAAATGTCCCACGTTGCATCAAGTGTCGATGACCTTTTTGGCTTCACTCGGTGGATGAGGTTTGAGTTACCAGTACACATACTGCGGACGTTGTTCATGAATCGGACAATTGTATTATTCTGTCTGCTGACGGTGTATTATTTCGGTTGTTGTTGTTATTGTTGTTGTTGTTGTAATCGCAAAATATTTCCCGAATTGGTTTTCGGGGAACATTCTGGGAGTAACAGTCCTTAGCCGGATTTAAAGTCCGGGTCGTTCCGATATAAAGACCCGACTGTCGCGGGAACTATTGAATTTTAGTCGTCTTTTACGACAGGAGTACCTTGCCACGGTCTGCCACTACTATTATTTCGTTTCATAATGCTTGATTGTCTTTGTGCCATTCCTTCTTTCAACAATAACTAAAGTCCCTTTCCAGTTCCTTCCCACTTCGGTAATACACTTGTAGCCTGCTAAGCTGTAAATGCGGTGCTGATGACATGACCAGTGCACCTATTAAACAATTTGTCGGTCACGAAATCGGTCGGTTTGCCACTACTCCCCACCACAACAGCCAGCTACAATATAAACTGGCGCCTAAATATTAGAAAAATAACCGGAATGGACACAGAAAAGATCTTCCCTCTGTTTTCGGTAAGAGAGCCAAATGTGTAATACTCGGTTGCACACGAATTTAGCACTTCCTTATAAGATAATTTTTTTCATAAAATCGCGTCGATTTTCCGCGCCGAACCGCTTATGGTTGCGTCGATTTGCTTGAAAGTCTCAGCGCAGCCATTCGCAGGCAGCCAAATATCTGATCGATCGTGCGCCCGGATGGGGAGGGAGAAACAGCCGCAAAAAAGATCAAAGCAAATATGCGCATTTTCAATTTGTGAGATTTTCATAACTCAACCAAGTCATACAACACAAGCACCTAAACGCCACTTTCTTACCCGCCCTGCTGGAGTTGGCAAAAGTAGAAAAGTGCGGATAAAATTAATTAAAATTTAATTCACTACTCGCGCACATCAAGGCGAAAACGAAATGAGTTCCCAGATTAATCGCTGAGATACGAGCCACTCAATGACGATCACTGGTGCGCAAAAGCTACGAAACTACGGTGGGGTGAGTTTGAGTGTGAGTGTGAGGCAGGTGGTCTGGTTGGGGCGATCAAACTAAAAGCCTAAGCAATGTAATAGCTTTGGAGAAACACTCCAAAGTGGGCTGCATTGTCGGTAAGGCGGAAGGCTAATTGTACTTTGTTGCATTGTTGTTGTAAGCTTTTTACTTTCATACAAATTTTCACGATTAAAATGCCATAAAATAGTAAATTAAAAAGTATGCCACCAAAATCCGACCCAAATGCAGCAGCAACCAAAACACGCTCGCCGCCATGAATCAGTGAGGTGGAATGGCGTTGATTGTCGTCTTGGCTAAAAACCAGAACACCCTCGCCAAGTATGCGGCGCACTCAGTGGGGTCTGGTGGTTTTCGTGCGCCGGCAACCGCATTCCACCACCGATCAGCCAACAACTCACTTAGTGAGTCATTAAGATACGCATTTGCTGGTTTGCTGGCTTGTTGGCTTTTTTGGTTCGGCGGATGTTTGCTTGCGTGGGTGGGTCGGACGTCGGCGGTTGCAGGAAGTTGGCGGGCGGTGCTTATCGGCGCTGCTGTTGGCTCCGTGTGCTGGAAATGTCGAGTGCCACAAGTGCCACATGTTCTGATGTGCTTGCGGATTATGGATTTTTAACGAGTTTTCAATTTATTTTCAACTCAATGCGCACTTGAAGCTGCTGCCACCGCGCTGCCGCCACTTGAAGACCTCGCATGATCACAATGACTGGCGCAGGCACAAGCACACACACACACACACGCATACGAAACAAAGGAAGGAGCATGTGTAATTTTCGTGTAGTTTTGGTATTTGTGGAAAATAAGTCAAGTGCCTCTATATATCGGTATGTACATTTATCTATACTCTTGTATATAAAATATATGTACTCGTATATAGGTATGTTTGTACACACGTCATATGGCAGCATCGTAAAAGCATCGCTTGCATGCAGCTAAGCGTTGAGTGGCGTCTGCTGGTCGCAAGTCAACATCATTCCGCAGATTTATATGTTTTTAAATGAAAAGCAATTCATCGCCATCCCTTCCTACGGCCCCCAGTTTGGTTCCCCCTTGGAGCAGCTACTCAATCGGTCATTTTCAATGGGATCAATGCTCTTCGAGGGGGTTAAAAGGCGGAAGTGGGATTAAATCTAAATTGATTTTCCATTGGCATAAAATATCTCAGCGTAGTATGCACCGTTATCGTCGGCCGGAAGTTTTACCACCAAGTGCTTGCTGAAGTGCAACACGCATTTCATGTTTTGTGGCGCGTGATAATAAAAACTCGAAATTGTAATTTTTTAAGCACTTTCTAAGCATGGAGAGAATGCTTGCATCATATGCTTGGTACGGTGCACTTCTTCAGGGTTTACATATTATTGTTTTTTAATAGAGTTTGAGTTGTCAGGTCTTCATGAAATCAAAACTGGTGGTTCGTTCGGCTTAAGCAATGGCGATGAAATAAACTCTTCTAAGAAGCTCGAAGAGCGATTGCTCTAGAGAAACAAGGAAGTGAGAAATTCAAATATGACAGCGAAGAACCATATTCAGGAGTACCCCGCTCCTATCCTGGGATATGCCTGCATAATATCACTTGAAGGCGTGTTTACTGTATTGTGCGAAAAATTGAAGCTGGCCGTCAACGAACTGATTGAGTCTTACTAGTGTGGCTACAGAACAGAAAAATTTGTCATCGGGAAGGCATTTACGACGCGCCAAATGTGGAAAAGACTCTGACAAAAATGGCATCACCTTTTCATTGCAACTGTGGCGCCGGCTTGTTAACAACACGGAGACTGCTGTCTTGGCTCCCATAACCGCCGTTTAAAATACACGATGGGTCGGATACGGACGGAATAGTGTAGGTCCCTGTGACGTTTACTAATGCGTCCACACGAAGGAGAGGAAAATTGGTATGAAATTTTAGGTATAGTCTCTGTGGGGTATTTCTAGTCACAATCCGCATTGAAGTGGGATTTTTAAATATATCGGATGAGAGAACTTCCTTTTGATGACGGCCCCCGCAAATGTTTTAAGGATTACGTTTTGAGGACATGTACTTGGAATGTCTGGTCCCTTAATTGGGATGGTGATGCTGCACAGCTGTCCAAATAAAATGCAATGGACGGGACAAGGACGGAAGAAGGGCCCCGAAATATGGTTGTCTGTAGCACTAGATTCAACCAGATCGATCATGTTGTGATAGATGGAAGGAATGTCTGCAGTGTTTTAGACGTGCGTACGCTCCGAGGTCATAACGTCGACTCGCATCACCATCTTGTCGCATCGAAGATACGCACCCGCCTCTGTGTATCGAAGAACGTCCTTCAACAAACACAAGGAAGGTACGACGTTGAAAAGCTGCAATCACAACAGACTGCAGAGCGACTTTCTACTCAACTTGCACTCCTACTCTCTGAGAGCATTCATCAGCAACACGGTATAAGGGAACTGTGGAACGGCATTTCACACTCCCTACGTACAGCTGCAAACGAAGCTATTGAATTTCGCAAGGGCCGCAAAAACAGCAGGTACGATGAGGACTGTCGTGTTGCAGTGGACCTTGCGATCGACAGCAACACGTGGTCTGAAGAGGGAAGCAAAACCCATTTGCAGTGAAAAAAAAGAAAGAGGCCGAAAAGAGTGAGTATGAGGAGCTTGAGAAGATGGCCGATAATTCTACGAAAAGATACGGTGACTTATGGAAGCTTTCAAGACAGGAACAAACTCTCGTAGGACCCAGAGAAGTGAGCCAGCGATGGATGCCCGAAGTATCCTGAATTTATGAAGGGAACACTTCTCCAGCCTGTTGAATGGCAGTGAAAATGATACACCCGGAGATGGTGAACCCGAAATTCCAATTGATGAAGACGGAGAAGTTGTTCCGTTACCCAACTAAGAAGAAGTCCGTAAAGCAATCGCCCGCTTAAAAAAACAAAGCGGCAGGGGCCGATGGACTACCAGTCGAGCCATTCAAATATGGCGGTGAAGAACTGATCAGGTGCATGCATAAGCTTCTTTGCAAAATATGGTCGGATGAAAGTATGCCCGACGATTGGAACCTAAGTGTACTCTGGCTAATCCACAAAAAAGGGGACCCCACACTCCGCGCCAATTATAGTGGGATAAGTATCGCAGACGATAGAACGATGAGCTGTACAAGCTATACGATGACATTGACAGAGTTCAGCGAATGAAAGAGTTCTTTGACCCGTCCCTTACTAAATGAAGTATCAGACAAGGTTACTACTATTTGTGTGACTTACTTAAAGAAGTTCTTTCTCGACGGACAAAGACCACTTTCTACAAATCATTTACCCTTCTCGTTCTACGGTTTGGTGTTGATACTTAGAAGTTAGAAGACGAGTCAACTCTAGGATTTTTTTAAGGAAAGAGTTATCTTTATGGACCTTTGCGCATTGGCAACGCCGAAGAAAGTGAAGTTCAACTAAATAAAACTACCCCAGCTACGAAAGTTTTACCCGCAGTACTCGCGATGAAAGCATAGGAAGAGAGTTGTTTACCAGTCTAAATACTACCTTTTCGAATCGAGCCGTATCGATTTGAAAAACAGACCCGTCTGAAGATGATGAGAAGTATATAAGATCAACACTAAACCCTTTCGGTGAAATAGATGATATCATCTATCTATCTATCCTTGGGTCTTCCAGCAACTATGATGGCGTATTTGAAGAAACGGGTCGCGTTTGCGTACGACATTCGATCACTCATTGCGTCACCAGGAGTCCGGTACAGGTACTGAAGCTGCAGATATATCGCGGTCTCTTGCAGCCATTGCGGAAGGAGTGGGGTTTCTGTTTAATCGATTAGCCGCTTTTCGCTCTCTAGAGCCCTTTCTTTGAAGCTCTGTCTGGATTTCCACTTTTTTGGGTACTGCCTGGATATATCCAACGTTCACTTATGTTGTTGGTTTTGAATGTATGCTTTCTGCTAAGGTGGACGCCTTTTCTGAGGGAATTATTCCCGTCAATCTTTTACTTACCGATACGTTTACTAGAAGCCAATCGGTGCATCCCGTCCAACCGTCCATCCCAAAGCGGACTTGTATATAAAATATAATGCATATATATCTATATAATTGGCTTATGGTTTTTTGTAAGGAGCCTTTCTTTCATGTCCGAAATACACTCGGAGGGGTTGACATTCAATGGCGAGAGGCGACTGCAATTCGAAAATTTAACTAAATTTTTTATCAAAACTAATTTTCTATAACTTTTGAATGTTTGTTCAAGCCAGAACTAAAACACAGGCCTTCCGAATGGCAGTAAGCAATGCTAAAGACTTGGCTATCGCAGCCGCCTGCGTGACTAAAATTTATGGATTCCTTTTAATGATTTTTTGTATTTGTTGTTCATTTATTTCTTTAGCAAGTTCTATGTTTAACCACAAGTGGGATTAATCCTTTCTTCGCGCACATTTTCTCCTCCATTTAATTAATAGCTCAGAAATGACGCTGCACAATATGATTCGTTGAAATCTTTAAGATTTTGATTTTTTGCCCATTTTTTTATTTCTTTATTTCTATTTTCTTGTTTTTTTTCGAATCACTTACCGTAAAATAAATTTTAAAACGAATTGAAGTCATCTTTGCATATTTCACACCTGTTGAATATGTGAGCAGAAAGGGACTAAACACCCACGCACATACCAAAGGTTTGCTGCTGCACATACACCCACACACACACACACACACACATAATTTGGTAGAAAATATGTACAGAAATTATTAATAAACGCCACAATTCCTTAAATCCACATATAACGACATACATACATACATACAGTGCGCATTGTCGCAAGCCCAGGCGGCTGGTCAGCCAGTAAACGGCCGATAATTGTCAACATGAGGTCCTGCCGCATATGTGGCCTCCTGGCGTGCAACATAACTGCAATCGATGTGGATTGAGTTGGCTTTATAAAATCTCGCATTGTCATTGCTGTGTTCAATAGTCAATGTTGGTGCTGTTGTCATTATTGTTGTTGTTATTGCTAGTTGGTGTTGCACAGTCGCCGCTTTGTCTCTTTGGGTACAACAGTAATATTATTGAAAATATTGTTGGTTATTTACAAATATTTTGTGTTTTCCGTTAACCATAAACATAATCAATTTATTGTTTTTTGCATATAAATACATATAGGTACATATATATATACATATGTGTATATTTGTATTGTATGTAATGAAATGCTGGTCATATTTAAGGGCCAAATTGTTGCCGCTGCGTCTGCGATTTCGCACTTAAGGGACTTGACTTCATCTTCATTCGCTTAAGCAGGTGTGCCTGTGTGTGCGTGTGTGCCTGTGTGTGTGTGGGTGTGTGTGTATTTGATGGTGTCTAATGTAGTACATATGTTTGCTTGTTTTGTTGGCAATTGCAATTATTAATGATTTTTACTGCACTAACAATTCGATTTCCATTCTTCTGTGCCACACTGACCGCATCTTCCTCTTCTTCTTCTTCTTCTCTTATAATTCTTTGCTACTCTCTACTGCCGTATTGTAAATCTCTGCTCACTGTGAATCTCAGGAGAGTCTTACTTGGTATATTCAACAAAATAGCGGTATTATCCTTTCTTACTGCAAATAGCAGCAACATCTATTGTTGTTATTGCCTAGCGGTTTTGAAGCTGCCGCTAAATTATCGGAACTAACGGTTTCACTTAAGTCGAAGTACTTTGGTTTCGAAATGTACAGCTAAGACGGTAGCATTTTGATCGTTTTTATTGTAATCGACTACTGCTGTGGCGTTGCTGGAAATACTCTCTGGGGCATATTTTTGTGGCCACCGCATATTCTTGGATTTACGAGTATACGCAGAAACGAGAAGAATTCGAGTAGAATGTAAACGGTAGCCTCAAGTAATGAGTATAAAGAGCCATAATTATGTTTAGAGAAAAATGGCAAAAGAGAAATGTTTTTTTGTTTAAACACTTTGAGGTTACTTTTAAGTTGCCACTGCGGAATAGTGGAGAATACCATACAAAAGTTACTGTCTTTACAAAAAATAAAAAATAAAAAAATATTTAATTTTAATTTTTATATTATGAAATATATACTTGAGGAGGTGCTTTGAATGAAACCAAAAAGAAGATAAAACCTTTGTTCCGATAAACAATATGTGGGAAATAAATTAGTGCTTAAGGATTCTAAGAGAAAAAAATAGAAAAATCACAATTTGTTATGTTCTAATAAGACACCTTTTTCTCATATTACACACATTTTGCATTCCACCTCCGCTTGATTAAAGAAGGAATATTAAAGACATTAATAAATAAAACTCAATTAAGCTTAGAGGGCAAACTACCTTAATGAGGACTAAATGCCTATCAAAAGAGGGTATTATAAGTCAAGAGAATAATAAGGGAGAAGAAAAGCTTTGCTTTTTTGGGTATAAGAACGCATTGACAGATAATACAGTGAGGTGGCCGTTCAACTGGTTAACGAGAGCTTCCTTTCAGCAGCTATTGACTTACTAGTGACATTCAGGCATATGAAGAATTCACGGGAAAATCTTTTCTATCATCAGGTTAACAAAATTTGGAAACACACAAAAGACGAGAGAACAGCGAAAACTATGGGCAAAATAAAATACGTAATTGACTTTAGGTTTCTATAGAGACTATTTTTAATGCCGAACTGAGAATTGGCTACCTGCTGCTCAAGGTTAAACAGGAAATCCAACAAGTCATTGACCGAAAACTAGTGATCTTCTCAGTAGTAAAATCGCTACACAGAGGGTCGGGCATTATCCAGTAAACGGGGCATTTTCTTTCGGCTTGTTGGGATAAAACGTTCGGTAGAGGATTCGGTTTCGACAGGCATTTTTCCCATATATAATATTAGTCACTTCTGTGTTTATCATTGGTATTTGAAGATCCCTATGTATATTCTCGTTGCGCATATACTAAAGTGCACATGTGAGGCTTCGTATCGTTTTTGATGGGAACCGCTGTATTTAAGGATATAAGTTGGGCAGGAAGAGCCCCATAATAATATTTGATACATCCATATTGGGTTTATCATTGAATGTATAAAACAATTTTGTGATCCAATCAGAGAGCGGCAAGAATTTTTAACCGTAAACCCATTCAGTTTGGTGGTTTTGAGATCAAATTACCGGGATAAGCAAAAATATGGCTTTTCCTGATCATTCGCCTATCTAGGTGAATGCTAAGGTATTTAACTTCACTTGTTTGGGGGATAATTACGCTGTTTAGTCTTCGACAAGTTTTAAGTGATTTCCTAGTGTATTTGAGGCTTTTACTGGATACATACCCCTGTATAAATTAGCGGTATCGCTGCGCTCGTTGGAATATATACAGTAAATTAGACTACAATATTCATTCCAAAACGTTAATCTGAAGAACATTAGACATAATTTCATACTTATCTAAGATAAATTCCTTATTTTTAACTGTTAACTGCATTCAAATCATGTTTCTTTTGAGGGCATGAAAGCAGCAGTTGAATCAGTACTGAGCGCTTGACAATAAGACCTAATTCCATTTGTCATGAAAACAGTCAGTTAGAGAGGTTTAGTCGTAAGTGGTGTGTTTGGGAATGCTATAAGAGACTGTTCAAGGGGTTCTGTTCAAGGGGTCAACCACTGCAACCAAATCTTCTATATGATTAACTCTTATATTTGTCATGTTATGCAAGTGTGGACTGTTTTATTATTAATATCAAGATTTCTAACTTTTGTTTCTGGAATTCTTATAAACATTTAAATATATAAATCTTTTATTAAGGAACAAAATATTTAGCTTTTTTGCCGTGGAATAGGTTCATCTTTACCTAAGCACCAAACTCAAAATTCATGATGAACGAATAACCCACAGCATACTGATAAACTAAGAAACCCGCTTATTGTCAACACTCCCACATGGTAACCGGAGCGAACTCACCCACACGCTGAGCATTTATATAGGTACAATAAAGTCATGATCACTTTTGGATTAAACAAGATAAGCTTTCTCTTTGAAGAAATGCCGTAAAATCACAAAAATGGCAAAACGATCAATTAATTTGTTAACAATAAAATCACATTTGGAAGAAAATGTCAATTCGCCAAGGCCACATATATACAATAACAAAAATAAAATCAATTAATGTACGGCATATTCACCATATTGAATTTGTGCGGCTAATAATGGCGAACTTTTTCATTGTTGGCGTGAAATTTTAACTGAAGTTGTTTCAAGCACATATGTATTTATGTATGTACATAAGACGTGTTCACTTGTCAGCCGAATCACATGTAAAGGAGATGAAAAGTACCGCCAAAAATTGTTCAATTCGAATGAGTATTCTCAATGATACATAGGTCTTAATGGTATTGAAGTTGCTGACGGCAAATTTCAAAGGACTGTTGCAAATGGACGACTGCAATGGCGAAATCGCTAAAGCAGTAATTTAGATCGAGCTTTTCACTCTACTCCTAATGATAAAATCCTCATCTCCATCGTGAGTGGACCAATAACTGGGACCTATTTGAAAAAAAAAAGAAATCTTATTTACTTGAAATTGGTTACATAACTTTGCTTAGATTAACAGGAACACAACTTTCTGAGAGGTATAAATGGTTCAATTTGTTGGAATTCTTTTCTTTTCGAATTTTGGACCTGACAGCGATCAATTCGGAGAAATCGTATTTATGTTCGGTTTGTTTGAACTTTTCTTTCCTGAAACGACTTAGTTAGTTAAGGGAGGGTTCTTTATTGCACTAATGCGTTCTATTGGACGAGAAAGCGCAAATCTATACACGAAAAGGATCCGCCAACGAATATTGCATGGTCAGTCTACGTTACGTGTTCGCGTATTAGAATTAATCCAAAGACATGAAATTGAGGCGTGAAGAAATTCGTCGGGTCCGGGTCAATTTATAAAAACATGCGAGAATTTTAATTCTACTATGTTCATCAAATTGGAAAATTTTTTCAAAATTAATAAAAAAATAAATTATGCACATATGTACACATTATTTACATAATTTTTTTTTTTGTTAGTACTTGATTTTAAAGTAGCTATAATTCATTTTTTTTATAAAGACTTTAAATATACATATTTTGAGATGATATCCTGAACAAAAAATTAAAATTAGCATTTATTTTTAATATTGTTATTTCATTATTACCTAGGTTAATTCTTTCAAAATAAAAAAAATTCTAAGCTAATTTTTATGTTCCAAACATAAATACTATTAATTATATTTAAGAAACTAATAAGTAAAAATATATGTAAATGAGCTCATTGCACAGCTTGATTTGAAATAATAATTAGAAAAAATATTCAAAAGAATTATGCCACTGTACGATTTATTTAATTTCAACCAAAATTCACTAGTTTATTGCTCACACATTTTCCAAAATATTGAAGCTAATTACCCGATGCCATTTTAGCTTAACTATTATTTTTGTTAATTATTTACATTTTGTTTAGAATTTATTGTTCAACTTTTGTTAGCCTAAAAAATAAAAAGAAAAAACATTTAATATAAAAAAAAATACATCAGAAACTTTTGTTTATAAAAAAACAATGGTTGCCGCTGTTGTTGTTTGTGTTGTTGTTACACAGTAAATTAACATAATTAACGGAGTTAAATGCCGTATAAGCATAATTACGGTAAAATTGTCAACTCTGACGGCTGTTTGGTTTGTCAACCGTAGCACCGCCGTCAGCCCTCAGGTGTCAGCGTTAACAAAATGGCGTCTGCGGTGGTGGTGAAACGTTGACATTGCCAGCGCTGACTTGACATAATGATAAATGTCACATATGAACATATATTTATTTATACACATGTACAGATATGCATGGATGTACATATATATATATATATATTTTAGTAAAGTTTCTGTGGCGTTGAAGTGCTTTTTTTACATACAAAAATGGAATTATGCAAAATTGCTTGTGTGTATATACATAATTATATATACATACATATGTCCCCATATATTTCAACATTCATTCATGTAACCCGTTTGTATGTACATATAGTAACAAAAAGACAATGGCAACGGTAGAATCAGATACATTTTGACAGGTTTCAGCTGAAAAATTTCATCAAGATTAACAAACAGTGACACCAACAAAATGACGCACAACGACAAAATAAAACAACAACAGAAATTAATTGTTTTTACACACACAGGTTATGACTGATGGTGGCTGATGTCTCTACTATCCACCAATAGCAGGCGCTTGTAAGCGTATTTATTTACATATACATGTGCTTCAATATTTATGTAATATACAACTACATATGTACATATGTATGTATAAACTCAACATTTTAGCCAATTTTTCTGTTACCCAAAAATGTTAAGCCAAATTATTTTAATGATAGTTTTCCCCTTTTTTCGTACACTTATCTGCAATCTCTCTTCGTTTTGTCTCTAGTTTTTTGGCTGATTTTAATCTCTTTCGTTTAATATCATTTAAGTGCGGCTGTTCGACGTAATCAACGCCATGCAAGTGGATATGAAGCAGAATTTTGAATATTTTAAAATCGCCTGTGCGTGTTTTGGAAAATTGTTTCATCATTAATCTCATGTCTACTGGAAAAAATTGTTAAAGAAATTAAGTTCTCAGGCAACGGCATCACTACTATTGCACAAGGTAAGTGATTATGTAAAGCAATTATGTTCAACACCTTTTATTTTTTAAATACACATGATGTCAGTTAAAAATATATAATAGTATCTAAATAAAATAATATATCATAAAATAAAGTAAAATCAGATAATAAATAAATATAAAAAAAAAATAAATGAAATTAAATCAAATTAAATAAATAAAATAAATTAATCCAATAATAAAAAAATAAAAAAAATAAAAAAAAATAAAATGAATTATATTAAATCAAATAAAATAAAATAAAATAATAAATCAAATAAAAAATAGATAAAAATTAAAAAAAATTAAATAAATTAAATTAAATCAAGTTAAATAAATAAAATAAATAAATCCAATACTAAAAAAATAAAAAATTGAAAACATTAAATAAATTAAATCAAGTTATATAAAATAAAATAAATGGATTATATTAATTAAAATTATATTGAATAAAATAAAATAGAATAAGAAAGTAAAATTAAATTGAATTAAATTAAAATACAATAATCAAATTTAAATAAATTAAATTCAACCAAACTAAATAAATAAAATAATTAAATCCAATAACAAAAAAAAAATAAATAAAATTAAATCAAGTTAAATAAAATAAATTAAATGGTTTAAATTAATTTAAATTATATTGAATAAAATAAAATAGATGAAAAAACGAAAATAAAATAAAATGAAATAAAATAGAAATATATAAATTAAAATTAAATAAAATAAAATAAAAAATTGATGAAAATAAAATAAAATTAAGTTAAATTCAATTAATTTAAATAAAATTAAATAAAAAAAGTAAAATAAAATAAAATTAAATTAATTGTAATAAAATATAATAACATTAAAAAAAATTAAATAAATAAAACAAAACTAAACAAAATAAAATAAATATATTTAAATTAAAATTAAATTAAATTAAATAATATCTTATAAAATAAAATGAATTAAAATAAAATAAAGTAAAATAAAAAAATAGATTAAACTAAAAGAAAATTAAGTTAAATTCAATTAAATTAAATAGAATAAACTAAAATAAAATTAAATAAAATGAAATGTAATAAAATTCACGAAACTAAAAAAAGAATAAAGAAAATGAAGTAAAACAAAATTAAATTACATATAAAAATGAAAGCAAAATTATAAAAGTTAATGAAATAAAATTAAATTAAATAAAAATTAGAATTTAAATTTGAATAAACTCAAGTGAGGCAAAATGAAAGAAAATAAGAAACTAAAAATTATTTAAATCAAATTACCGAAAACTAATTTATTTAACTCAAAATAAATATAAATATAAAATAAAATACGACATAATTTCAAAAACAGATTAAAGCAAAAAAAAAAACATGATTGAAACAAATAATGGCTGTTTTAGAGACATATCAAACTGTCATAGCTGCATAATAGAATTTTATATTCACCTTTACCATAAATAATAAATTTTTGAGTTAGAATGGCAATCAAATATTTATTTTATTAAATCAACACTGAAAATACTTTTTTACTGCCAAACATAATTTATAATTTGTTGTTGAATAACCCAAAAGGTAACTAATGACATCTTAAATCTCGACGTATTAGCGAGACAGGCGTTAAATCAAAACACCGCCGAATCGTGTTTCTTTTAATTCGAAAATATTTAACCTCAACTCGGCATAACACAATGGCCCACTTGTAGGTGACTACTTTAAATATGTATTATTAGTTCTTTTTTGAGTTACCCATCATTAGTATAATCCGCTTTTAACACACACCTATTAAGACCAAAGCAACAATGTTAAAAAATACCACAAAACTAAAAACAAAAAAAAAACTTAAGACAAATATGTCATGAGTGGGGAAATCATATTTTTGTGTAACTGTAGTAAAAATCTGATAAAAATGTGTGTAACCGTGCAGTATTAATCAAGTGCTGAAGGCTAAAAGGCAACTGAAGTGATTTCCTTTCGTGTGAGACATGAGTACATATGGACACATCTACTTGGTGACGGAGGGTTGTAGTCTCTCAAGCAAGCGTTGATGTTCTTACTCATGCTTTACTTCGGTAGTGTTCCAATGGGGAAGACACCAACACCTATACCTTTTGAGGTGAAATATTACTAAGTGGCAGCATCCCACTGTGCGTTGCACATCAATCTGACAGCGGAATGTGTGATTAAGCGTATATATGTATGTATGTTCGACATGTGTAAGAATATAATATGTACATTCATCAACATTTTTCTTACATATAAATGAATGTTTTTTTTTAAGACTATTTTAATAAAATAAAATAAATAATAATCACAACTGAGAAAATTGTTAACGATATTATTTCAAATTTCATGAATTTAAATAATAAACAGAAATAATAAACCTATTTTAATGGATTCAGTAGGCATATACATATGTTCCTTAAGATTTCTATGTTCTTTAAGATTTCTCTATTCGCTTTCTTATGACTAACTTTTTGAAAACTTTTGAATCATTGTAACGATTTTCCGACTACTTAAGTTGGTTCAATGATTTTTTCTTCTTCTCTTCGCGCGATAAAATCAGAAGCGTTGACATGCCAAGCGCACTTCACGCTTTCTGCTATCAATTCGCGCACCACAGATTAGCTGAACATGTAAAGAGCAGAAAGAAACACCCAAAGTACTTATATAAGGGGCACGCGCGCAGTCGTGGGTGTCAAAAACTTTCTACAATTCAAAAAAATTTCTTTTTCTAAGAAATCCAAAGAGGCCTACTCACGTTTTCTTCAACACATAACTTTTTGATGAAAAAAGAAACAAAAAAAAAATGCTGACAGCAACATTTGACAGCAACTTGACTTACAAACTCGTGTACTCGTGCCCCTAAATGCCACCAGCCAAACTATCGATCCTTTTTAATGCATTACAAGCCAATAAGCGTAGAAATTCCGATTACGAAAACACCAAATTCTCTTGTTTTCACGCCATTAGCCTTTTTAACAAATTTTCATTTCTTGACAACCCAAACAATCAGCCGACAATGATGCAACACAAGCAATGGAATCTATGTTGCAACAATAAATTTCTCTATTATTTGCTCAAATTTGTGCTGTAAAAGGGTTCGAGACGTCAACTTTGACCCCAAAGTGGCTGAGGCATGCAACATTGCAACAACAATAGTTACAATAAAATTTACAACTATGTAAGCCATTTGATTGTAAGCGTTAAAAGCGCATTTATAAACGTTTAAACACGTTGTTGTTGCTGTTGTTGTTGGCTGTGAGTTCGCTGGAAGCTCCACCGCTTGATGACGGTGCTGTGTCATTGATTGATGGGCCTTTCAAGCGCGTAATGCCAACAACGCATGATGGTAATGTTTTTTGCTGTTGTTTTTGCTTTTTATTTTATTTTGTACACGAAATTACTTTAAATTAAATATTTTGGTATTCAATGTTGTTGTTTTTGTTTTTAATTGCTTCAAGCTCGTAAGCCGTAAGCCGAAAGCCTCGTTGTACAAGTAGTAGGTGGCAAATCGGTTGAATTGTGACTTTATCGATATGTTGGCATCTTGAAGATGTTGTTGATGTGGGCCTCAAGCTGTTGTTACCCAATATATTTTTTTTTCAGCTGTGGCACAACAACAGCAACACTTTTAAAGTGACTCAAGAAATCGTGTTCACGTTTCGCTATTTATTTTTCTTTTACGCAAAGAAACGCTCAAGCTTTTGTTTTAAGAGCTCTTTTGGCTGTTTTTTCTCTGTTTTTTTTTTTGAATTTTGAAATTTTTTGAATTTCGTTTTTAAGCGTTTAATACTTTTCTTTGCTCTTGCACCGTTAAATGATGATGACAAGACTTTTGATTAACACGATTAATTGCTGATAAAAGCAACAAACAATTCATTGTTGTTGTTTCGGCTGTTTGGTATTCCAGAGTCTTTAGTAAATATCAGTAAAGAAATTTGTGAAATTTGTGAAACTAAAGGATTTCAGTAAATTTTTCGGCTCAACTCTACGCAGCAAAGCTACTGCGATACACGTGCCTCTTGTTGCTGCCATTTTTTAACTATTGTTTCTTGTTGCAACATCTGTTACATGACTGCGAGTTTTAATTGGAATTTTGTGGGCGTCTCTCACTCTGACATATTTATATGAACATATATAAAGTTATGTGTGTACAGTTTTGTATGTGTTTTTATATTTGGAAATCATATAAATTCATCAGTCTGTCACTCAAACTCACACCCTGTGGACACACCCAATAAAAGTTGTCCTTAACCGCCCACACAACCCAATCCCTGAATATGTATGCATTCGTGTGCATGTGAGTATGCAAATTTTTATATGTAAATAACTTCACCAATATTTATGCAACTCATCCCATATACATATACGCAGTGTGTCAGTCAATGCAAGAAATATTTCTACTATTTCCATTATTTCATACTGTTGTAGTGGCAAGATATTGTTGTGGAAGCAGGATAGCAGTTGTCATCTGCGACTTGAGGATCTCAGTTAGTTCCAAATTAAACCGCACCAAACCACTTTCACCACAATTACTGTTCTCTTACTTCATATTAATTTCAAAGATAGAAATATTAAAGTTATTCATATGGTTTAAAAAATTTTAATTTAGTTTCCATTTAATGCATAGCTAATAAATATCATTTGTTATTGTTTTGTTTTATTATATTTTATTTTATTTTACTGAATTTAATTTAATTTATTTAAATCTATTTTTTTTATTTTATTTTATTTTATTTTATTTTATTTTATTTTATTTTATTTTATTTTATTTTGTTTTATTTTATTTTATATTATTTTATTTTATTTTATTTTATTTTATTTTATTTTATTTTATTTTATTTTATTTTATTTTATTTTATTTTATTTAATTTAATTTAATTTTATTTTATTTTATTTTATTTTATTTTATTTTATTTTATTTTATTTTATTTTATTTTATTTTATTTTATTTTATTTTATTTTATTTTATTTTATTTTATTTTATTTTATTTTATTTCATTTCATTTTATTTTATTTTATTTTATTTTATTTTATTTTATTTTATTTTATTTTATTTTATTTTATTTTATTTTATTTTATTTTATTTTATTTTATTTTATTTTATTTTATTTTATTTTATTTTATTTTATTTTATTTTATTTTATTTTATTTTATTTTATTTTATTTTATTTTATTTTATTTTATTTTATTTTATTTTATTTTATTTTATTTTATTTTATTTTATTTTATTTTATTTTATTTTATTTTATTTTATTTTATTTTATTTTATTTTATTTTATTTTATTTTATTTTATTTTATTTTATTTTATTTTATTTTATTTTATTTTATTTTATTTTATTTTATTTTATTTTATTTTATTTTATTTTATTTTATTTTATTTTATTTTATTTTATTTTATTTTATTTTATTTTATTTTATTTTATTTTATTTTATTTTATTTTATTTTATTTTATTTAATTTAATTTAATTTAATTTAATTTAATTTAATTTAATTTAATTTAATTTAATTTAATTTAATTTAATTTAATTTAATTTAATTTAATTTAATTTAATTTAATTTAATTTAATTTAATTTAATTTAATTTAATTTAATTTAATTTAATTTAATTTTATTTTATTTTATTTTATTTTATTTTATTTTATTTTATTTTACTATACTAAGTTTAATTTAATTTTATTTATTTCATTTAATTTAACTTAAGTTAACTTAATTTGATTTAATTAAATTTATATCAATTTATTTTATTTTATATTATTTCAATACATTATGTTATGTTTTAATTTATTTTGTTATAAAATTTTTTATTTAATATTTAATTTTTATTATTTCTATTTTATATTATTTATTTTTTGTTATTTTGGAGCATTTCAATTTTATTTTATTTTTTTTACTTTTACTTTACTTTTATTTACTTTTTTTAATTTATTTTACTGTATTTTATTTAATTTAATTTTTTTTACAGTTCAATTTGTTTTATTTTTATTTTTTGTTTCCCAATAGGGCTCACTTAACATGCTTAAAATTAAAACTATTCCGAACTGTTGTTAATTAAAAATCACAAATTTCAATGTTTGTGAAATCCCCAAATAGTAAAAATTAACTGAAAACCATTACAAATTTAAAGCATACCGTAAAAGGAGAGTCGAGAAAAGAAAATGAATACTTTTGAAAAGCAGAGAAAATTGTACAAATGGCAAGAGGTGTCAAAAGTCAGACAAAGACCAAGGCGCGGAATTACCATCAGCACGCCTACAAGAGAAAAGCAAGGAATTGCTTATAAATATACATAAGAGTACATGTAAATATGTATTCTCACACTTGCATACAAATGAAATTACTCATGAATAAGGACATGTGCACTAAGGTAAGTAATTTGAGTAACAAAAGAATTTAGTTTAAAGAAACCAAACAAAAATCTTTGCATCCAGGAAATTGTAGTAAAATTAATTACAACATAAAAGGCGTGAAGTTCTGTTATGTATTTCAGCTATGTGTAAATGTGTATACTATCTATTGGATGCTGATAATCTGCGATGAAAAACACACCGACGCTAACACCGAAACCGCAACGCATCATTGGATTTTGGGCATAAATCCGTTTAAGTTTTTGAATGCTCCCAAACAGATAGTTTTGAAATCCAAGCGAGTTGAAAACATTTTGAGTGTAAACAAGTCAGCAAGCATGCAAGCAACAAAGCGCAGAGACGGAAAGGAGGATTTGTCTAAAAGGATATTATGGATTAAAGAGCCTCTCCACATCCTAAGAGGGCATAATAACAAGTGATTGAAGATGGTAAATTTACATACACTTGTGCATCTATACAAATGTACATATACAAACAATTTACATATGCATGTATATACATTCATGCTCTATATATTAAAAACTTTTAGGGAAGCAAATTTTCCCTTTCTTATAAGTATGGTTATAGGATTACATACATACATTTAAATATATATATAAAGATATAGGTACATATGTATATACATATATCTGTGACAAAAATATTATATTTAATGCAACAGTGGCAATGAGATTTATTCCATTTCAGGCATCTCCAATGTGGTAAGCGCAGAATTTTTCTTCTCCCATAAACCTGTCAATCTGACAATTTGCCTTCCCGAGCGCATTCCTCTCTCCCTCCCAAACTACTTACAGTTTAAACGTACTCGTAGTCGCCCACTTAATAGCAGCGGCCATTTTTCGCAACGACGACTCAAAAGCCACACCAACGAGCGAGGGAGCAAAGGAAGAGACGATTAAGTGGAAATGAACGAAGAAAGCTCGCATCACTTAAACAAGAAGGCGTGACTCAAGCTAAATAAATCGCCAACAAGAAAGAAGCGCAACCAAAAATTGAACTGATTCGTCCCACAGACACCAACAACGGCTACACACACTTAGAGAGAAACTACAAGATCAGTCGTATGTATGGAAATACATACATATGTATGTATATAAAAAGTAAAATAAAGTAAGCAAAGTTGTAGCTAAAGAAGCGCAAAGTTGTTAACTTTTACGACTTGGAGAAACCTGTTTAGGCGTTCGCCTCCGCCAACCAGTTAAATACATCTCCTCAACACCTCACTTCATTCCACGCCTTTCGAGGCACGATCACTTCAGTATTCATGTCGACAACAACGAATGTAAATGCGTGTTGGTGTCGTTTAAAGCTGTCGTTGATGGAATTCGAAATCGTACATTTGAGACTCTCAGCTAGCTTGTTCATTCGAGAAAAGAACTCCGGCTTGAGCGGGTTTTGAGTAAAGTTTGAGTGAAAATGGCGTAGGTAAGAAGAGTGTAGTTGTACACAAGAAACTGTCAACTTGAGTTGGAGTTCAAAATGAGCAAAATGCCGACGGTAACCTTGAACGCTTAAGATTCATTCAAATTTAGTTTAATCCCTGCATAAATGACGATCCTGTTCCAGATACCTTAATTGAGAAGATGACTCTAGTCAGTCTTCCAGCAGACGTGATGGATGGGACAGGGATGCATGAGAATTTGACGACTACTTCGGATACTATCGTTCACCTCGATTTGCCAAGCGTTGTTATCGCGTTTAAGTGAGGTTTTTCAAGATATCGCTGATTTGAGATGGACGATCTGATCAAGAATACTGTCTTGAAGCACCTTGCTTGGCTATTTTAACTGGAGGATGGGAAAATTTAACTTTCGTTAATCCTCAAACGGACTAGAGCCTTTGGACCTTGTGAGGGGTCGAAGTTTAGTAAGACATTATTAGATAAATGAATTAATCGTGCAGTGCAGTGTTGGAGTGCTCTAGGTGCGCGTACGTTCCTACGATCTAACATCTACAAAAACGGGTTTCCTACTTGGCATGCTCATCTGTCCTCTGAGGGCTCTCAACTACGACTGGAAACTGTGGAGGGGAAAAGTAAGCTCCCAACGAAACTACTAGTTATCAATATGGTCGGAAGAAGCGCCGATAAGTTGAGGATTATCCATTGGAAAAAAATACCGACCGCAACATGTGCCGTCTAAGTGATATGAACAGGAAAAGGCTAAATACGTAAGTAAGAAGAGCTTGAGAAAATGGCCGGCGAGGATAATGATCGAAGATTCTATGAAAAGTTACCATTTACAAAAAGGTTCAAGACCGGAGCGTTTACATGTCGGTCACAAAGAGATAATCTGGTAACCTATGTCCTGAGTATCCAGTTTGTCTGCAGAGAACTGCCTCCAGCTGAATGAATCATATTGAAGTGAAGCAGCGTCGAACTCGAACATCCAATCTATGACGATCTTACACCCGACTGCCATGAGGTCCAAACACGTATTAGCCTACTGAAGAACTACACCTAAAGTGCCGGGGGAGCCGATGGCTGAGCTATTCAAATATATGTATATGTATGTATTACGCAGGGAACTGTTGAATTGCATGATTTTCAAAGAGGCCGCTACTCGTACTGCATTCACAGTTACTTCAAGAAATCAATCAAATTTAATACTTAATTTCAGCTAAACGCCCACCCACACTTCACGAGGCCCATATGCCTGCCACATGCCACACCACGCGTCAATTTCGTCAATTGCCGCCAATTCAATGAAACGACGATGACGGCGCCGACATAACGGCATTTCGCAAACACGACTATTAACAAAAGGAAGAGTTTGTGGAAAAGCTCAATTACTTGCATAATATTATTGAGTGGATAAATCACCTACCACCACACCAGCTCAACCAGACAGCGGGTTGGGGTATGAAGGACGCTAACAATTCGCACCAAACCACTAGCACCTTTAACACCGTACCAAAATACCGTTAGTATAGAAAATAGTGAGTGTTGCGTGTTGTCAACGTTCATTATTGAGATTATTATTTGGTGCGGCAAATTGCGAGGCGAGGAAATGAGCTCACAGACGGCCAACAAGCTCGGAAGAGGTGAGCGAAATCGGGGAGACGACATGGAAGGCCAAATGCGAGGTCTTTGCAGCCCAATCAAAATTTCAACTTATCGAACCTACGCAACTGCCAACAACAAGGCAACAACGAAGAGTCAACTGAGCCTCGACAACAATGCGTTTGACTCAACGCTCGATAATGGCGAAACTCATTAATGGTTTCGTGAGCCACCAAAAATGGAAAATTGACGAAAATCTACAAATTGGAATCAACTTAAACGATTATTGCTTTACTCTTAGACTGACTAGGTATAAATGTATGTGGTGGGCATGTGTGCTTGTGTGCGCTAATGAAGGTGTTGCCAATTTGTTGGCGTTGGTTGTAGGTGATCACATTCGCTTTAAGCCACCGCCACGCCACTATACCGCTATCAACGCTGATGGCTTGTGGTGATGGCAAAGCTGCCATCATTGTTGTTGGTGTTGCTGTTTTTGATAGTGTTGGTGCTTGTGTTTTGCTGTCAATGATGACGACAATTGTTGCCTACGAGCGATGTCTGAAAATAACAGATAATTTACGAGTTTTCAACAAAGTTCCTAAACGTCGAATTAATGACAGTTTGCCAGTTCGACGCATCTATAATGAGTCGCAGTGTGTGGAGAGAGAGAGAGTAGTGTTGGTGTGTAACAGTAAGTACCAGGCGGAGAAGAGAGAAAGTAGACCCAACAAAGCATGCTTAGTTACGGTGCGCCTGGTCTTCCGTTTGGACCCAGACTCTTCACATTTGGTTTGCAGGTCTACTATTGGATTTTATTATTAATTTCTCGGAATCTTTAAAATAATACACCTAAAAAATTAAATCTCTCCAAATTATGCGGTTTCGGATCATAATTCTAACGGTAGAGCGTAAAGATTTCGGCATATCCAAAATCAAGACATTTTTCCCTATTTTTTCACACATGGACTAAAAAGTCCCACACCGCCTAACATATAGGAGTGGCTAGCTCTATCGTATTCACCGCTTTTTCAAATTAGTACCAACGTCCAAAAGAAAACTATTAAAATTTTATGATATTTTTATATGGGTATTTCAGTTGTTATGTTAAGAGCAACAAACAATACTTTTGTTATTTTCAAAACAATTTATTAAAATCACGTGGTCGAATGGCTCTGTAACATAAAAAAATCTACAAAATTTTAATAAAATGGATCCATCAAAACGATCCTCATCTGAATGGGCAGAGAAACGCCTTAAAGCTCAAAACCAGGTGGAGTTTGAAAGCTCACTTATGGGAAATGAAAAAATTGTATTTCGCCAAGAGATCGAATGGTGCCAAGAGTCTCTCAAAACAAAATGAACTAGGCTTCAGAATAACTGTATTCATCAGACTTACCTCCCAACAACTACTAGCTGTTCACAGCTCTCAAAAAAATGGTGTTTCAGTACGAAATTTCGCTCGTTTCAAAAGGTTATTTTGCTGAAACTGAGGCTTATTTTGAGACAAGTGGAATCGTTCTACAGTAGATCATAAAACCACAGGTATTTTATTTGTGTAATCATGCCTCATCAAACCTTTGATACTTAAAAGGTCTGCTTTATTTTTGTCACTAGAAGGTGTGGTACTCTTATTTCGGGCAACACTTATCTAATTGAGGACTGTCCCACTCGTATGAAAAGTAGTATTGATTTGAGAATGAGTGAAGATATATTTTATGCTGTGCTTTCTTCTATAAGAAGGTAAAATTGCTTCAAAAAAGTGCCGAAAATTTGCGTGGTTTACGGCGAGAACGCCGTAAATGTACACCTCGTACTGGTTGGCCAGTCACTCAAAAAACCCTAGAAATACTGCAACTGGTGGAGCAAGACCGGCATGCATGTCGTCAGGAGGCATTATTACTCACGTGCCAGCTTGGAATAATTTTAAAAAAGGCTGCCTGAAATAAGAGAATATTAAAAAGAATTATGATCAAAGGCTTGTGAACCTTCAAGAATGACTTTAAAGCACGAATTGATCGCAAACAAAGTTTATGGTGGGATTGAAAACTGCTACAACCTAGCGAAAGGATGAACAAGCTCTTAAAAGGATGTAAAGCCCGAAAGAAGCCGTTGCTCTCAGAAAAGAATAGGAAAAATCGTTTGGAATGGGCTCGCCGATACCAACATTTCACGGAAGAAGATTGGTCGAATGTTCTGTGGTCTAATGAATCAAACTTCGAGGTAAGCTTAGTTAAGATCGTCTTAAAGTATTAACAGATATTTGGAACATCTGGTGTGACGTTCTTGAGGCGACGGGTTGGGGAAGAATATCATCCAGATTGTGTGGTACCCGCTGTTAAGCATGGAGGAGGCAATCTTGTACTAATAAAACTTCATTACTTCACTTGTTAAAACAAAAAATTCAGTAATTAGTGGGGTGTCTAATACTTTTGGCCAAGGCTGTAGTTTGGACTTCGCACTAAGTGAATACCTGTTCCTGTCTATGACGAATGATTTGGCTGCCGAAGTTTTGGCCTCAAGAGAAGCTTGTGAAAATCGATTGTTCCAATTTCTTGCCAATAGGGACAAGTATTTCTATGAAAGAGGCATAAGCCATTACCTTCTAAATGGCAAACAATTATCGAGCATTATACATAAATGGAATACTTTTAACTAAGGTAAATAAAGCCTCCAATTTGATGCAAATATAATGGATGACCATTTACTTGACCTAATATTTAAGTTAGACTTGCGTTTTTTTGGAAAAGGGGAATTAGAAGGTAAATAGAGAAATAATGACGACGACTTTTTATTCTCTACATATGTTATTTGGTTTTTCTTATATATATTTTTTATTTTGTTGCTAACCAATGAAATGTGACGAGTGGCCTATTTAGGTGCATAATCGGTAAAGGTGTACCGAAAATACCGAAAATGGTTTCGCTTTGGTGTGGTGTGGAAATATGGAGTGCTCGCTCGCCTTTTTTGACATTTCTAACGGAACAATAGACAAATTGTCACTTAATTGCCAGCCACCTATTGAAAACAAGCAGACATACACACTCATATATATGTATAATACACAAATAAACTTAATGGTTTGCTGTATTTATTTATTTTTTTTTTTTCGAAAAATATTGAACATTTAAGCACTCAAAATGTTTTTGACGCTGCAACGGTTGAGCGGTTAAGGTGTTGGCTTTGGCGATTTGCGTGCTTGCGTTCGTGAAACTGTCAATGGGACCCCCTGGCGTGACATTTTTATTATTGTATCATTTGTTCATTATTTATTTATTGACAACTGAACGTAAATGTTTTTTTTTTGTTTTATTACATTAAAATTTTCATGGACAAAATATAGTGCATAACCACACACACACACACATATGTATATATGATATATATGTATATATATATATATTGATAAAAATAGGGTTTATTCATAAAATGAGCCTTCACGCCAGCTGCCGCTCCATATACACCTACAAATAATTATACATATACATAGCTCAGCAGTAATTTTGTTTTATAAAAATTTAACGCCTCAAAACATCCGTTGAAAAATAGTGTGCAACCTCAACTTTAGCGGCGAGCGAGTAAAACAAGTTTAATTCCCATCAGCAGCCAGCACCGCATTGCGTCAGTCAAGCGCAAAAATGCTAATTATGCGCAAATTGTTTCGTAAATTTGCATGTAAATCAGTTTAACTTGCCGCAGCGGCAACAGACTCAGCAGCAGAAGTTGCATGCAATTACGCCGGCCACAGCCACAGCCACAGCCACAGCCAATGCTCACGGCCGGTGCGACTGTTGGCGGCGTTTCAACACTATCAATCAATAATGCGCCGCAACCTGCGCAAATTCGCTCTCCTTTATCAACACCGCCAACAAAAACACCAACACGCACACACACGCACATACAACCAAACGTATAATTTTCATTTGCCGCCGATATTAAAAATTAACAAAAAAAAATGGAAATTTTTCAAAAAATTTTATTTTTGAATATATTTTTAACTTCATCATTATGGTCCAAAGAGTACGAATAAAGTAAAATGAAAATAATATAATAAAGTGTGCAGCAACAAAAGCAAAAAAAAAAATGCAAAATAAAAGAATTGTGTAGGGAACGTATGAAGCCATTCCCAGCAATTGACCAATAAGCGCAGCCGTTATTATCGTACGTACATATGTATGTTTGTATGCATATATGTATGTATTTAGTTGGGATACATAAATTCAACACATTGTCTGCGAAGTGTTTAGCGCATGCAACATTAAACTTAAATTAAATGCACTATAATTTGGAGCGGAGTGAAGCGAAGTGGCCACAGGATAACAACGCGCCGAAACCTCAGCGAGATGGACGTGCAACATTTTCAAAAGTGCCGACGACTAAGCGACAAAGCGCCATGTTGCTCGCAGGTCAGTGGCTGAGGATTGATTACTTGTGGCAGCGGTGCTCTTTGGGCATAAATACATACAAACATACATACATAGGTACATACATATGTATGTCCATATATATGTATATACAAACACATGTACGTGTGTGCCTATGTATTCGAATTTGTTTGATCACAAGTGCACTTGAGTTACTCTCGTGGCTGCCGAAAAAATGAAGTCACGCATTTCTCTTTTTAGTAATAATTTAAATGCATTATATTAGGGAAATGTACACATGGCTGGCAGGATAATATACAATAGTTCGTATTCTCTAGTTTTTGGATTCATTTAAACCCTTTCACCTGCATATAAATAAAGAATTTTCAAAATGAAATTAGGCTAAAAAAAAATTTAATTATATGGAGAGAAATGCCCAAAAGCACCTTCGGCAAAAAAAAAATTCAAATTAATTAGCGGTAATAATTTCAAAGTTACAAACTCAATACTTTAAAAGGTTTTTGTAAAAATTTAAAATTGTGTCGACGATCTCTTGAGTTCAACCGATTACTATACATTTTTAACACTTTTTTTTAACTCAGTTTGCATCTTGAGTTCTGATGGTTGGTGATTTTCTTTTCATTTAAAAGTTATTATTGTAAAAAATCTCACACAAAATAAAAACAAAAAAAACAAGAAATAGAGATGTCGCGTCAACAAAAAATTTTGTAGAAAATCATTTTGATTTGTTTACATATAAAATTCCATATTAAAAGCTCATATTTATCAACAAGAATAAAAATTATTTAAATTATTATAAATCGTTTTGTTAATTCTTATACTTATTTTTTGATGATTGATATGTCAAACTAAATACAGGCATAATTTTAGGCGTCTCTTAAATTCAATTGTTCTACTTCTCACATCGGATATACAGTAAATTGTTTAAGTTTAAAATATGTCTTCGTTAAAAGCATTTCCAATGCATTTGAGTCACAGAAATTATTTAATAGACGCATATATCGGTTATTTAGACTCATTAGTAAAACTATAGACATTTTTTTTTAATTATCACATATAAACCTAAAATGTTCCAAAGCTGTTGTTTATGGAAACTTCTTTTTAATTGTAGTGTAGTATGAGAATTTTCAATGTATTAGGGCCACCAAACAATAATTAATTAATTAAAAATGTCTACACATTTTTTATTGTGATATCAAAACAGACCAGAAAAATATCTTTTTGTATTTATTCGTAATCTTTATGCTTTTTTATCTTTTCTACATAATCGCCATTAATTTCAATGCATTTCTTAAGCATATAGATCCACTTCTGAAAACAGTCTTCAAAATCTTGCTCTTTAAGCTTATCGAGTTCAGCGTTAACCCCACTAATTATCTGCTCGTTCACATCGGGAAGACCTTTCCTTTTAATTTTTTTTTTTAATTTTTGGAACTAACCAGAAATCACAAGTGCTATATCCGGGGAATATGGTGCTGGACGCATTTCTTCGATCCCAGAGATCACAATAAAATTACCTGTTATTTCAGCAGAGTGGGATGGTGTGTTGTCATGTTGTAAAAAGTAAGGCCGCAAATCCTCTTTCTTCCTGTTTTCCAACAAATTTTTGATAAGCATTCTTCGGTGTACCATTTTGCAGTTACCGTCTGATCCTTTTCCAGGAATAGCAGCTAGGTTTGCTGCTAGCTTCTGTTGCTTAGATTTTATGGGTGGGTTTGCTCCTGTGGGCTCCATACCATGGACTGCTTTTTGGTACTTATAGAACCAAGATTGTCACTAAAGTTGCTAGACTGACCATTTTCGAGTTTGTTTAGGAAAACTTGATCATAATACATTCAAGCCTCTCTGCTCTCCTCGAGCAGATTTCTTCGTGTTTCTCGGATGATTATTTAATATTCGCAATACAGCCGTGGCATTCAAGGCCAATTCATTAGCAATCATTTCCTGTGTCAATTGTGGATTTCCCTCAATTTTGGACTTCACCAGAGCTACAGTGACGTAATCAGTGGAAAATTTTGATCGACCTTCTCGGGGCCCGTCCTCTAGGGAAAAATGTCCGATCTGGAATCTTCGGAACCACTTAGAAAGATTCTTTAAAGATGGTGCAATCGTCCCATATGCAATTTGGTATTCAATGAATATTTTTATTGGCTGTAAATTCCGCCGAAACCCGAAAAAAATCCCATGGCGAATTTCTGTTTGCGTTGGTGGTGGAATTTCGTCTGACCTATCCTTAGTCATCTTGGGATTTCTCATCTCCATTCTAAAATTTGAAAGGAAGATTAATAAAGTAATTACAAAGGATTTGGTAGCTTTAGATTTAACAAAAACAAATTGAAAGTCACCAACTGACCGAACTTTTGTTAATCCCCCGCATAATAACAACTTAGGATTTTCGCGAATTTGGCTCATCGTAATTTTACACACATACACAAACAAAGTATGTATGTATGGTGATACCTCTGATGACAATAATTGTTTCAATCTCTTCATAAGTCACATGACGATCTAGCAATAGTTTCCGGTACAACAACTGATTTTGGAAGACCTGCCAAGATTCGATAAAAACTGGCCCTTGATAGAGCTTCATTGCCACAAATTTAATTAAGTTCTTCGATGCACTGTTGCTGTGTTAATCCACATCGAGAACTGTGAAAAATAATTGCGTGAATATGTTTCCGATTTGATTCCATTTTTTGGCCGAGCTGAATATTTTGGAAAACGCAATTTTTTTTGCTCACAGGGTACCTTTGGATCTAGAAATGATATGCGATTGATTTTAAAGTGAAAAAAGTATTTCAAATAGCTGGACTTATTATTTTGCTGTAGCCCCTCAGAGTGTGCGCTGAGTAGAGTGAAAGCTTTAAACGCGTTTTGCTTAAAATCACATTTTTCAAACTAGGAGGACAGATCATTCGGACCCTATTGTATCGATATATCTGAAAATTTGATGGTAGTTTCATATGTACATATTTTTGGAAGTATCTAGCCGTTTTTTGATAAAAAGTAAATTTTTTTTAAAATAATTTAGTGCGTATTTTTTTAGTCAAAAATCAATCTTTTTAAAAAAAAGTGTGCCGTTTCCACAAAAATTGGTTAAAAAATAAATCTGTACGAACTTCCAAAGACCATATTTTGTAGATCATAAAACTTCTTGCTTTTCTGTTCTACGTCTTATCCTTTAAAAGAAATCGGTTCTCCCAAGGACACCTTCCAAAAAAACATGGACGCCATTTTGCAACAAAATAACAACAAAATAAAGAATATTTTTTTATACTTCAATATTAGTTCAATGAAATGGTTAAATAGAATTTCTATTCCTTTTCCCATATTTCTACAATAAATTTCTAAAAATTAGTCTATTTTTCAACCTCTAAAGTGACTTTACCCCTCAACATCAAAAATATCAAACTTTCCGATAAAGTTGATATTTGCCAGTTTGAAATACTAAAGTTGCCAAATTTCGAGGTATAACGGTAATCTTCATAAAAATAGCCTTTTACAATAATGTTAATTATTTGTTTCAAAATTTGTGGGAACTAAGCGACTGAAAAATATTGCATGTAATCAAACAGAAAATTATAAATGATTTTTCGCTATCAAAAGCAATTTAATTTAACAGAAACTATTATTATTAATTAATTATTTATAAATAATTATGCAGATAATAAACTGTCAAAGAGAAATGTAGATTTGAGGGGGAAATTGCATTGAAATGTTACAATGGAAATTTTCTCCTTAGCGCCTTATCGCATACAGCAACATATTAATTTAGCACATGTGAGTAACTATAAATATATACCGTGTATATATATATATGTATGGGTATAAAATTATTTAAAAACAGCATTTGACTAATTAACACTCGTTTTAGTTGATGTGTGCATTGGTTCCGCTGTTGTTGGTTTTTGCTAATTGTTATTATAGTAAGCAACAGTGCAGCTGTTGTTGTTGTTGCTGTTTACTTTTTGCAAATGTAACAACAGTTTATCAGTCGAATCTGTGTAAAAATGCAATTTCAACATGCAATTTTCACATTTTCCACAAATCATTTTCCATCTTCACAAGGCAAAGCGACCAAAGCGAACCAACAGAGCGCAAGCGAACGCATGCCACACGGCACAGTGGGATGATTTTAACAATTTTTTGATACAACATTCAGCAACAGAGATATTGGAGTGCAAAAGGGCGTGCAACGAACCTGATCGTGTCCTCTACAAGATGCACTAACCGATTCTAGTGAAACCTTCGAACCCAGCAGAAAAAGTGGTGGCTTTAGTGAAGGCATTCCGACAAAGTCGGCTTGGTGTACGTGATCTTAGAGGCTCTACACAAATCTTTTGTCTCTCCTTTCCTCTTTCTCTCTGTGAACACTCGTCAAATCCAACCAATAATATAATTCGAAAATCTCGCCCACAGCATAAAAGTTTTGATCTCGAATTTTTCCACCGTAGGCCGATGGTACAAGCCCATAGCCCATGGCGGGCCAGGACGGGGGTTGAGGTGGGTGATTGCAAGCCTATATTACAGACAATGCGTTGAGTTCGCAGAGCCTAGTATATTTATATGTGAATGTGCGTTGGTGTATGCTGTCGTAGAGAAGCGAGAAAATATGCACGCTGAGCGGTTAAATGCAAAAGTCATTGCTCCGCAGTGTCTAGCATGGCAACTCTGTTACTGTGACTAGTGTTGCAAGCATAGTTTGAGTTGTTGTTATGTTTAGTACAGCAATGTAGTCAAATTGTTAACAAAATAGATTTGTCTTTTTGAGTTGTGAAAAGGAAAATTGTTTTTTCTTACGTTGTTTTTGCCTTTGTACGCAATTAAAATGCGAATATGGCGTGAATGTGGAGAAATGATCAGAAAGTAATGAGGAAGCAAACATACATTACATTATGATAATACATACATATGTGCCTACAAACATTTTGAAATGTATGCCGCATTGAGTTCCATTTAAGGCATTTGCACATGCGCAGAAATCATGTTCTCTCCACACGCGAGCTTGAAAGTGGTCTTTTAGTTTTCAATTAATTGTATTTCTCTTTCTAATTTATTCAAAAGAAATTAGATATTTTATTATTGACTTTTTATTTACGTTTAATAAAAAAATTCATGGAAATTTTTTTTTTGGAAGAACATTACATTTTTTTTCCTATAAAAATTATAGTCATCAATCTTAATAAAGAAAATTCCTTAAAATGTGGCAAACACGTTCACCGTGGCAACGAGTACATTGTAAAAATATCAATTAGTATTTAAAACATAATCGCTAGCCGGAATTGGCAGCATAGTGGTGACCAACTAGCTCGTCTTTGCTAAGTGAGGAACCAAGAAGAAAAATGCGAAAGAAACATTTTCGAATAATTAAAAAGCCCAATTCTGGCTACAGTCACAGTCATGTAGTATCACTATTATACGTAATATTGCGCCTCAAACTATTCACGAAATTTTTGTATTTAATTTTCTGAGGAATCTCAAAATTTTTTTTATTCAAAGTATTGACCATTGGTTTCTACACATTTCGCCCATCTCTCAGGCAAATTATGGATACCATTCCAGAAAAACTTTTTCTCTTTCGAGGCAAACCATTCGACGAGCCATTTTTCGACTTCTTCAAAATTAGCGAAGCACTGCTCTGCAAGGGAGTGTCCCATCGATGCGAAAAAGTGATAGTCGGACGGGGCGAGGTCTGGAGAGTACGGCGGGTGTGATAATATTTCCCAATTAAGTGTTTTTAATGTGTCTTTCAACAGTTTAGCGGTATGAGATGGCGCGTTGTCATGTTTCAAGATAACTTTGCCATGTCTTCGGGCCCATTCCGACCGTTTTTCGATCAACGCATGATTCAAATTGATCATATGTTGTCGGTAGCGATCCGTGTTCACCGTTTCACCAGGTTTTAACAACTCGTAGTACACCACACCACACTGGTCCCACCAAACCCAGAGCATTGTCTTACGGACAAAGCGATTTGGCCTTGCAGTCGATGGGCCAGCTTCACCAGGGGAAAACCATGATTTGTTTCGCTTGGGTTCTCAAAATAAATCCATTTTTCGTCCCCCGTGACAATTCGATGAAGAAAAGATTTCCTTTCGAATCGTTGAAGCAGCATTTCACAAACGGTTTTTCGATTTTCCATTTGTCTATCGTTCAGCTGGTGTGGCACCCATTTTCCATATTTCTGGATCTTTCCCATGGCTTTTAAACGTTGGCAAATTGCTCCACGAGTCACATGTAGTGTTTCTGCCAATTTTTGTTGCGATTGGGTTGGATCTTCGAACTTTTTCGCTGCACCAGGATGTTCATTGTCTGTCAAATCGAAATCTCCACTTTTAAATTGACGAAACCATGTCTCACATGTTCTAATCACTGGAGCTTGTTCACCATAAGTTTCTACCAGCAACCGGTGAGCTTCAGCTGCTTTTTTCTTTTGATGAAATAAGAAAAGCAACGATTGCCGCAAATGCGATTTACTTGGAACGAAACTCGACATATTCACTGTGGTAAACAAATATGACGCTATTATTTTGGCGGAATGTGACTTGCGTATTTTTGTAGGTTAATGTCAATAGAAAAGAATTACATACATGCCAAATCATATAAATTTATACATATTGCTAACGACATCTACTAGTAAAACCGGCAAACTTCAACAAACACACTTGGTATATGTATATTTATACTGTTAGCAATTGGACTTCTGGAAAGAAGCAACCGCCCAGAATCGCTCTTTTTCAACAGGACAACGTCAGATCACACACATCGACAGTGATTAGCCAGAAATGCCGAGATCTTGGTTGGGAGTTCTTTTGCATGTAGACCTCACAGTCCGGATCTCGTACCAAGTGATTACCATGTGTTCCCATTAATTTGGCTGGTGAAGAAGCCTGCGAAAATAGAGGCAAAATTGCAAAAGGTTGCAGAGCATATCCGTGAATATTTGACATAAATGGATAATTCTAACTATGGTAAATAAAGGCTTAAGAGAAAATATTATTGAGCGGCCTTGCCACCTGTTTAAAAAAGTTTATATAACAGTGTTGATAAGGTACATTATAAATATTTTTACACCATGGGTAACGGTATACATAAATGTAAATTGCTCAATGGTGGATAAATTATTGTAGAGAGTTGCCATATGTTTCAAAAATTAAATTGATAACTTAATTGAAATGTAATAAATAAAAAACTAAAGAGATTTTCGAAGGCTTTCGGAGAGAATTCGTTTTTTAGGGATGCCACCTCTTTTAAAATTTTGATTCTAATCAAATTGTTAAGATAATAAATGATACAACAAGCTTATAAAACTGAGGATAGTTAAGAAAGGTTCTTCTGCTAAAAAACAAAAATTAAATAAAAATTAAGTAAATTAAATGAATTAATGTTTGTATCAAAATGGAGAGATTTCAGAAAGGTTCTAAGGTCCTGATAGAAATTTTCGTAGAAGTGCTCAACCATTCGGGAGCGGCTTGGTATTATTAAGAAACAAGTTTAAATAAATATTCCGAAAACAATAATCAAAATTTTATGAAATAATATAAATGATTAATATATAAATATAAAAAAATCCAAGAATTTATTATTATTATTTATTTTTTAATATTTGTATTCGTCCATTATAAATTGTCCTTTCACAAGATAATAGTAAAAAATAATAAACAAATTTTCTTTCTCGTGAAGGCCATTTGGTCTTCCAATTTATGGTGTGGATCTTAATGATTTTCTAATTTTCTATAATCGCCTCCGAGTATCTAACGGATTTTTATGTGAAGCTTTTATTTCGTATTACAAATACACTCGGAGAGGTTCCTGTCCAGTGCCAACCTCTATTGAATAGCTTTGTAATTTTTTTTTGAATTTTAATCTGAACAGAACTTGAATCAGTGACCATACGCATGGTAGCACACACCGCTGAATACTGCGGCCGACACAATTAAGGACTGAAATTGCGTATTTAAAAAAATAATATTTTAAAAATTAGTTAAGTTTATTATTATTCTACGAATTCTTACAAAAAAAAAATTGCCTTTTTTATATTTTAGATATTTTCATAGAATCTTCTACTGGTATTTTTAAATTATTAGATTTTTTTTACTAATTTTATAAAAAATGAAATATAAAAATTGACAACAAATATTTATTGCTTTTATCAAATTTTAAATTAATAATTACATTTTAATCGCGATCCGGAGCTATAATTTATGGGACTGCTGACCGTAAACGGCGAGTAGCAATAAACAATGCAAAGTTTTATTATCAAAATTTGTCAACAATTGTTGAAATTAAGGAAATTGTCGAAAATCTACAAATTGGGCGGTTGTTTAATTGTTTCAACTGTTTTTATGTTCGCATAAATTGACAATAATTAAACAGTTTGACATTTTTAGTGGCAGAATGGCCGAAAGAAGTCAAAGATTTTTATCATAACTGGTTTATTTGCGAGCTTTGCTAAGTACACAAACTGCTGTAGTTGTTGTTTGTTGCATAAAAAGCAAACATTATTTTGTTTGTGGATTTTTTTTAGTGAAATTAAATTATTTAATAATATTCAATTGAACATTTTAGAAATAATCTTTGATTTATTAGCATGAAATAAGCATTGCAAGCCATATGTGTGTGCATGAGTATGTATTTTTATTGTATTTTTAGACGGCGAATTGCGCATGTTTGTTTATATTTAATTTGTGTAGGCGTCTGAAAATTAACCGCAGCCTAAATATTTTCGATTTAATACAGTTGCTTTAGCTACGCAAATGCATGTAATAAATATGTAGATATATATGTATGTATGTATACATAGGTATATGTAAATGTCACCACCCGCCGCTTTCCAAACGACACGCAAATTGTCTCATCCTCCTCACAAAGCAGCTCAAATTAATAGCTTTGACACTTTTTCCGCGGAACTTGCCACACCAACAACCAAAAGACGCAGGCGAGTGGCGAGTAGCGATTTTGGCACGCAAAATCCAACGCTACAGTCACTCTCGCCCTGAATTGAACACGCTGCAGGCGGTCCCGTTAAGTGTGAAGCCTAACAACTTCAATTTATTTAAATCCTTTTTCACTGAGCCTCCAAGGAGAGAGGAGAATGGAGAGAAAGCTTTGTCAATTGGCTAAATCGAATGGTTGGAATTAAAGAGTTCAAGATATATAGGTAGTTATGTATGTGTGTATGTAAACTTACTAAAATAACATAAAGACGAACTAAGTAGCCTCGAGGGCTTGTGTATGTAACAGCCAACTCCTGGACAGGAGTGATGGCGGATATGTCACGTGACTTTATTGGCAGCCAACGGCCAGTGTTGGAATCGCTTAATTCGAATCTATGCAATACCAAAAAGTCAAGACTTCTTTCCGTCGTTGACATTATGATGGTGTCTTAAAATGCATTACTTTCTTATTCTCTCCGTCGTCTCCTCATATTCTGGGGAAACGCAGTTGAACAAATGTAAGCTTCTTTTTAATTTTTTCTGTTTGTCTGTTTCTTAGCCCTCAAGTTGCACTCCTAGGTGGCGCTACAGCTGCTGCTTCTTCGCATACACAGGTATGCATACACGTACGAGTACACACTGAATATAAATAGTTTAAGGCAGCGAAGTGAAAAGCATTTGTTGTTTCATGTTTGACACGACAGCTTCACACCTCGGGGAGTCGTTAGCTGTCGCAGTTGCGGTCGTGTAACATGGCAAAATGTCATAAATAATTTAATGGAACGCTGTGGTAATGCATGTAAATACTTACTTACATAAGTACAAAAATGTAAAATGAAAAGTTTGTTTAAAATCCAAAATAAACTAAAAAATATCCTACGCGGAAGAATAAAAAAACAGAAATAATAGAAATAACTATAATTTCTACGCTTACGAATATTTCCTTAACGGTGTAGATGCCTGCAGGAATAAGAAGGGCTATCTGATGGTTTCCGACCTTCGCTCTGAGTATGGATCACGGATGGAACTCTACTTTAGACAGCTTAATTGCGGTTCCAACGAAAACGTAGAAGGTAGGCTTAACCCCAAAATGATGCTAATGGAATAGGCTGGACGAGCCATCGTCAGCTACTTTGATGAAGTTGAAAATCTCGACGGCACAATAATCGAGTGGTTAGCATAGCGTACTGCTATTCTGAAGATCAGGATTCGTGTACAGGTGTCAGCAACATCCAAAATTATAGAAAATTAATTTTTCTAATATTCCATTGGCCATTCGGAAGTGGCTTAGAATAAACTGTAGGCCCTCGATTGTTTTAGAAACATCAAGACGCTTACCACAAATTGGAGGATGATCTCGGTCGAAAATCGCTTCAGGTGTTAAAACGCGCTATTTAGACGAGGGCGGCTGATAAGTGAAATACACTTTTCACACCTTGAATACAATGTCTTTATACTACTGAAAAAATATTTCTTAGATTTCTCTTCAAAATGGTTCCTTACGGTCGCTTTCATCTCACTGACGTCCCCATAACTCCTTTTTTAAATTTGAATAAAGAAAAAATCAATTTCTATAAATCCAGTAGCTTTTAGTGCGACCCTTGTAACCCGAGCGTTGTGAACGGGTGCGTTGTCTAGAAGAAACAGCCCTCCGCGCGTTAACTTGGTACGTCTCTTCTGTACGACTGCTCGCACGCGTCTGACTCAACAAATTAGCACAATACTGGCCGTTCATTGTAGTTCTCTTCGGCAAGTAATCAATTAATAATATTCCCTCGCAACAATGGAGGCCTTCCTCTTCTTCTGCTTTCACAGACGGGTCCTACGTCCAATGCTTTCAAAGCTGGAGTGTTTTCGCCCATACGAATGACATGAACTGCTCAGCTCATTGGTTCTCATTGGATCTGCGGTATTATCTGTGGCTTCAAAGCTTTTCTTTTTATATGGCGAGGGGAAAATTATCCCAGTGTACTTGGTGTGCCATGGTGGCGTGCGCTATATAACTCTGTCCCTTTGGGTAATGGGGGCGGCGCCAAATGATTGGGCACCAATACACACTCGCCTGAGAATTCTGACGGCCGACGCGTAGCTTGCGGCCTGGCTCGTAAGTGCGTGCCGGATCAGATTCTCGTAGTCTTTGAAAGGGTGAACATCCTTTTTGTGCGAGCGTGCGTAATTTTGAGAAAGATTTTTTTTTGATTAATATATATAGAGATTTATAGTGTTTTGCCAGACGGGGCAGTAGTAAAAGGGCAGTCGGAGCCTGATTTTTGTGTAGAAATAGTTATCCGCGGCATAGTTGTGTTGTGTTTCAGTGGCGGAACCGAAGTTTGGCGACATCACCGGAGGAGCACCGAAGTTGGGTACTCACACCCGACCGAGAAACCGATAAGTATCATCTTGTTGATTTATTGTTTTCTTACGTTTTTTTGTCGTGCCGACAGTGTCGTTCCTCCGTCTTTCCCATACCCATCCTTTTAGCATCCCGCACCCAGAGCCCAGTCATACAGGCGGGTTAAAGTTACCTCCGGCAGCACGGAAGTAGTGCGAGTGGGTTCGTAACCAGTTTGGTTGGACCACACCTCGGGTGCACCCCAAAAATACATTTTGTTTACTTTGTGTACGTACATATACGTTTAGTTTTGCTCTAGTGTTTAATTATTGTTGTGCGATCTTCGTTTATCTAAGTCAGCGGTGATCATTTTTACTTGGTTTTGTTCTTGCTAGTAGTTGTTGTTCATACGCACATACATATTGTTAATTATAAAAAGTGGAGGTGACAACAGCACTGTTGTCAGTGATAGCTTCAAAGTTATAGACAATTTCGTCTACCTTCAAATCATAGACGGAATTGGCATGCAGCTACTCTGCATCTCCTACTTTCCGCATCAATTTTGATTATTTTTCACCCCATTCGTTCTTCAGTTGCTCATCAAAGCATGAACTGAGAAGCAGGTGCTTTGATCTTCTTCCACAAACTGAAATCTGACATCCGTAACTGAAAAATTAATACGGAAAAAGTAATAAAATATATGGAAACATTAATGCAATCATATAATATGGATTCATGCATATTCACACATACATTCAAACAGCCCTCAGTTGGGGTAATTAGTCTCATGCTACATTGAAGCCTCAAGTGTGTCAAAGACTCCACCAGAAGGATGCAACCAAATACAATACAAAACTTTCATTTTCCAAACACTTCCACCACTTCCTGCTGCACTTTACCCCACTCTTATATACGCACACACTCTTGATGTGATGTCGGCGGCAGCATCCGCCTCAATCGCCTCAGTGTCGGAAAATCCTTTTGTTTTTTGCCGTCAACACTAAATACTCACGTCAGCTAATAAATCCACTTCAACTCGGTTGAGCTGAGCAGTCGATCGCGCGCCATTGCTGATCCCTTCTTAACTTCACTCATACGAGTCTACTGTTAAGCGTCGCTTCAACCAATGCACCACGCCGTCTGCTAAGAGTAAAAGAAGAGCAGAGGTAGCAAGGGCCAGAAGTATGTTATAGGCAGCATAGCGGGATTGACCCTTCAGTCGAATAGCTTTCCACCTGAATCCGCCGCTGCTTAATCTGAACTTCTGATCTGCCCCATTCGCGCACCGAATCGTGCTGCACACACATACTCTATCCATCGCACAAAATAAACTAGAACGGCGAAACAGCGTCATCCTATCAGCCAGCACGCTAGTCGGATCCATTGCAGATCCATGACAGACCAATTGCCGACTGCCAGTTGCAAGGCAACAGCAGCAGCATCACCAGCAGCAAGGAGGCTGGCACACAATCACACTTTAAGTCTCGGCGTTTGCAACGCGCCGTTCTGGACCCTTTAGGTGTCAAGCGCAATAAAGTGCCGGCCTGTAATCAACGCGATCCTAAATAGGTGTACAAATTACACCCAGGTCCTTAATTATAGCAAAACCGCCGACACGGCAGAAACAGCAGCAGAGTCTGAGTCGCAGCCACCACAGTCACAGCCACAGGTACATAGGTATAGAGCCTGCCTGCGTATCAACGCTGTGATGGCGAGAGTAGCAAATATAAAAACAACGAAACTCGAAGGAAGTATGGCTGGATAATGACGAGTAGAAGAAGAGAAGTGTAAACGCGTTGAGCGATGGGCCAAGAACGTCACGTGTTTTGTCGACTCAGCTCGGTTTGGTTAGGTTCGGTGCGGTGCGGTGTCAGGTGGTGTAGGAAAATGACTGTGTGCTTGGGTATGCGAAGAAATCATTCTGCAACTATTAGGAATTTGTTATGCAGCCGGCAATAATAACAGAATTGAACAACTCGCACAACAACAACAAGAACAACAACAACAACAAATCCATCGACCAACGCTTGCAACACGGTGCAACATTAATATTGAATGTTTGTTTGTGCATTAAGTGGTTGTTGTTGTTGTTGTTGTTTTTTGCTGGTCTTTGAAGTCGTTGTTGTTGTATTCGATCAGTCGATTGATCAGCAGCGCAATTGGTGTAAATGTACTCGTATTTACCAATATACAGCAACACTGGCACATATATGTGTCTGTATGTGTACCATATGTATGTGTCTTTACGCGAGTGTGTGCGTACACAGCCTTGCCACACTTGGAACACTTGAAGAGGCCACAGAAATTGCTTTTGATCGATTTGATCGAACGCGCTGGAAGATCAAAGGAATTATGCTTGGCAAACGCCAGCACGATCATGCGAAAACGCTGATGGGTTGCTTATTTTCCCCCTTCTTTTGCCATAAAGACCCTGCACAAAGCCAATAGAACATTGCCAAAATGGCTCGGTATGTGCTGTGGCGAGCGGCGCTTGGGCTAAGAAATTGTTGTAAGTGGTTTCATTAGCAATTTACTTTTAGTATTTGTTGGTTTAATATTTTACTGTTTTTTTTTTGTTGTTGTTGTTTTTGCCATTAATCTGTTGGACTAGGAGTTAAAGTGTGACGTCGTTTTTAGGTCTCGAGTGGCCAGCACTTTCGGGCCAAGAGGCGAGATCAAAGCGGATTCACGAATATTTTATCGCATGCAACAACAAAATAAAGTTAAATAAATAAATAAAAAAAAGTGCTATAAATTATTTTCTAGAAATATTTAATGAATTAATCTCACAAGGTTAATAGCTTTTGTGTATTTGTAATCAAAAATGCGTTTGCTGTTTTATGAGAAACAATATTTTTGTGGAAAGTGGGTTAGGAATATAAATAATATGTTTTTAACATAATTAAATTTAAGCTGCAGACGATTATATAACTCTAACAGAGTTCATGAGTGACTGGAGCAGTTCTACGAGCGGGATGTTGTACGAAAAGGCAGCTTGGGAAGTCAGAGGTTAAGTCAACGTTCATTCCTTTCGACCACTCGGCGGGCATTACCCACAAAGTATTTGTTCCCGTACCTCAAAATGTTTATGGTTCGATTTTCGGTGATTTAAAGGACGGTGATTGAAAGGACAACCATATTCTGATTTTCAAGCGATTCAAAAGCCATATACCGGAATTGCAAAGTAGATACAGAGATCTCTCTGGTGGCATGAATGAAGGAGAAGTCTTTTAAAACTGAAATGCATATGAGTTCCTTAGAAAACATTATTATTTCCACAGATAATGTATATCAACTCACAACTCACCAATGAAACGTTCTCTTCATTTATATTTTCAGAATATTAAATATTAAAAAAACGAATTTCTCCATATTTGTCTTCACGGAGGAATACCTAAACCATAGAGCCAAAATAAATCATAACAAATATCAAATAATTTAGGAGGAAAATTGAATTATAAAATATTATTTACCACAATTTGATGAGAACGCAAAAAGTGCAAAAAAAAAAATAAACAAAATCTTGGGACAGATATTGCATATCAACTCTTCGAAGCAATTTTTTCCTCATCCTTATTTTCAAAAACGTGGATATATTCAAAAAAAGTGCAAATCTTACTCCAGTTTTCGCTCGTTTTCCACCATTCAAGAATATCTCAATCAGATCAGATTCCAAATAAACTAAGCATCGACAAATATCCAATAATTGAAGTCCCTAAACACATTTATTTCTCAGATAAAATGGATTCATAAAAAGCAGTCAATTATTTTCGTATACCACACTGATGAAAAAGAATGCGAAAAGCGCCAATAAAAAACTAACAAAACTGCACGCATGCGCAAACTGCCACCTACTTCTCATGTATGTACAATACATATATATACGCACACATTGTTTCGAATAATTCTCGGTGTTTATCATTGTTGATCATTAGGCGGCGAAATGCCAAAGAAACTGCGACTTTATAATTAAATTGAATGCCGCTGCACCGTTGTCTCATTCGGGCATGGCAGAACAAACACACAAAACACACATACCTATTCGTGTAGTGATGGTGAGAACCTGTGAAGTGAAATTCCAGTATGAACAGACAGACGGACAAACTGTTGCCACAAATGGCTGTTGCAAATAATACAGCACTTAGCTCGCTGACTTCCAACGCCTGTGGCTAAAAGCGTACAGACACATATGTATATATGTACATATGTGCGAGTAAAACGCCCTCGGCAGTGCGAAAAGTTATTTTTGCTTGGCAAAGCGACGATTATTACTTAAATTAGATTAATTTCAATGGATCTCTTCAACTCGTCATAAAATCCATCATCAAAATGAGAATGGTTTTTGGTGCTTAGTGTGGCATGCCACCAGGTGAATAAGTATGTGTGAGACTGATTACTACTTGCATACGAATATTAGTGTTGTTTGTGCTGTCAAAAAATTCACAATGGACACACACCGATTGCGAACATTTCGGCTGTTTTGAGTGTTCTGAAATGTGGCAAGGTCATCTATGTGGCCATAAGAGATGGAGCCATAAAATAATAATTATTATTATGTTGACTACAATGGAAGAAAACACCTGCAGTTTCTATTGACTTTACCTTCAATTGAATTGGTCATTTTAGACTTATCTTAAATTAAGATGTTTTATTCGGTTCCGAAGTAGGGCTGTACACATCCTTTGTGTGCAAAGTCTTCCGAATCCCTTAATAAAATATAAATATTTTACTTTTTTATGTTATTTTATATTATTTTATTTTATTTAATTTTATTTAATTTTATTTAATTTAATTTTATTTTATTTTATTTTATTTTATTTTATTTTATTTTATTTTATTTTATTTTATTTTATTTTATTTTATTTTATTTTATTTTATGTTATTTTATTTTATTTTATTTTATTTTATTTTATTTTATTTTATTTTATTTTATTTTATTTTATTTTATTTTATTTTATTTTATTTTATTTTATTTTATTTTATTTTATTTTATTTTATTTTATTTTATTTTATTTTATTTTATTTTATTTTATTTTATTTTATTTTATTTTATTTTATTTTATTTTATTTTATTTTATTTTATTTTATTTTATTTTATTTTATTTTATTTTATTTTATTTTATTTTATTTTATTTTATTTTATTTTATTTTATTTTATTTTATTTTATTTTATTTTATTTTATTTTATTTTATTTTATTTTATTTTATTTTATTTTATTTTATTTTATTTTATTTTATTTTATTTTATTTTATTTTATTTTATTTTATTTTATTTTATTTTATTTTATTTTATTTTATTTTATTTTATTTTATTTTATTTTATTTTATTTTATTTTATTTTATTTTATTTTATTTTATTTTATTTTATTTTATTTTATTTTATTTTATTTTATTTTATTTTATTTTATTTTATTTTATTTTATTTTATTTTATTTTATTTTATTTTATTTTATTTTATTTTATTTTATTTTATTTTATTTTATTTTATTTTATTTTATTTTATTTTATTTTATTTTATTTTATTTTATTTTATTTTATTTTATTTTATTTTATTTTATTTTATTTTATTTTATTTTATTTTATTTTATTTTATTTTATTTTATTTTATTTTATTTTATTTTATTTTATGTTATTTTCTTTTATTTTCTTTTATTTTATTTTATTTTCTTTTATTTTATTTTATTTTATTTTATTTTATTTTATTTTATTTTATTTTATTTTATTTCATTTTATTTTATTTTATTTTATTTTATTTTATTTTATTTTATTTTATTTTAACTTATTTTATTTTATTTTTTTTTATGTTATTTTATTTTATTTTATTTTATTTTATTTTATTTTATTTTATTTTATTTTATTTTATTTTATTTTATTTTATTTTATTTTATTTTATTTTATTTTATTTTATTTTATTTTATTTTATTTTATTTTATTTTACTTTATTTTATTTTATTTTATTTTATTTTATTTTATTTAATTTCATTTCATTTTATTTTATTTTTTTTATTTAAGTTTAGTTTAGTTTTATTTAATTTAACTTAATTTACTTTAATTTGAATTAATTTTCTTTAATTTTATTTCATTTTGTTTAATTTAATTTTACTTACTTTTATTTAATTTAATTTTATTTAATTTAATTTAATTTCATTTCATTTCATTTCATTTCATTTAAATAATTTGTTTAATTTAATTTAATTTTATTTTGTTTTAATTTCGTTTTCATTTTAATTTTTTAATCTAATTTAATTTAATTTTATTTTATTTAACTTTATTTAATTTAATTTTATTCATTTTGTTTTGTTCTATGTTATTTCATTTTTATATTTTTATTTTATTTTATTTTTAAATTAATAAAGAAAATTTATTTTTTAGACTTAATGCAATGTAATATTATTTTCTCGAAGTTATCTTAAAATGTGGTTAAAAGAATAATAATGAAGTACAAAAAGTCTTTTATACTAATTAGCTCTCCCATATTTTTCATTTGTCGTCTTCCAGCATTGAGTTTGTGGTCCATTCGCTGCTGTTGCTTTTGGTTTATTAATGTTAGCGCATACTTTTGCTTAATTGAATTTTAAACTCCGGCCCAAACATAAATTTACACAAATCAAAAGCGCCAAAACAGGGACGTAAGCATCAAATAAGACTTCTACAAAGAAAGAAAGACAAATATGCTTGTATGTACGGATATGTAAGCCTCACAGAAATGACTTGAAATGGTGAAGGCAACTGCACGCAAGATTAATTGAAATTTTATGAGCATCACATTTTCCGCGCGTAGACACAAACAATCAGCGAAACCACCTTTTGCCAACCCTTGAGGTCATTGAAGGTGAAACCGTTGCCATTTGCCGACACTGACACTGACACCGACACCGACACCGAAACCGTGGCCAGAGTGAGACTCAGCGCCTCCGTTATAGCCGTAACTGGGGACGAACTTGGCAAATTCGCGCTGCCGTGTCATTGCCGTTGCTGTTGCTGCCGATGTACCGAGGCAGAGCAATGACAATGAAGGCGCGACCAAGAGTGTGCCGCGTCGAAGGAAAAACACTTGAAAAATGGCAAACACATTAGACAAACGAGCTGGCAGGCGGACGAACGCGGGATATGTTTTGGCTGACGAATTGCCAAGTGGTCTGGCCTGCGCTGAGGACCGGCAACGTGAACGGAAAGGTCTTGAATCAGCTTACGCGCAAGCACAGCGTTGAAATGGACGGGGCGAACCCCAATGACTACTGACAAATGAGTGATCTCACTGACGCGATCCTGCTGACGCGTCAAATAGAAATTAATAGACTGTGAAATTATTTACGTGCCCTTGTGTGTGTGTGTATGGCATACGCCTCGACACGTTTAAGCCGCACACTGAAGAAAAGCCCAACAAAGTTGCCTCGCGGTGTTTGCTGAGCGCTTAGCACTTTCGTAAGCGTTGAACGCTTTAAGCAAAGTGTTGACTACAACAGCCACCATGGCGACGTGATGAGTCGAAACGGAATTCATCGTATGTGCGCGTGTGTATGTGTGTGTGTGGCCATAAGTTACCGACCGGTGCCAATTACGGCGTAAATGTGCCTACGATTTTTCACACAAATTTGACATTTGCAAATCGGCAAACGTCAGTGGTGCAGTGGCGCGATTGGGCGATGCCAGGTGAGCTGAGGCAAATACATCGCGTCGGTTATTTGGCCATCATATACAAAGGTAGACACGCTCTGGCAAGCGGCACACGAAAGTAAATCTCAAATTGATTTTTAATGTCGAAATTAACCCAAATTGAAGGAATTCACTTTCTACATTCCCGCGAACTGTGTCGGCTTTGGCCTGGGAACTTGCAACGCTAAGTAAAGTTAGTTGAAGCGGCGCACGGTTGGCATTGTAGGATATATTTACTTTGTTTGCATAACTTCCGTATCTATTATAATGTAAACATAGTCGTCTCCCTCGTCATCGTTGCCTCAGAACATAATGGCAGAACATGTACGATGGGTTTCATAAAAATAGAAAAAGTTACATCTAGATGGCGTTGATGTCGAGAAATGTGAAAAATAACCGTCAATGGTTAAACTTTTATGGCGTTAGATACTCGTAAGTGTACTGCAGGTACGAAGGAAGGGCATCACCTCCTGGATACAGATACACATACCAATGTCCGCACGAAATTATAATTTTCCAATAGTTTCTTGGAACACCTTTCGCTTACACTGTGAATGACAAACGATTTTATTTTCCGCAAATGTCATATCCTTGGTCATAGGAGAAGAAGAAGAATATATTAATTTCAGGCGCCAAGTAGCTCAGAAGCTCATAAGTTTCTTCCTATGAAAAATCAGGCAGCAATGTATGTTAAAAACCTCTTTTTTGTCGGTAAAAAACAATTTGAATACCCAAACTGCAGTAGTCGTGATTCTAAGGTTTCGCAGGCGTAGTGTGCTCTTCCTTATTTATTACTTTATTTATTGTAAATTCCGATTTTTTGTAGTTTTATCATTATAATTTCGTTGTTATTATTTTTTTCAATGCAGAAATTTTTTCACATTTCATAAAGCTGCCTGCACCTGCCCGAGGCGTAGAAATTAACGAGCCACTCAATTGTTGGGCAAGTGCCAAGGCGAGGCAAATGAGAAACCGCAATTTGAAATTTAACACTTAAACTTGTTGATATTTGTCAGTGTCAAGTGTCAAAAGTAATTACGAAATAAATGAGGAGGAAGGGCGATGGAGGCACTTTAGCTGTTGCACCGTTGCAAGCGAACCCGCTTGGCGGCACATGGCACATTGTGAGCTCGCATTATCTTATTATGCAAAAATTCTGCTTGTAATTTAGTTCCATTCCGCTTATCAACAGAAACAAGAGTATGTGCTCGAAGGATATACATATCAATCTTCGGTGTATATCCCTTGCATATCCTTTGTATATCCTTTCGCACTTAACCCTAATGCAGATCAGCCGTTTGGATAAGCCACAAGAAAACAGCAACAGCAATAATAATAATAATAATACTCACCAAGTATAAGATTATGTCGCAATTTTTATTTGTGTACAATGTCCAGCAAACGAATATAAACTCTTTATCAACCCGGCCTCCTTCGCACGCCCCTCGCCCTCTCCGGCGAGTTTCTTTATTTTCGAATGTACGAACTCATTTAAATTGGCTTAATGAGTTGACAATGCGTATCCTTTTACATATAACCTTCATATGCAGTTGTCCTTACAACTCCTTTCAGCAGCTGCGCATAAATTTTATAAGTCAACACCGTTACAAATGCACATTTGTTCAAAATCCACTTGCATTCTCGCCTGTTTGTATGTTTGGCTCTGCTCTCTTCAACTTGTCATAATCGCCTTCGTGCGCCGTGGCTGTCCTTCGCTCTGCTGAATATTCGCACTATGTTAACGAGTGTCCTTTCGCTACAGCGGCGCACCACACACACGCATCCTTCACGATAATTGCGTGCTTAATTCAAAGCGATAAAATTTTGCAGTCGACACAATTTCTGTTGTTGACGCTTAATTTAAATTGAAATTCCACTGATAATTTCTGGTGGGCAGGCTCTCAACAAAGGGGTGAATAAAGTTATCGGGATTTCAAAAAAAAAAAAAATATATTCTTTTAAGTTAGTAAATGATAGATGGCAAGAGGAGAACCGTGGTGTCATAAATTAATGTAGTCAGAGAAGTTTTATGGACATATGGAGAGGACTGCCACTACGATACTTGGAATCAAACCGAACCTTTTGAACAGCGTTGCCAACTAAAAATTTTAAATTCAATGTCAAAAAAATTTTTTTTTGGTTTACAGAAACTACCTAAAAAATTGATAACTATTTTAAATTAGGTTAAGTAAAAAGTTCGTTCGTTCGTTTTTTCAAAATATGATAATTTTGTGTACATTTGTCCGATTTAAGTCAAATATGCTCCGTTTTGTTCGTAAACTTGTTGCCAATGAGATGCCAATTTCATTATACCCCTCTCGTAGATGGTTGCGTCCCTATTGGCAAAAAATCGGAGCGCCAATTTTCATAGTTCTCTCTTGAGGGCAACTTCTCACTCATTAAGCGTGTTCGCCATGGACAGGAAAATATGGTAATCACTTGGTGCCAGGTCTGGACCTCCCATCCGAGCTCCTGGAGCTTCTGGCGCATCACCAAAGACGTGGCCTGGCGTTGACCTGAGTGCTGCCTTCAAGCGGTCCAGTTGTTGGCAACAGAGGTCCGAATTGAACGTTTGGTCATAGGGGAGCAGCTCGTAGTAGATGATTCCTTGCCAATCCCACCAAACACACAGCAAAACCTTCTTGGCCGTCAATCCTGGCTTGGCCACCGTTTCGACTACGACCGATTTCGCTTGACGTTGTCCTAAGTGATCCACTTTCATCGCCAGTCACCAAACGCTTCAGAAATGGGTCGATTTTGCTGCGATTCAGCAGCGATTCGATGATGGAAATTCGGTCTTTTTTTGCGTTAGTTCGTGTGGCACCCAAACATCAAGCTTCTGTTTGAATCCAAGGTTATGCAAATGGCTCCAAACGGTTTTCTGGCTTATCTTTAGCTCCTCAGCAATAAAATAAGTGCTCCGTGACGGTCTGTTTCCACTATTTCCATGATTTACCGAATTTTCGACGGCAGGCCTTCCGACGCGTGGTGCATCTTTGACTTCGAAATCACCGGGACGGAACCTAGCAAACCATTTTTGCGCTATACGTTCGTTTACAGTATCGGGCCATAAACTAAATTAATCCTTTCAGCCGCTTTGGCTGCTTTTTTTTGACAACGTACTGAGTCAATCAATCGAAAAACTGTCAAAGACGAACTGTTAGCACAAATAAACACGTTTTCAGCGCCACATAGTATGACATGATGCGACACGTAACACTAGTACTATGGACAATAACGCCAACTCTTAGATAAAAAACGAACGAACTTTTTACTTAGCCTAATATTTTAACTGCTATCGATAGTAATAAAGAGAATAGAAAGTGGAAGGGAAAGAGAAAGTGAGTAACTAACGCCCGCGCTGCTCGATATCCTAGTATCTAGAATTCTACTACTATCAGGTCACAGAGTTCTAAGAAAATATTGCGGGGCAAAGCAAAAAAGAATGAAAAAAGCCAGGCGAGGGATACTTAATTGAAGAGTGCCTTTTACTCATCGAAAACAGATGTTCCTAAAGTAATTTAGCCTTTTGCGAGACATTCAATAACAGCAAGAGAAATGATTAGCAGCAAATGATTTCCAAGGGTCTCATGTAGATGATGATGTAAAGGACTTCAAGAAGATGGAAAAGACCACATGAGGTTTACTTACCCTAAACTATGTAGAGAGCCGTCTGCAGTTCAATAAGAAATTGCGTAGGAAACTCTATGGTGAAACCAATTCAGCGGCTTAAACTTAGAAGAGCATTTTTAATGGACTAATTTAACTCAAATGGAGCAATTAAAATATCAAACGCTCCTAATGCTCTCGGCGCTTAATTTGAAAATGCATTTTTTTATGGGGTAAACTTTTCTATCTTTCTTTCCGCATAGTCTAAATGCAATTTAAAATAATTTGAGAATTTCACGCATTTCTGCATGAGTCACAAGCCCCTTCGGCAGGACGTTACGTGGTGGTGGTCAAGCAGTTATTAGCCGCCACTTGTGGGAATGTGCAACATTTTCAAATGCATATTGTGCAACATGTGCGTGTTTTATTGCAATTGGTAAGTGCAACGTGGTATGATATACAACAAACTGCAAAAAATGACAAAAGGTTATGAACATTGCCACATTGCGTGGCATCATTAGTTGTGTGCCGCGGGTGTTTTTTCGAACATTTCATTTAATTGATGTAGCGTATTTGAGCACAAATATTTGAAATCGCCTCAGCGCTTATATATGTATGTATGTAGTTACATGAGAAAATCAATTAAAAATTATATTTGATTTTTCCCTCAAAATTCCTTCAAAGAAAATTCATATTCACACGCTTGTCCACACTCAACCTGCCGCCTACCGCCTGCCGCAGTCATCTTTTCCACACTCACATCACTCGCAGCATTTTTTGCTATCTCCACAGCCTTTTCTTGTTACCGCCAGCGGTCACTTTCCACACGCCGTTGCACCCACAAGTCAAAGAAGGAAAAAAAAAAATGAAAAATGTTCAGCAAAACAAATTGACAAAATTGTTCGCACCTGGCCGGTCATAATGTCCACTACCGTTGTGGGCTACGCTCGACGGCCGGTCTCCGGTCTCCGGTGGCAGTGGCAACTGGTCGCCGCTACTTTCACAGCTTCTGCAGTGAGTGGTGTTTTTGGGTCGGTGTGGGCAGCAGCAAACGACCAATCGACAACACAATATTCCCAGTAATTTTCGCATACGTCACGGTCACATTTGCGCTACCAAACATCACCCATCACCCATGGCCCAACTCACCTGCTCGCTGCTCATTTTCTCTGTTTGTCTTGCATATCGAATGATCATTTGCCACCGAGTCCGCCATAACCCACTCGTAGGCTGTTGGACGTCAACTTGGCTGCCTCGCTGACTGGGAAAACTGCGGACGTGATTTTATTGGCTAAAGAAATTAAATATTTTCCTCGGTTTCGGCGAGAAAAATTTGCAACTGCTCAACTAAGTATGTGCAACATTGTGGCATGTAACACTAAAATTTCTTTCTCCTCTTTTCGGTGTGCAATGTCCAGTACTTACCGTTAGCAATGCATGTGATTGCTTTTGGTTAGGAAAATATTTGCGTTTGCTTCATTGCAGCGTTACTAACATGATAATATCCGCTATTCCGAATCGCAACTACCGGTGTGACGAATATCAAGTAGCTTGTGGGTGGCTAAACTGAAAAATTTGCAAAAAAGAAATAATATTTAGAGGTCATTTTCACATCATTAAGAAGTTTAACTGAAGTTGTAGCAAACACCCTCACACTGATACTCTTCAGCACGTACCTAGAGAGCTCATCCAAAACAGTTAGTTGTCATTTAGTGGGAAGAGATGTCGTCACTAAAATGGAAGGGTTCGAGTCCTGGTCCGACCGACATCCTTTGGCAGGAAATATCAAGCCCCAAAGTGTAATTATAACATGAAATATAAGCATCTCATAAAAACCCACAACCGATTGGAGGCGGCTTATAATAAACTGTAGGTTCCTCCACTTGTTGAAAAACATCAAGACGACAATTATGTACAGCCTTGACCAAAAGTAATAGGCACCCCACTAATTACTGAATTTTTTGTTTTAACAAGTGATGTAATGAAGTTTTATTAGTAAAACAGTGAAATTACAATGAATTAGTGATAATAACATTAATATTTAGTAGGTCCACCCTTCGATTTAATAACGGCAGCAATTCTCTTTGGCATGCCGCGTACAAACTTTGCACATTCGTCCCCACTTATAGCGTATCACTCGTTATTTAAGGCATTATTTAAGGCAGGTTTTGATGTTATACTGTGTTCCTTAATCTTGCGTTTTAAAATAACCCACACGTGCTCAATGGGATTAAGATCTGGAGACTATGCAGGCCAATCTAACAAAACAATGTTGTTATCTCTAAATCAACGCATCGTAGTCGCTGATTTGTGACAATAAGCTTTGTCTTGCTGAAATTGAACCCCGTCTAAATTGGTATCGCCGAAAATGCGCGTTACCGAAGGCAGAAGAACAGCTTCTAATACAATTATGTACTTTTGACTGACCTTGCGACCCTCGCAAACGAACATTTCGCCGACACCATCAGCAGCCATGCAGCCCCAGATCACAATGCTGTCTCCTCCATGCTTAACAGTGGGTACCACGCAATCTGGATGATATTCTTCCCCAACCCGTCGCCTCACGGACGTCACACCAGGTGTTCCAATTATCTGTAGAAAAGAAAAAATAATGTTTTCATAAGATTTTTATGGCTGTTAATACTTTAAGACGAACTTAACTAAGCTTACCTCGAAGTTTGATTCATCAGACCACAGAACATTCGACCAATCTTCTTCCGTGAAATGTTGGTATCGGCGAGCCCATTTCAAACGATTTTTCCTATTATTTTATGAGAGCCACGGCTTCTTTCGGGCTTTACATCCTTTTAAACCTGCTTCCAGAAGTCTTCTTCTAGCCGTTCGAGCACTAACTGGTTTACTAAATTCATCCGAAAGGGCAGCTGCAAGGGCAGAAGAAGATTTTTTGCGATGCTTGAGAGACTCGCGTATAAGTATTCGGTCTTCTCGTTTACTGGTTAGATGCTTTCTTCCCCTTTTTGTTTTATTATTGTTTGATTTCGTCTCCACAAATCGCCTGATAGCACATTGGACCGCGAACCGCGAACATCCCACCAAATTGGCATTTTTAACCTGAGACTTACCTTCTTCACTTATAACTTGTATTCTAACTCTATCATCGTAACTAATTTCACTTTTTTAGGCATTTCGATAAATATGAACTGTTTTTATAAGATTGGTAACTTTTCACTAAATGTACGTGTAATTTACACTTTCACTTTCAAATTTTGCGAAAATAATTTATGAATTTCTTAAAAATACAATTTTTAGGTTTAGCTTACCCAGAGTGCTATGACTTTTAATATTACACAATTTATTCGTTTAATCAACAGTTAAACACCCATTTAAGACATTTACAAAAAGAAATGGTAACTTTGATAGCCACATTTGAGAATACTTGTATTTTAGTGGGGTGCCTAATACTTATGGCCAAGGCTGTATATATATCGATGTAATATGAGTAATGAGTTTTTTTTTATGCCCGCAATTTCAAATATAGCTGCATCGTTTCCATATTGCCGTGACAATATAGCGAACCGATTTCTTAAAGACCGAGGTCATCTATGAGTGACTCCAATAAACCTCCTCTGTAAAATATTTTCATTTCATCCATCTCGCACAAAATATTTTTAATTTCCTTTATTCCTCGTAAATATTTTTCAATCATCTGACTCAGTTATCCCATGAGTTTTCCTGGTATTTTCGAATCTAATCTACGAAAGGCATCTTGTATTCTCAAACTCTGACATGTGTAGTTACACATACGAGTATTGGTAAAGATGACTGCCGCTACAGGTAAATTATTAATCTTCCTCAAATTAGCATCTTGATTGTATTTGTATTTGCATTTGTTGCATGCAACCTTACATACATACATACATATGTATGATACATAAGAAATGATTACAAGAACATTGATCACAAAAAACCATTGATCTCAGAACGAGAAGCAGCAGCAGCAACAGGTCTCCTTAACGAATGCCAAAACAAATACAAATCAGCCCAACAACAACAGCACCGTGTGTTGTTGATATGATTGCGTTAATTAATCTTTTGAAATAAATGGAAAAATCGTTTTCCAAAAACATCCAGACGGACAGACAGACGGAGAGTGAGACACACTTCGGTGAGCGAGCCGAGTCAAGTCAAGTCAATCACTTGTGTGTGTGAATGTATCTCACGGCTTGGTATGGTGACGAGTGCGTAGTCACAACAGTGCGACGGCACAAAATCTATCTCACGGCCAGTTGGAGGCACCAAAGTGTTGAGCTCCAAGTGCCTACCAGTTTGTCAGCCGGACATACTGATGTGCTGGTGGTGATGTCTCTTAGCTGAGGGCAACGCGCTGATCAGATGGCATGTTGCTGCCAAAGTCCAGCGACGGTTGAGTACTCCCAACGCTGAGTGTTGGCCGGTGGCCGGTGGCTGGTGGTAGTTGGTTGTTAGCGTGCAGGCGCCTGCGTCTCTGTCAAATTAAGTGTTTGTGTCGCTCGCCATTAATCAAAACAAATCAAAATTATACGAAAAAAGCAAGAAGAAGAAATCTTGGACGCCACATGTGTGAGATTGCCATTTCGCCCTCTGCCACAGACACTGCATGCATGCAACAGCAACAAGTACGAGTGCTGCGAACACGCGAACAGTAGAGGATCAGCGTTAATGTTAAGCATCAGCTGTAGATGTCACCTGCTGCGCGAACACACACAGTCCGTCCGGACTCTGGATGGTTGAATTTTATTGCTTTCTTCTTATTGTTGCATATTAGGTATTCATCATGCAACATAGCACACTCATATGCAGTAACACATCTTTGATGAATGATGGACAACTGTTGATTTGTTGTTGTTGCCCATTACAAGCGATCTTCAATTTTACGGCAAAACATTAGCCATTTGTCTGATGGAGCTGCGCCTTCTGCGAAAGTCTGGGAAAGAGACAACTCGTTTAGTAGAATTCTATATTATAAGCGTTGCAACAACAGAAGCTTCCAAAAATATCCGTATCCGTAGTAGCAATAATTAATCGAACTTGTTGCTGTGGGAACTCTTTTTTCGCTTCAAATGGCTTTAGTTTTAATTAATTTTCGAATATTTTATATTAAATGACAATCAGTGAGGAGTTGTGTGGGAAAATAGCAGCACGAAATATGGAAAAGCATTTTGAATAAGTGACCGAAGAGAGGTATGATGGGTTGCTCGCATGGCTTAAGGTCATTTGTGGACAGTTTTGTTGGAAGAAAATAATTTGTTAAATACTTAATAACCGTAAATTCCACAGAGAGCTCCAGAAACAGAAGTAGAAGTAGAAGTTCTCTTTTAATAACACAAATACAATGCCGAAGTGTCTTTGTTGGTTGGTTGAAATGGTTGCCGCGCATCAGTACACTAAGGCCACCAAGCGGGTCTATTGTGATACCTCTGAAGAACCCAATGATCCCCACCCGCTAATCGAATAAATGTGTGGAGTTTACAAAACTGAGCAAACTTACTACTCCAAAGTGCGGGGCATTCGCAAGGGCAGTGCCTTAAATGTTACAGGTTCCTCTTCTTGCCCTCAACTTCCACAGAAGTCGTTAGATGGTACGCCCAATCACTTTGCGTGTTTTCCCAATAGAACATGTACTGTAAGAAGATTTGTAACTATAGATATCTACTTTCTTTTTAGCACGACCTTCACGGACCTTAACCTTCTTTCGTCCCACTCTTGCCGGGAACGAACTAGACGCAGTTGAAGAAGTTACAGGCCTGTCAAAACACTGCCCTTAGGACCGCGACTGGAAACCTCCTGATGTCGCCGGAGCATCACTTGCAGAGCGAAGCATCTATGCTACGAGTTAAGGAGCATAATGTTTTGCTAAGCAAGCAGTTCCTTGCGGTAGCTGAACTAGGCACATCAGGAAGGTATATCAGGAAGGGAGTACTTGACTTGAAGAGCACCATCCAGCAACTCGTGCAACAACCGCTGGACAGGACGGCATACAGACAAGCGCTGAACGCCATTCACCAGGAGTCAGTCACCACCTTCAAAGACTTCCTTCCCGTGAATAGCGTGCTCGAAGATAAGCCACCAACTATTGCGGACAAAGAGCTTGAGCTGCCTCGAGAGACCCTGGCACAACTTAGGTCGGGATATTGTGGCAGGTTAAACTCCTACTTATCCAGACTCGACCCCAGCATACCCAACGTATGCCCTGCATGTGGAGAGTCACGACACTAACCCACTCTTCACATGCCCTCTTAAACCGACTCATCTAATCCCCCTCTCTCTTTGGTCTAATCCTGTCCAAACAGCACGTTACCTGGACCTCCCTTTAGGTGACCTCGGCGACTTAGATTGATTAAACCTGTCCTAAGCGGGGTTAAGGAACCGCTACAACAACAATAACAACAGACTTCTCCATCTTAAGTTAGCGTCTGTTTGCAAATGGAGATTGGCATCCCTAAACTCTGCTTTGATGGTGAGTGTAGAAAGCAAGTAACCTTGCTTGCAAGCTCGTCCGCCATCTCATTACCCGATATTTCTCTTTGTCAGACACCCATACCAGTTATTTGTACAGCTTCCAGGGCGCTTAATGCATCCTGGCAATCCGAAAATTTCTGAGACCACCTTTGAGCGGAGACTATTGGTAACATCCAGTAAAGCCGCCAATTTCGCTTGAAAAACACTTTAGCTGATACGGTAAAGGAAAGTACTTGCAAATACCATCGAGTTTGCATTTGCTGGTGTTAAGGGGGGACATCTGAGTAACTCAAAAAAAATAAGCGGATTTTCTGGATTTTTTTTTGACCAAACGAAAGAGCCAATCGAAATTTTGTAAAGTAGGTTTTATAATATGCGATCCGATGTACAAAATATGATTTTTTGAAAGAAATCGAAAACAAAATGGCGGCTGTGCAGCATTTCTTCGTAGGCCCTATTTTTGGGAAGGGGGTCCATGGCCGGAAAGCTAACGTCCTTAATTTTTGATCTGGAACAAAAAATAAAGTTTTGTTAGTTTCTATACATCAACAGCTATCGACACACGTAGGATTTTTTCGATATATTGATTTTTCGCAAAATGGTGCGTGATCGAAAAAAAGTTCAAATTTTCACGAGGAAAAAAAGTCCAAAAATTGTTTATAAAAAAAAAGTAAGCAATATAAAAAAAAAAATTATACGTGTGTCGATAGAGGAAGGAATTTTGAATATACTGTCAAAATTTCAGATCGATCGGTTAAGATTTGCTCGAGTTATGTTTCCGGCCGTCTAAAAAAAAGTGGTTTCGAGAAAAACGCGTTTAAAGTTATTATATATATATAGAATATGCCTATGAAGCATTGCCGCAGAATGGAAAATTTGGACATTTAGACACTTTTGCCGGATTCTATCTTGTGGTATATTATTTTTAAGATCCTAAAGCATCTTTTAAACGAAAAAAAAATTTTTTGATTTTTTCAAAATTTTACTCAGATGTCCCCCCTTAACCTGTTACATTGGTTTCTATCCTGTATAACAACCTTAAAATCTGTGGTAAAGTCAGTAAATGTCTTTTCGATTGGTACCTTACCAGAGAATGTTAATATAAAGAGAAGGCGGAAATGTTAAGCCAAATCCGTTAGCTTAGCACAATAGGGGACCGGTCGAAAGTGAAGACGCGACCCATTAAGAGACTCGCACTAAGGCGATTTCACACTCAAGAAGAAGAATTATAAATTCTCTGATATAACACTTACCGCCACTAGCGCCACCTGCTGACTGCTGCGGCGACATACCATTCAAGTTGAGAACCACTTGCAAATGCTTTTGTTAGCCAACAGACGGCACGTTCGCAGCTACCATTCAACTACCGCTAGACGGCGCACGCATCGAGTCACAGTGGGCTGGTAAGGTCCCGTTGGTATGATTTACACATAATTTTTTTTTGTAATTTCTTTTCATCTTTATTACAATCAAAGAGTACACGATTTTAGGTAAATACAAAAACTGAAGTTACAATTACTATTTCATAAAATAATGCAATAATAATTACAATAAAACCTACATACTAACACATACACGTATATTATTTTGATTTTTTTCTAACTTTAAAAGTTTTTATTTTATTTACTAACTCTATTACAAAAGCTAAATATACATACATACAATAAATAAATTCATATGTATTTTCACAAATACATTGAAAGAAATTTTAATTTTTAATTACACATAATAATATTTAAATTCAATTATATTCTATATAACGGGTTTACGAGGATAAAACGAAATAATTTCGTAAAATGTTAATAATTAATTGGAGAAATTTTTTTAAAAACTCTTTAAAATAACCATGGTTTATATGAAAGTAGACATTTGGTGTGCTCTGTAAGCAGAGGGAATCATTGGTTCATATTTCTTCAAAAACTTTTGATGTCCCTAATTTCAATAAAAAGTTTTCGAAAATTGGGCCTCTCTGAACGCAGAGGAAGAATTGTATGTGCAAAAATTGGTAAGACACTAGAGTGGCTCAAAGGATTGGTAGAGATATAATTGAAATTTTAACAGAGCATATTTAAGAAAATTTTCAGTGGAATATATTTTTGAACAATCGCTGAAGCCTTTTAAATTAATTCCTGAAGACCATGTTTCCAAAATATTCATTTATCACTAAAACTTGTCGGTTGTTGGTTTGTTTGAAAGAGTGAATTGAGGACCTGACTATGAGCGGCCGCTTTAAAGCCACTGAGTAGGCCGTCTATGCTAGGGGGTTATCGAACAGTGAACCCGATTTGATTAATTGTTTTATTTTCCATTTATGTTAGGCCGGGGTTGTGGGCCTTGTGAAGAAGATATGATGACTCCATCGATTGAAGGTTTGATGATTTCAAGTTCTTCTTTGCAGGCTCTGAACTCAGCCAATTCAACTATATTTAGTAATTGAATATAATATCTCAGGAATATATCCCAGTCGAGGGTATTAAGCTTCGTTTTGCTTAATGCAAGTTAAAGTTTAGACTCCACGCTGCCCACGGTAAAGTTTTACGACTTACGTTGGAAGTTTTCGAGGCCCTTTAGTGTTCCTCTAGCGTTTACTGCTCTGGATAACATTTGAAGGCGCTGAAAGATCTAAGGCAGTCAGAATATTTTTTCTTTGGTCCTTCTTTATTAAAAAAGAGAATATTTTTAACAAACTCGTAAAACTTTCCGATAAGACCAAAGTGTCTTTTTGTGCTTTGTAGGACCGAGTACACTCTTAAATCTTATTCACCTTTTTGAATTGGTGACATTTCCCGAAACACCCTTTATATTTGGGATATTTTAAATAACTTACAACTGGTGGATATGCCTCTATGTTTCGTTAGTCTAATCTTTAATATTTACATAAAGTGTTTAATGATTTATTCAATTTTAAATTCTATCTAAGTTAGACAATTATTCAGTTTAACATTAATTTCAAATTTCTATTTACTTTAATTTAACTTAAGTTTCCTTTCAAATTCGCTATCTAAGTCTTAAGCCAAACTTAAGGTAATTACAACTTTCATTTTCTCATGACGACTTAGACCTGTAATATAATTTCATATTATTCATATTTATTTAATATTAATTCGCTATGAACTTCTACGTAAGCTTTTAAGCCTCAACTCTCTACTGGATGGAGATGTAGGTGGCCATTTCAGGCTTTAAGTGCTTCGAATGTTCGGTGAATGCAGTTTTTTGTTTGATGTATGTATGTATGTAAATGAGAAAAGCATACAACTCTACACGTGCGGCAATTGTTCTAGTGTAGCAGCAGCAACGTTATTGCCCACCTGCGCCGGCGGCGGTGGCGCGCCTGTACCGCCACCGCTACCTTCAACGGAGCCGCTCTCCGCCTCCGAGTCCTTGATGGAGCCGCCTTCCTCGTCGCCGACAAGTGCACGATACTTCTTAGCGATCGCCTCCCAATCGGCTACGTTCTCGATACGATTCTGATTGGCAGCGGTAAAGCTCGTTTGCGACCCGAGCGGTGAGAGATGTACCACAGAGAGAGCCACCGAGTCTACTGGCCATTCAAAAATTGTTGAGAGTAGCATGTTTGTTTTGTTGTTTACATAAAATCGTGTGTGGGAAGAGGATTAAGAGAAATAAAATGAGTATTTTTGTGCTTCTTTAATGGTTGATAAAATTTTGCGAAATTTTGAGCTAGCGCAAGCTAGGGAGCCAATTCTCAGTGTTTTTAGGCGGAGTGGAAGTAATGAAATCATTCTTCTCACACCCACCCTTATACGTTTGTGTGAGTTTACGTTATTATTATTATAAATTATTATATTATATATTAAGCATAGGCATGTACATATGTGAGCTTTCCATAAAAGCTCCACTAGCGCTCTTTAAGCAGCGGCTCTAAACGCGATTGGTTCACTTTGCTACGCGTAGCTGCAAAAACTCGCTCAACGCGCACGCGCACTTCACAAACTTTTAAGAGCTTTCAAGCGCTTTTCTATATATATGTATATATATTTATGTACATAGTTTGTGGAGTGGGCGTGGCATTTTTATTTTTTATTTAATTTTTTTCATTTCGTGGTGAGCTAAAATTGGAAAGCAGCATTGCAGCGACACATACACTTCCTACCTTTCTTGATCTTCGAAAGCCACTTGGCGCCAGCCTTTGTGCGCGGACTGGCCTGCCGTATTCCCATCATCTGTACCAGACTTGGACGCTTCTTTTTCTTCATGCGCGCCTATGCGTTGAATGGCGTGTAAATTTTTTGTTGGAATTTATGTTTGTGTGTTGTTGGTTGATGAACGGTGATGAGGAAACGCGTGTGGCGTTGGCAGTTGGCAGTTGGCAGTTGGCAGTTTATTTATTTATGAGGACAAAAGACAACGACAACAATAACAAACATACATGTATGAGTTGGAGCAGTGGCAAATAGACAAACATCGACGACTACGAGATCAGGTGCTGTGCTGAGAGTGCGCTTCTCGGGGAGTGCAAAGGACATAAACAGGATGCTCGTGCGTACACAGTGTGTGCGAGAGAAAAGAGTGAGTGAGAGTAGATATATTTTTATAGTTCAAACCAGGAAATAGTTCAAATAAAAAGTGCACCGGAAAACGTGCGGAAAAGTTGAAAATAAAAATCGATTTGTTGCCATTTTGTTTTAAATGGGTTGGGGAAAAGGTCAACTAATTGTGTTTTAGGTAAAAGTTGTGTTGTTTGCGGTTGCACCCGCCTAGCAGCTGTACTACACTCTTCTTCTTTACCTTGACCTTCTCGACGATCCACATAAACCATGTGGTAACTAAATTAAGCGGCGAGGGGGCGGTTGTGGTGCGATGCATGTTGCGTATAAGCTTGGACAGGCCGAATTTCCATTCAATATCGGATTGAGCCTGAATTTCGCGAATTGAAATTTGTTTTGTTGTGTTGATTTTCAAAAAAAACAACAACGCATTCCAAAAAGTAGGCATATTTATGATGGATGATGTATTGAGGTTATGTTAGAATGCGATTTACACATTCCATTATAAGTGCACGGCGATGAGTGTACAGTTATGTAGATATGGAAGAAATAAAGAACACAGTATATGCAATATTTAATATTCAAAGCATTAACAATTTCTCAAATAATCAATTAGTACTTGTATGCTGAAAGAAAGATATATGTATGTACCATAAATCACAATTATTTCTATATATATATTTGTATATAGGCTGGAAGCTTTGAAAATAATTAATAAACGATTTCTAATATTGTTATACTCTCTCAACTTGCTCCTGGCCTTAAAGTACACAAACTCTTGGAGGCAAAATCGTGATCTTAACGCCAGCTGCCTTTTTACTAAAATAAAACTTCAAAACTGCCTTTATTAAATAAATCGTTAAGATCACAATAAAGCACATGAAAGCTTTCATAGCGCACTTTTCCGTAAGCTGCATAGCTTGCGCTATGTTAATTATACGCGTTGAAAGCTTTCAGCTTTGAAGGCAAACAATATTAGAAATACTGAAAAAATATATAAAAAAAATTATGAAATAAACGTTTTTATAACATCCATGCAAGAACAACATGCAATTAAATTCAGTGTTACACAATTAAAAATAAATAACGCACTAAATCTATTAGAAAGTCACACACTGAAAGCACGCAGCTTTTGCCTTTAACTTTTTTCTGAAAGCTCAGCATTTGCTTGAAAGCACATGTTTTTATTCGGTTTTTTAAGCCTTCTATTTAGCTAAAACATTTAGAAGCTTTTTGAATAAGACATTCTTATACACATTTCTATTCTAATAACACTTAGCTGGGCACACATAGAAAACTAAACTAATTAAGCTAAGCTTTTATTTTATACATTATCATAAAGAAACAACCGTTTAGCTAGGTTAATTGTATCTTTAAGATCGTTTTCGGCGAATACTCATACGTAACGCTGGTCTTATTTCCTTTCGTAAGCCGAAGTTGCAAGTCTGGGCAAATGATGGATTTACTGTATTGTAAGTATATAGTTTGAAAGCTTTTCAACGGAATTGCTGTAAATTATTTTACTAAGTTTAATATGTAGTTTTTAAGATCAAAAGCTTTTTTGGACTTTAAGCTTATTTACATAGTTGGAAGTTGCAAGAGCTTTAAAGCACTTTTTATGAATACATATTTATATTTTTGGCACAAAGCTTCCTTTCACCTGTTCGGAATTTCATGTTATTCACGATTCATTAATTGAACGTAAATATATGTATGTAGATAAATCAAGGCTAGTTGTTTAATTAATTAATCAATGAATTGATTGAATAATTATTAATAACAAGTATTTTTTATTATATAGAATGTAATCATATTCGGCTAAGAACTATAAATGGCATGAGATTTAAATGAAATATTGATATATTTTACTACATTTTTTAACGGTACTTCTCAAAAAAGGTAATTACTTCAATTTAAAGTGAATATTTTGTGTTTGATTTCAAACATTTTTGTGATTTGAACAAAATAATGACAATTTTTAAAAGTTATTATTAGATTAATAAAAGTATATATATGGACGCATTTTAATCTCAAATATTATTTTAAATAACAAAGTATCAGTAAAAATAGCAGAGGAAAATTATCTATTTTTTAATTTTATATTTAAAAAAATTATTTTGCTAGTTTTATACTCGTATAGCTATAAACCGATCTAAGTGGAAAACTTATCAAAAAGTTTTAAAAAGTTATCTCAGGAGGTTCAAATACCATTTATGGAGAAAACAAAAACACTATATCCCTTCAAACTTTATTCCAAAAAAATATAAACGTTTTCCGAAGAATATCATGCTTCAAAGGTTAACAAAAAAATCTAAAATCTACTGTATTTTCGAATTTATTAAAAAAAATGTATGAATTTTTCTGGAAAAGATGCAATGAGAAGTTATATAATACCTTCTGCTCAAATATAAACGAGACTGGCTCATAAAACAAAAACGGTTAATTATTCTTCAATATATATATTATCCTCTTCAAAATAGTCACCATTGGAGCCGATACACATATGTCACCTTTTTTTTCCAATCTTCATAACACTTCTGGTAGGCCGCTTTAGGTATGGCTTTCAGTTCCTCCTTCGAATTCTCTTTTATGACTTTAATCGACTGAAAATGCTTTCCACGAAGCGACAATTTGAGTTTAGGGAAAAGAAAAAAGTCACACGGTGCCATGTCGGGTGAATACGGTGCTTGCGGAACAATATTTACGTTGTTTTTGGTCAAATAATCGCGTACAAGACGAGACGTATGAGCAACAATTTTGGAACAAGTCGAGCAGAAACACGTCTCATGCCCAAAACATCGTGAATAATGCTATGAGCGGATCCATTTGATATGTTGAGCTCACTAGCTATCTCTCTTTCAGTCACACGACGATTTTCCAACACAATTTTCTTTACTTTTTCGACGTTTTCTTCGTTTATTGACGTTGCTGGACGACGATCATGGGGCAAGTTCTCCAGCGATGTACGGCCGTCCTTGAACGACTTATACCAATCAAAAATACGTGCACGTGATAGGCAAGACTCCCCATATGCCTTCTGCAACATTTTCATTGCGTCCGTCGCACTTATTCCATTGGAATAACAAAATTTCAAACAAACTCTTTGCTCAACGTTAATTTCCGTAGTAAAATTCGAAAAACACACTCGAGGTTGACTTGTTTATAGTGCCGTAAAAAAAAAACTTGTGACAGATCGCGCTCAAATTTGACATGTAAACATATAACAGTCCTGCCAATCTAAGCAAAAAAAGTATGTCTTGTCCTTGTCGAGTTATGGATAAAGTCTCGTTTATATTTGAGCAGAAGCTATATGTATGTATATGCATATATGTATTTAATTTAATATATCTTTCGAAATTATTGCGCGAAAAAAATAAAATTTTGTTTTCTAAATTTAGAACATTTGACACTTTTACAGCAGACCCACCCCTTCTGTGCGCCGAGTACCCAAAACTTGTTAGTAAAAACTAAAAAGTTGTATGCAATGATATGAATATTTGCAATTAAATAAATATGTATGTTTGTATGTACGAAATTCGACAAAGTAAAACTGTAAGTAAAAGAATACTACCTGAATCCGCTGATAGGTGTCGGACATCATAGCAATCAACAGGTTGATCAACACAACCACCGACACCAACATGTAAATGCCGAAGACTATTTTGAACAGATACTCCACCCAGTAGGGCTGAGTGGGTTCGGCGACATTTTGTATCTTGTCCACTTGCGTTTGTTCGGTTGTCGTCTGACCGAAGACGGCGAAGAAGAGCAACTCAAAAGAGGTAATCGGATGCATGCGCACTAGGAGCCCAGCCAAATATACAAAAACAACAAGCAACATTTGGCAGGACACAGCGCAGGCGGAGGATGAAAGGAAACCAAAAAAGAAATAATAACAATAATACAGAAAAAAAAAATTAAAAACCACCACCGACAAAGCAATCAACGCAGCCAGCGATTGGGTGACAGCACATTTTTTTTTTTTTGTTGTCATAACCATTTTCCATTAAGCATTTTATATTATTTTAAAAAAGTTTTTTAATTTTTTTTTTTTTTTGTATTTTATTGATTTTTTTTTTTAATGGGAAGAAAGAACAAAAACACAAAAGAACGTACGATTAATAATTCGCATGCGATACCAACCTGTATGCGCTGATAAGTATCCGACATCATAGCAATGAGCAAATTAATAAGAACAACCACAGACACAAGCAAATAGATGCCGAATACGAATTTGAACAGGACCTCGGTCCATTCAGGGCGCAGATGGCGCATCGGATTGATGTCCACCGTCGTTGTTTGTCCAAATACGGCGAAGAAGAGGCGCTCGAATGCCAAAAATGGCGTCATAGGTCCTTGGAGACGGAGTGTTTCGATGGGATTTACAATATTTTATTTGTTTTTGTAGATTTTTTTTGATTTTTTTTTCGGTTTAGATTTGTAAAGGAAATGCCAATAGAGAACGTGATTAGTAGAGAGTTTAATAGTTTTTAATTAAAGATATTTGGCAGCACATTTTAGTAGCCACAAATTTACGCAACGCAATGGACATCGAGTGACTGTGTGAAGGCGTGGCAGCATTTTGCTTTTGTAAAATATTGAATTATTGAATTTAGTTTTTTTTTTGCTTTTGAGTTTTGGTGCATCACTCACGTTGTTGTTGTAACTAACATCGAACTTTGCTTAGTGCTCATAGAAGCTGTAGGCGATTCCCGCCGGTATACGAGGTATATGTAGGTATGTACGAGTAGATATGGTATGTATGTATTGAGATTAGGATAAACAAACATCAACATGCGTCATTTGAATAAGGTTAGTAGGTATTTTTTTTAATGTTTTATTTATTTTTTTTTTTTGAATACAAGTGAATAAGTAGTAACAAAAATGATAGCATATTGAGAAGCAAACAAAAAAACAGTTAAACACGAAGAAAAAAGAAAAGGAAAAGTTAAATTAAAAAGCCCTAAGATTTGTATCTGAAATATTTGTGCGTGTTATGTAACGAATCTTCGATTTGGAGGCGAAAGTTTGAAATGAAGCGAAAGCTTCTTTGTGCTAAACTCAAAACCTGTAGCTTTTCGTGGTTCGAAACCGTGATTTTATCATTCATCTCTGTTAATACCGTGAATTTCTCCGCCTCATTCGATTTCACTAAATTTTAATGCTGATTAAATCATTATTTCGATTGGTCGATTTACAAAGAAAAATTCCTTTAAACACCAAGACTTTGAATAATGAGTTTTGACTTTTATCCGAATAATTAGTTTATAATTATTTTAAATGTCACCAATAATTTAATCAGGTTTCAATTAATCTTCATCAAGTTCGATTAACCGATGAATTGCAGGGACAGTATTTAATTAGGATACATTCAATTCTTTACCTTAAATTTGATGTGAAGTAGTCAAAGCAACCGAGTGGTTGGCAGCAAATTTTTCTCAATTCTAAGTTGATGTCTAGTCCATTTAACGCCTGTATTATTCGGCATAGCTAAAATGTCTTAAAAGCTCTTTATCTGAAATCAGATATCAGTAAAACCTAGCCAACTAAATGTTCTAAAAAATTGGGTTCAGTTTTCAAATCGGGAAAGACATGACAGTATTTAGAAACTGTCAGAACTGCGGCTACGTAAAATGCTGGGTGGATGCTACCTACTCCTTCCCTGTAGAGAAAAATGGACGGAAGGTAGGCGCGACGGTAGTAGGGAAGACAACTACCACTAGATTATTGTGAGGTATTTTTGACAGATCATATTGATACTTGCATTAAACATGAGAGAATTTATCATTCTTGGTTGTTTATTAACGGAGCATTTACCCCTGAGATATCAGCTTCACAAGCTAGGCAAAGTGGAGTCGGCTGGGTGTAAAATATGCTAAAAAGATGACGAAACGCTTGCACCAAGCTTTGTAAGTGTCCGGCCTTCAGCCGATTGAGACGTCAAATTTTCACATGCTTTCAGGTGCAACTTTACGGAAGTGGGCACGCAGGCTGAGTGAACTATTTACAAACGCCTAATTGGGAAACACGAGGGAAGCATAATTTTCTTTTCAATGGCCTAAGTGTGGCCTCTTGCGGTCAGGTCCTCAACTTCCCTCTTTCGACCAATTAAGTCAGATACGATACATCGCAGTTGCGGTTAAGCTAGAAGGTTTTGCTAAAAATAAACTTGTCCTCTTCATGAATTTATATCTTAAAAAAGCTAAATACTGCTACACATATATATGTTTATGTTTTATCAATTGTGTATCTCTTTATCATACTATCGTCTCCCTTTAGTCTACTGTTAAAAATAACCACGATATTTAGAAAACAGAGAACTCTTTTGGGAATATTAGCACATGGAGTTTGCGAAGAAAAAGCAAATTTGTACCTGAAAACTTCACAAAAAAAGTAGTGCAAAGCGCATTAAATAGTAAAAGAACACAGAAGAAAAAATAAAAGAGAGCAAGAATAGTAAACTAAATACATTGAAGCATGCTTTGTTAAGGAAAGATGAAAAAGAAATTAATAAAAAATAAGGAAGAGGAAATAAAAGTTCGAAAAAGCATTCCATAGAAAACAGTTTTGTGTGGCAACCCTAAGCAAACATTAATAATACACAACATCAAGGATGCACAGAATGGGCAAGTGAAGACCACTCAAAGCTAACATGCCCTCAAAAAAATTTACTTTAAAAACAACTCGTAAATATTTGAAACGTTCAAAGGAGCACCGCAACTAGGTGAACCCAAAAGTGAATCAAAAAGTGAGAAACACAACATCGAAGGCAGCACGAAAAAACAAAGTGAACGGCTATCACAACCATTAGCAGATGACAAAGGTACTTAAAGGGCCACAACTTACGGTCATCTTTGTGTTTGCGACGAAATTCACTCGATAAACTTCGGCTATCGATATATCGTTCAGCGGAACTGGGCGGCGGTCGCGGCGTTGGCATGTCATCTGTGTGTTTCGCGCGCAGAGAAGTATAAGAGAGGTAAATATAAAGATTGGTTGTATGATTTCGTTTAGAAAATCGTTAAGCAGCAGCAGCAGGAGTAAAAGGACATCTAGTACGAGTGGTCTGTAATTGTTCGGCATGCAAGCTATAACTGAGAGACTCTTTAGCTTGAAAGCGACCCCTTTGGGGCTATCCCTCGGGGCACCTTCAAGGCAGATACTTATCCATACAGTATTTTTGTTTTTTTTTTTGTTCAATAACAACAAACATTTAATAACGGTAAAAGCTATTCTGAAGTGCTTTGCTTCCTTCAGAGACACTTTTCACCAAACAAAAATGAAAACTTAAATAAACCGAAACAACAAACACACAAACACCAAAGAACTCAGTACTTACCGTCACTGAAGTAGCCCCGATTTCGATTGCGTTTTTCGAAGCCTCTAAGATCCTCCGGCTTCAGATTCGCAAACGACTGATTCAACGCCACAATGTGCATGGAAAAACCGAATACGAAGATGGCCAACACGGCCAAGAAACGTGCGAGATCTTTGAGTAGATCACCAATGATGATGGCCCATGGTCCGAAGAGATGATGGAAGGAGAGAAAGTCCAGTATTTGCACACAGGCAAGCAGAAAGGCTAGAGCGAAGCATTGATTGCGGCAATAGATCAGCGTAGGCCAGTAGAGTTTTGAGACGAAGACGAACGCGGCCACATGCACGCCGACACCGGCCATGCCCAAGAGCAGCACGAGCAGTTTTATCGATCCCAATCCAGATTTGTCAGATGGATTTGTCAGCTCGAACAAAAGTAGGCCACTCAACCAAATGAGCAACCCAATTTCGTACCAGTAGGGGACCAAACTTAGACGCAGCACCGGATAAATGGGCGTAATGCCCACAATACTCAGATGGATCATTAGATAGATGTGTGATGTGAGATAGGACATGAATTTGATGATAGGCACTTTGTTGAATTTGTGACCCATCGGAAAGGTGAAGCCGATCCAAACGGGCGGACACACAATGAAGGCAACTAAGAGGAGTAGTATTTTCCATGAGGCCCACGTGAGCGAGCCACGCCAGAGTTCCTGTATACGAGGGAGTAGTGGTTTAGTAATTTGAGCTGGGAGCTAGATTTAAAGCCTTACCTGCAGATATCGCTGTACAACGGTGTGTGCAATGACCTCTTTCTGCTCATTCTCAATTAGCACGTCCAGGAACTCTACGTTACGGCGATCGGTCGCTTGTAGTATCTTGCCCGCCGAGTCGGAGCCTGCTGCTAGCGCGAGCAGTTCGGTGGCCATTGCCTCACATTGTTTGCCGGCAGCTACTAAATCTTTCGCGCGTTCTTTTTCCTGTCGATAAAAAGTTGAACACATAATTAATACGCATATAAGACAGATTTGACTGATCCCAACAGTCCCCTCACACTACCAACCTTTGTCGATAAGTTCATGTAAATGTTCGATAATTTGGCTGCGGTATCCACCGGCGCTGGCGAGACGAGCACAAATTCTTGTATTGGCTTGTTGTTGTGGTTTTTGGAGACCACCATCAAATTGTACACGAACCGCTTATCTTCCATTAGACTGTAGGTGTCGTGCTCTTTGTTCATCAGATACCGCAGCACATCGTTGTGGCCTTCGGAGGCGGCAAACCAGATTGCCGCACAACCGTAGTTCGTCTCCGACTTGGGTGAGGCGCCGGCCTCGCACAACAGTTTCACAACTTCCAAGTGGCCGGCTTTGGCAGCACAATGCAGTGACGTCCAACCATTCTTGTCGGTGGCATTTATTTCTGCGCCTTGACCCAACAGAATCTCCACCATCTGTATGTGACCATGCATGGAGGCGATGTGTAGACCGGTTCTGCCATGCCGATCTGTTGATTGGAGCAGTTCTGCTGAGCGACTCAGAAGCAAGCCAACCACTGACATGTGACCACCGAAGCAAGCCAAATGGAGTGGATTGTAACCCTATGGAAGATGATAATTTACATTTCAAACAACATTCACCACTTATCCCCTCAAACTCACATTCTCTGTCGTTGCCGCCTCGACCTGCACTCCCGCTGAGTTCAGCAACAAACGCACCACATTCTCATTTCCCGAAAATGCCGCCAAATGTAGCGGTGTCATGCCCGACTCTGCCCCCAGCTCACCAAAGAGACTTTGGCCGGTCGGTGGCTCCGATTTCACCGTCGCCGGCACACTCGTCAACAGCTCGCGCACAGTGTCCGCTTGTCCGTAGTAGGCAGCCACATGCAACGGCGTCAGTCCCAATTTCTTGCTGGTTATCCTCAAAGAGTTGGTACTTTTCAATGCATCCAATACCTGCCCATGACCATTTTGTGCCGCCAAATGTACCGCCGTAAAGCCGGCCTTATTCTCATCCGTACATGAGGCGCCCGCACGCACCAACGCCTTCACCACGTCCGCATGTCCACCTTCGGCCGCCAGCTGAAGCGGTGTGGCATCAGTCAATTTGTTTCTAGCCGATATCACGCCAGAACGATCGAACTTCATTAGCTCCTCGATCACTTTCACGGAACCCTGCATGGCAGCGATGTGCGCACAGGTGTTGCCATCCTTGCTGGTGGCATTCACCAGCGATGGATGTTGTTGTAGAAATAATTTGGCCACTTCAGAGTAGTTGTTCTGCGCGGCGACATGTATGGGCTTTTGACCCAGATCGTCGGTCGCGTCTATGTTAGCTCCGAGCTCGAGCAGAAGCTGACATACCTCCATCTGTCCACTAGCGGCGGCTAGATGGAGAGGCGTTTGCTTACGCAATGTCAATATGTCGATGACGGCATTGTGATCCTTGATGAGGAACTTCACGAGATGCGTGAAGCCATTCATCGCCGCCAGATGTAGCGCCGTGCGACCGACACGCGATTTCGAGTTGATAAACGCCTTGTTGGTGAGCAGCGCGTCGCAGACGTGCAGATACCCTCGTTCGGCAGCCAAATGTAGAGCCGAACGGCCCTCAGTGTCGAACACATCCACTCTGGCATGATTCGCTAAAAGGTTGTTGACCAGCTCCATGTGCCCGCGGTGACAGGCGATTAGCAACGGCGTCCAACCCACCGACGTTTGCCGATTCATGGCTTTCTGGATGTCTGTGGGGTTCATGTGTGCGATCATCTCCATCAACACATCGTTATTACCTGCGACAGCACAGTAGTGGAACGCAGTCTCCAGTACGTTTTTCGTAGCCAACGTTACATCCGCCCCATTTTCCAAGAGCATGCGAACGATTTCCTTATCGGACTCAGGGATTTTCACCTCTTCTTTCGTGATTTGGCATGTGTAGTGTAGTGCGGTGGCGCCATCGTCGTTTACCGAGTTGATATAGGTGGTAGCTTTGTCCGGACCGTGTTTCTCCTTCACCATTTCGATGAGATGACGTACGATCTCCGGATGACACGAGCGGCAGGCCATGTGCAGTGATGTCTCGCCGGTCTGTAAGAAAGTTGGAGTGTGAGAGTATATATATGTACGCGTAATAACCCAGAGCTTGGGAGAAGAGCACTCACATTGGATTTGTAGAGCGGATCGCCACCATCTTCAAGGAGCTGTATCAGCGTTGCCAGATTACCATTGCGCGCGGCCACATGCACCGGCGTCAGGCCATCATCGGTAGTTAAATTGGGACTAGCTCCGGACTTAAGGAGCATTAAGGCACAACGATCGCCATCCTTAACTCGTGCAGCTATATGCAGCGGCGTTTCGTGCATTGCACCGCCACGGACATGGACATCGGCGCCGAAGCCGAGCAATGTTTCGACGACGGCCGGTTTGGCAGACTCCACGGCAATATGGAGTGCGGTATAATTTTCCTGCGAACGGAACCAGAGAAAGAGAGAAAAATTTTAAAATTTCTATTCGGAGATCTTATTAGCTTGCAAGATACCCACATTCGTTGTGACATCAACTTTCTCGCCCTTCTGCAGCAGCGTATTAATGATGCCCGTATGGCCGTAAGCGGCCGCGGTGTGAATGCTGCGCGCGCCATTCTTATTTGGCATATGTAGATAGACGCCCTTCTTGAAGAGCATCGTCGCACACTCGGCATGGCCATTCAGCGAGGCGATATGCATCAGCGTGCTGCCATCCTTTGTGCGTTCGAAGATGCTCGCCTTGAATTTGTCCGCCAAAATTTCAATGATGTGCGCATGGCCATTCTCTGCTGCCAAATGCATAGGTGTTCGATCTGCACGGACGAGCACGGGCAGTGGACACAAATACATGCACAGAAACATAACATAACATATACATATATATAATTAAAGAAAATGTTAAGAAATTACAATAACAAAATATTCACTTCACCCACCTTGATTATCAGCAATTGACGCTGAGGCGCGTACGCCATAAAAGTACTTGAGTAAAGCTTCGTCTCCCTCGGCGGCCGCTATATGCAGCGGCGTCTGTCCTTCGCCATTCTGGGTGTCGACATTGGTGCCGTAATCGACGAGTATTCGCACCATGTCGACATCGCGACGTCGGGCGGCCAAATGCAGGGCCGTGTCGCCATTAGCTGTTGTTGCCTGTGTGGGGAAGGAAGAGAAGAGAGCGGAAAGTTTAAATTACGTTAAGAAAGTAATGAAAATGGAAATGTGTAGTAGAGTAAAGTGTCACAAGCCCATTGAAAGTATGTGTATGTAAGTGTATATGTAGTACCTATATGATCAATAGAAATTATTTGAACTAAAATTTAAATAGGTAGCAACGATCCAGGAAAATATACTACTTTCGTTATACTCGTATGTATTGGATGAGTGCATAAGTTCGTGCCCGATTTCAAGTGCAAACTAAAATTGAAATTTTTTGAAGAAAGCGCTTTTATTAATCAATTATGTATTCGCCATCATGTTCGGCAATCCACTCCCAACGTTCAACCAATTTACGGATGCCTGATTCATAGAAATCGCGCGGTTTCTCGTTGAAAAAGGTGTCAAGGTGGTTTTTGACGTCTTCCACATTTTTAAATTTTTTTCCATTCAAATTGTTCTGCAGCGATCGAAACAAATGATATTAAGAAGGTGCAATGTCGGGTGAATTTGGGGGATGCGGCATGATTTCCCAATTCATCTCCTTCAGTTTGGCCAGGGTCGGTTTTGCAACATGTGGCCTGGCGTTGCCATGATGGAAAAGAACTCCTTTGCGATTGGCCAAAATCGGACGTTTTTCATCAATTGCTTTCTTCAATTCGACCAATTGCTGACAATACTTGTTGGCAGTGATCGTTTCTCCAGCTCAAAATAGATCACGCCTCGGATATCCCACCAAATGCACAGCAGTACCTTCATCGGATGCAATCCACCTTTCGACATCGGTTCCGCCACTTCGTGTGCCTGTTTCCATGTTCTTTTGCGTTGAACATTGTTGTACAGGACCCATTTTTCATCACCAGTCACGAGCCGATCCAAAAAAGGTTCGTTTTTGATCCGTCGAAGCAAAGAAATTGCTGTTGACATACGGTCCACTTTGTTCTTTTCACTCAACTGATGTGACACCCATGTATCGAGCTTCAAAGTGTACCCAACCTTTTTTAAACGACGAAACGCAGTTAATTTGTTGACGTTCAATTCACTGGCAACCTCTTCCGTCGAAATACGTGAGTTATTCGCAACTAAAGTCCTTAGAACATCGTCATCAAGCTCAGAAGGCCGTCCACTGCGAGGTTGATCTTCGGGGTTAAAATCTCCAGAACGAAATTTCGCGAACCATTTCTTTACTGTGCGGAGTGCTGGAGCACGGTCCAAATAAACTTCGCGAATATCTTTAGTTGCAGCGCCCACTGTTTTTCCTTTGCGGAATTCGTATAACATAATATGACGCATATGATCTTTTTCGTTGTTCATCTTCCATGCGTCTTTTCACTAAGCAACTCAAATCAAAATGAAGTTATTTTATGCTTGATTTATCGGACTGTCACCTTTCCAACGATATATAATATGTATATATTTCTTTCACGAGCGCCACTCTCAAACGATTCGTACGGCATCCAGTGGACTCGGGCACGAACTTATGCACTCATGCAATACTTCGTACATTTGTCTATAACACTGATAAATTAATTTTATTTCAACTTTTATTCCTCCAAAAAAATTGAAAACAGTTGGCAACTCTTCTGGGAAATATTTCTGTCAGAGAATTTTCTTAAACTTATTTTTTTAATACTCCTATAAAAATATTTAATAATTAATTTTGACATTTTTGTAGACAAAAACACTTTTGGAACAGTTGGCAATACTGGCAGAAATTTACCTTCGGCTTGTTCTTTTAAATTCTTTTATTGAAATATTTATTTAATTGATTTTATTGTACTTACAGCTATAAGTTTTATATTTTGGAAAACATTACTGTTGGAAAATTTCGTAAATTTTTAAATTTTGATATTCATTTTGAAATATTTCTAATATCTTAAGATGTCAAAATTTTTAAACAGGTGGCAAGTCTTATGTTAATTTAATTCAAATTTTCAAAGAAATAGTTTTTTTCTTAATTTTTCAATAAATAAAATAAAATTAAAAGCCTCTGAAGGCGCTCCTTGCTGTACGCATTATGAATTATTTCTTTTTTCTCTTATAAATTTTTCCTAAAAAATCACAAAAAGGTGGCAACCTTCCTTTCATTTGCCTTACAAAAGTTTCACTGAAAAATTATGCCTTCCTCTGTTCAGTGTCACAGTTATCGCATTCAGTGCTTTTGATGAAATAATTTTATATGCAAATTGCGTAGCCGCCAACTCGAAGGTGAAGGTGTCGCTCGAAGGCTTCTAAGCGTTTAACTCAAAAATTTAATTGATTTTGAATATTTTCATGGTCAGCGCACAATCAATTTAGAGAAAAAATCCCGCTTAAAGCATGATTTTTCTGCTCTCGTGTCTACTATAAACTCGAATATCTTCAGTTGCACGTTAAAACTAAGGCTCATGAGCCTTCGGAATGACTATACACTCATTAAAAGAAAACAAAAATTGCGTGCTTTCTTGCCACACACGAGTAAATTGAAGATTGCCGCAAAATAAGTTAGCAAAAAAAACTTTCTTTCAAAATTAGTTCACGGTAATTTCTTGCATGAGTAAGTCCATCGCGCGAACTGCCATGACCCACTGCAGCTCAGCACTGCCACTGCATACTGCAGTAGGGCGCGTCGCTGGCAATTTAATCAACGCCACCACGCATTTCCAAAGTGAAAATTTTAATTCGCAACACCAAGCGCCTTTCAAGAAGTTTAAGTGGCTGCCGTCTAAAGGTGCATACTTTCTGGCGCAACGACTTAATAAAATGCCACAGACTGTATATACGTGTATACAATAACTGTATAGCTGCTTAACTGCATGACTGACTATGGTACTAGACCGCGTGCCACTTCTTGTTTGTGGCATGCAACGGCTGGCCGTCAATGTCACTGGCGCTGCGTGTGTTGCATGTTTTTTTTGCTTTCTTTGTTGGTGCCCTACACGTGTGCGCGCTAGCGTTGGCAAGTTATGTTGCAAGTGTTGTTGCAATATATATTTACATATAAAAAGGGTATATATGTTTGTGTTTGTATGCTGAGTTTGTTCACTTTTTATGTGGCGAAATATGTGGTTTTTGCTCTAAGTTTTTGTGCGTTCCATTACCGTGAGTGATTTATTTATTAGTCAAACTATAAATCTTTACACAATTTGACAACTCAAGGTGGACATAACCTAAAAAATTAACTTTTACATGGTGTAAATTACAAAACAAAATAAAAAAGCATTTTATTTTGAAACGCATTTGCTTCAAATACCTTCAGTTGTTCCGAGGTTTGAGCTGAGAGCAGCTCTCTGACCATAGACTGATTACCAGACTCGACCGCAAGCAGCAGTGGTATTTTGCCTCGCTGCAAGAAAAATATTAATATTAGATACACGTATATGCAGTATTTAAAATTTAAAATATAACAGATATTTAAAATTAAAAAAAAAAAACCAGATATGAAGTCATAAAAGTCTAACCTAACTTATTCAATAAAATCAGAGAATATCTTAAAGTGGACATTTACTGATAAAGCCAAAGACGTCGGATTTTTGAAACAAAATTCAAATTTTTTATACCAGAATAATTCATCGTCTCATACTGCAGTGATTTTTTGTGAGTTTTTTCTCTAAAAGTTTAACTCATATTTATCCACAACCACCGTGTTCGCTTGATCTGGGTCCATGTGGCTTCTGTCCATTCAATAAGCTCAAAAAAAGCTAAGGCGAGAAAGTTTTGAGTCGATTGAGGAGATTCAACGAGATTCGCTTAAAGAGTTGATGGCCATTCCGGCCGAAGAATGTAAAGAATATTGAAAAAAACTGTTGGCATATCTGCAACTACTTTAGAGTAAGTGTGTTCATTATGAAGTGGCAAAAAAAAAACTGAGTCTGAATCAAGTAACAGAGGTCAAAAAGACCAACTCCGAAAAAAGTACACTTCTAGAAATCATTCGTTCTTCTTAAATTTTAATCAAATAGAAAATAAGTTTACACAGGCACAGCATGTCGAACTCAATGACCATAACACTGAGCAATTTAGAAATCTCTTAAGTTTCTGCTAGACAGCCGAATGGTAAATAGAGCGATAAAATCAATGTGTCAACACAAAGTCCAAATATGGAGAACATGTAAAGAGGCAATTAATAGACAATCATGGAACACAGAGAACATCCTTTGGATCCTAGATGTGGAAGGTAATGAAAAGACGGTTGAATTGGCTGAAACTGGAGACTGCATTCATTGCCTTCAATGTTCCTCTAAATTAATAGACCCCAAATCAGTGAACTCTGGGGGTAGCATGGTTTGAATATTGACCAAACTACTACCAGCATTAAGAAAAAGGGAGCTTAGTATCTATGTGAAAAGCAGTTATGATGAGGCCTCCAGAGCCCTCTATACATGAAGAGCCATTGGTAAACTCTGTGTATGGATATTAACATCTGTTATGAGATCAATACTTTTGTATGGAGTCAGCGACAATTAGCATATATGGTTCCTCAAAGCCACCGCAAAGGAGCTCTTAAATGTGATTCTCAATATTAGTTTTACTGCAATGCAAGACGCTCTTCGCTTCAGTGAGCTAGATCAGTGGAATAATCAACGATTTGGGCACTCGATAATCTGAAAAGAATACAGTTACATACCAAGTACCCCAAACGACAATATCGAGATAAATATATACTTATGGATCCAATTTTGATGGAAAAGTTGGAGGAGGTGTTTTCTTCGGAGGTGTTTTTTTAGCTTCTTTTCCGGCTGCTCGACCATTGCAGTGCATTTCAGACTGAAATTTTAGCCATTATGAAGGCTACAAACTACATTGGCGCGGAACTCATGAGCCAGAATATAAGAAAATATCTCACACTGACCGAATTATTCGTAAATGGATTAAGTTGGGTGAGATCTCTCTCTCTCTCTCTATTTCAACTTTATCTCTCTTTCAACTAAATAACGCCAAAATGTAGGCAATGATTTTAAACAAAGTCTAAAACATAAATTTGTTGTTTCTGTACTTATACTTAAGGCGGTAAATTTTAATATTTCCTAACTAAATTAAAGTTTCTATAACATTATCTATACGAGTATATACAATAATATTTAAATTAAGTTTACTTTAATACTTTAGCTGCTTATCGCGGCAACATCGCTCGTTCTACTTCTGTCATCGATTTTTACACCACAATCACCCAACCTTTTTCAATAAATTTCTATCCGGTTCGTTACATTCTTTCACTGCTTTTATTCCCTACAGCTTTTAATTTCTTTGCCGCCTTAAAGTATGCTGCATTTTTATCACGCATTATCGCTAGTGTCTGCGGAAATGTTGAATGGTGCGTGTTTATGTCATTGTTACTTGGAAACTGTAATAGTTTTTTAAACATTTTTACTTCGTAAGGGAGGCAGACAGACACAGTGTCTGCATATTTGTATTTATGTAAAACCATACGAGTATATGGCAGCATAAACAATAGATTTAATTATGTATGTACGGGTATGTGTATCAGTTTTGTTATGTGCGGAAATGTTTATAGCATTGTATTTGTACATATATGTGTGTATATAGTTACGTTCGGCCTGTTTTGCTGCATTCATAAAGACTTTAACTTTCAAAATTCACCGACGCCAACTTATTGCCACAGACACTTTCATATTCATTTACAACAATAACAACAGGAACAACAATATAAGCAAATTTGCGTGCTAAGAAGATATTTGAAGAATGGATAAAGTCGGCTGGAGTATACAAAGAAACGTTCTTCATATGGTGTCCTGTCTGTCTGTATATACATATGTGTACATTTAACATTACTTTCTTGAGCCAAGTTTACTATTAAGTGGATGGGCGTCATTCGAAAGTAAAAAAAAATTAAATCACATATAACTGTGAGTGTAATAGCAGGCAACTAAAAAAATAGTTTCTTCTAACAGCAAGGAGAAAAATGATATCCGTTGTGAAAAAATCTAATACTTTTATTAAAATTTTTATTATTATTTTTTTTTTCTTAATATAAAATACGCGATTTATAACCGCTGAAGTGATTTTGGTCAACATCTTCCAAATTTGCAAAGTACGTCTTGATATATATAAAAATTAATTTCCTATTAATATTTTTCTCTTTTAAAACCTGCCCAAATTTTCAGTAATTATTACGAAATATTATATACAAAAAAATAATTTTATTAAACCGTTTTATAATTTTGAGTTAAAAAGAAATTGTAGAGTATACGATTTTAAAGGGGATTAAATTAGTTAGAAGTGCGAAAAATGCTCATAAATTTTTTATTAATTTTTGACTTGAGAATATTTCTAAGAAATATTTCAATTAATACTTTTTATTTTTCTTCATCATTTCTTTGTCTATAAATACCATATTTATTATAACGGCATGAAAACTTGACTGCATTTTTATTACACAAAACTGTACTTCCGCATTTGCGCTAATTTGTATGCAATGAATTACAGTTGAATTTTAATTTATTGCAATGCAATCGTCGTTTACAAGTTGTCATGCCTTAAATCTGTTTACTTAAATTTTCTTTTTTTTTGGATTTTGGTTTTTTGTCTTCTTTTTTTGGCATTTCAAAGGGTTAAGCGCTGCATATTCTAAAAGTACATTCACTTCGCTGGATCCTTTGCAATGATTTAGTTGCATATTTCCACATTATTTCCGTTTAGTTGTATTAGCTCCGTCTGCTCTATAAAATATATACCTATACATACATATGTAAATACATATATTTTTATAGTAATGTATATTTCTGCTCTTTCGCTTTCCATTTCTCCCCTATCCCCTGTTCCTTTGCTACATATTTCATATTCTCTCTTTCATATTTATTATTTTGCAATTGTTGTATATTTTTTATGGATTTTTTTGTATTGTTGTTTTTATTATTATTTGCTTGTACATATATGTATATTTATTGTTTACGTTGGCACAAGATGGTACCCTTTGTAGTTGACGAGAGTCACATATCTATATATTTATATATATATATATGTATATATATGTAAGTACAATGACAGCAATGACGCTAACAAGGGGTGTGGAAATGCTGGAACACAATGAATGGCAAAATGGCGTGGGTTGAAGGTAAAGAATTTTCTCAATTCCTTGCTATTGGGGAAACGCATTGCCATCCATACATAATTTGTGCTGATTTTACAACTCTTTTATTGCTACCCTCCACCAAACATTACCCGACATTAATATCAATTATACGCAGTGGCCTATCCACATGAAAGATGAATGCTCAAACTCGGTCTTTAATGTTAAGTGAGGTAAATTTTTTAATTTTATAGTGCACTCTAAATATAGCATTTTTAATCGAGAGTATCATTTACAATATTTTTTATAGGAAAAAATACAAATTTAATTATTTAAATCTATAATTTTAAATTACACTATCTCGATTCGAAGAACTTTGCTTATCATCTTGCTACTCACCCCGTCAACTTTTAAACGTATTTCCTTGCCGGCGGCTGCTAATAAGGCGCGCAAAATGTTCGTTGCTGTGCCTGTTTGGCGACTCGAGACCAAATGTACGGCTGTTTGAGTGCGGGACTAGAAAGAAAACATTTGTTTACAATAAAATTATTTTATTTTAGTTTTTTTTTTTAATTATATGATTTTATTGAATATTTTAGTATACATTTTTATAAAATCTTTATTAATTATAATGCAAAGTAATATTTTTAGTGAGTTCTTCTACAAAACTGCTACAAATCAATTTAGCCAAGAGGTATACTTTTAGGCGCTCACAATTTTCTCAGCTCTTCAGAATGGTTACCTTCTCACTTGCTTCACAATTATGGTGATTTGTAAAAATTAATGTTAAATTTGCTATTTTGACATAAAAATCAAGAAAATTATGTCTTATCAGCTCACTGCTAAGAGTTTTTTTTATCACAAATACACACTCTTTGAGGAAACTCTTTCAAAGACTCACAACCACTTCACTTGACCGTCTCTAAAGCGACTATTTCTAAATTTGAAATTCCACATTCTGCTGGTGGCAATAAATTCAAGTGCCTTCGAATTTGAGTTGAAAATCTTCGATTATCGGTGTGAAAATTAAGCAGAAAAACAATAAAAAGTGTGACGGGTGGGGAGAAACAAACGGAAATCGCTGTAAAACAATGCAAAATAAAACTTAGACATGACATTCAATTGAATTTACTGCAATAAAGTACGGTAAGTACAGTGAGACCTCGATAAGTGGAAGCAAAAGGAAATGCATATATTATATTCAATATATTGACGTTAAAAAAAAAAAAACTTTGTTCAATTCACTTTTACAAT